>OY735224.1:47134810-47747310 GCA_963457665.1 Thysanoteuthis rhombus | reverse complement strand
AAAGACTATTTTCAGGCTCAATTTCACTGATTTCCTCCCGGAAACAAAAAGAGTCTTGAAGACACTATTATAATATCATTCTTAAAGGCTTCCTGGAAACAAGATAATGTCTCACAGACTAATTTCGGGTTAAATTCAACTGGCTTCCTCCCGGAAACAAAAACATTATTGAAGAGACCATTGTGAATATCATTTCTAAAGGCTTCCTTGAAAGGAAATAAAGTCTCACAGACTATTTCCAGGTTCAATTTCACTGGCTTCCTCAAAAAAACAAGAAGAGTTTCGAAGGGACAATTGTGAATTTCAGTCTCAAAGGCTTCCTGGAAACGAAAAAAATATCAAAGACTATTTTCAGGCTCAATTTCACTGGTTTCCTCCCGGAAACAAAAAGAGTCTTGAAGACACTATTGTGAATATCATTCTTAAAGGCTTCCCGGAAACAAGATAAAATCTCAAAGACTATTTTCAAGTACAATTTCACTGGCTTCCTCCCAAAAACGAAAAGAGTCGCGCAGAGACCATAGTGAATTTCAGTCTTGAAAGCTACATGGAAACAAAATAAAGTCTCACAGATTATTTCCTGGTTCAATTTCACTGGTTTCCTCCCGAAAATGAAAAGATTCTTGAAGAGACTATTGTGAATATCAGTCATAAAAACTCTCTGGAAACAAAATAATGTCTCAAAGACTAATTTCAGGTTAAATTCCACTGGCTTCCTCCCGGAAACAAAAATCAGTATTGAAGAGACCATTGTGAATATCATTCCTAAAGGCTTCCTGGAAAGAAAATAAAGTCTCACAGACTATTTCCAGGTTCAACTTCACTGGCTTCCTCAAAAAAACAAATAGAGTTTCGAAGGAACAATTGTGAATTTCAGTCTCAAAGGCTTCCTGGAAACAAAATGAAGTCTCAAAGACTATTTTCAGGCTCAATTTCACTGGTTTCCTCCTGGAAACAGAAAGAGTCTTGAAAACACTATCGTGAATATCGATGTCAAAGGCTTCCTGGAAACAAGATAAAGTATCACAGACTATTTTTGAATTCGATTTTACTGGCTTCCTCCCAAAAACGAATAGTGTCTCGGAGAGACCATACAGAATTTCATCGCTAAAAGCTACATGGAAACAAATTAAAGTCTCACGGACTATATCCTGGTTCAATTTCACTGGTTTCATCCCGGAAACGAAAAGAGTCTTGAATAAACCATTGAAAGTATTAGTCTTAAAGGCTTCCTGGGAACGAAATAAAGTCTCACAGACTATTTTCAGGTTCAATTTCACTGGTTTCCTCCCAGAAACGAAAAGAGTCTTGGAGAGACCATTGTGGATATCAATCTCATAAACTTCCCAAAAACGAAATAAAGTCCCACAGAATATTTTCAGGTACAATTTCATGGGCATCCCCCTGGAAACGAAAAGAGTTTTGAAGACACGATTGTGAATTTCAGTCTCTCAAACTACACAAAAACGAGATAAAGTCTCACAGACTATTTTTAGTTTCAACTTAATTGGCTTCCTCCCGAAAACAAAAAGAGTGTTGAGGTGACCTATGTGAATATCAGTCTTGAAAGCTTCCTGGGAAAAAAAATTAAAATCTAACTGAATATTTTGAGGTACAATTTTACGGGCTTCCTCCCGGTAACAAAAAGAATCTTGAAGAGACTTTTGTGAATTTAAGTCTCATACACTTCCCATAAACGGAATAAAGTCTCACAGACTATTTTCTGGTTCAATTTCTTGGGTTCCCTCCCAGGAACGAAAAAAGAGATCATTGTGAACCTCAGTCCTAAAGGCTCTCAGTGAACAATGTAGTCTCACAAACTATTTTCAGGTTTGATTTCACAGGCTTCGTTCCCAAAACTAAAAAGTGTTTTGAAAAGACCATTGAGAATATCATTCTTAAAGGCTTCCTGGATACAAAATAAGTTCTCAGACTCTATTTTCAGTTTCAATTTCACTGGCTTCCTCCCAAAACAAAAAGAGTCTTGAAGGGACAATTGTGAATTTCAATTTATAGGCTTTTTGAAAACAAAATAAATTTTCATAATTTATTTCAACGTTCAATTTCACAGGCTCCCTTCCGAAAACAAAAAGAGTCTTGAAGAGAACATCGTGAATATCAGTGGTAAAGGCTTCCGGGAAACAAAATAAGATCTCACAGACTATTTCCAGATTTCTATCACTGGCTTCATCCCAGAAACGAAAAGAGTCTTGAAAAAACCATTGTGAATTTCAGTCTCAAAGACTACCCAAAAACGATATAAAGTCTCACAGACTATTTTCAGTTTCAATTTCACTGGCTTCCTCCCGAAAAACAGAAACAGTCTTGAAGTGACCTATGTGAATATCAGTCTTGAAAGCTTCCTGGTAAAAAATTAAAATCTAACTGAATATTTTCAGGTACAATTTTACAGGCTTCCTCCCGGTAACAGAAAGAGTCTTGAAAACACGATTGTAGATTTCAGTCTCATATACTTACCATAAACAAAATGAAGTCTCACAGACGATTTTCACGTTCGATTTCACTGGCTTCTTCCTGAAAACAAAAGAGGCTTGAAGACACCATTGTGAATTTCAGTCTTCAAAGCTTCTTAGACACAAAATAAAAAGTCACAGACGATTTTGAGGTTCAATTTCACTGTTTTCCTCCCGAAAACAGAAAGAGTCTTGAGAAAACCCATTGTGAATATCATTCTCAGAGGCTTCCTGAAAACAAAATAAAGTCTCACAGACTATTTTCAGGTTCAATTTCACTGTTTTCCTCCCAAAAACAAAAAGAGTCCCTGAAGGACAATTATGAATTTCAGTCTGAAAGGCTTCCTGGAAACTAGATGTAATCTCATAGACTATTTTCAGGTTCAATTTCACTGTTTTCTCCCAAAAACAAAAAGAATCCCTGAAGGACGATTGTGAATTTTAGTCCAGAAGGCTTCTTGGAAAATAAATAAAGTCTCGCAGACTTTTTTCAGGTTCATTTTCACTGTTTTCCTCCTGAAAACAAAAAGAGTCCCTAAAAGACAATTATGAATTTCAGTCTTAAAGGCTTCCTGGAAACTAAATAAAGTCTCACAGACTATTTTCAGGTTCAATTTCACTGTTTTCCTCCCGAAAACAAAAAGAGTCCCCGGAGGACAATTGTGCATTTTAGTCCAGAAGGCTTCCTGGAAACTAAATAAAGTCTCACAGACTATTTTCAGGTTCAATTCCACTGTTTTCCTCTCGAAAACAAAAAGAGTCCCTAAAGGACGATTGTGAATTTTAGTGGGAAAGACATCCTGGAAACTAAATAAAGTCTAACAGATTATTTTCAGGTTCAATTCCACTGTTTTCCTCCAGAAAACAAATAAAGTCCCTAAAGGATAATTGTGAATTTTAGTTTAAAAGGCTTCCTGGAAACTAAATAAAGTCTAACAGACTATTTTCAGGTTCAATTTCACTGTTTTCCTCCAGAAAACAAAAAGTGTCCCCAATGGACAATCGTGAATTTTAGACTAAAAGGCTTCGTGGAAACTAAATGAAGTCTCATAGACTATTTTCAGGTTAAATTCCACTGTTTTCCTCCCGAAAAAAAAAAGAGTCCCTAAAGGACAGTTGTGAATTTTAGACTAAAAGGCTTCGTGGAAACTAAATGAAGTCTCATAGACTATTTTCAGGTTAAATTCCACTGTTTTCCTCCCGAAAAAAAAAAGAGTCCCTAAAGGACAATTGTGAATTTTAATCTAAATGGCTTCCTGGAAACTAAATAAAGTCTCGCAGACTATTTTCAGGTTTAATATAACTGTTTTCCTCCCCAAAACAAAAAGAGTCCCTAAAGGACAGTTGTGAATTTTAGTCCAGAAGGCTTCATGGAAACTAAATAAAGTCAAACAGACAATTTTCAGGTTCAATTTCACTGTTTTCCTCCCAAAAAAAAAAAGAAACTCTAAAGGACAATTGTGAATTTTTGTCTGAAAGGACTCATGGAAACTAAATAAAGTCTCACAGACTATTTTCAAGTTCTATTTCACTGGCTTCCCCCCAAAATTGAAAAGAATCTCGAAGAGACAAGTGTGAATTTCCGTCTTAAAGGCATCCCGGGAACAAAATAAAGTCTCACCGACATTTTTCTGGTTCAATTTTACTAGCTCCCCCCTGAAAATATAAACAGTTTCGAAGAGACATTCGTGAATTTCAGTCTTAAAAGCTTCCTGGAAACAAAATTAAGTCTCACAGACTATTTTCAGTTTCAATTTAACTGGCTTCTATCCGAAAACAAAAAGAGTATTGGAGAAACCATTGCAAATTTTCAGTCTTAAAAGCTTCCTGGGAACAAAATAAAGTCTCGCAGACTTTTTTCAGCATTTTGAATTTCAGTCTTAAAGGTTTCCTGAGAACAAAATGAAGTCCCAAAGATTATTCTCAAGTTTAATCTCACTGGTTACCTCCCAAAAACAAAAAGAGTCTTGAAGAGAAAAAATGAAGTCTCACATACTATTTTCGGGTTCAATTTCACTGGCTTCCTCCTGAAAAAGAAAAAGGTCTCTAAGAGACCTTTGTGAATTTCAGTCTCATAGATTTCCCAAGAACGAAATATAGTCTTAAAGACTATTTTCAGGTTCAATATCACTGGTTTCCTACTGAAAACGGAAAAGGTCTTGAAGAGACCATTGTGAATATGAGTCTTAAAGGCTTTCTGTAAACAAAATAAAGTCTTTCAGACTATTTTCAGGTTCAATTTCACTGGCTTCTCCCTGAAAACGAAAAGAGTCTTGAAGAGACCATTGTGAATTTCAGTCTCATAGATGTGCTAAAAACGAAATAAAGTGTCATAAACTATTTTCACTGGCTTCCTCCTGAAAACAAAAAGAGTGCTGAAGAGACCATTGTGAATTTCAGTCTCAAAAGCCCCCTGGAAACAAATTGAAGTCTCACAGACTATTTACTGGTTCAATTTCACTAGTTTCCTCCCAGAAATGGAAAGCATCTTGAAGAGATAATTATGAATTTCAATCTAAAAGGCTTCCTGGATACAAAATAAAGTCTCACGGACTATTTTCAGTTTCAATTTAACTGGCTTCCATCCGAAAACAAAATGAGTATTGGAGAAACCATTGCAAATTTCAGTCTTAAAAGCTTCCTGGAAACAAAATAAAGTCTCGCAGACTTTTTTCAGTTTCAATTCAACTGGCTTCCTCCCGAAAACGATAAGAGTCTTGAAGAGACCATTGTTGATATCAATCTTAAAGGTTCCTGGAAACAAAATAAAGTGTCACAGACTATTTTCAGGTTTAATTACACTGGTTTCCTCCTGAAAACGGGAAAAGTCTTGAAGAGACCATTGTGAATATCAGTCTTGAAGGATTCCTTAGAACAAAATAATGTCCAGCAGACTATTTCAAGGTTTAATTTCACTGGCTTCCTCCAGAAAACAAAAAGAGTATTGACAAAACCTTAGTGAATTTTCAGTCTCATAGACTTCCCAAAAACAAAATAGAGTCTCACAGACTATTTTCATGTTCAATTTCACTGTTTTCCTCCCGAAAACAAAAAGGGACTCTAAAGGACAATTTTGAATTTTAGTCCAGAAGGCTTCCTGGAAAATAAATAAAGTCTTGCAGACTATTTCCAGGTTCAATTTCACTGTTTTCCTCCCGAAAACAAAAAGAGTCCCTGAAGGACAATTGTGCATTTTAGTCTAAAAGGCTTCCTGGAAAATAAATAAAGTCTCGCAGACTATTTTCAGATTCAATTTCATTGTTTTCCTGCCGAAAACAAAAAGAGTCCCTAAAAGACAATTATGAATTTCAGTCTTAAAGGCTTCCTGGAAACTAAATAAAGTCTCGCAGACTTTTTTCAGGTTCATTTTCACTGTTTTCCTCCCGAAAACAAAAAGAGTCCCTAAAAGACAATTATGAATTTCAGTCTTAAAGGCTTCCTGGAAACTAAATAAAGTCTCACAGACTATTTTCAGGTTCAATTTCACTGTTTTCCTCCCGAAAACAAAAAGAGTCCCCGGAGGACAATTGTGCATTTTAGTCTAAAAGGCTTCCTGGAAACTAAATAAAGTCTCACAAACTATTTTCAGGTTCAATTCCACTGTTTTCCTCTCGAAAACGAAAAGAGTCCCTAAAAGACGATTGTGAATTTTAGTGGGAAAGACTTCCTGGAAACTAAATAAAGTCTAACAGATTATTTTCAGGTTCAATTCCACTGTTTTCCTCCAGAAAACAAATAAAGTCCCTAAAGGATAATTGTGAATTTTAATCTAAATGTCTTCCTGGAAACTAAATAAAGTCTAACAGACTATTTTCAGGTTTAATATAACTGTTTTCCTCCCAAAAACAAAAAGAGTCCCTAAAGGACAGTTGTAAATTTTAGTCCAGAAGGCTTCCTGGAAACTAAATAAAGTCTAACAGATTATTTTCAGGTTCAATTTCACTGTTTTCCTCCAAAAAACAAAAAGAGTCCCTGAAAGACAAGTGTGAATATGAGTCTGAAAGGCTTCCTGGAAACAAAATAAAGTCTCACAGACTATTTTCAGGATCAATTTCACTGTTTTCCTCCCGAAAACAAAAAGAGTCCCTGAAGGACAATTGTGAATTTTAGTCGGAAGGACTTCCTGAAAACTGAATAAAGTCCCATAGACTGTTGTGAATTTTAGTCCAGAAGGCTTCCTGGAAAATAAATAAAGTCTCGCAGACTATTTCCAGGTTCAATTTCACTGTTTCCCTCCCGAAAACAAAAAGAGTCCCTGAAGGACAATTGTGCATTTTAGTCTAAAAGGCTTCCTGGAAAATAAATAAAGTCTCGCAGACTATTTTCAGATTCAATTTCATTGTTTTCCTGCCGAAAACAAAAAGAGTCCCTAAAGGACAATTGTGAATTTGAGTCTGAAAGGATTCCTGGAAAATAAATAAAGTCTCGCAGACTATTTTCTGGTTCAATTTCACTGTTTTCCTCCGGAAAACAAAAAGAGTCCCTAAAGGACAATTGTGAATTTCTGTCTGAAAAGCTTCATGGAAACTAAATAAAGTCTAACAGACTATTTTTAGGTTCAATTTCACTGTTTTCCTCCCAAAAAAAAAAAGAAACTCTAAAGGACAATTGTGAATTTTTGTCTGAAAGGACTCATGGAAACTAAATAAAGTCTCACAGACTGTTTTCAAGTTCTATTTCACTGGCTTCCCCCCAAAATTGAAAAGAATCTCGAAGAGACAAGTGTGAATTTCCGTCTTAAAGGCATCCCGGGAACAAAATAAAGTCTCACCGACATTTTTCTGGTTCAATTTTACTAGCTCCCCCCTGAAAATAAAAACAGTTTCGAAAAGACATTTGTGAATTTCAGTCTTAAAAGCTTCCTGGAAACAAAATTAAGTCTCACAGACTATTTTCAGTTTCAATTTAACTGGCTTCCATCCGAAAACAAAAAGAGTATTGGAGAAACCATTGCAAATTTCAGTCTTAAAAGCTTCCTGGGAACAAAATAAAGTCTCGCAGACTTTTTTCAGCATTTTGAATTTCAGTCTTAAAGGTTTCCTGAGAACAAAATGAAGTCCCAAAGATTATTCTCAAGTTTAATCTCACTGGTTACCTCCCAAAAACAAAAAGAGTCTTGAAGAGAAAAAATAAAGTCTCACATACTATTTTCGGGTTCAATTTCACTGGCTTCCTCCTGGAAAAGAGAAAGGTCTCTAAGAGACCTTTGTGAATTTCAGTCTCATAGATTTCCCAAGAACGAAATATAGTCTTAAAGACTATTTTCAGGTTCAATATCACTGGTTTCCTACTGAAAACGGAAAAGGTCTTGAAGAGACCATTGTGAATATGAGTCTTAAAGGCTTTCTGTAAACAAAATAAAGTCTTTCAGACTATTTTCAGGTTCAATTTCACTGGCTTCTCCCTGAAAACGAAAAGAGTCTTGAAGAGACCATTGTGAATTTCAGTCTCATAGATGTGCTAAAAACGAAATAAAGTGTCATAAACTATTTTCACTGGCTTCCTCCTGAAAACAAAAAGAGTGCTGAAGAGACCATTGTGAATTTCAGTCTCAAAAGCCCCCTGGAAACAAATTAAAGTCTCACAGACTATTCACTGGTTCAATTTCACTAGTTTCCTCCCAGAAATGGAAAGCATCTTGAAGAGATAATTATGAATTTCAATCTAAAAGGCTTCCTGGATACAAAATAAAGTCTCACGGACTATTTTCAGTTTCAATTTAACTGGCTTCCATCCGAAAACAAAATGAGTATTGGAGAAACCATTGCAAATTTCAGTCTTGAAAGCTTCCTGGAAACAAAATAAAGTATCGCAGACTTTTTTCTGGTTCAATTCAACTGGCTCCCTCCCGAAAAAAAAAAGAGTCTTGAAGAGACCATTGTTGATATCAATCTTAAAGGTTCCTGGAAACAAAATAAAGTGAAACAGACTATTTTCAGGTTTAATTACACTGGTTTCCTCCTGAAAACGGGAAAAGTCTTGAAGAGACCATTGTGAATATCAGTCTTATAGGATTCCTTAGAACAAAATAATGTCCAGCAGACTATTTCAAGGTTCAATTTCACTGGTTTCCTCCAGGAAACAAAAAGAGTATTGACAAAACCTTAGTGAATTTTCAGTCTCATAGACTTCCCAAAAACAAAATAGAGTCTCACAGACTATTTTTATGTTCGATTTCACTGTTTTCCTCCTGAAAACAAAAAGAGTCCCTGATGGACGATTGTGAATTTGAGTCTAGGAGGCTTCCTGGAAACTAAATAAAGTCTCACAGACTATTTTCAGGTTCAATTTCACTGTTTTCCTCTCAAAAACAAAAAGAGTCCCTAAAGGACAGTTGTGAATTTTAGTCAGGAAGGCTTCCTGGAAACTAAATAAAGTCTCACAGACTATTTTCAGGTTCAATTTCACTGTTTTCCACCCGAAAACAAAAAGAGTCCCTAAAGGTCAATTGTGCATTTTAGTCTAAAAGGCTTCCTGGAAACTAAATAAAGTCTCACAGACTATTTTCAGGTTCAATTTCACTGTTTTCCTCCCGAAAACAAAAAGAGTCCCTAAAGGACTGTTGTGAATTTTAGTCCAGAGGCTTCCTGGAAAATAAATAAAGTCTCGCAGACTATTTTCAGGTTTAATTTCACTGTTTTCCTCCCGAAAACAAAAAGAGTCCCTGAAGGACAATTGTGCATTTTAGTCTAAAAGGCTTCCTGGAAAATAAATAAAGTCTCGCAGACTATTTTCAGATTCAATTTCATTGTTTTCTCCCGAAAACAAAAAGAGTCCCTAAAGGACAATTGTGAATTTTAGTCTAAAAGGATTCCTGGAAAATAAGTAAAGTTTAACAGACTAGTTTCAGGTTCAATTCCACTGTTTTCCTCCAGAAAACAAAAAGAGTCCCTGAAGGACGATTGTGAATTTTAGTCCAAAAGGCATCCGGGAAACTAAATAAGTCTCACAGACTATTTTCAGGTTCAATTTCACTGTTTTCCTCCAGAAAACAAAAAGAGTCCCTAAAGGACAATTGTGAATTTTAGTCCAGAAGGCTTCCTGGAAACTAAATAAAGTCTAACAGACTATTTTCAGGTTCAATTTCACTGTTTTCCTCCCAAAAACAAAAAGAGTCCCTAAAGGACAAATGTGAATTTTAGTCTAAAAGGCTTCCTGGAAACTAAATAAAGTCTCACAGACTATTTTCAGGTTCAATTTCACTGTATTCCTCCCGAAAACAAAAAGAGACTCTAAAGGACGATTGTGAATTTTTGTCTAAAAGGCTTCCTGGAAACTAAATAAAGTCAAACAGACAATTTTCAGGTTCAATTTCACTGTTTTCCTCCCGAAAAAAAAAAAAAGACTCTAAAGGACAATTGTGAATTTCCGTCTGAAAGGCTTCATGGAAACTAAATAAAGTCAAACAGACAATTTACAGGTTCAATTTCACTGTTTTCCTCCCAAAAAAAAAAAGAAACTCTAAAGGACAATTGTGAATTTTTGTCTGAAAGGACTCATGGAAACTAAATAAAGTCTCACAGACTATTTTCAAGTTCTATTTCACTGGCTTCCCCCCAAAATTGAAAAGAATCTCGAAGAGACAAGTGTGAATTTCCGTCTTAAAGGCATCCCAGGAACAAAATAAAGTCTCACCGACATTTTTCTGGTTCAATTTTACTAGCCCCCCCCTGAAAATAAAAACAGTTTCGAAAATACATTTGAAAATTTCAGTCTTAAAAGCTTCCTGGAAACAAAATTAAGTCTCACAGACTATTTTCAGTTTCAATTTAACTGGCTTCCATCCGAAAACAAAAAGAGTATTGGAGAAACCATTGCAAATTTCAGTCTTAAAAGCTTCCTGGGAACAAAATAAAGTCTCGCAGACTTTTTTCAGCATTTTGAATTTCAGTCTTAAAGGTTTCCTGAGAACAAAATGAAGTCCCAAAGATTATTCTCAAGTTTAATCTCACTGGTTACCTCCCAAAAACAAAAAGAGTCTTGAAGAGAAAAAATAAAGTCTCACATACTATTTTCGGGTTCAATTTCACTGGCTTCCTCCTGAAAAAGAAAAAGGTCTCTAAGAGACCTTTGTGAATTTCAGTCTCATAGATTTCCCAAGAACGAAATATAGTCTTAAAGACTATTTTCAGGTTCAATATCACTGGTTTCCTACTGAAAACGGAAAAGGTCTTGAAGAGACCATTGTGAATATGAGTCTTAAAGGCTTTCTGTAAACAAAATAAAGTCTTCCAGACTATATTCAGGTTCAATTTCACTGGCGTCCCCTGAAAACGAAAAGAGTCTTGAAGAGACCATTGTGAATTTCAGTCTCATACACTTGCTAAAAATGAAATAATGTGTCATAGACTATTTTCACTGGCTTCCTCCTGAAAACAAAAAGAGTGCTGAAGAGACCATTGTGAATTTCAGTCTCAAAAGCCCCCTGGAAACAAATTAAAGTCTCACAGACTATTTACTGGTTCAATTTCACTAGTTTCCTCCCAGAAATGGAAAGCATCTTGAAGAGATAATTATGAATTTCAATCTAAAAGGCTTCCTGGATACAAAATAAAGTCTCACGGACTATTTTCAGTTTCAATTTAACTGGCTTCCATCCGAAAACAAAAAGAGTATTGGAGGAACCATTGCAAATTTCAGTCTTAAAAGCTTCCTGGAAACAAAATAAAGTATCGCAGACTTTTTCCAGTTTCAATTCAACTGGCTTCCTCCCGAAAACGATAGGAGTCTTGAAGAGACCATTGTTGATATCAATCTTAAAGGTTCCTGGAAACAAAATAAAGTGTCACAGACTATTTTCAGGTTTAATTACACTGGTTTCCTCCTGAAAACGGGAAAAGTCTTGAAGAGACCATTGTGAATATCAGTCTTAAAAGATTCCTTGGAACAAAATAAAGTCCAGCAGACTATTTCAGGGTTTAATTTCACTGGCTTCCTCCAGAAAACAAAAAGAGTATTGACAAAACCTTAGTGAATTTTCAGTCTCATAGACTTCCCAAAAAATAAATAGAGTCTCACAGACTATTTTCATGTTCAATTTCACTGTTTTCCTCCTGAAAACAAAAAGAGTCCCTAATGGACAATTGTGAATTTGAGTCTAGAAGGCTTCCTGGAAACTAAATAAAGTCTCACAGACTATTTTCAGGTTCAATTTCACTGTTTTCCTCCAGAAAACGAAAAGAGTCCCTAAAGGTCAATTGTGCATTTTAGTCTAAAAGGCTTCCTGGAAACTAAATAAAGTCTCACAGACTTTTTTCAGGTTCAATTTCACTGTTTTCCTCCAGAAAACAAAAAGAGTCCCTAAAGGACAATTGTGAATTTGAGTCCAGAAGGCTTCCTGGAAAAAAAACAAAATCTTGCAGACTATTTTCAGGTTCAATTTCACTTTTTTCCTCCCGAAAACAAAAAGAGTCCCTAAAGGTCAATCGTGAATTTAAGTCTAGAAGGCTTCCTGAAAACTAAATGAAGTCTCAAAGACTATTTTCAGGTTCAATTTCACTGTTCTCCTCCCGAAAATAAAAAGAGTCCCTAAAGGACAATTGTGAATTTTAGTCTAAAAGGCTTTCTGAAAATTAAATAAAGTCTAACAGACTATTTTCAGGTTCAATTTCACTGTTCTCCTCCCCAAAACAAAATGAGTCCCTAAAGGACGATTGTGAATTTTAGTCTAAAAGACTTCCTGGAAACTAAATAAAGTCTTACAGACTATTTTCAGGTTCAATTTCACTGTTTTCCTCCCGAAATCAAAAAGAGTCCCTAAAGGACGATTGTGAATTTTAGTCTAAAAGGCTTCCTGGAAACTAAATAAAGTCTCACAGACTATTTTCAGGTTCAATTTCACTGTTTTCCTCCAGAAAACAAAAAGAGTCCCTAAAGGACAATTGTGAATTTTAGTCTAAAAGGCTTCCTGGAAACTAAATAAAGTTTCACAGACTATTTCCAGGTTCAATTTCACTGTTTTCCTCCAGAAAACAAAAAGAGTCCCTAAAGGACGATTGTGAATTTTAGTCTAAAAGGCTTTCTGAAAACTAAATAAAGTCTCACAGACTATTTCCAGGTTCAATTTCACTGTTTTCCTCCAGAAAACAAAAAGAGTCCCTAAAGGACAATTGTGAATTTTAGTCTAAAAGGCTTCCTGGAAACTAAATAAAGTCTCAAAGACTATTTTCAGGTTCAATTTCACTGTTTTCCTCCAGAAAACAAAAAGAGTCCCTAAAGGACAATTGTGAATTTTAGTCTAAAAGACTTTCTGAAAACTAAATAAAGTCTAACAGACTATTTTCAGGCTCAATTTCACTGTTTTCCTCCAGAAAACAAAAAGAGTCCCTAAAGGACGATTGTCAATTTTAGTCTAAAAGGCTTTCTGAAAACTAAATAAAGTCTAACAGACTATTTTAAGGTTCAATTTTACTGTTCTCCTCCAGAAAACAAAAAAAGTCCCTAAAGGACAATTGTGAATTTTAGTCTAAAAGTCTTCCTGGAAACTAAAAAAAGTCTAACAGACTATTTTCAGGTTCAATTTCACTGTTTTCCTCCAGAAAACAAAAAGAGTCCCTAAAGGACAATTGTGAATTTTAGTCTAAAAGGCTTCTTGGGAACTAAATAAAGTCTCACAGACTATTTTCAGGTTCAATTTCACTGTTTCCCTCCCGAAAACAAAAAGAGTCCCTAAAAGACAATTGTGAATTTTAGTCTAAAAGGCTTTCTGAGAATTAAATAAAGTTTAACAGACTATTTTCAGGTTCAATTTCACTGTTTTCCTCCAGAAAACAAAAAGAGTCCCTAAAGGACGATTGTGAATTTTAGTCTAAAAGGCTTCCTGGAAACTAAATAAAGTCTCAAAGACTATTTTCAGGTTCAATTTCACTGTTTTCCTCCCGAAAACAAAAAGAGTCCCTAAAGGACAATTGTGAATTTGAGTCTGAAAGGCTTCCTTGAAACTAAATAAAGCCTCTCAGACTATTTTCAGGTTCAATTTCACTGTTTTCCTCAAGAAAAAAAAAAGAGTCCCTAATGGACAATTGTGAATCTTAGTCTAAAAGGCTTTCTGAAAACTAAATAAAGTCTCACAGACTATTTTCAGGTTCAATTTCACTGTTTTCCTCCAGAAAAAAAAAAGAGTCCCTAAAGGACGATTGTGAATTTTAGTCCAAAAGGCTTCCTGGAAACTAAATAAAGTCTAACAGATTATTTTCAGGTTCAATTTCACTGTTTTCCTCCAGAAAACAAAAAGAGTCCCTAAAGGACGATTGTGAATTTTAGTCCAGAAGGCTTCCTGGAAACTAAATAAAGTCTAACAGACTATTTTCAGGTTCAATTTCACTGTTTTCCTCCCGAAAAGAAAAAGAGTCCCTAAAGGACAATTGTGAATTTTAGTCTAAAAGGCTTCCTGGAAACTAAATAAAGTCTCACAGACTATTTTCAGGTTCAATTTCACTGTTTTCCTCCAGAAAACAAAAAGAATCCCTAAAGGACGATTGTGAATTTTAGTTTAAAAGGCTTCCTGGAAACTAAATAAAGTCTCACAGACTATTTTCAGGATCAATTTCACTGTTTTCCTTCAGAAAACAAAAAGAGTCCCTAAAGGACAATTGTGAATTTTAGTCTAAAAGTCTTCCTGGAAACTAAATAAAGTCTAACAGACTATTTTCAGGTTAAATTTCACTGTTTTCCTCCCGAAAACAAAAAGAGTCCCTAAAGGACTATTGTGAATTTCAGTCTAAAAGGCTTTCTGAAAACTAAATAAAGTCTAACAGACTATTTTCAGGTTCAATTTCACTGTTTTCCTCCAGAAAACAAAAAGAGTCCCTAAAGGACGATTGTGAATTTTAGTCTAAAAGGCTTCCTGGAAACTAAATAAAGTCTCAAACACTATTTTCAGGTTCAATTTCACTGTTTTCCTCCCGAAAACAAAAAGAGTCCCTAAAGGACGATTGTGAATTTGAGTCTGAAAGGCTTCCTTGAAACTAAATAAAGCCTCTCAGACTATTTTCAGGTTCAATTTCACTGTTTTCCTCAAGAAAAAAAAAAGAGTCCCTAATGGACAATTGTGAATCTTAGTCTAAAAGGCTTTCTGAAAACTAAATAAAGTCTCACAGACTATTTTCAGGTTCAATTTCACTGTTTTCCTCCAGAAAAAAAAAAGAGTCCCTAAAGGACGATTGTGAATTTTAGTCCAAAAGGCTTCCTTGAAACTAAATAAAGTCTAACAGATTATTTTCAGGTTCAATTTCACTGTTTTCCTCCAGAAAACAAAAAGAGTCCCTAAAGGACGATTGTGAATTTTAGTCCAGAAGGCTTCCTGGAAACTAAATAAAGTCTCACAGACTATTTTCAGGTTAAATTTCACTGTTTTCCTCCCGAAAAGAAAAAGAGTCCCTAAAGGACAATTGTGAATTTTAGTCTAAAAGGCTTCCTGGAAACTAAATAAAGTCTCACAGACTATTTTCAGGTTCAATTTCACTGTTTTCCTTCAGAAAACAAAAAGAGTCCCTAAAGGACAATTGTGAATTTTAGTCTAAATGGCTTCCTGGAAACTAAATAAAGTCTAACAGACTATTTTCAGGTTCAATTTCACTGTTTTCCTCCCGAAAACAAAAAGAGTCCCTAAAGGACTATTGTGAATTTCAGTCTAAAAGGCTTTCTGAAAACTAAATAAAGTCTAACAGACTATTTTCAGGTTCAATTTCACTGTTTTCCTCCAGAAAATAAAAAGAGTCCCTAAAGGACGATTGTGAATTTTAGTCTAAAAGGCTTCCTGGAAACTAAATAAAGTCTCAAAGACTATTTTCAGGTTCAATTTCACTGTTTTCCTCCAGAAAACAAAAAGAGTCCCTAAAGGACAATTGTGAATTTTAGTCTAAAAGACTTACTGAAAACTAAATAAAGTCTAACAGACTATTTTCAGGTTCAATTTCACTGTTTTCCTCCAGAAAACAAAAAGAGTCCCTAAAGGACAATTGTGAATTTTAGTCTAAAAGGCTTCCTGGAAACTAAATAAAGTCTCACAGACTATTTTCAGGTTCAATTTCACTGTTTTCCTCCAGAAAACAAAAAGAGTCCCTCAAGGACGATTGTGAATTTTAGTTTTAAAGGCTTCCTGGAAACTAAATAAAGTCTCACAGACTATTTTCAGGTTCAATTTCACTGTTTTCCTTCAGAAAACAAAAAGAGTCCCTAAAGGACAATTGTGAATTTTAGTCTAAAAGTCTTCCTGGAAACTATATAAAGTCTAACAGACTATTTTCAGGTTCAATTTCACTGTTTTCCTCCCGAAAACAAAAAGAGTCCCTAAAGGACTATTGTGAATTTCAGTCTAAAAGGCTTTCTGAAAACTAAATAAAGTCTAACAGACTATTTTCAGGTTCAATTTCACTGTTTTCCTCCAGAAAACAAAAAGAGTCCCTAAAGGACGATTGTGAATTTTAGTCTAAAAGGCTTCCTGGAAACTAAATAAAGTCTCAAAGACTATTTTCAGGTTCAATTTCACTGTTTTCCTCCAGAAAACAAAAAGAGTCCCTAAAGGACAATTGTGAATTTTAGTCTAAAAGGCTTTCTGAAAACTAAATAAAGTCTAACAGACTATTTTCAGGTTCAATTTCACTGTTCTCCTCCCCAAAACAAAAAGAGTCCCTAAAGGACAATTGTGAATTTTAGTCTAAAAGTCTTCCTGGAAACTAAATAAAGTCTAACAGACTATTTTCAGGTTCAATTTCACTGTTTTCCTCCAGAAAACAAAAAGAGTCCCTAAAGAACAATTGTGAATTTTAGTCTAAAAGGCTTCTTGGGAACTAAATAAAGTCTCACAGACTATTTTCAGGTTCAATTTCACTGTTTTCCTCCAGAAAACAAAAAGAGTCCCTAAAGGACGATTGTCAATTTTAGTCTAAAAGGCTTTCTGAAAACTAAATAAAGTCTAACAGACTATTTTAAGGTTCAATTTTACTGTTCTCCTCCCCAAAACAAAAAGAGTCCCTAAAGGACAATTGTGAATTTTAGTCTAAAAGTCTTCCTGGAAACTAAATAAAGTCTAACAGACTATTTTCAGGTTCAATTTCACTGTTTTCCTCCAGAAAACAAAAAGAGTCCCTAAAGGACAATTGTGAATTTTAGTCTAAAAGGCTTCTTGGGAACTAAATAAAGTCTAACAGACTATTTTCAGGTTCAATTTCACTGTTTCCCTCCCGAAAACAAAAAGAGTCCCTAAAGGACAATTGTGAATTTTAGTCTAAAAGGCTTTCTGAAAACTAAATAAAGTCTTACAGACTATTTTCAGGTTCAATTTCACTGTTCTCCTCCCAAAAACGAAAAGAGTCCCTAAAGGACGATTGTGAATTTCAGTCTAAAAGGCTTCCTGGAAACTAAATAAAGTCTTACAGACTATTTTCAGGTTCAATTTCACTGTTTTCCTTCCGAAAACAAAAAGAGTCCCTAAAGGACGATTGTGAATTTGAGTCTGAAAGGCTTCCTTGAAACTAAATAAAGCCTCTCAGACTATTTTCAGGTTCAATTTCACTGTTTTCCTCCAGAAAACAAAAAGAGTCCCTAAAGGACGATTGTGAATTTTAGTCTAAAAGGCTTTCTGAAAACTAAATAAAGTCTCACAGACTATTTTCAGGTTCAATTTCACTGTTTTCCTCCAGAAAAAAAAAAGAGTCCCTAAAGGACGATTGTGAATTTTAGTATAAAAGGCTTTCTGAAAACTAAATAAAGTCTAACAGACTATTTCCAGGTTCAATTTCACTGTTCTCCTCCCAAAAACAAAAAGAGTCCCTGAAGGACGATTGTGAATTTTAGTCCAAAAGGCTTCCTGGAAACTAAATAAAGTCCAACAGATTATTTTCAGGTTCAATTTCACTGTTTTCCTCCAGAAAACAAAAAGAGTCCCTAAAGGACGATTGTGAATTTTAGTCCAGAAGGCTTCCTGGAAACTAAATAAAGTCTCACAGACTATTTTCAGGTTCAATTTCACTGTTTTCCTCCCGAAAAGTAAAAGGGTCCCTAGAGGACAATTGTGAATTTTAGTCTAAAAGGCTTCCTGGAAACTAAATAAAGTCTCACAGACTATTCTCAGGTTCAATTTCACTGTTTTCCTCCAGAAAACAAAAAGAGTCCCTAAAGGACTATTGTGAATTTTAGTCTAAAAGGCTTCTTGGGAACTAAATAAAGTCTCACAGACTATTTTCAGGTTCAATTTCACTGTTTTCCTCCCGAAAACAAAAAGAGTCCCTAAAGGACAATTGTGAATTTTAGTCTAAAAGGCTTCCTGGAAACTAAATAAAGTCTCAAAGACTATTTTCAGGTTCAATTTCACTGTTTTCCTCCAGAAAACAAAAAGAGTCCCTAAAGGACAATTGTGAATTTTAGTCTAAAAGACTTTCTGAAAACTAAATAAAGTCTAACAGACTATTTTCAGGTTCAATTTCACTGTTTTCCTCCAGAAAACAAAAAGAGTCCCTAAAGGACGATTGTCAATTTTAGTCTAAAAGGCTTTCTGAAAACTAAATAAAGTCTAACAGACTATTTTAAGGTTCAATTTTACTGTTCTCCTCCCCAAAACAGAAAGAGTCCCTAAAGGACAATTGTGAATTTTAGTCTAAATGGCTTCCTGGAAACTAAATAAAGTCTTACAGATTATTTTCAGGTTCAATTTCACTGTTTTCCTCCAGAAAACAAAAAGAGTCCCTAAAGGACGATTGTGAATTATAGTCCAGAAGGCTTCCTGGAAACTAAATGAAGTCTCACAGACTATTTTCAAGTTCAATATCACTGTTTTCCTCCAGAAAACAAAAAGAGTCCCTAAAGGACAATTGTGAATTTTAGTCTAAAAGGCTTCTTGGGAACTAAATAAAGTCTCACAGACTATTTTCAGGTTCAATTTCACTGTTTTCCTCCCGAAAACAAAAAGAGTCCCTAAAGGACAATTGTGAATTTTAGTCTAAAAGGCTTTCTGAAAACTAAATAAAGTCTAACAGACTATTTTCAGGTTCAATTTCACTGTTCTCCTCCCAAAAACAAAAAGTGTCTCTAAAGGACAATTGTGAATTTTAGTCTAAAAGGCTTCCTGGAAACTAAATAAAGTCTAACAGACTATTTTCAGGTTCAATTTCACTGTTTTCCTCCCGAAAACAAAAAGAGTCCCTAAAGGACGATTGTGAATTATAGTCTAAAAGGCTTCCTGGAAACTAAATAAAGTCTCACAGACTATTTTCAGGTTCAATTTCACTGTTTTCCTCCAGAAAACAAAAAGAGTCCCTCAAGGACAATTGTGAATTTTAGTCTAAAAGGCTTCATGGAGACTAAATAAAGTCTCACAGACTATTTTCAGGTTCAATTTCACTGTTTTCCTCCCGAAAAGAAAAAGAGTCCCTAAAGGACAATTGTGAATTTTAGTCTAAAAGGCTTCCTGGAAACTAAATAAAGTCTCAAAGACTATTTTCAGGTTCAATTTCACTGTTTTCCTCCAGAAAACAAAAAGAATCCCTAAAGGACAATTGTGAATTTTAGTCTAAAACGCTTCTTGGGAACTAAATAAAGTCTCACAGACTATTTTCAGGTTCAATTTCACTGTTTTCCTCCAGAAAACAAAAAGAGTCCCTAAAGGACGATTGTGAATTTTAGTCTAAAAGGCTTTCTGAAAACTAAATAAAGTCTCACAGACTATTTTCAGGTTAAATTTCACTGTTCTCCTCCCCAAAACAAAAAGAGTCCCTAAAGGACAATTGTGAATTTTAGTCTAAATGGCTTCCTGGAAACTAAATAAAGTCTTACAGACTATTTTCAGGTTCAATTTCACTGTTTTCCTCCCGAAAACAAATAGAGTCCCTAAAGGACGATTGTGAATTTTAGTCTAAATGGCTTCCTGGAAACTAAATAAAGTCTAACAGACTATTTTCAGGTTCAATTTCACTGTTCTACCCCCAAAAACAAAAAGTGTCTCTAAAGGACAATTGTGAATTTTAGTCTAAAAGTCTTCCTGGAAACTAAATAAAGTCTAACAGTCTATTTTCAGGTTCAATTTCACTGTTTTCCTCCAGAAAACAAAAAGAGTCCCTAAAGGACAATTGTGAATTTTAGTCTAAAAGACTTTCTGAAAACTAAATAAAGTCTAACAGACTATTTTCAGGTTCAATTTCACTGTTTTCCTCCAGAAAACAAAAAGAGTCCCTAAAGGACGATTGTCAATTTTAGTCTAAAAGGCTTTCTGAAAACTAAATAAAGTCTAACAGACTATATTAAGGTTCAATTTTACTGTTCTCCTCCCCAAAACAGAAAGAGTCCCTAAAGGACGATTGTGAATTTTAGTCTAAATGGCTTCCTGGAAACTAAATAAAGTCTTACAGATTATTTTCAGGTTCAATTTCACTGTTTTCCTCCAGAAAACAAAAAGAGTCCCTAAAGGACGATTGTGAATTTTAGTCCAGAAGGCTTCCTGGAAACTAAATGAAGTCTCACAGACTATTTTCAAGTTCAATATCACTGTTTTCCTCCAGAAAACAAAGAGAGTCCCTAAAGGACAATTGTGAATTTTAGTCTAAAAGGCTTCTTGGGAACTAAATAAAGTCTCACAGACTATTTTCAGGTTCAATTTCACTGTTTTCCTCCAGAAAACAAAAAGAGTCCCTAAAGGACAATTGTGAATTTTAGTCTAAAAGGCTTTCTGAAAACTAAATAAAGTCTAACAGACTATTTTCAGGTTCAATTTCACTGTTTTCCTCCCAAAAACAAAAAGTGTCTCTAAAGGACAATTGTGAATTTTAGTCTAAAAGGCTTCCTGGAAACTAAATAAAGTCTTACAGACTATTTTCAGGTTCAATTTCACTGTTTTCCTCCCGAAAACAAAAAGAGTCCCTAAAGGACGATTGTGAATTATAGTCTAAAAGGCTTCCTGGAAACTAAATAAAGTCTCACAGACTATTTTCAGGTTCAATTTCACTGTTTTCCTCCAGAAAACAAAAAGAGTCCCTCAAGGACAATTGTGAATTTTAGTCTAAAAGGCTTCATGGAGACTAAATAAAGTCTCACAGACTATTTTCAGGTTCAATTTCACTGTTTTCCTCCCGAAAAGAAAAAGAGTCCCTAAAGGACGATTGTGAATTTTAGTCTAAAAGGCTTCATAGAAACTAAATAAAGTCTCAAAGACTATTTTCAGGTTCAATTTCACTGTTTTCCTCCAGAAAACAAAAAGAGTCCCTAAAGGACAATTGTGAATTTTAGTCTAAAAGACTATCTGAAAACTAAATAAAGTCTCACAGACTATTTTCAGGTTAAATTTCACTGTTCTCCTCCCCAAAACAAAAAGAGTCCCTAAAGGACAATTGTGAATTTTAGTCTAAATGGCTTCCTGGAAACTAAATAAAGTCTCACAGACTATTTTCAGGTTCAATTTCACTGTTTTCCTCCCGAAAACAAAAAGAGTCCCTAAAGGACGATTGTGAATTTTAGTCTAAATGGCTTCCTGGAAACTAAATAAAGTCTAACAGACTATTTTCAGGTTCAATTTCACTGTTCTACCCCCAAAAACAAAAAGTGTCTCTAAAGGACAATTGTGAATTTTAGTCTAAAAGTCTTCCTGGAAACTAAATAAAGTCTAACAGACTATTTTCAGGTTCAATTTCACTGTTTTCCTCCAGAAAACAAAAAGAGTCCCTAAAGGACTATTGTGAATTTTAGTCTAAAAGGCTTCCTGGAAACTAAATAAAGTCTTACAGACTATTTTCAGGTTCAATTTCACTGTTTTCCTCCCGAAAACAAAAAGAGTCCCTGAAGGACGATTGTGAATTTTAGTCTAAAAGGCTTTCTGAAAATTAAATAAAGTTTAACAGACTATTTTCAGGTTCAATTTCACTGTTTTCCTCCAGAAAACAAAAAGAGTCTCTAAAGGACGATTGTGAATTTTAGTCTAAAAGGCTTTCTGAAAACTAAATAAAGTCTAACAGATTATTTTCAGGTTCAATTTCACTGTTTTCCTCCAGAAAACAAAAAGAGTCCCTAAAGGACGATTGTGTATTTTAGTCCAAAAGGCTTCCTGGAAACTAAATAAAGCCTCTCAGACTATTTTCAGGTTCAATTTCACTGTTTTCCTCCAGAAAACAAAAAGAGTCCCTAAAGGACAATTGTGAATTTGAGTCTGAAAGGCTTCCTTGAAACTAAATAAAGTCTAACAGATTATTTTCAGGTTCAATTTCACTGTTTTCCTCCAGAAAACAAAGAGAGTCCCTAAAGGACAATTGTGAATTTTAGTCCAAAAGGCTTCCTGGAAACCAAAAAAAGTCTAACAGATTATTTTCAGGTTCAATTTCACTGTTTTCCTCCAGAAAACAAAAAGAATCCCTAAAGGACGATTGTGAATTTTAGATTAAAAGGCTTCCTGGAAACTAAATAAAGTCTCACAGACTATTTTCAGGTTCAATTTCACTGTTTTCCTCCAGAAAACAAAAAGAATCCCTAAAGGACAATTGTGAATTTGAGTCTGAAAGGCTTCCTTGAAACTAAATAAAGTCTAACAGACTATTTTCAGGTTCAATTTCACTGTTTTCCTCCAGAAAACAAAAAGAGTCCCCAAAGGACAATTGTGAATTTTAGACTAAAAGGCTTCCTGGAAACTAAATAAAGTCTCACAGACTTTTTTCAGGTTCAATTTCACTGTTTTCCTCCAGAAAACAAAAAGAATCCCTAAAGGACAATTGTGAATTTGAGTCTGAAAGGCTTCCTTGAAACTAAATAAAGTCTAACAGACTATTTTCAGGTTCAATTTCACTGTTTTCCTCCAGAAAACAAAAAGAGTCCCCAAAGGACAATTGTGAATTTTAGACTAAAAGGCTTCCTGGGAACTAAATAAAGTCTCACAGACTATTCTCAGGTTCAATTTCACTGTTTTCCTCCCAAAAACAAAAAGAGTCCCTAAAGGACGATTGTGAATTTGAGTCTGAAAGGCTTCCTGGAAACAAAATAAAGTCTCACAGACTATTTTCAGTTTAAATTTAACTGGCATCTATTCGAAAACAAAAAGATTACTGGAGAAACCATTGCATATTTCAGTCTTAGAAGCTTCCTGGAAAAAAAAAGTCTCGCAGACTTTTTTCTGGTTCAATTCAACTGGCTCCCTCCCGAAAAAAAATGAGTCTTGAAGAGACCATTGTTGATATCAATCTTAAAGGTTCCTGGATACAAAATAAAGTGTCACAGACAATTTACAGGTTCAATTTCACTGTTTTCCTCCCGAAAACAAAAAGAAACTCTAAAGGACAATTGTGAATTTTTGTCTGAAAGGACTCATGGAAACTAAATAAAGTCTCACAGACTATTCTCAGGTTCAATTTCACTGTTTTCCTCCAGAAAACAAAAAGAGTCCCTAAAGGACTATTGTGAATTTTAGTCTAAAAGGCTTCTTGGGAACTAAATAAAGTCTCACAGACTATTTTCAGGTTCAATTTCACTGTTTTCCTCCCGAAAACAAAAAGAGTCCCTAAAGGACAATTGTGAATTTTAGTCTAAAAGGCTTCCTGGAAACTAAATAAAGTCTCAAAGACTATTTTCAGGTTCAATTTCACTGTTTTCCTCCAGAAAACAAAAAGAGTCCCTAAAGGACAATTGTGAATTTTAGTCTAAAAGACTTTCTGAAAACTAAATAAAGTCTAACAGACTATTTTCAGGTTCAATTTCACTGTTTTCCTCCAGAAAACAAAAAGAGTCCCTAAAGGACGATTGTCAATTTTAGTCTAAAAGGCTTTCTGAAAACTAAATAAAGTCTAACAGACTATTTTAAGGTTCAATTTTACTGTTCTCCTCCCCAAAACAGAAAGAGTCCCTAAAGGACAATTGTGAATTTTAGTCTAAATGGCTTCCTGGAAACTAAATAAAGTCTTACAGATTATTTTCAGGTTCAATTTCACTGTTTTCCTCCAGAAAACAAAAAGAGTCCCTAAAGGACGATTGTGAATTATAGTCCAGAAGGCTTCCTGGAAACTAAATGAAGTCTCACAGACTATTTTCAAGTTCAATATCACTGTTTTCCTCCAGAAAACAAAAAGAGTCCCTAAAGGACAATTGTGAATTTTAGTCTAAAAGGCTTCTTGGGAACTAAATAAAGTCTCACAGACTATTTTCAGGTTCAATTTCACTGTTTTCCTCCCGAAAACAAAAAGAGTCCCTAAAGGACAATTGTGAATTTTAGTCTAAAAGGCTTTCTGAAAACTAAATAAAGTCTAACAGACTATTTTCAGGTTCAATTTCACTGTTCTCCTCCCAAAAACAAAAAGTGTCTCTAAAGGACAATTGTGAATTTTAGTCTAAAAGGCTTCCTGGAAACTAAATAAAGTCTAACAGACTATTTTCAGGTTCAATTTCACTGTTTTCCTCCCGAAAACAAAAAGAGTCCCTAAAGGACGATTGTGAATTATAGTCTAAAAGGCTTCCTGGAAACTAAATAAAGTCTCACAGACTATTTTCAGGTTCAATTTCACTGTTTTCCTCCAGAAAACAAAAAGAGTCCCTCAAGGACAATTGTGAATTTTAGTCTAAAAGGCTTCATGGAGACTAAATAAAGTCTCACAGACTATTTTCAGGTTCAATTTCACTGTTTTCCTCCCGAAAAGAAAAAGAGTCCCTAAAGGACAATTGTGAATTTTAGTCTAAAAGGCTTCCTGGAAACTAAATAAAGTCTCAAAGACTATTTTCAGGTTCAATTTCACTGTTTTCCTCCAGAAAACAAAAAGAATCCCTAAAGGACAATTGTGAATTTTAGTCTAAAACGCTTCTTGGGAACTAAATAAAGTCTCACAGACTATTTTCAGGTTCAATTTCACTGTTTTCCTCCAGAAAACAAAAAGAGTCCCTAAAGGACGATTGTGAATTTTAGTCTAAAAGGCTTTCTGAAAACTAAATAAAGTCTCACAGACTATTTTCAGGTTAAATTTCACTGTTCTCCTCCCCAAAACAAAAAGAGTCCCTAAAGGACAATTGTGAATTTTAGTCTAAATGGCTTCCTGGAAACTAAATAAAGTCTTACAGACTATTTTCAGGTTCAATTTCACTGTTTTCCTCCCGAAAACAAATAGAGTCCCTAAAGGACGATTGTGAATTTTAGTCTAAATGGCTTCCTGGAAACTAAATAAAGTCTAACAGACTATTTTCAGGTTCAATTTCACTGTTCTACCCCCAAAAACAAAAAGTGTCTCTAAAGGACAATTGTGAATTTTAGTCTAAAAGTCTTCCTGGAAACTAAATAAAGTCTAACAGTCTATTTTCAGGTTCAATTTCACTGTTTTCCTCCAGAAAACAAAAAGAGTCCCTAAAGGACAATTGTGAATTTTAGTCTAAAAGGCTTCCTGGAAACTAAATAAAGTCTTACAGACTATTTTCAGGTTCAATTTCACTGTTTTCCTCCCGAAAACAAAAAGAGTCCCTAAAGGACGATTGTGAATTATAGTCTAAAAGGCTTCCTGGAAACTAAATAAAGTCTCACAGACTATTTTCAGGTTCAATTTCACTGTTTTCCTCCAGAAAACAAAAAGAGTCCCTCAAGGACAATTGTGAATTTTAGTCTAAAAGGCTTCATGGAGACTAAATAAAGTCTCACAGACTATTTTCAGGTTCAATTTCACTGTTTTCCTCCCGAAAAGAAAAAGAGTCCCTAAAGGACGATTGTGAATTTTAGTCTAAAAGGCTTCATAGAAACTAAATAAAGTCTCAAAGACTATTTTCAGGTTCAATTTCACTGTTTTCCTCCAGAAAACAAAAAGAGTCCCTAAAGGACAATTGTGAATTTTAGTCTAAAAGACTATCTGAAAACTAAATAAAGTCTCACAGACTATTTTCAGGTTAAATTTCACTGTTCTCCTCCCCAAAACAAAAAGAGTCCCTAAAGGACAATTGTGAATTTTAGTCTAAATGGCTTCCTGGAAACTAAATAAAGTCTCACAGACTATTTTCAGGTTCAATTTCACTGTTTTCCTCCCGAAAACAAAAAGAGTCCCTAAAGGACGATTGTGAATTTTAGTCTAAATGGCTTCCTGGAAACTAAATAAAGTCTAACAGACTATTTTCAGGTTCAATTTCACTGTTCTACCCCCAAAAACAAAAAGTGTCTCTAAAGGACAATTGTGAATTTTAGTCTAAAAGTCTTCCTGGAAACTAAATAAAGTCTAACAGACTATTTTCAGGTTCAATTTCACTGTTTTCCTCCAGAAAACAAAAAGAGTCCCTAAAGGACTATTGTGAATTTTAGTCTAAAAGGCTTCCTGGAAACTAAATAAAGTCTTACAGACTATTTTCAGGTTCAATTTCACTGTTTTCCTCCCGAAAACAAAAAGAGTCCCTGAAGGACGATTGTGAATTTTAGTCTAAAAGGCTTTCTGAAAATTAAATAAAGTTTAACAGACTATTTTCAGGTTCAATTTCACTGTTTTCCTCCAGAAAACAAAAAGAGTCTCTAAAGGACGATTGTGAATTTTAGTCTAAAAGGCTTTCTGAAAACTAAATAAAGTCTAACAGATTATTTTCAGGTTCAATTTCACTGTTTTCCTCCAGAAAACAAAAAGAGTCCCTAAAGGACGATTGTGTATTTTAGTCCAAAAGGCTTCCTGGAAACTAAATAAAGCCTCTCAGACTATTTTCAGGTTCAATTTCACTGTTTTCCTCCAGAAAACAAAAAGAGTCCCTAAAGGACAATTGTGAATTTGAGTCTGAAAGGCTTCCTTGAAACTAAATAAAGTCTAACAGATTATTTTCAGGTTCAATTTCACTGTTTTCCTCCAGAAAACAAAGAGAGTCCCTAAAGGACAATTGTGAATTTTAGTCCAAAAGGCTTCCTGGAAACCAAAAAAAGTCTAACAGATTATTTTCAGGTTCAATTTCACTGTTTTCCTCCAGAAAACAAAAAGAATCCCTAAAGGACGATTGTGAATTTTAGATTAAAAGGCTTCCTGGAAACTAAATAAAGTCTCACAGACTATTTTCAGGTTCAATTTCACTGTTTTCCTCCAGAAAACAAAAAGAATCCCTAAAGGACAATTGTGAATTTGAGTCTGAAAGGCTTCCTTGAAACTAAATAAAGTCTAACAGACTATTTTCAGGTTCAATTTCACTGTTTTCCTCCAGAAAACAAAAAGAGTCCCCAAAGGACAATTGTGAATTTTAGACTAAAAGGCTTCCTGGAAACTAAATAAAGTCTCACAGACTTTTTTCAGGTTCAATTTCACTGTTTTCCTCCAGAAAACAAAAAGAATCCCTAAAGGACAATTGTGAATTTGAGTCTGAAAGGCTTCCTTGAAACTAAATAAAGTCTAACAGACTATTTTCAGGTTCAATTTCACTGTTTTCCTCCAGAAAACAAAAAGAGTCCCCAAAGGACAATTGTGAATTTTAGACTAAAAGGCTTCCTGGGAACTAAATAAAGTCTCACAGACTATTCTCAGGTTCAATTTCACTGTTTTCCTCCCAAAAACAAAAAGAGTCCCTAAAGGACGATTGTGAATTTGAGTCTGAAAGGCTTCCTGGAAACAAAATAAAGTCTCACAGACTATTTTCAGTTTAAATTTAACTGGCATCTATTCGAAAACAAAAAGATTACTGGAGAAACCATTGCATATTTCAGTCTTAGAAGCTTCCTGGAAAAAAAAAGTCTCGCAGACTTTTTTCTGGTTCAATTCAACTGGCTCCCTCCCGAAAAAAAATGAGTCTTGAAGAGACCATTGTTGATATCAATCTTAAAGGTTCCTGGATACAAAATAAAGTGTCACAGACAATTTACAGGTTCAATTTCACTGTTTTCCTCCCGAAAACAAAAAGAAACTCTAAAGGACAATTGTGAATTTTTGTCTGAAAGGACTCATGGAAACTAAATAAAGTCTCACAGACTATTTTCAGGTTCAATTTCACTGTATTCCTCCCGAAAACAAAAAGAGACTCTAAAGGACAATTTTGAATTTTTGTCTAAAAGGCTTCCTGGAAACTAAATAAAATCTTACAGACAATTTACAGGTTCAATTTCACTGTTTTCCTCCCGAAAAAAAAAAAGAGACTTTAAAGGACAATTGTGAATTTCTGTCTTAAAGGCTTCATGGAAACTAAATAAAGTCTAACAGACTATTTTCAGGTTCAATTTCACTGTTTTCCTCCCGAAAACAAAAAGAAACTCTAAAGGACAATTGTGAATTTTTTGTCTGAAACGACTCATGGAAACTAAATAAAGTCTCACAGACTATTTTCAGGTTCAATTTCACTGTATTCCCCCCGAAAACAAAAAGAATCCCTAAAGGACAGTTGTGGATTTTAGTCCAGAAGGCTTCCTGGAAACTAAATAAAGTCTAACAGACACTTTACAGGTTCAATTTCACTGTTTTCCTCCCGAAAAAAAAAAGAGACTCTAAAGGACATTTGTGAATTTCTGTCTGAAAGGCTTCATGGAAACTAAATAAAGTCTAACAGACTATTTTCAGGTTCAATTTCGCTGTTTTCATCCCGAAAACAAAAAGAGTCCCCAAAAGACAATGTGAATTTTAGTCTAAAAGGCTCCCTAGAAACTAAATAAAGTCTCACAGACTATTTTCAGGTTCAGTTTCACTGTTTTCCTCCCAGGAACAAAAATTGTTTTGAAGAGACAATTGTGAATTTTAGTCTTAAAGGCTTCCTGGGAACAAAATAAAGTCTTAAAGACTATTTTCAGGTTAAATTTCACTTGCTTCCTCCCAAAAACAAAAAGTGTCTTGAGTAGACCATTGTGAATTTCAGTCTAAAAGGATTCCTTGGAACAAAATAAAGTCCAGCAGACTATTTCAAGGTTCAATTTCACTGGCTTCCTCTCCAAAACAAAAAGAGTATTGACAAAACCTTAGTGAATTTTCAGTCTCATAGACTTCCCAAAAACAAAATAGAGTCTCACAGACTATTTCCAGGTTCAATTTCACTGTTTTCCTCCTGAAAACAAAAAGAGACTCTAAAGGACAATTGTGAATTTCTGTCTCATAGACTTCCTAAAAATGAAATAAAGTGTCATAGACTATTTTCACTGGCTTCCTCCTGAAAACAAAAAGAGTGCTGAAGAGACCATTGTGAATTTCAGTCTCAAAAGCCCCCTGGAAACAAATTAAAGTCTCACAGACTATTTTCAGGTTCACTTTCACTAGTTTCCTCCCAGAAATGAAAAGCATCTCGAAGAGATAATTGTGAATTTCAATCTAAAAGGCTTACGGAATACAAAATGAAGTCTAACAGACTATTTTCATTTTTAATTAATAATATTTGCTTTCTCCCGGAAACAGAAAGAGTCTCGAATAGACCATTTTGGATTTCAGTCTAAAAGGCTTCCTGGATACAAAATAATGTGTCACAGACTATTTTCAGGTTCAATTTCACTGGCTTCCTCCTGGAAAGGAAAAGAGTCTTGAAGAGACCATTGTGAATATCAGCGTTAATGGCTTTGTGGGAACAAAATAAAGTCTAACAGATTATTTTCAACTCAAAACTTGATTCAAAAAATAATTCAAGGGAGGCTAAAACCGGTTGTGAATAGTAAAGAATTCAGTGGCCGACAACCCACAAAGAGGGTTTCGAGCACATTCTGAGGCTCAGAGAATTTTGGTGGGAAGTCCAACAGTGGTAATCATGAGAACGTTGCTGGAAACATGTTATTGCTTCAAATATGTCGCATTTTAGTTAAATAAATATATTTTTTATTTTACCATGTCGTTCATGTTATTATCAAAAAAATAATTTCATAAACAATGAAAACATCTGTTGATGCGAATAATTCTGTTTTGTGTTATTCAATACTTATTTTTTCTTTAGGTGGAACGGTTCAATCAGTTTTGCGTAGCACTCCTTGTCAGGGAGTTTTGAATTTTCCGGCTTAACTGTCTTCAATTTGGAATCGTGAGCATCTCAGCCATAGACAACTGGATCGTGAGAATCCTAATCGTTGTCTGGGATTTCGTAAAACATATAGAGATCAGACATTAGATCAGTGTTTTGGAACCTGTTGAAAAATCGAAAATATATCAATATAATACTAATGTTCACTAAGCTTATCTTAGTGGGGCGCAAGCTCACAAGTGAGGGGGAACCCAGTTTGGATCGAATACACTAGAGTTGTAAATTGAAAGTCTCATGTAATACTGGTTCTCCCCGACTTTCTCACTGGCACCGTCATAAGTCGGACAATTTTTTTTCCTGAAGTGTTTATTCCTTGAAAAAAGACAAAAACAAACAAACAAAAAAACAACATTGGCACAGCCCGTACGTGTGATTTAAAACTGAACAAAACTCTGACTATATTTCGATTGATGGTTATCACAATTAAGGACACTGTTTCTGTTTTGATTGTTGCTATCAACAACATCACAAATAAATAAACAACAGTGTCTCATCATCTCAAGTTTAAACCTCCTGAAGATTTTCATGAAACCAGGTACAGCATTAGAATGGGCATGCCCTAGTGTCTACGGAACAAGATTTAATTATAATATATACACACACACACATATATATATATATATATATATATATATATATGTATAGGATTGGTGATAAGGAGCCCCCTATTGGAAATTGATAAAACCTTTATTATTTATGGGTTGACAGTAGTCAAACTAGCTTTACTGATAGAATTTGCCTTCAGTGTTGCATCTACTTACTCGTTGTCCCACTCTCAAAGGAAGAAGTTAGAGAAATAAAGGAATGTTTACCAAAGGAAGATAATATTTCTGATAGGGAATTCATTCTCAGCCATCGTTTACAGGTGGACTAGAGAAATATTGAGTATTACCAAGGATAATTCATCTGTCTATGGGTGGACATGTATACAGGGAGATAGCTCGACAACTTTGCATCATACAGAGTTGATATTTGCCACATGTTTTATTGACAACTTCTTTTATTATCATAACTTCACAAAAAATTGTTAAAAATATTAAAAACATTAGTCATAGGAGCTAAAAAAGCTCTGTTTATAGCTTTTTAGGTTTATAGCTTTTTAGGCTCATTCGTTTATTATTAGTACATACAAGAAAGTTGTTAAAAACCTTTGAAACATTGCTTCTGTGGCTACCCTTTAAGGCTTGGTTATGAACACTTTGAAAAATCAGTACTTGTTTTTTTACTACATTCAGTAAAATTGTTGGAAAACCTCTAAAACTTTTGTTTCAAAACTAAAAAGGCTCTGATTATAGCTTTTCAGGTTGGTTTTATGTCTGACTCGTATATTGTTACTACATTCAAGAAAGTTGTTAAAAACCTTTGAAACATTGCTTCTGTGGCTACCCTTTAAGGCTTAGTTAATAACACTGTGAAAAATCAGTACTATTTTCACTACATTAAGGAAAATTGTTGGAAAACCTCTAAATATTTACTTTCAAATATAGAAACTCTCTGATTATAGTTTTTTAGGTTGGTTTTATCACTGACTCATATATTGTTACTATATTCAAAAAAGTTGTTAGAAAACTTTGAAACAATGCTTCTCTGGCTACCCTTTAAGGCTTGGTTATTAACACTGTGAAAAATCAGTACTATCTTTCTCTACTACATTCAGGAAAATTGTTGGAAAACCTCTAAAACTTTAGTTTCAAATATATAAAGGCTATGTTTATAGCTATTGAGGTTGGTTTTATCACTGACTTGTATATTGTTACTACATTCAAGAAAGTTGTTAAGAACCTTTGAAACATTGCTTCTCTGGCTACCCTTCAAGGCTTAGTTATTAACACTTGGAAAAATCAGGACTATTTTTCACTACATTCAGGAAAATTGTTGGAAAACCTTTAAATATTTACTTTCAAATATAGAAAATCTCCGATAATAGTTTTTTAGGTTGGTTTTATCACTGACTCATATGTTGTTACTATATTCAAAAAAGTTGTTGAAAAACTTTGAAACAATGCTTCTCTGGCCACCCTCTAAGGCTTGGTTATGAACACTTTGAAAAATCAGTACTATTTTTTTTCTACATTCAGTAAAATTGTTGGAAAACCTCTAAATATTTACTTTCAAATATAGAAAGGCTCTGATTATAGCTTTTCAGGTTAGTTTTATCACTGACTTGTATATTGTTACTACATTCAAGAAAGTTGTTAAAAACCTTTGAAACATTGCTTCTCCGGCTACCTTTTAAGGTTTGGTTATGAACACCTTGAAAAATCAGTACTATTTTTCACTACATTCACGAAAATTGTTGGAAAACCTCTAAACTTTAGTTTAAGACCTAAAGAGGGTCTGATTATATCTTTTTAGGTTGGTTCTATCTCTGACTTGTATATTGTTACTACATTCAAGAAAGTTGTTAAAAACCTTTGAAACATCGCTTCTCTGGCAACCCTCTGAGGCTTAGTTATGAACACTTTCAAAAATCAGTACTATTTCTTTTTTACCACGTTCAGGAAATTTGTTGGAAAACCTCTAAATCTTTAGTTTCAAATATACAAAGGCTGTGTTTATAGCTTTTTAGGTTGGTTTTATCACTGACTCGTATATTGTTACTACATTCAACAAAGTTGTTAAAACCCCCTAAACATTGTTTCTGTTGCTACCCTTCAAGGCTTGGTTATGAACACTGTGAAAAATCAATAATATTTTTCTTCACTACATTCAGGAAAATATTTGGAAAACCTCTAAAACTTTAGTTTCAAATATATAAAGGCTATGTTTATAGCTATTGAGGTTGGTTTTATCACTGACTCGTATATTGTAACTATATTCAAGAAAGTTGTTAAAAACCTTTAGAACATTGCTTCTGTGGCTACCCTTTAAGGCTTGGTTATTAACACTTTGAAAAATCAGGACTATTTTTCTCTGCTACATTCAGGAAAATTGTTGGAAAACCTCTAAAACTTTACTTAAAGACCTAAAGAGGGTCTGATTATATCTTTTTAGGTTGTTTTTATCTCCGACTTGTATATTGTTACTACATTCAAGAAAGTTGTTAAAAACCTTTGGAACATTGTTTCTGTGGCTACTTTTTAAGGTTTGGTTATGAACACTTTGAAAAATCGGTACTATTTTTTTTACTATATTCTGGAAAATTGTTGGAAAACCTCTAAATCTTCACTTTCAAATATAGAAACGCTCTGATTATAGCTTTTTAGGTTGGTTTTATCTCTGACTCGTATATTGTTACTACATTCAAGAAAGTTGATAAAAAACCCCTCATGCATTGCTTCTGCGGCTACCTTTTAAGACTTGGTTATGAACACTATGAAAAGTTAGTACTATTTTTTTTTCTACATTCAGGAAAATTGTTGGAAAACCTCTAAAACTTTAGTTCCAAATATAGAAAGGCTCTGATTATAGCTTTTCAGGTTGGTTTTATCACTGGCTTGTATATTGTTACTACATTTAAGAAAGTTGTTAAAAACCTTTGAAACATTGCTCATCAGGCTTGGTTATGAACACTTTGTAAAATCAGTACTTTTTTTTTTACTACATTCAGGAAAATATTGGGAACACCTCTAAAACTTCAGTTTCAGTTTAGTTTCAGACTTAAAAAGGGTTTGATTATAGCTTTTCGTGATCGAAAAATAAATTATTTCAGCTGGTATTTAAAAAAAATGTTTAGTTGATTTGGTCATTTCCAGTGTCTTCACAACAATTTATAGAGGAAATAAAAGAATCATTTGATGATAATAATGTGTGTGTGTGTGTGTGTGTGTGTGTGTGTGTGTGTGTGTGCGTGTGTGTGTGTGTGTGTGGTGGGGTTTGGGGCACATCATTGTCCGATGAAACGCCCATTTACGTCTGATCTCTTGTATGAAAGGGGTCGGGGACGAAAGGACAAGACAACTTTGAATCAGGGTCAAACTCCAGGTGAGAAGGCTAAAAGTGCCTCTCATCTATTCCCTCTTATTATTACAATTGGAGGGGGGAACATTCAAAGTTGGAATTTGTTGAAATATTCGCTACTAAATCATTTTACAATGATTATAAAGGATTGTAAAAAAATGATACTAAAAATTGCTTATGAATTTCACTCGAGCATAGTAGGATAGTTTTGTAATTTAATGTCTAATAAGATAACAAGCAGTCATTGGGAAGTGGTTTTTGATGAATTAATACTTTCATTTGTCCAAATCAGATTTTGCAACAACACCTCTCTATCGTTGGCGTCACGGAGCCAGTACTTTCCGAATATGTCTGCTTCGTCTCTCCATCTTGTATTCTGCCGGACTACCTCGGTAGCACATGTTTTCTCTGCTGATGCCTGTTGTCAATCATAATGTATGTTTGGTGTGTGCCATTCCTGCAATATATCCAGCCCATTGCTATTTTACAGTGCATTAGAATATTAATAGTTGATAACATTCGCTCTGAAGCTAAGAAGGCTCCGTCTATACCTTTTCAGGCTTGCTTTTTTACACCTGCAAAATTCAATTATATATGATTACTACTTTCGAGACAATTGTTAAAAACCTTGTAAACATACATTGTCAAAGCTAAAAAGGCTCCATGTATAATTTCTTTTCACTCATATATTATTAAAGAATGCAAGAAAACTTATTGAAATATTCGATTCAAAGCTAAAAAGGCTCTGTTTATATCTTTTTAGCTTTGCTCTTCATACACATCTATATATTATTTTGAAAAAAACCTTTCAAACATTAGTTTCAAGGCTAAAAAGGCTCTGTTTATACCCTTCCAGACTTGGTTTTGACACTTTGAAAATTCCATCATATATTATTACTACATTGAAGCAAATTGTTAAAAACCTTCAAAACATTGCTATCAAAGCTAAAAAGACTCTGTTTACAGCATTTTAGGCTCAGTTTTGACATTTTGGTTATATATTATTTTGAAAATTCAACTATGTGTTATAGCAGCATCGTAAAAATTTCATGAAAAACATTGGAAACATTGGTTTCAAAGCTGAAAATGCTTTATTCATACCCTTTTAGGCTTTGTTTATGGTCACTTTGATATTTCAATAATATATTTTGACTACATTCAGACAAATTGATGAGAAACCTCTAAAACATAGTTTTCACACCTTAAAAGTCTTGGCTTGGTTTTGACACATATTCATCTATTATTACTTCATTCAAGTAAATTGTTTGAAACTTCAAATATATGGGTTTCAAAGCTAGAAAGGCTCTTTTTATACCCATTCAGTAATGGTTTTGACACATATTCATCTATTATTACTTCATTCAAGTAAATTGTTTGAAACTTCAAAAATATGGGTTTCAAAGCTAGAAAGGCTCTTTTTATACCCTTTCAGTAATGGTTTTGACACATATTCATCTATTATTACTACATTCAATAGAATTGTTATAAAACCTTAAAATAGTGGTTTCAAAGCTGAAAAGTCCCTGTGTATACCCTTTTCGGTTCGGTTTTCACACTTCCAATGTTCAATCATATCTCATTGATATATTCATGAAAATTATTGAGGAACAATGAAGACATGGATTTCAGAGCTGAAAAGACTCTGTATATAGCTTTTTGGGGCTTGGTTTTCACTCAGTGCAATCATATATTCTTACTACATTAGAGAAAATTTTAAAAAAACAAACCTTGAAAACATTGGTTTTGGAAGCTAAAAAAGGCTCTGTTTATACCCTCTAGGTCTGCTTTTGGCACTTTCAAGATTCAGTTATACGATAATAATACATTGAAAGGAAATTGTCAAAATACCTTTAGACCATTGCTTGAAAAGTTAAAAAGGCTCATTTCATATCTTTCAAGGCTCAGTTTTAACACTTTGAAACTTCAATCATATATTAGGACTACATTCAGGAAAACTGTTGCAAAACCTTGGAAACACTGGTTTCAAGGCCAAAAACGCTCTGCTAATACCTTTTTAGGCTTGCTTTTGACACTTCCAAAGTTCAATCATATCTTATTGATATATTCATGAAAATTATTGAAAAACCATGAAGACATGGCTTTCAGAGCTGAAAAGACTCTGTTTATGGCTCTTTTTGGTCTGGTTTTCACACTTACTCTTGTATTGTTATTATGTTCAAGAAAATTGTCAAAACCTTGGGAAAATTAGTTTTCAAGGTAAAAAAGCTTCGTTTGTAACCTTTTTAGGTTAGGTCTTGACTCTTACTTACGTATTATCACTGCATCCGAGACATTGGTTTCCAAAGTTAAGAATTCCTGTTTACACCTTTTTATGCTTGGTTTAGACATTTTGAAAATACAATCATATATCATTACTGCATGAAAGCAAATTGTAGAAAAATCTTGGAAGCATTGCTTTTCAAAGCTAAAAAGGCTCTGTTCATACCTTTTTAGGCTGGGCTTTGCCACTTCTCATATATCATTAGTACGTTTGGGAGAATTGTTAGAAAAAAACCGCACATTGTTTTCAAAGCTGTTTACAACGTTTCGGGCTCAGCTGTGACACTTTGAGAATTCAATCATATCAGATTGATACATTCATGGAACTTATTGAAAAACCTTGAAAACATTGCTTTCAAAGCTAAAAAGGCTCTATTTACAAGCTCTTCATCTTGGTTTTGATCCTCCAACCCATATATTATAACTACATTCAAGATTATTGATAAAAACCTTGAAAACATTGCTTTCAAATCTTAGAAGGCTCTGCTTTTGATATTTCAATAGTCTAGTATACATTATTTTTGAATACAAGACATTTGTTGAAAATCCTTGAAAACATATATTGCACAACGTTTCGGTCGTTGCACTCTACGGCCTTCGTCAGGTATCATCTGGGAGATTTTTAGGAAGTAACGAACCGAACCCTTTATTTATCCGACCAGGGGTATAACATCAAAAATAATAACATCAAAAAAAAAAAAAAAAAAAAAAAGAAATCTGTCACCTAAGGTTTGAGGTTACTAAAAATTAGCACTGGTTGTCCACATGAACACATAGCGCAGTGGTTACAGCATCAGACAAATTACTGTTAAGTAATCTGATGGTTCTAGGTTCGATCCTAGTGTAAGACAGTATAACAATACTACTAAGGCTAAAAGAGGGGAGTACGGTCAATATACCCCTGTCGGATAAATAAAGGGTTCGGTTCGTTACTTCCCAAAAATCATCCCAGATTATAACTGACGAAGACTGTAGAGTGCAACGGCCAAAACTTTGTATGAAAAACAACAAAGATGAGGATGGTCCGAATATCAATAGAAATAATAATACCTCCTCTCAAAAATTCCGATATATATATTGCACAATTTATATGATTTTGAGCTTTATTTTAACACTTTGAATATTCAATCATACAATATAACTGTATTGAAGAAAATTGTTGTAAAACTTTGAAAATATTCTATTCAAAAGATAAAAGATAAAAATCCTTTAAAACATTGGTTTGTAAACTTGAAGTGTCTTTATTATGCTTATTTGAGTGGGCTTTCTCGTTTTGTTTTTTTTCAATATTATAATATGCAGAAAAATTCTCGAAACTAAATATTCAAAACATCTCTTCAAATGTTGGTTCCAAATTCAAACTGTCTTCATTATTCGAATTTAGGTTATTTTAAAAATGAATTTGAATCAAATTACATAGAAATACTACAGCTCTAACAGTTTAAAACACTCTTGAAAATATCAATGTGAATTGTCGTTAAAAAACCGTTTTGCCTGGTATTTTAAAAAAAAGTTTGATTACTTAGGCTATTTCCAGCGTCTCCTTTACAATCTATGGAATAACGTGTAATCATCATCATCACCATCATCTATGGAATGACGTGTAATCATCATCATCATCATCATCTATGTAATAACGTGTAATCGTCGTCGTCGTCGTCGTAGCATCATCATCATCATCATCATCATCCCCGCTAAAAACACTTTTTCACTCATTCTGAACTTTCTGTTATTTTGACACCAGATCTTTCACAAAGTTGCATTTTATTTTTTATTCATTATGATAACATTCATAGAGGCCAAACCGGTGACTGAAAGGCATGAAATTGGATTCCCTGTCATAGAAGCGTACGTTCGGCCAGACAGTGTGTGTGTGTGTGGATTTTCGGAGCTCATCGTTCACTGATGAAACACTGTTTTTGAAACTTTGAAACATTGTTTTTCAAGGTAAAAAAAGCTATGTTTATATCTTTCTAGGCTTGGTTTTCTCACTTACGAATAGATTAATTAATACATCAAAGAGAATAGTTAAGAACCTTTAAAACATTACTTTCAAAGCTGTTTATACCTTTTCAGCCTCGCTTTTTACACTTTAAAATTCAATCGTTTATTATTGATAGATTCATGAAAATTATCAAAAAACTTTCAAGACATTGGTGTCAAAGCTAAGAAAACTTTCTTTATACCATTTTAGCTTTGGTTTCAACATTTTCAAAATCCAATTTTATATTATTACTACATTATTTAGAATTGTTAAAAAAACTTTAAAACCTTGTTTTCAAAGCTAAAAAGGCCCTGCTTATATCTTTATATACTAAATTAAGAAAAGAAATATTAAAAACCTCCAAAACATTGGTTTATGAGCTTGAAATATCCTTATTACACTTATTTGAGTTGATTTTCACATTTTTCCGTATTAAAATATGTAGAAATATTGTAGCACAAGAAATTTAAAACATCCTTTCAAACGTAGGTTCCAAAAGTGAAAAGTTATTTTCACAATGAATTTGAATCATATTAAGGAGAAATACTAGAGAAATAAAAGTTTGAAACACTTTTGAAATTATCAACGTAATTCGTGATTAAAAAAATAAATTATTTCAGCTGGTATTTGAAAAAGAAAAGTTTTATTGATTTGGCAATTTCCATTGTCTCCTCAACAATCTATAGAAGGAATTGAATAATTATGTAATAATAATAATCATCATCATCATTGTAGTAGGGAAATAATTACTAATATTACTAGTACTACATTAGTAAAACTAGTAATTATATCCCCCGCACACCCCCAAAAGCTTTCTGTTATTTTTACACCAAATCTTTCAAAAAGTAGCATTTCTTTTATTCATTATGCTAACATTCATAGAGGCCAAACCGGTGAATGAAACTTGTTTTTTTCTATTATTAATAATCTCATTCTACACCAAACTCGTCTCTATAACGTGGCTGCTTTTCAAAAGAATCTCTTGTTTTTCTCGTTATGTTAAACGCTTAGGATTTGAAAGGTTCAAATAGCTTTCAAGGGAGATAAGCGATCAAGAGTATTTCAGAGTTACCGTTCTTGACAACAACTTTTTCTTTTCACTTTCACTATCTTTCATCCACGTCTCGATATTTGTTGGGCTGTTTGGATATTTTGATAATTCAAAAACCTTTCTAGCTATTATCAATATGTCAGTGAATATTTAGATATTCATCTAAAGATATCTAGGCTGTTAAGTTTGTTTTAAAACTTTTATATTATTACTACATTCAAGAAAGTTGAATATCCTTTTAGGCTTTTCAGAGTTACCTACGATGATGATGATGATGATGATGATGATGATGATGGTGGTGGTGGTGGTGGTGAAGAAGACGAAGAAGGAGAGGAAGAAGAAGAAGAAGGAAACTTTTTTACAAATTTGGTAATTTCCAATATTTTTGCACTATATCTTTCAGAACTTACATTTGTCATTCATTTTAAAATTGTTTTAAGGTCACAACAGTCTTGAAAAAGCCCAAAATGGGATTCCCTGTCATAGAAGCGTAAACTCAGCCTGAAGGTGTATGTTAGGACAGGGGAGGGGGCGTGGTTCATCATTGACTGATGAAACACTGACTTATCTTTGAACTCTTGTAGGAAACAAAACAACTTTGAATCGGGGTCAAACTCCAGGGAAAACGCTAAACGCACATCTCATCCATTATTCCCTCTTATTCTTACATTTGGAGGGAGGGGGGAAGATTCAAAGTTGAATTTTTCTCTCGAAGTATACGCTCCTAAATCATTGTAAGATGATTATAAAGGATTGTGAAATAAAAGAAAGAAAATTGCTTGTGAATTTTATTTGAGTATTGTTAGATAGTTTAGTAATTCAATATCTAATAAATACCAAAGAGTCATTGGGAAGTGATTTCTGATAAAATGATATTTTCATTTCTCCAAATCACTGCATCGAATTAATATGAAAATAATGAAAATAATGAAACATATGTTGACGATAGTTTTTTTTAGTCTCATTGAAGTAATGATTGAAAAAATATCAGTCATGGTATCATCGTCATCTTTATCTGTCTTGAAGAGACCATTGTAAATATCAGTCTTAAAGGCCTCCTGGAATCAAAATGAAGTCTCACAGACTATTTTTCAGGTTCAATTTCACTGGCTTCCTCCCGAGAACGTGGAGAGTCTTGAAGATACCATTGTGAATATCAGTCTTGAAGGCTTCCTCAAAACAAAATAAAGTTTCACAGACTATTTTCAGGTTCAATTTCACTGGCTTACCGAAAACGAAAAGAGTCTTGAAAAGACCATTGTGAATATCAGTCTTAAAAGCTCCCTTGAACAATATAAAGTCTCACTGACTATTTTCGGGTTCAATTTCACTGGCTTCTTCCCGAAAAGGAAAAGAGTCTTGAAGACACCATTGTGAATTTCAATCTCATAGACTTTCCAAAGACAGAATAACGTCTCACAGACTATTTTCAGGTTCAGTTTCACTGGCTCCATCCCGAAAATGAAGAGAGTCTCGAAGATACCATTGTGAATATCAGTCTTGAAGGCTTCCTCCAAACAAGATAAAGTTTCACAGACTATTTTCAGGTTCAATTTCACTGGCTTACCGAAAACAAAAAGGGTCTTGGAGAGACCATCGTGAATATCTGCCTTAAGTTTCTTGGAAGCAAAATAAAGTCTCACAGACTATTTTCAGGTTCAATTTCACTGGCTTCCTCCCAAAAAGGAAAAGAGTCTTGAAGACACCATTGTGAATTTCAATCTCATAGACTTTCCAAAGACAGAATAACGTCTCACAGACTATTTTCAGGTTCAGTTTCACTGGCTCCATCCCGAAAATGAAGAGAGTCTCGAAGAAACCATTGTGAATTTCAGTCTCATATACTTCCAAAAAACAAAATAAAGTCTCATAGACTATTTTCAGGATCATTTTCACTGGCATCCTCCCGAATACGAAAAGAGTCTTGTAGGAACCATTGTGACTATCAGTCTCGTAGACTTCCCGAAAATGAAATAAAGTCTCACAGACTATTTTCAGATTCAATTTCACTGGCTTCCTTCCGAAAACAAAAAGAGTCTTGAAGAGACCATTGTGAATATCAGTCTTGAAGGCTTCCTCAAAACAAAATAAAGTTTCACAGACTATTTTCGGGTTCAATTTCACTGGCTTCCTCCCCAAAACGAAAAGAGTCTTGAAGAGACCATCGTGAATATCTGCCTTAAGTTTCTTGGAAGCAAAATAAAGTCTCACAGACTATTTTCAGGTTCAATTTCACTGGCTTCCTCCCGAAAATGAAAAGAGTCTAGAAAACAACATTGTGAATTTCAGTCTCATAGACTTCCAAAAAATGAAATAAAGTCTCACATACTATTTTCAGTTTCAATTTCACTGACTGAAAACGAAGAGAGTCTCGAAGAGAACATTCTAAATACTAGTCTTAAAGGCTTCCTGGAAACAAAATAAAGTCTCAAAGACTATTTTGAGGTTCAACTTCACTGGCATCATCCCGAAAACGAAAAGTGTCTTGAAGAGACCATTATGAATATCAGTCTTAAAGGCTTCCTGTAATTAAAATAAAGTCTCACAGACTATTTTGAGGTTCAATTTCACTGGCTTCCTCCCGAAATTGAAAAGAGTCTTGAATAGACCATTGTCAGTATCATAAACTTCCCGAAAATGAAATAAAGTTTCACACACTATTTTCAGGTTCGATTCCACTTGCTTCCTCCCGGAAACGAAAAGAGTCTTGAAGAGACCACATTGTGAATATCAGTCTTAAAGTCTTCCTGGAAATAAATTAAAGTCTCACAGACTATTTTCAGATTCAATTTCACTCTCTTCCTCCCAAAAACAAAAAGAGTCTTGAAGAGACTATTGTTAATATCAGGCTTAAAATCTTCCCATAAACAAAATAAAGTCTCATAGACTATTTTCCGGTTCAATTTCACTGGCTTCCTCCCGAAAAAAAAGCATTCTTGAACAGCCCATTGTTAATATCGGTCATAAAGGTTTTGTGGAAACAAAATAAAGTCTTACAGACTATTTTCTGGTAAAATTTCACTGGCTTCCTCCCAAAAACGAAAAAGAATTTTGTAGACTCAATTGTGAATATGAGTCTAAAAGGCTTCCTGGAAACAAAATAAAGTCTCACAGACTATTTTCAGGTTCTATATCACTGGTCACCTCCCAAAAACGAAAAAAATCTTGAAAATACCGTTGTGAATATCAGTCTTAAAAGCTTCCTGGAAACAAAATAAAGTCTCACAGACTATTTTCAGGTTCAGTTTCACTGTTTTCCTCCTGAAGAGAAAAAAGTCTTCAAGAGACCATGGTGAATATCAGTCTGATGTACTTCCCAAAATGAAATGAAGTCTCTCAGACTATTTTCAGGTTTAATTTCACTGGCTTCTTCTTGAAAATGAAAAGAGTCTCGAATAGACCATTGTGAATATCAACCTTAAGTTTCCTGGGAGCAAAATAAAGTCTTACAGACTATTTTTAGGTTCAATTTCACTGGCTTCTTCCCGAAAACGATAAGAGTTTTGAAGATACCAATGTTAAATTCAGTCTTATAGACTTCCCGAAAATGAAATAAAGTCTCACAAACTATTTTCAGATTCAATTTCACTGGCTTCCTTCCGAAAACAAAAAGAGTCTTGATGAGACTATTGTGAATATCAGTCATAAAGGCTTCCTGGAAAATGAAATAAAGTCTAACAGACTATTTTCAGGATCAATTTCACTGGTTTCCTCCCACAAAATGAAAAGAGTCTTGAAGGGACCATCGTGAATATCAGTGTCACAGGTTCCCATCGTCAGTTTTAATCTGACAGGCTTCCTGAAAATGAAATAAACTCCCATAGAATATTGCCAGGCTCAATACAGCAGGCTACTCGAAAACGTATTTCCAAGTCAAGATTCACAATTTTCAGGAAAAAAACTCAAGCACGCCCATGGTTCAATATTGGTGTAAAATGCAAATACACCATACAATGCCATCATACTTATAATATCAAAAATCAGGGCATATGGAGTAGCTACAATGGCCAAATATATTGTTAATGTCAATGTAATGGCAACCAACAATGTCTAGAGAATAAGTAAAAAGGCGCATCTTTAGCTTCATCCTCTGGTTCACTGCAGAAGCATTGCCAGGCAATCTTGGTCCAAGAAGATGAACCTGATTAGCTGCCGCTATGGTAGGTGTTGAAGCTTCCTCAATCCTGGGTGATAGTTGACCGAAGTTCACCCAGGGAGAAGGAGCCTCTATCATCGGTAGGACAGTACCAAGGGATGTTGAGGCTCCCTCTACGCCTGGCAACGGTCTCTCAATATCCAGTGTACACGTTGGAGGACTCATAGCAATTGGTGGGTCCTCACCTACCTCTAGGATGAAGGGGGTAATGGCGACTTTGAATGTTTCTAATGCTGCATATGGTTCAGGTGGCTGGCTTGTTTTGTTGCCCATGTTGGACCGTTTTTCTTGATATGATATATTCAATTGGTTTTTGTTAACTGCTATTGAATTTGTGGTCTTTCCATCTAACATTTTGCCGACCTCGGTTGCACTTGTGGTCTCGGGGGATCCATGTTGTGATTCGTGATGTCCATCAATTGTCTGCCATTCTTGCAAGATGGCCAGCCAACCGCCATTTTAGATTTTTAATGGATTCTATGATGTCTCTAACTCTTGTCTGTTCCCGGATGTACTGTGCTGTTTTATGGTCTCTTCATGTGAGGCCCAGTATTATTTTTTCATGGGCACATAGCATGGTTCCCACGTCTATGATGAAGGATGTAATGGCCATCCGACGGTTTCTGATGCTGAAGATGGTTCAGTTGGCTGGCTTGTTTTGTTGCCAATGTTGGACCGTTATTCTTGATATGATATGTTTAATTGATTTTTGTTAACTGCTATTGAATTTGTTTTGAAAAGACAAAAACTGGCTTCAATGCAATTTTAACAGTAAATGAAAGCAATCTTTATAGTATTGTTGATAATACAAGAATTTTGCACAGTTTTCTTCGGATACGGCAGAACATTAATATGACGTCAAGTTGTCATGGTGAGAACATTTACTGATCATATGGAAATACGCTTGACCATATTTGGAAACGTTTTCATAGATTATATTTCATAGCTATGTCATCATCATCATCATCATGGGCGTCACGGAGCCAGTAGTTCCTGAACTTGTCTAGCGCGTCTTTCCATCGAACATTTTGCTGGCCTCGGTTGCACGTGTGGTCTCGGTGGATCCATGTTGTGAGTTGTGATGTCAATCGATTGTCTGCCATTCTTGCAAAATGGCCAGCCCACTGCCATTTGAGATTTTTTGTGGATTCTATGATTTCTCAAAGTCTTGTCTTTTCCCGGATGTACTGTGTTGTTTTGTAGTCTCTCCATGTGAGGCCCAGCATTATTCTTTCATGTGCACGTTGCATGGTTCCCACGTCTATGATGAAGGGGGTAATGGCCACTTTTCAGAAAATATTCAAAGCCTCTCAATGTTCAAATCTTGGTGGCAAAGATAAACCAATATAGAATACATAGCCAGCATACATATAATTTCAGAAATCACGACATATATAGTAGCTGCAATGGCCAAAACTATACCTAATGTCAATGTAATGACAATGAAAAATGCCAAGGCAATAAGTGGAAGGCGATGCTTTAGCTTCATCCTCTGTTTCACTGCAGAAGCATTGCCAGGTCACATTGGTCGAGGAAGATGAACCCAATTAGCTGCCGCTATGGTAGGTGTTGAAACTCCCTCAATCCTGGGTGATAGTTGACCGAAGTTCAACCGGTGAGACGGAGCCTCTACCATCGGTAGAACAGTACCAACGGATGTTGAGGCTCCCTCTACGCCTTGCAACGTTCTCTCAATATCCAGCGTGCACATTGAAGGACTCATAGCGATGGGTTGGTCCTCACCCACTTCTATGATGAAGGGGATAATGGTCACTTCGACGGTCTCTGATGCTGCAGGTGGTTTGGTTGGCTGGCTTGTTTTGTTGCCAATGTTGGACCGTTTTTCTTGATATGATATATTCAGTCGATTTTGTTAACTGCTATTGAATTGTTTTTGAGAGGAGAAAAACTGGGATCCATGCAATTTTAATAGTAAATGAAAGCAATCTTTCTACTATTGTCGATAAAACAAGAATTTTGCACAGTTTTTTTCTGATACGGCAAAACATTAAGATGACATTAAGTTGTCATGGTTAGAACGTTTACCGATCATAAGGAAATAAGCTTGACCATATTTGGAAACGTTTTCATTGATTAAATTTCATAGCTATGTCATGATGATGATGATCATCATCATTATCATCAGTCTTTTAGCATCAGTCGTTTGACATAGACCTTCCCCAGGATTTGCCACACTTCTCTATGATGGGCGTCACAGAGCCTGTAGTTCCTGAACTTGTCTAGCGCGTCTTTCGATTGAACATTTTTCCAGCCTCGGTTTCACATGTGGTCTTGGGGGATCCATGTTGTGAGTTGTGATGTCCATTGATTGTCTGCCATTTTGCAAGATGGCCAGCCCACCGCCATTTGAGATTTTTCATAGATTCTATGATGTCTCTAAGTCTTGTCTGTTCACTGATGTACTGTGATGTTTTGTGGTCTCCCCATATGAGACCCAGCATTATTCTTTCATGTGCACGTTGCATGGTTCCCACGTCTATGATGAAGGGGGTAATGGCCACTTTTGAGAAAATATTCAAAGCCTCTCAATGTTCAAATCTTGGTGGCAAAGATAAACCAATATAGAATACATAGCCAGCATACATATAATTTCAGAAATCACGACATATATAGTAGCTGCAATGGCCAAAACTATACCTAATATCAATGTAATGACAATCAAAAATGCCAAGGCAATAAGTAGAAGGCGATGCTTTAGCTTCATCCTCTGATTCACTGCAGAAGTATTGCTAGGCAATATTGGTCGATGGAGATGAACCCGATTAGCTGTTGCTATGGTGGGCGTTTAAGCTTCCTCAATCTTAAGTGATAGTTGACCGAAGTTCACCCGGTAAGTAGGAGCCTCTACCATCGGTAGAACAGTACCAACGGATGTTGAGGCTCCCTCTAAGCCTGGCAACGGTCTCTCAATATCCAGCGTGCACATTGGAGGACTCATAGCGATGGGTGGGTCCTCACCCACTTCTATGATGAAGGGGGTAATGGCCTCTTCGATTGTCTCTGATGCTGCGGATGGTTCGGTTGGCTGGCTTCTTTTGTTGCTCGTGTTGGACTGTTTTTCTTGATATGATATATACGATTAATTTTTGTTAAGCTATTGAATTGTTTTTGAGAGGAGAAAAACTGGGATCGATGCAATTTTAACAGTAAATAAAAGCAATCTTTATACTGTTGTCAATAAAACAAGAATTTTGCACAGTGTTCTTCCGATACGGCAGAACATTAAGATGACGTTAAGTTGTCATGGTGAGAACGTTTTCCGATCATGAAGAAAATAAGCTTGACCATATTTGGAAACGTTTTCATTGATTAAATTTCATAGCTATGTCATGATGATGATGATCATCATCATTATCATCAGTCTTTTAGTATCAGTCGTGTGACATAGACCCCCCCAGGATTTGCCACACTTCTCTATGATGGGCGTCACGGAGCCAGTAGTTCCTGAACTTGTCTAGCGCGTCTTTCCATTGAACATTTTTCCGGCCTCAGTTGCACATGTGGTCTTGTGGGATCCACGTTGTGAGTCTTGATCTCCATCAATTGTCTGCCATTCTTGCAAGATGGCCAGCCCACCGCCATTTGAGATTTTTCATAGATTCTATGATGTCTCTAAGTCTTGTCTTTTCCCGGATGTACTGTGTTGTTTTGTGGTCTCTCCATGTGAGGCCCAGCATTATTCTTTCATGTGCACGTTGCATGGTTCCCACGTCTATGATGAAGGGGGTAATGGCCACTTTTCAGAAAATATTCAAAGCCTCTCAATGTTCAAATCTTGGTGGCAAAGATAAACCAATATAGAATACATAGCCAGCATACATATAATTTCAGAAATCACGACATATATAGTAGCTGCAATGGCCAAAACTATACTTAATGTCAATGTAATGACAATGAAAAATGCCAAGGCAATAAGTAGAAGGCGATGCTTTAGCTTCATCCTGTGGTTCAGTGCAGAAGTATTGCTAGGCAATATTGGTCGAGGAATATCAACCAGATTAGCTGTTGCTATGGTAGGCGTTGAAGCTTCCTCAATCCTAGGTGATAGTTGACCGAAGTTCACCCGGTAAGTATGAGCCTCTACCATCGGTAGAGCAGTACCAACGGATGTTGAGGCTCCCTCTATGCCTGGCAACGGTCTCTCAATATCCAGTGTGCACATTGGAGGACTCATAGCGATGGGTGGGTCCTCACCCACCTCAATGATGAAGGGGGTAATGGCCACTTCGATTGTCTCTGATGCTGCGGATGGTTCGGTTGGCTGGCTTCTTTTGTTGCTCATGTTGGACTGTTTTTCTTGATATGATATATACGATTAATTTTTGTTGAGCTATTGAATTGTTTTTGAGAGGAGAAAAACTGGGATCGATGCAATTTTAACAGTAAATGAAAGCAATCTCTATAATATTGTCGATAAAACAAGAATTTTGCACAGTGTTCTTCCGATACGGCAGAACATTAAGATGACGTTAAGTTGTCATGGTGAGAACGTTTACCGATCATAAGGAAATAAGCTTGACCATATTTGGAAACGTTTTCATTGATTAAATTTCATAGCTATGTCATGATGATGATCATCATCATCATTATCATCAGTCTTTCAGTATCAGTCATTTGAAATAGGCCTTCCCCAGGATTTGCCACACTTCTCTCTGATGGGCGTCACGGAGCCAGTAGTTCCTGAACTTGTCTAGCGCGTCTTTCCATCGAACATTTTTCCAGCCTCGGTTGCACATGTGGTCTTGAAGGATCCATGTTGTGAGTCTTGATCTCCATCAATTGTCTGCCATTGTTGCAAGGTGGCCAGCCCACCACAATTTGAGATTTTTCATAGATTCTATGATGTCTCTAAGTCTTGTCTTTTCCCGGATGTACTGTGTTGTTTTGTGGTCTCTCCACGTGAAGCCCAGTATTATTCTTTCATGTGCACGTTGCATGGTTCCCACGTCTATGATGAAGGGGGTAATGGCCACTTTTGAGAAAATATTCAAAGCCTCTCAATGTTCAAATCTTGGTTGCAAAGATAAACCAATATAGAATACATAGCCAGCATACATATAATTTCAGAAATCACGACATATATAGTAGCTGCAATGGCCAAAACTATACCTAATGTCAATGTAATGACAATCAAATATGCCAAGGCAATAAGTAGAAGGCGATGCTTTAGCTTCATCCTCTGGTTCACTGCAAAAGTATTGCTAGGCAATATTGGTCAAGGAAGATCAACCAGATTAGCTGTTGCTATGGTAGGTGTTGAACCTTCCTCAATCCTAGGTGATAGTTGACCGAAGTTCACCCGGTAAGTATGAGCCTCTACCATCGGTAGAGCAGTACCAACGGATGTTGAGGCTCCCTCTATGCCTGGCAACGGTCTCTCAATATCCAGCGTGCACTTTGGAGGACTCATAGCGATGGGTGGGTCCTCACCCACCTCTATGATGAAGGGGGTAATGGCCATTTTGATTGTCTCTGATGCTGCGGATGGTTCGGTTGGCTGGCTTCTTTTGTTGCTCATGTTGGACTGTTTTTCTTGATATGATATATACGATTAATTTTTGTTAAGCTATTGAATTTTTTTTGAGAGGAGAAAAACTGGGATCGATGCAATTTTAACAGTAAATGAAAGCAATCTCTATAATATTGTCGATAAAACAAGAATTTTGCACAGTGTTCTTCCGATACGGCAGAACATTAAGATGACGTTAAGTTGTCATGGTGAGAACGTTTACCGATCATAAGGAAATAAGCTTGACCATATTTGGAAACGTTTTCATTGATTAAATTTCATAGCTATGTCATGATGATGATCATCATCATCATTATCATCAGTCTTTCAGTATCAGTCATTTGAAATAGGCCTTCCCCAGGATTTGCCACACTTCTCTCTGATGGGCGTCACAGAGCCAGTAGTTCCTGAACTTGTCTAGCGCGTCTTTCCATCGAACATTTTTCCAGCCTCGGTTGCACATGTGGTCTTGAAGGATCCATGTTGTGAGTCTTGATCTCCATCAATTGTCTGCCATTGTTGCAAGGTGGCCAGCCCACCACAATTTGAGATTTTTCATAGATTCTATGATGTCTCTAAGTCTTGTCTTTTCCCGGATGTACTGTGTTGTTTTGTGGTCTCTCCACGTGAAGCCCAGTATTATTCTTTCATGTGCACGTTGCATGGTTCCCACGTCTATGATGAAAGGGGTAATGGCCACTTTTGAGAAAATATTCAAAGCCTCTCAATGTTCAAATCTTGGTTGCAAAGATAAACCAATATAGAATACATAGCCAGCATACATATAATTTCAGAAATCACGACATATATAGTAGCTGCAATGGCCAAAACTATACCTAATGTCAATGTAATGACAATCAAAAATGCCGAGGCAATAAGTAGAAGGCGATGCTTTAGCTTCATCTTCTGGTTCACTGCAGAAGTATTGCTAGGCAATATTGGTCGAGGAATATCAACCAGATTAGCTGTTGCTATGGTAGGTGTTGAAGCTTCCTCAATCCTAGGTGATAGTTGACCGAAGTTCACCCGGTAAGTATGAGCCTCTACCATCGGTAGAGCAGTACCAACGGATGTTGAGGCTCCCTCTATGCCTGGCAACGGTCTCTCAATATCCAGCGTGCACTTTGGAGGACTCATAGCGATGGGTGGGTCCTCACCCACCTCTATGATGAAGGGGGTAATGGCCACTTTGATTGTCTCTGATGCTGCGGATGGTTCGGTTGGCTGGCTTCTTTTGTTGCTCATGTTGGACTGTTTTTCTTGATATGATATATACGATTAATTTTTGTTAAGCTATTGAATTTTTTTTGAGAGGAGAAAAACTGGGATCGATGCAATTTTAACAGTAAATGAAAGCAATCTCTATAATATTGTCGATAAAACAAGAATTTTGCACAGTGTTCTTCCGATACGGCAGAACATTAAGATGACGTTAAGTTGTCATGGTGAGAACGTTTTCCGATCATAAGGAAATAAGCTTGACCATATTTCGAAACGTTTTCATCGATTAAATTTCATAGCTATGTCATGATGATGATGATCATCATCATTATCATCAGTCTTTTAGCATCAGTCGTTTGACATAGACCTCCCCAGGATTTGCCACACTTCTCTCTGATGGGCGTCACAGAGCCAGTAGTTCCTGAACTTGTCTAGCGCGTCTTTCCATCGAACATTTTTCCGGCCTCGGTTGCACATGTGGTGTCGGGGGATCCATGTTGTGAGTCTTGATCTCCATCGATTGTCTCCATTGTTGCAAGATGGCCAGCCCACCACCATTTGAGATTTTTCATAGATTCTATAATGTCTCTAAGTCTTGTCTTTTCTCGGATGTACTGTGTTGTTTTGTTGTCTCTCCATGTGAGGCCCAGCATTATTCTTTCATGTGCACGTTGCATGGTTCCCACGTCTATGATGAAGGGGGTAATGGCCACTTTTCAGAAAATATTCAAAGCCTCTCAATGTTCAAATCTTGGTGGCAAAGATAAACCAATATAGAATACAGAGCCAGCATACATATAATTTCAGAAATCACGACATATATAGTAGCTGCAATGGCCAAAACTATACTTAATGTCAATGTAATGACAATGAAAAATGCCAAGGCAATAAGTAGAAGGCGATGCTTTAGCTTCATCCTCTGGTTCAGTGCAGAAGTATTGCTAGGCAATATTGGTCGAGGAAGATGAACCTGATTAGCTGTTGCTATGGTAGGTGTTGAACCTTCCTCAATCCTAGGTGATAGTTGACCGAAGTTCACCCGGTAAGTATGAGCCTCTACCATCGGTAGAACAGTACCAACGGATGTTGAGGCTCCCTCTATGCCTGGCAACGGTCTCTCAATATCCAGCGTGCACATTGGAGGACTCATAGCGATGGGTGGGTCCTCACCCACCTCTATGATGAAAGGGGTAATGGCCACTTCGATTGTCTCTGATGCTGCAGATGGTTCGGTTGGCTGACTTCTTTTGTTGCTCGTGTTGGACTATTTTTCTTGATATGATATATACGATTAATTTTTGTTAAGCTATTGAATTGTTTTTGAGAGGAGAAAAACTGGGATCGATGCAATTTTAACAGTAAATGAAAGCAATCTCTATAATATTGTCGATAAAACAAGAATTTTGCACAGTGTTCTTCCGATACGGCAGAACATTAAGATGACGTTACGTTGTCATGGTGAGAACGTTTACCGATCATAAGGAAATAAGCTTGACCATATTTGGAAACGTTTTCATTGATTGAATTTCAAAGGTATGTCATGATGATGATGATGATCATCATCATTATCATCAGTCTTTTAGCATCAGTCGTTTGACATAGACCTCCCCAGGATTTGCCACACTTCTCTATGATGGGCGTCACGGAGCCAGTAGTTCCTGAACTTGTCTAGCGCGTCTTTCCATCGAACATTTTTCCGGCCTCAGTTGCACATGTGGTGTTGGGGGATCCATGTTGTGAGTCGTGATGTCCATTGATTGTCTGCCATTGTTGCAAGATGGCCAGCCCACCACCATTTGAGATTTTTCATAGATTCTATGATGTCTCTAAGTCTTGTCTTTTCCCGGATGTACTGTGTTGTTTTGTGGTCTCTCCTTGTGAGGCCCAGCATTATTCTTACATGTGCACGTTGCATGGTTCCCACGTCTATGATGAAGGGGGTAATGGCCACTTTTGAGAAAATATTCAAAGCCTCTCAATTTTCAAATCTTGGTGGCAAAGATAAACCAATATAGAATACATAGCCAGCATACATATAATTTCAAAAATCACATTATATATAGTAGCTGCAATGGCCAAAACTATACTTAATGTCAATGCAATGACAATCAAAAATGCCAAGGCAATAAGTAGAAGGCGATGCTTTAGCTTCATCCTCTGATTCACTGCAGAAGTATTGCTAGGCAATATTGGTTGAGGAAGATGAACCCGATTAGCTGCCGCTATGGTAGATGTTGAAGCTTCCTCAATCCTAGGTGATAGTTGACTGAAGTTCACCCAGAGAGAAGGAGCCTCTACCACAGCTAGGACAGTACCAACAGATGTTGAGGCTCCTTCTACGCCTGGCAACAGTCTCTCAATATCCAGCGTGCACATTGGAGGACTCATAGCGATGGGTGGGTCCTCAGCCACCTCTATGATAAAGGGTGTAATGGACATTTCGACGGTTTCTGATGCTGCAGATGGTTTGGTTGGCTGGCTTCTTTTGTTGCTCATGTTGGACCGTTTTTCTTGATACGATATGTTCAGTTGATTTTTGTTAACTGCTATTAAATTTGTTTTGAAAAGACAAAAACTGGGTTCAATGCAATCTTAACAGTAAATGGAAGAAATCTTTATACTATTGTTGATAAAACAAGAATTTTGCACAGTTTTCATCCGATACGGCAAAACATTAAGATGACGTTGGGTTGTCATGGTGAGAACGTTTACCGATCATACGGAAATAAGCTTGACCATATTTGGAAACGTTTTCATGGATTATATTTCATGGCTATGTCATGATGATGATGATGATGATCATCATCATCAGTCTTTTATTGTCCGTCGTTGGACATAGACCCTCCCAAGGATTTGCCACACTGCTTTATCATTATTCTTTCATATGCATGTTGCATGGTTCCTAGCTTACGAGTCTGTCTCTTGGTTAAGTTAAGTGATTATTGGGAGGATGCATTGGTTATACACCTTTCTCTTTAGGATTAATGGGATCCTATTATTTTTGAAGGTTGAGCTAGCTCTGCCAGAGGCTTGCCATCCTAGTGTGATTCTTTGCTTGATTCCTTCTTCTTTTGAGGGTTTCATGGAGATCAGTTTTTCAATCTTTTCTTCTTATTACATTGAAGAAAGTTGTTAAAAAACATTGGAACATTTCTTATGTGGCTTCCCTGCAAGGCTTGCTTATAAACACTTTGGAAAATCAATCCTTTTTTTTATTACATTCAAGAAAGTTGTTAAAAACCATGGAAACATTTCTTCTGAGGCTTCTCTTCAAGGCTTGGTTATGAAAACTTTGGAAAATCAATCCTTTCTTTTTATTACAATAAAGAAAGTTGTTAAAAACTATTGAAACATTTCTTTTGAGGCTTCCATTCAACGCTTGGTTATGAACACTTTGGAAAATCAATCCTTTTTTTTTTTTATTACATTCAAGAAAGTTGTGAAAAACCAGTGAAACATTGCTTCTGAGGCTTCCCTTCCAGGCTTGGTTATGAACACTTTGGAAAATCAATCTTTTTTTTTTATTACATTCAAGAAAGTTGTTAAAAACCATTGAAACATTGCTTCTGAGGCTTCCCTTCAAGGCTTGGTTATGAACACTTTGGAAAATCAATTTTTTTTTTTTTATTACATTCAAGAAAGTTGTTACAAACAATTGAAACATTGCTTTTGAGGCATCCCTTCCAGGCTTGGCTAAGAACTCTTTGGAAAATCAATCTTTTTTTTTATTACATTCAAGAAAGTTGTTAAAAACCATTGAAACATTGCTTCTGAGGCTTCCCTTCCAGGCTTGGTTATGAACACTTTGGAAAATCAATGTTTTTTTTTTATTACATTCAAGAAAGTTGTTAAAAACCATTGAAACATTGCTTCTGAGGCTTCCCTTCAAGGCTTGGTTATGAACACTTTGGAAAATCAATCCTTTTTTTTTATTACATCCAAGAAAGTTGTTAAAAACCATTTAAACATTGCTTTTGAGGCTTCCCTTCCAGGCTTGGTTATGAACACTTTGGAAAATCAATCCTTTTTTTTTATTACATTCAAGAAAGTTGTTAAAAACCATTGAAACACTGCTTCTGAGGCTTCCCTTCAACGCTTGGTTATAAACACTTTGGAAAATCAATCTTTTTTTTTTATTACATTCAAGAAAGTTGTTAAAAACCATTGAAACATTGCTTCTGAGGCTTCCTTTCAAGGCTTGGTTATGAACACTTTGGAAAATCAATCCTTTCTTTTTATTACAATAAAGAAAGTTATTAAAAACTATTGGAACATTGCTTCTGAGGCTTCCGTTCAACGCATGGTTATGAACACTTTGGAAAATCAATCCTTTTTTTTTATTACATTCAAGAAAGTTGTTAAAAACCATTGAAACATTGCTTCTGAGGCTTCTCCTCAAGGCTTGGTTAAGAACCCCTTTGAAAATCAATCCTTTCTTTTTATTACATTCAAGAAAGTTATTAAAAACCATTGAAACATTTCTTCTGAGGCTTCCCTTCAACGCTTGGTTATGAACACTTTGGAAAATCAATCCTTTTTTTTTATTACATTCAAGAAAGTTGTTAAAAACCATTGAAATATTGCTTCTGGGGCTTCTCCTCAAGGCTTGGTTAAGAACTCTATGGAAAATCAATCTTTTTTTTTATTACATTCAAGAAAGTTGTTAAAAACCATTGAAACATTGCTTCTGAGGCTTCCCTTCAAGGTTTGGTTATGAACACTTTGGAAAATCAATCCTTTTTCTTTATTACATCAAAGAAAGTTGTTAAAAACTATTGAAACATTGCTTTTGAGGCTTCCCTTCCAGGCTTGGTTAAGAACATTTTGGAAAATCAATCTTTTTTTTTTATTACATTCAAGAAAGTTGTTAAAAACCATTGAAACATTGCTTCTGAGGCTTCTCCTCAAGGCTTGGTTAAGAACTCTTTGGAAAATCAATCTTTTTTTATATTACATTCAAGGAAGTTGTTAAAAACCATTGAAACATTTCTTCTGAGGCTTCCTTTCAACGCTTGGTTATGAACACTTTGGAAAATCAATCTTTTTTTTTATTACATTCAAGAAAGTTTTTACAAACCGTTGACACATTGCTTCTGTGTCTTTTTCCAAGGCTTGGTTATGAACACTTTTGAGAATCAATCCTTTTTTTTTTATTACATTCGAAAAAGATGCTAAAAACCATTGAAATATCTTCCATGGCTTCCCTTCAAGTCTTGGATATGAACACTTTGGAAAATCAATTTTTTTTTTTTTATTACATTCAAGAAAGTTGTTACAAACAATTGAAACATTGCTTTTGAGGCATCCCTTCCAGGCTTGGCTAAGAACTCTTTGGAAAATCAATCTTTTTTTTTATTACATTCAAGAAAGTTGTTAAAAACCATTGAAACATTGCTTCTGAGGCTTCCCTTCCAGGCTTGGTTATGAACACTTTGGAAAATCAATGTTTTTTTTTTATTACATTCAAGAAAGTTGTTAAAAACCATTGAAACATTGCTTCTGAGGCTTCCCTTCAAGGCTTGGTTATGAACACTTTGGAAAATCAATCCTTTTTTTTTATTACATCCAAGAAAGTTGTTAAAAACCATTTAAACATTGCTTTTGAGGCTTCCCTTCAACGCTTGGTTATAAACACTTTGGAAAATCAATCTTTTTTTTTATTACATTCAAGAAAGTTGTTAAAAACCATCGAAACATTGCTTCTGAGGCTTCTCCTCAAGGCTTGGTTATGAACACTTTGGAAAATCAATCCTTTCTTTTTATTACAATAAAGAAAGTTATTAAAAACTATTGGAACATTGCTTCTGAGGCTTCCGTTCAACGCATGGTTATGAACACTTTGGAAAATCAATCCTTTTTTTTTATTACATTCAAGAAAGTTGTTAAAAACCATTGAAACATTGCTTCTGAGGCTTCTCCTCAAGGCTTGGTTAAGAACCCCTTTGAAAATCAATCCTTTCTTTTTATTACATTCAAGAAAGTTATTAAAAACCATTGAAACATTGCTTCTGAGGCTTCCCTTCAACGCTTGGTTATGAACACTTTGGAAAATCAATCCATTGAAACATTGCTTCTGAGGCTTCTCCTCAAGGCTTGGTTAAGAACTCTATGGAAAATCAATCTTTTTTTTTATTACATTCAAGAAAGTTGTTAAAAACCATTGAAACATTGCTTCTGAGGCTTCCCTTCAAGGTTTGGTTATGAACACTTTGGAAAATCAATCATTTTTCTTTATTACATCAAAGAAAGTTGTTAAAAACCATTGAAACATTGCTTTTGAGGCTTCCTTTCAACGCTTGGTTATGAACACTTTGGAAAATCAATCTTTTTTTTTATTACATTCAAGAAAGTTTTTACAAACCGTTGACACATTGCTTCTGTGTCTTTTTCCAAGGCTTGGTTATGAACACTTTTGAGAATCAATCCTTTTTTTTTTATTACATTCGAAAAAGATGCTAAAAACCATTGAAATATCTTCCATGGCTTCCCTTCAAGTCTTGGATATGGACACTTTGGAAAATCGATCCTTTTTTTTTATTACATTCAAGAAAGTTGTTAAAAACCATCGAAACATTGCTTCTGAGGCTTCTCCTCAAGGCTTGGTTATGAACACTTTGGAAAATCAATCTTTTTTTTTTATTACATTCAAGAAAGATGTTAAAAACCATTGAAACATTGCTTCTGAGGCTTCCTTTCAACGCTTGGATATGAACACTCTGGGAAATCAATCCTTTTTTTTATTACATTCAAGAAAGTTGTTAAAAACCATTGAAACATTGCTTCTGAGGCTTCCCTTCCAGGCTTGGTTATGAACACTTTGGGAAACCAATTCTTTTTTTTATTACATTCGAAAAAGATGTTAAAAACCATTGAAACATTTCTTCTGAGGCTTCTCCTCAAGGGTTAGTTATGAACACTTTGGAAAATCATTTTTTTTTTATTACATTCAAGAAAGTTGTTAAAAACCATTGAAACATTGCTTCTGGGGCTTCTCCTCAAGGCTTGGTTAGAATTCTTTGGAAAATCAATCTTTTTTTATATTACATTCAAGAAAGTTGTTAAAAACCATTAAAACATTTCTTCTGAGGCTTCCTTTCAACGCTTGGTTAAGAACACTTTGGAAAATCAATCCTTTTTTTTTATTACATTCAAGAAAGTTTTTACAAACCGTTGACACATTGCTTCTGTGTCTTTTTCCAAGGCTTGGTTATGAACACTTTTGAGAATCAATCCTTTTTTTTTTATTACATTCGAAAAAGATGCTAAAAACCATTGAAATATCTTCCATGGCTTCCCTTCAAGGCTTGGATATGGACACTTTGGAAAATCAATCCTTTTTTTTTTTTATTACATTCAAGAAAGTTGTTAAAAACCATCGAAACATTGCTTCTGAGGCTTCTCCTCAAGGCTTGGTTATGAACACTTTGGAAAATCAATCTTTTTTTTTTATTACATTCAAGAAAGTTGTTAAAAACCATTGAAACATTGCTTCTGAGGCTTCTCCTCAAGGCTTGGTTATGAACACTTTGGAAAATCAATCTTTTTTTTTATTACATTCAAGAAAGTTGTTAAAAACCATTGAAACATTGCTTCTGAGGCTTCCATTCAACGCTTGGTTATGAACACTTTGGGAAACCAATTCTTTTTTTTATTACATTCGAAAAAGATGTTAAAAACCATTGAAACATTTCTTCTGAGGCTTGTCCTCAAGGGTTAGTTATGAACACTTTGGAAAATCATTTTTTTTTTATTACATTCAAGAAAGTTGTTAAAAACCATTGAAACATTTCTTCTGAGGCTTCCCTTCAAGGCTTAGTTATGAACACTTTGGAAAATCGATCCTTTTTCTCTTTATTACATTCAAGAAAGTTGTTAAAAACCATTGAAACATTGCTTCTGAGGCTTCCCCTTAAGGTTTGGTTATGAACACTTTGGAAAATCAATCTTTTTTTTTTATTACATTCAAGAGAGTTGTTAAAAACCATTGAAACATTGCTTCTGAGGCTTCCCTTCAAGGTTTGGTTATGAACACTTTGGAAAATCAATCCTTTTTTTTATTACATTCAAGAAAGTTGTTAAAAACCATTGAAACATTGCTTCTGAGCCTTCCCTTCAAGGTTTGGTTATGAACACTTTGGAAAATCAATCCTTTTTTTTTATTACATTGAAGAAAGTTGTTAAAAACCATTGAAACATTGCTTCTGAGGCTTCCCTTCCAGGCTTGGTTATGAACACTTTGGAAAATCAATCTTTTTTTTTTATTACATTCAAGAAAGTTATTAAAAACCATTGAAACATTGCTTCTGAGGCTTCCCTTCCAGGCTTGGTTAAGAACATTTTGGAAAATCAATCTTTTTTTTTTATTACATTCAAGAAAGTTGTTAAAAACCATTGAAACATTGCTTCTGGGGCTTCTCCTCAAGGCTTGGTTAAGAACTCTTTGGAAAATCAATCTTTTTTTATATTACATTCAAGGAAGTTGTTAAAAACCATTGAAACATTTCTTCTGAGGCTTCCTTTCAACGCTTGGTTATGAACACTTTGGAAAATCAATCCTTTTTTTTTATTACATTCAAGAAAGTTTTTACAAACCGTTGACACATTGCTTCTGTGTCTTTTTCCAAGGCTTGGTTATGAACACTTTTGAGAATCAATCCTTTTTTTTTATCACATTTGAAAAAGATGCTAAAAACCATTGAAATATCTTCCATGGCTTCCCTTCAAGGCTTGGATATGGACACTTTGGAAAATCGATCCTCTTTTTTTATTACATCCAAGAAAATTGTTAAAAACCATCGAAACATTGCTTCTAAGGCTTCTCCTCAAGGCTTGGTTATGAAAACTTTGGAAAATCAATCTTTTTCTTTTATTACATTCAAGAAAATTGTTAAAAACCATTGAAACATTGCTTCTGAGGCTTCCATTCAACGCTTGGTTATGAACACTTTGGGAAACCAATCCTTTTTTTTATAACATTCAAGAAAGTTGTTAAAAACCATTGAAACATTGCTTCTGAGGCTTCTCCTCAAGGGTTAGTTATGAACACTTTGGAAAATCATTTTTTTTTTTATTACATTCAAGAAAGTTGTTAAAAACCATTGAAACATTTCTTCTGAGGCTTCCCTTCAACGCTTGGTTATGAACACTCTGGAAAATCAATCTTTTTTTTTTATTACATTCAAGAAAGTTGTTAAAAACCATTGAAACATTGCTTCTGAGGCTTCCCTTCCAGGCTTGGTTAAGAACACTTTGGGAAATCAATCCTTTTTTTTTATTACATTCAAGGAAGTTGTTAAAAACCATTGAAACATTGCTTCTGAGGCTTCCCTTCAACGCTTGGTTATGAACACTTTGGAAAATCAATCCTTTTTTTTTATTACATTCAAGAAAGTTGTTAAAAACCATTGAAACATTGCTTCTGAGGCTTCCCTTCAAGGCTTGGTTATGAACACTTTGGAGAATCAATCCTTTTTTTTCTTATTACATCGAAAAAGATGTTAAAAACCATTGAAATATCTTCTATGGCTTCCCTTCAAGGCTTGGATATGGACACTTTGGAAAATCAATCCTTTTTTTTATTACATTCAAGAAAGTTGTTACAAACCATTGAAACATTGCTTCTGAGGCTTCCCTTCAAGGCTTGGTTATGAACACTTTGGAAAATCAATCCTTTTTTTTATTACATTTAAGAAAGTTGTTAAAAACCATTGAAACATTGCTTCTGAGGCTTCCCTTCAACGCTTGGTTATGAACACTTTGGAAAATCAATTTTTTTTTTTATTACATTCAAAAAAGTTGTTACAAAACATTGAAACATTGCTTCTGAGGCTTCCTTTCAACGCTTGGTTATGAACACTTTTGAGAATCAATCTTTTTTTTCTTATTACATCGAAAAAGATGTTAAAAACCATCGAAACATTGCTTCTGAGGCTTCCTTTCAACGCTTGGTTATGAACACTTTTGAGAATCAATCCTTTCTTTCTATTACAATAAAGAAAGTTGTTAGAAACCATTGAAACATTGCTTCTGAGGCTTCCCTTCAAGGCTTGGTTATGAAAACTCTGGAAAATCAATCTTTTCTTTATTACATTCAAGAAAGTTTTTACAAACCATTGAAACATTTCTTCTGAGTCTTTTTTTCAAGGCTTGGTTATGAACACTTTTGAATATCAATCCTTTTTTTTTATTACATTCGAAAAAGATGTTAAAAACCATTGAAACATTTCTTCTGAAGCATCCCTTGAAAGCTTGGTTATGAACACTTTGGAAAATCAATCCTTTCTTTTTATTACATTCGAGAAAGTTGTTAAAAACCATTGAAAAATTGCTTCTGAGGCTTCCTTTCAAGGCTTGGATATGGACACTTTGGAAAATCAATCTTTTTTTCATTACATTTAAGAAAGTTGTTTAAAACCATTGAAACATTGCTTCTGAGGCTTCCTTTCAACGCTTGGTTATGAACACTTTGGAAAATCAATCCTTTTTTTTTATTACATTCAAGAAAGTTGTTAAAAACCATTGAAACATTGCTTCTGAGGCTTCCCTTCCAGGCTTGGTTAAGAACATTTTGGAAAATCAATCTTTTTTTTTTATTACATTCAAGAAAGTTGTTAAAAACCATTGAAACATTGCTCCTGAGGCTTCTCCTCAAGGCTTGGTTAAGAACTCTTTGGAAAATCAATCTTTTTTTATATTACATTCAAGGAAGTTGTTAAAAACCAGTGAAACATTGCTTCTGAGGCTTCCTTTCAACGCTTGGTTATGAACACTTTGGAAAATCAATCCTTTTTTTTTATTACATTCAAGAAAGTTTTTACAAACCGTTGACACATTGCTTCTGTCTCTTTTTCCAAGGCTTGGTTATGAACACTTTTGAGAATCAATCCTTTTTTTTTTATTACATTCGAAAAAGATGTTAAAAACCATTGAAACATTTGTTCTGAAGCATCCTTTGAAAGCTTGGTTATGAACACTTTGGATAATCAATCCTTTTTTTTTATTACATTCAAGAAAGTTGTTAAAAACCATTGAAACATTGCTTCTGGGGCATTTCCTCAAGGCTTGGATATGGACACTTTGGAAAATCAATCCTTTTTTTATTACATTCAAGAAAGTTGTTAAAAACCAGTGAAACATTCCTTCTGAGGCTTACCTTCAAGGCTTGGTTATGAACACTTTGGAAAATCAATCCTTTTTATTATTACATTCAAGAAAGTTGTTAAAAACCAGTGAAACATTGCTTCTGAGGCTTCCCTTCAACGCTTGGTTAAGATCTCTTTGGAAAATCAATCTTTTTTTTTTTATTACATTCAAGAAAGTTGATAAAAACCATGGAAACATTGCTTCTGAGGCTTCCTTTCAACGCTTGGTTATAAACACTTTTGAAAATCAATCCTTTCTTTTTATTACATTCAAGAAAGTTGTTAAAAACCATTGAAACATTTCTTCTGAGGTTTCTCTTCAACGCTTGGTTATGAACACTTTGGAAAATCAATCCTTTTTTTTTATTACATTCAAGAAAGTTGTTGAAAACCATTGAAACATTGCTTCTGAGGCTTCCCTTCAACGCTTGGTTATGAACACTTTGGAAAATCAATCCTTTTTTTTTATTACATTCAAGAAAGTTGTTAAAAACCATTGAAACATTGCTTCTGAGGCTTCCTTTCAACGCTTGGATATGAACACTTTGGGAAATCAATCCTTTTTTTTATTACATTCAAGAAAGTTGTTAAAAACCATTGAAACATTGCTTCTGAGGCTTCCTTTCAACGCTTGGTTATGAGCACTTTTGAGAATCAATCCTTTCTTTCTATTACAATAAAGAAAGTTGTTAGAAACCATTGAAACATTGCTTCTGAGGCTTCCCTTCAAGGCTTGGTTATGAACACTCTGGAAAATCAATCTTTTTTTTTTATTACATTCAAGAAAGTTGTTAAAAACCATTGAAACATTTCTTCTGAGGCTTCCCTTCAAGTCTTGGTTATGAACACTTTGGAAAATCAATCTTTTTTTTTTATTACATTCAAGAAAGTTGTTAAAAACCATTGAAACATTTCTTCTGAGGCTTCCCTTCCAGGCTTGGTTATGAAAACTCTGGAAAATCAATCTTTTCTTTATTACATTCAAGAAAGTTTTTACAAACCATTGAAACATTTCTTCTGAGTCTTTTTTTCAAGGCTTGGTTATGAACACTTTTGAATATCAATCCTTTTTTTTTATTACATTCGAAAAAGATGTTAAAAACCATTGAAACATTTCTTCTGAAGCATCCCTTGAAAGCTTGGTTATGAACACTTTGGAAAATCAATCCTTTCTTTTTATTACATTCGAGAAAGTTGTTAAAAACCATTGAAAAATTGCTTCTGAGGCTTCCTTTCAAGGCTTGGATATGGACACTTTGGAAAATCAATCTTTTTTTCATTACATTTAAGAAAGTTGTTTAAAACCATTGAAACATTGCTTCTGAGGCTTCCTTTCAACGCTTGGTTATGAACACTTTGGAAAATCAATCCTTTTTTTTTATTACATTCAAGAAAGTTGTTAAAAACCATTGAAACATTGCTTCTGAGGCTTCCCTTCCAGGCTTGGTTAAGAACATTTTGGAAAATCAATCTTTTTTTTTTATTACATTCAAGAAAGTTGTTAAAAACCATTGAAACATTGCTCCTGAGGCTTCTCCTCAAGGCTTGGTTAAGAACTCTTTGGAAAATCAATCTTTTTTTATATTACATTCAAGGAAGTTGTTAAAAACCAGTGAAACATTGCTTCTGAGGCTTCCTTTCAACGCTTGGTTATGAACACTTTGGAAAATCAATCCTTTTTTTTTATTACATTCAAGAAAGTTTTTACAAACCGTTGACACATTGCTTCTGTCTCTTTTTCCAAGGCTTGGTTATGAACACTTTTGAGAATCAATCCTTTTTTTTTTATTACATTCGAAAAAGATGTTAAAAACCATTGAAACATTTGTTCTGAAGCATCCTTTGAAAGCTTGGTTATGAACACTTTGGATAATCAATCCTTTTTTTTTATTACATTCAAGAAAGTTGTTAAAAACCATTGAAACATTGCTTCTGGGGCATTTCCTCAAGGCTTGGATATGGACACTTTGGAAAATCAATCCTTTTTTTATTACATTCAAGAAAGTTGTTAAAAACCAGTGAAACATTCCTTCTGAGGCTTACCTTCAAGGCTTGGTTATGAACACTTTGGAAAATCAATCCTTTTTATTATTACATTCAAGAAAGTTGTTAAAAACCAGTGAAACATTGCTTCTGAGGCTTCCCTTCAACGCTTGGTTAAGATCTCTTTGGAAAATCAATCTTTTTTTTTTTATTACATTCAAGAAAGTTGATAAAAACCATGGAAACATTGCTTCTGAGGCTTCCTTTCAACGCTTGGTTATAAACACTTTTGAAAATCAATCCTTTCTTTTTATTACATTCAAGAAAGTTGTTAAAAACCATTGAAACATTTCTTCTGAGGTTTCTCTTCAACGCTTGGTTATGAACACTTTGGAAAATCAATCCTTTTTTTTTATTACATTCAAGAAAGTTGTTGAAAACCATTGAAACATTGCTTCTGAGGCTTCCCTTCAACGCTTGGTTATGAACACTTTGGAAAATCAATCCTTTTTTTTTATTACATTCAAGAAAGTTGTTAAAAACCATTGAAACATTGCTTCTGAGGCTTCCTTTCAACGCTTGGATATGAACACTTTGGGAAATCAATCCTTTTTTTTATTACATTCAAGAAAGTTGTTAAAAACCATTGAAACATTGCTTCTGAGGCTTCCTTTCAACGCTTGGTTATGAGCACTTTTGAGAATCAATCCTTTCTTTCTATTACAATAAAGAAAGTTGTTAGAAACCATTGAAACATTGCTTCTGAGGCTTCCCTTCAAGGCTTGGTTATGAACACTCTGGAAAATCAATCTTTTTTTTTTATTACATTCAAGAAAGTTGTTAAAAACCATTGAAACATTTCTTCTGAGGCTTCCCTTCAAGTCTTGGTTATGAACACTTTGGAAAATCAATCTTTTTTTTTTATTACATTCAAGAAAGTTGTTAAAAACCATTGAAACATTTCTTCTGAGGCTTCCCTTCCAGGCTTGGTTAAGAACACTTTTGAAAATCAATCCTTTTTTTTTATTACATTCAAGAAAGTTGTTAAAAACGATTGAATTGTTGCTTCTGAGGCTTCCCTTCAACGCTTGGTTATGAACACTTTGGAAAATCCATCTTTTTTTTTTATTACATTGAAGAAAGTTGTTAAAAACCAGTGAAACATTGCTTCTGAGGCTTACCTTCAAGGCTTAGTTATGAACACTTTGGAAAATCAATCCTTTTTTTTCTTTATTACATTCAAGAAAGTTGTTAAAAACCATTGAAACATTGCTTCTGAGGCTTCCCTTCAACGCTTGGTTATGAACACTTTGGAAAATCAATCCTTTTTTTTATTACATTCAAGAAAGTTGTTAAAAACCATTGAAACATTGCTTCTGAGGCTTCCTTTCAACGCTTGGTTATGAACACTTTGGAAAATCAATCCTTTTTATTTTATTACATTCAAGAAAGTTTTTACAAACCATTGAAACATTGCTTCTCTGTCTTTTTTCCAAGGCTTGGTTATGAACACTTTTGAGAATCAATCTTTTTTTTCTTATTACATCGAAAAAAATGTTAAAAACCATTGAAATATCTTCTATGGCTTCCCTTCAAGGCTTGGATATGGACACTTTGGAAAATCAATCCTTTTTTTATTACATTCAAGAAAGTTGTTAAGAACCAGTGAAACATTGCTTCTGAGGCTTACCTTCAAGGCTTGGTTATGAACACTTTGGAAAATCAATCCTTTTTATTATTACATTCAAGAAAGTTGTTAAAAACCAGTGAAACATTCCTTCTGAGGCTTACCTTCAACGCTTGGTTAAGATCTCTTTGGAAAATCAATCTTTTTTTTTTTATTACATTCAAGAAAGTTGATAAAAACCATGGAAACATTGCTTCTGAGGCTTCCTTTCAACACTTGGTTATAAACACTTTGGAAAATCAATCCTTTCTTTTTATTACATTCAAGAAAGTTGTTAAAAACCATTGAAACATTTCTTCTGAGGTTTCTCTTCAACGCTTGGTTATGAACACTTTGGAAAATCAATCCATTTTTTTTATTACATTCAAGAAAGTTGTTAAAAACCATTGAAACATTGCTTCTGAGGCTTCCCTTCAATGCTTGGTTATGAACACTTTGGAAAATCAATCCTTTTTTTTTATTACATTCAAGAAAGTTGTTAAAAACCATTGAAACATTTCTTCTGAGGCTTCCCTTCAATGCTTGGTTATGAACACTTTTGAAAATCAATCCTTTTTTTTTTATTACATTCAAGAAAGTAGTTAAAAACCATTGAAACATTGCTTCTGAGGCTTCCCTTCAACGCTTGGATATGAACACTTTGGAAAATCAATCTTTTTATTTTATTACATTCAAGAAAGTTTTTACAAACCATTGAAACATTGCTTCTGTGTCTTCTTTCCAAGGCTTGGTTATGAACACTTTTGAGAATCAATCTTTTTTTTCTTATTACATCGAAAAAGATGTTAAAAACCATTGAAATATCTTCTATGGCTTCCCTTCAAGGCTTGGATATGGACACTTTGGAAAATCAATCCTTTTTTTTATTACATTCAAGAAAGTTGTTAAAAACCATTGAAACATTGCTTCTGAGGCTTACCTTCAAGGCTTGGTTATGAACACTTTGGAAAATCAATCCTTTTTATTATTACATTCAAGAAAGTTGTTAAAAACGATTGAAACATTTCTTCTGAGGCTTCCCTTCAACACTTGGTTATGAACACTTTTGAAAATCAATCCTTTTTTTTTTATTACATTCAAGAAAGTAGTTAAAAACCATTGAAACATTGCTTCTGAGGCTTCCCTTCAAGGCTTGGTTATGAACACTCTGGAAAATCAATCTTTTTTTTTTATTACATTCAAGAAAGTTTTTACAAACCATTGAAACATTTCTTCTGAGTCTTCTTTTCAAGGCTTGGATATGGACACTTTGGAAAATCAATCCTTTTTTTATTACATTCAAGAAAGTTGTTAAAAACCAGTGAAACATTGCTTCTGAGGCTTCCTTTCAACGCTTGGTTATAAACATCTTGGAAAATCAATCCTTTCTTTTTATTACATTCAAGAAAGTTGTTAAAAACCATTGAAACATTTCTTCTGAGGTTTCTCTTCAACGCTTGGTTATGAACACTTTGGAAAATCAATATTTTTTTTTTTATTACATTCAAGAAAGTTGTTAAAAACCATTGAAACATTGCTTCTGAGGCTTCCCTTCAACGCTTGGTTATGAACACTTTGGAAAATCAATCCTTTTTTTTTTATTACATTCAAGAAAGTAGTTAAAAACCATTGAAACACTGCTTCTGAGGCTTCCCTTCAACGTTTGGTTAAATTTTTTTTTGGAAAATCAATATTTTTTTTTTTATTACATTCAAGAAAGTTGATAAAAACCATGGAAACATTGCTTCTGAGGCTTCCTTTCAACGCTTGGTTATAAACACTTTGGAAAATCAATCCTCTCTTTTTATTACATTCAAGAAAGTTGTTAAAAACCATGGAAACATTTCTTCTGAGGTTTCTCTTCAACGCTTGGTTATGAACACTTTGGAAAATCATTCCTTTCTTTTTATTACATTCGAGAAAGTTGTTAAAAACCATTGAAACATTGCTTCTGAGGCTTCCTTTCAACGCTTGGTTATGAACACTTTGGAAAATCAATCCTTTTTTTCTTATTACATTCGAAAAAGTTGTTAAAAACCATTGAAACATTGCTTCTGAGGCTTCCCTCCAACGCTTGGTTATGAACACTTTGGAAAATCAATCCTTTTTTTTTATCACATTCATGAAAGATGTTAAAAACCATCGAAACATTGCTTCTGAGGCTTCCCTTCAACGCTTGGTTATGAACACTTTGGAAAATCAATCCTTTTTTTTATTACATTCAAGAAAGTTGTTAAAAACCATTGAAACATTGCTTCTGAGGCTTCCCTTCAACGCTTGGTTATGAACACTTTGGAAAATCAACCTTTTTTTCTTTATTACATTCAAGAAAGTTGTTAAAAACCATTGCAACATTGCTTCTGAGGCTTCCCTTCCAGGCATGGTTATGAACACTTTGGGAAATCCATCCTTTTTTTTTATTACATTCAAGAAAGTTGTTAAAAACCATTGAAACATTGCTTTTGAGGCTTCTCTTCTAGGCTTGGTTAGGAACTCTTTCGAAAATCAATCTTTTTTTTTATTACATTCAAAGGAGTATTTGAAAACCATTGAAACATTGCTTCTGAGGCTTCCTTTCAAGGCTTGGTTATGAACACTTTGGAAAATCAATCCTTTTTTTTATTACATTCAAAAAAGTAGTTAAAAACTATTGAAACATTGCTTCTGAGGCTTCCCCTCAACGCTTGGTTATGAACCCTTTGGAAAATCAATCTTTTTTTTTTATCACATTCAAGAAAGTTGTTAAAAACCATTTAAACATTGTTCCTGTGGCTTCCCTTCAACGCTTGGCTAATAACACTTTGGATAATCAATCTTTCTTATTAATTACATTCAAGAAAGTTTTTACAAACCATTGAAACATTGCTTCTGTGTCTTCCCTTCCAGGCTTGGTGTTGAACACTTTGGAAAATCAATCTTTTTTTTTTTATTACATTCAAAAAAGTTGTTAAAAACCATTGAAACATTGCTCTTAAAGGTTTATTTTGAGGCTTGGTTGTGAACACTTTTGAAAATCAATCTTTTTTTTTATTACATTCAAGAAAGTTGTTTAAAACCATTCAATAATTGCTTTTGAGGCTTTCCCTCAAGGTTTAGTTAAGGACTCTTTGAAAAATCAATCTTTCTTCTTATTACATTCAAAAAAGATGTTAAAAACCATTGAAACATTGATTCTATGGCTTTTTTTTCAAGGCTTGGTTATGAACACTTGGAGAAACCATCTTTTTCTTTATTACATTTGAGAAAGTTGTTAAAAACCATTGAAACATTTCTTCTGAGTCATCCCTTCGAAGCTCGGTTATGAACACTGAGAAATAATTCCTTTTTCTTCATTACATTCAAGAAAGTTGTTAAAAACCATTGAAACATTATTTCTGTGGCTTCCCTTCCAGGGTTGGTTTAAACACTTTGGAAAATCAATCCTCTTTTTGATGATATTCAAGAAAGTTGTTAAAAACCATTGAAACATTTCTTCTGAGGCTTCCCTTCAAGGCTTGGTTATGAACACTTTTGAAAATCAATCTTTTTTTTTATTACATTCAAGAAAGTTGTTAAAAACCATTTAAACATTGCTTCTAAATGTTCTCTTTGAGGCTTGGTTATGAACACTTTCGAAAATCAATCTTTTTTTTTTATTACATTCGAAAAAGATGTTAAAAACCATTGAAACATTGCTTCTAAGGCTTGACTTCAATGCTTGGTTAAGAACACTTTGGAAAATCAATCTTTTTTTTTTATTACATTCAAGAAAGTTTTTACAAACCATTGAAACATTTCTTCTGAGGCTTCCCTTCAACGCTTGGTTATGAACACTTTGGAAAATCCATCTTTTTTTTTTATTACATTGAAGAAAGTTGTTAAAAACCAGTGAAACATTGCTTCTGAGGCTTACCTTCAAGGCTTGGTTATGAACACTTTGGAAAATCAATCCTTTTTATTATTACATTCAAGAAAGTTGTTAAAAACGATTGAAACATTTCTTCTGAGGCTTCCCTTCAACACTTGGTTATGAACACTTTTGAAAATCAATCCTTTTTTTTTTATTACATTCAAGAAAGTAGTTAAAAACCATTGAAACATTGCTTCTGAGGCTTCCCTTCAAGGCTTGGTTATGAACACTCTGGATAATCAATCTTTTTTTTTTATTACATTCAAGAAAGTTTTTACAAACCATTGAAACATTTCTTCTGAGTCTTCTTTTCAAGGCTTGGATATGGACACTTTGGAAAATCAATCCTTTTTTTATTACATTCAAGAAAGTTGTTAAAAACCAGTGAAACATTGCTTCTGAGGCTTCCTTTCAACGCTTGGTTATAAACATTTTGGAAAATCAATCCTTTTTTTTTTATTACATTCAAGAAAGTTGTTAAAAACCATTGAAACATTTCTTCTGAGGTTTCTCTTCAACGCTTGGTTATGAACACTTTGGAAAATCAATATTTTTTTTTTATTACATTCAAGAAAGTTGTTAAAAACCATTGAAACATTGCTTCTGAGGCTTCCCTTCAACGCTTGGTTATGAACACTTTGGAAAATCAATCCTTTTTTTTTTATTACATTCAAGAAAGTAGTTAAAAACCATTGAAACACTGCTTCTGAGGCTTCCCTTCAACGTTTGGTTAAATTTTTTTTTGGAAAATCAATATTTTTTTTTTTATTACATTCAAGAAAGTTGATAAAAACCATGGAAACATTGCTTCTGAGGCTTCCTTTCAACGCTTGGTTATAAACACTTTGGAAAATCAATCCTTTCTTTTTATTACATTCAAGAAAGTTGTTAAAAACCATGGAAACATTTCTTCTGAGGTTTCTCTTCAACGCTTGGTTATGAACACTTTGGAAAATCCATCTTTTTTTTTTATTACATTGAAGAAAGTTGTTAAAAACCAGTGAAACATTGCTTCTGAGGCTTACCTTCAAGGCTTAGTTATGAACACTTTGGAAAATCAATCCTTTTTTTTCTTTATTACATTCAAGAAAGTTGTTAAAAACCATTGAAACATTGCTTCTGAGGCTTCCCTTCAACGCTTGGTTATGAACACTTTGGAAAATCAATCCTTTTTTTTATTACATTCAAGAAAGTTGTTAAAAACCATTGAAACATTGCTTCTGAGGCTTACCTTCAAGGCTTGGTTATGAACACTTTGGAAAATCAATCCTTTTTATTATTACATTCAAGAAAGTTGTTAAAAACGATTGAAACATTTCTTCTGAGGCTTCCCTTCAACACTTGGTTATGAACACTTTTGAAAATCAATCCTTTTTTTTTTATTACATTCAAGAAAGTAGTTAAAAACCATTGAAACATTGCTTCTGAGGCTTCCCTTCAAGGCTTGGTTATGAACACTCTGGAAAATCAATCTTTTTTTTTTATTACATTCAAGAAAGTTTTTACAAACCATTGAAACATTTCTTCTGAGTCTTCTTTTCAAGGCTTGGATATGGACACTTTGGAAAATCAATCCTTTTTTTATTACATTCAAGAAAGTTGTTAAAAACCAGTGAAACATTGCTTCTGAGGCTTCCTTTCAACGCTTGGTTATAAACATTTTGGAAAATCAATCCTTTCTTTTTATTACATTCAAGAAAGTTGTTAAAAACCATTGAAACATTTCTTCTGAGGTTTCTCTTCAACGCTTGGTTATGAACACTTTGGAAAATCAATATTTTTTTTTTTATTACATTCAAGAAAGTTGTTAAAAACCATTGAAACATTGCTTCTGAGGCTTCCCTTCAACGCTTGGTTATGAACACTTTGGAAAATCAATCCTTTTTTTTTTATTACATTCAAGAAAGTAGTTAAAAACCATTGAAACACTGCTTCTGAGGCTTCCCTTCAACGTTTGGTTAAATTTTTTTTTGGAAAATCAATATTTTTTTTTTTATTACATTCAAGAAAGTTGATAAAAACCATGGAAACATTGCTTCTGAGGCTTCCTTTCAACGCTTGGTTATAAACACTTTGGAAAATCAATCCTTTCTTTTTATTACATTCAAGAAAGTTGTTAAAAACCATGGAAACATTTCTTCTGAGGTTTCTCTTCAACGCTTGGTTATGAACACTTTGGAAAATCATTCCTTTCTTTTTATTACATTCGAGAAAGTTGTTAAAAACCATTGAAACATTGCCTCTGAGGCTTCCTTTCAACGCTTGGTTATGAACACTTTGGAAAATCAATCCTTTTTTTCTTATTACATTCGAAAAAGTTGTTAAAAACCATTGAAACATTGCTTCTGAGGCTTCCCTCCAACGCTTGGTTATGAACACTTTGGAAAATCAATCCTTTTTTTTTATCACATTCATGAAAGATGTTAAAAACCATCGAAACATTGCTTCTGAGGCTTCCCTTCAACGCTTGGTTATGAACACTTTGGAAAATCAATCCTTTTTTTTATTACATTCAAGAAAGTTGTTAAAAACCATTGAAACATTGCTTCTGAGGCTTCCCTTCAACGCTTGGTTATGAACACTTTGGAAAATCAACCTCATTTTCTTTATTACATTCAAGAAAGTTGTTAAAAACCATTGCAACATTGCTTCTGAGGCTTCCCTTCCAGGCATGGTTATGAACACTTTGGGAAATCCATCCTTTTTTTTTATTACATTCAAGAAAGTTGTTAAAAACCATTGAAACATTGCTTTTGAGGCTTCTCTTCTAGGCTTGGTTAGGAACTCTTTCGAAAATCAATTTTTTTTTTTATTACATTCAAAGGAGTATTTGAAAACCATTGAAACATTGCTTCTGAGGCTTCCTTTCAAGGCTTGGTTATGAACACTTTGGAAAATCAATCCTTTTTTTTATTACATTCAAAAAAGTAGTTAAAAACTATTGAAACATTGCTTCTGAGGCTTCCTCTCAACGCTTGGTTATGAACCCTTTGGAAAATCAATCTTTTTTTTTTATCACATTCAAGAAAGTTGTTAAAAACCATTTAAACATTGTTCCTGTGGCTTCCCTTCAACGCTTGGCTAATAACACTTTGGATAATCAATCTTTCTTATTAATTACATTCAAGAAAGTTTTTACAAACCATTGAAACATTGCTTCTGTGTCTTCCCTTCCAGGCTTGGTGTTGAACACTTTGGAAAATCAATCTTTTTTTTTTTATTACATTCAAAAAAGTTGTTAAAAACCATTGAAACATTGCTCTTAAAGGTTTATTTTGAGGCTTGGTTGTGAACACTTTTGAAAATCAATCTTTTTTTTTATTACATTCAAGAAAGTTGTTTAAAACCATTCAATAATTGCTTTTGAGGCTTTCCCTCAAGGTTTAGTTAAGGACTCTTTGAAAAATCAATCTTTCTTCTTATTACATTCAAAAAAGATGTTAAAAACCATTGAAACATTGATTCTATGGCTTTTTTTTCAAGGCTTGGTTATGAACACTTGGAGAAACCATCTTTTTCTTTATTACATTTGAGAAAGTTGTTAAAAACCATTGAAACATTTCTTCTGAGTCATCCCTTCGAAGCTCGGTTATGAACACTGAGAAATAATTCCTTTTTCTTCATTACATTCAAGAAAGTTGTTAAAAACCATTGAAACATTATTTCTGTGGCTTCCCTTCCAGGGTTGGTTTAAACACTTTGGAAAATCAATCCTCTTTTTGATGATATTCAAGAAAGTTGTTAAAAACCATTGAAACATTTCTTCTGAGGCTTCCCTTCAAGGCTTGGTTATGAACACTTTTGAAAATCAATCTTTTTTTTTATTACATTCAAGAAAGTTGTTAAAAACCATTTAAACATTGCTTCTAAATGTTCTCTTTGAGGCTTGGTTATGAACACTTTCGAAAATCAATCTTTTTTTTTTATTACATTCGAAAAAGATGTTAAAAACCATTGAAACATTGCTTCTAAGGCTTGACTTCAATGCTTGGTTAAGAACACTTTGGAAAATCAATCTTTTTTTTTTATTACATTCAAGAAAGTTTTTACAAACCATTGAAACATTTCTTCTGAGGCTTCCCTTCAATGCTTGGTTAAGAACACTTTGGAAAATCAATCTTTTTTTTATTACATTCAAGAAAGTTGTTAGAAACCCTTGAAAAATTTCGTCTGAGGCTTCCCTTCAAGGCTTGGTTATGAACACTTTGGAAAAACAATATTTTTTTTTATTACGATCAAAAATATTGTTAAAAACCATTGAAACATTGCTTCTGAGGCTTCTCCTCAAGGCTTGGTTATGAACACTTCGGAAAATCAATCCTTTTTTTTTTTTTACATTCAAAAAAGGTGTTAAAAACCATTGGAACATTGCTTCAGAGTTTTCCCTTTAAGGCTCAGTTATGAACACTTTGGAAAAACAATCACTTTTTCTTTTATTAGATTCGAGAAAGTTGTTAAAAACCATTGAAACATTGCTTCTGAGGCTTCCCTTCCAGGTTTGGTTATGAACACTTTGGAAAATCAATATTTTTTTTTATTACATTCAAAAATGATGTTAAATACCATTGAAACATTGCTTCTGAGGCTTCCTTTCAAGGCTTGGTTATGAACACTTTGGAAAATCAATCCTTTTTTTTATCACATTCAAGAAAGTTGTTAAAAACCATTGAAACATTGCTTCCGTGGCTATCCTTCAAGGCTAGGTTATGAACACTTTGGAAAATCAATCCTTTTTTTTAATTACATTCAAGAAAGTTGTTAAAAACCATTGAAACATTGCTTCCATGGCTATCCTTCAAGGCTTGGTTATGAACACTTTGGAAAATCAATCCTTTTTTTTTTCTACAACATTCAAGAAATTTTTCAAAAACCATTGAAACAAATCTTCCATGGCTATCCCTCAAGGCTTGATTATGAACACTTTGGAAAATCAATCCTTTTTTTTTTATTACATTCAAAAAAGATGTTAAAAACCATTTAAACATTGCTTCTGAGGCTTCCCTTCAAGGCTTGGTTATGAACACTTTGGAAAATCAATCTTTTTTTTTATTACATTCAAAAAAGATGTTAAAAACCATTTAAACATTGCTTCTGAGGCTTCCCTTCAAGGCTTGGTTATGAACACTTTGGAAAATCAATCTTTTTTTTTATTACATTCAAGAAAGTTGTTAAAAACCATTGAAACATTGCTTCTGAGGCTTCCCTTCAAGGCTTGGTTATGAACACTTTGGAAGAACAATCCTCTTTTTTATTACATTCAAGAAAGTTGTTAAAAACCATTGAAATATTGCTTCAGTGGCTACCGTTCAAGGCTTGTAAATGATAACTTTAAAAAATCAATCCTATTTTCTTACTGCATTCAAGAAAGATGTTAAAAACCATTGAAACATTGCTTTTGTGGCTACCCTTCAAGGCTTGTAAATGATAACTTTAAAAAATCAATCTTATTTTCTTATTGCATTCAAGAAAGTTGTTCAAAACCATTGAAACATCGCTTCTGTGGCTACCATTTATGGCTTGATTATTAACACGTGTCGATTCCGGAGCCCTGAATGCTATAACTAAACCAATAGCTTTCCCCCTTCCCTTGATTGTTGATATACTAGCACTGCTTGGGCAGGTTAGTTACTTTACGACCCTTGACCATTGTTGTGGATTTTGGCAAGTTTACATGCGGACTGAGCATAGGTTGAAAGCTTCTTTCGTGTGCCACATGGGATTATACCAATTCAGGGTAATGCCCTTTGGATTGGCAAACGCCCCGGGGGTGTTCCATTAATTGATGTCCATAGTGTTGGCAGGGATGGAACAATACGCTATGGCATATATTGACGATATTTTAATATTTTCAAAAACTGCAGATGAACACCTTCGGTACTTGCAACTAGTATTCGACAAATTAAGGGAGCACGGACTAAAATTGAAACTGCCAAAATGTCAGTTCATGAAAAAAAAAACGAAGTACCTGGGGTTTATTATTAGTCAGGAGGGAGTTAAAGCTGACATGGACAAGGTGGAAGTAATAAGAAATATGCCAGTACCTAACTCAGTAAGGCCGGATAGAGGTTTTATCGGGGCGATAGTGTACTACCGGCGATTTGTGCCTGCGTTCTCTAAGATTGCAGCACCCATAATAGCCTTCACAAGGAAGTACGCCCGGTTTAGGTGGTCCGAAGAATGCCAGAAGGCCTTTAAGACATTAAAAGAAAGATTGACGAAGGTACCGTTGTTGGCGTACCCCGACATGAACCAACCCATGAATCTCTATACCGACGCGAGTGTGGACTGTATAGGGCCTGTTTAACGCAGCCCTGTCCAGCTAAGGAGGGTCCCATCCCGGGAATCCTGGAGGAAATTCCATTATATTTCCTGTCACATAAGCTGTCGCCAACCCAGCGGAGGTGGCCAGTGGTGGAAAGGGAGGCATATGCTATTGTCTATGCCGTCCAGAAATTAGACTACTATCTGAACGGGGCCACCTTCATTATTAAAACGGATCATGAGCCCCTAAAATATTTATTTGAGGCAACCTGCGAAAATAAGAAAGTTAATCAGTGGGCCTTGAAGTTAGCCAATTATAACTGCAAGATAGAATATCTGGCTGGTAAGGAGAATAAATGCACAGACTTGCTGTCAAGGATACCCGAACAACTAGAATCCGACCCAATTGAAAATGTAGAGGAGATGGACGATAGAGCATATACTATAAATGTTATTAACTCGAATGCCCTGAAGGGAGGGCCAGAAGAAGAAGAGGAAATAGAGAAAGGAGAAGGAGAAGAAGTAGAAAACAAATTGGGAACCCTGCAACGGGGAGAGGTTGAGAGAGAATATGGGGACGATAAAGAATTACAGAAAATCAGACGGGAAATAGAAAAAGAAAGATACGCAGGCAAATACATGTTACAGGATGGGATGGTGTATCGCATAGCTGAAAAAGAAGGAGAGACTAGACTTCGGTTATATGTTCCTAATAAAATTAGAATGAAAGTGCTAGACGTATGCCACGACAGACTAGGGCACATGGGAGTAGACAAAACATATGATTTGATCAGTGAAAGATATTATTGGCCGGGAGTCTATAAAGAAGTGCTGCTCTATGTGGGGAAGTGTACTACATGCCAAAGTAGATCTAGCCGACAGGATAAGGCGCCTGTCGAAGAGATGGATGTACCATCTTTTCCGTTTGAAAAAAATTAGTCTGGATATCTCAGGAGCATACGGAAAATCGAGAAGTGGCAATATGTATATCGTCGGTTTTATGGACTAGCTGACCAATTGGCCTGAAATATTTGCGATCAGTGATAAAAAGGCCGTACCAATATCGAACTTGCTGCTGACTGAGATATTCCCTAGATATGGGACTCCGAGAGTAGTTGTGACGGATAACGGTCTGGAGAATGTAAACAAAGTTATGAGAGAAACGTTTGAAAAATCGGAATTGGAGACGCCATTTGCTATCATTAACACAGGTATCACAGATCTGTGTGACACTGAACACGAACTACAAACTGTCGAGCAACATGACATTGAAAAGCAAGACGTTGCTCGGAAACCGATGTTTTCTGCACATGAGAAGTGAGGAAAACTGAAAAAAAAATGAGAATGATTTATTGATTGGCAAGAGATGCTGCAAGTCTCGATAATGAAAAACATATGAAAAAAAAAAGAGGAAGGAAAGAGAACAATACTGCTTATTTTCAATGTTTCATACTTTTCACAGACAATTAAAAACGAGGGACCCACTTTTTTTAAAAGTACATATGAATGATTTTTTTAAGTGGCAGTAGCTACCAAATTAAAGTGTTGAATGATCGTAGCTTGCATGCAAAGAACGAAAAAAAAAAAAGAAAAGAAAAGACAATCCCAGAAAATAATCCGATCTGTCGGATATAATCTTTGATCGACAAGACAGAAATCTGTCTATTTTGTTGTATTCAAAATGTTTTGTTTCTTTTTACATGTCTCTCTGGAGTTCGGACACCTTGCGTGTAAAAGATTTTTTTCTATAAAACACAAGAGAGGCAGCCGATGTTTTAGATGACTTTTACTGGGGTAAAAGTCAGGTAACAAAGGGGTGGGGAGTGATGTGACACTAGGGGACCAGGAGTCCCCTGTGTCCTAAAAATTACTATGGTTATTACCAATGGAGTTATCTGTATTAAAGGCTTAATATGTTTTTGGAAGATACTGTAGGAAATTGAGAATTACGTGCTTCCAAGTGCGGGCACCTGCAGTTTCTCAATTTAATGTCTTCTGTCAAATCCCTGGGTTGCAAAAACAAGTACTTTTAGAGAAGTTCTCTTCCCGATTTGATGTCTAGATAGGGGCTTGATATGTTTCTTGAAGATACCGTAGGAAGTGAGAATTACGTGCTTCCAAGTGCAGGCGCCCGCAGTTTCTCAATTTAATGTCTTCTATCGGATTCCTGGGTTGCAAAAACAAGCACTCTTAGAGAAGTTCTCCTCCTGGTTCGATGGCCAGATGGGGGCCAATGTCTGGGGTCTTGAGAGAAAGAGTAAAGCTTTTGAAAGAAAAGTAATTTGCAGAGTTCTTGAAAGAGGGGGGAGGCTAATTTATGATCTTGGACGGACTTGCGTCGTGAGACGGATGAGGGTCAATATTTGGGATTTTCTGGAAGGATCGAGATAACAGGAAAAGAAAGAAAGGAAGTCAATTACAAAGAAATACAGTGTTGACACCCAGGGCTTAAATAGAAGGGATTTTCGTAACAGCAATAGAGTAGAGTTGGGGGTTCGAGAAGTGAACGCTACCAGTCCCTCAGGTCAGCCGTCCACCTTCGTAACCATCAACCGCTGCTACCATCCAGTAGACTACCGTTCGTGACATGAGAGACCAGTCAGTTTGACTTAGATGAAAATCGGCCACCTCTCTTTTCAACAGCGGATAAGCATTTCCCGTCTCCAGAGATATTGATAATCAATACTCTATATAAGTCAGTTAAACGAAATTTCAACTTGTTGCCTTCTTTTACTAACCCAGAACCATGGCTGGTTTAGTATAGTTTGTGAGACCATCACACAGACGCTGAGGAAGGTCCACATCAGTCTTAAAGGCTTCCTGGAAAGAAAATAAGGTCTCATAGACTATTTTCAGGTTCAATTTTACTGGCTTCCTCCCGAAAACGAAGAGAGTCTTGAAGACAACATTGTGAATTTCAGTGTCATAGACTTCCCCAAAACGAAATAAAGTCTCACACACTATTTTCAGGTTCAATTTCACTGGCTTTCTCCCGAAAACAAAAAGAGTTTTGAAAAGACCATTGTGAATCTCAGTCTCATAGACTTCCCAAAAACAAAATAAAGTCTCACAGACTATTTTCAGTTTCAATTTCACTGGCTTCCTCCCGGAAACGAAAAGAGTCTCGAAGAGACCATTTTGGATATGGTTTCTCCGAGACTCTATTCGTTTCTGGGATTGAAATTGAAAGCCAGGGAAATTAAACCTAGTGTTGATCACAGGGATAAAACTAACCTGTCACACAAAAGCGTAAAGCTAACTCATGTTCCTGTCAGTGGGTGAACAATCCAACGTTTGGTGAATTTTGCTTTGCAATGATAAGAGGAACCGACATCGAAGGATCAAAAATGGATGTTGTTACGAACACTTGGCTGCCACAAGCTAATTATCCCCGTTGTAACTTTTCAGACACCTCTTGGCAGAATTAAGCCAGGCCTAAAGTGGTCTAAACAGAGCTCTTCAGCTTGGAAACCAATGTTTTTGAAGTTACTTTGGAAATTTTCCGTGGAAATCTAAATAACAATGGGCTTGTCATGGTGCAAGAATAGCATACTCCCGATGGACATCACGATTTGCCCCATGGATCTCCAGAGATCACATACACAACGGAAGGAGGCTGGCAGAATAGAAGATGAAGTGACGAACTAGAGAAATTCAGAAACTATTGACTTCGCCACACCAATGATAGACAGGAGTAGCGAATCCTGGGAGGAAGGTTTCCATCCAACCACGGACGATAAGAGAAATGAAAATATCATTTTATCAAAAATCACTTCCCAATGACTCTTTGGTATTTATTAGATATTGAATTACTAAACTATCTAACAATACTCAAATAAAATTCACAAGCAATTTTCTTTCTTTTATTTCACAATCCTTTATAATCATCGTACGATGATTTAGAAGCGTATATTTCGAAAACAAAATTCAACTTTGAATCTTCCGCCCTACCTCCAAATGTAAGAATAAGAGGGAATAATGGATGAGATCTGCGTTTAGCGTTTTCCCTGGAGTTTGACCCCGATTCAAAGTTGTTTTGTTTCCTACAAGAGTTCAAAGATAAGTCAGTGTTTCATCAGTCAATGATGAACCACGACCCCACCCAACATACACCGTCAGGCTGAGTTTACGCTTCTACGACAGGGAATCCCATTTCGGGCTTTCTCAAGGCCGTGGTGACCTTAAAACAATTATCAAAATGAATGACAAATCTAAGTTCTGAAAGATATGGTGCAAAAATATTGGAAATTACCAAATTAGTAAAATTGTTTCCTTCTTCTTCTTCTCCATTTTTTTCTTCCTCTCTTTCTTCTTGTTCTTCCTCTCCTTCTTCTTCTTCTTCTTCTTCTTCTTCTTCTTCTTCTTCTTCTTCTTCTTCTTCTTCTTCTTCTTCTTCTTCTCCTTCTTCTTCTTCTTCTTCTTCATCATCATCATCATCATCATCATCATCATCATCATCATCATCATCATCATCTGTTAATTCTTCCTCGTTAAATTATTAAGATGACACTGGAAATGGCCAAATGTGTCCTCATTCGCAGTCCCAGCGAGCAGCCGTTGCCCTTATGTGCTCTGGGGGTGGGGGAGTTGAGCCTAAAATTTGCTCACAAACTGGCCGTGCAGACAGAATTCAGTGACCGGTGTTGCTAACTCTAATTCCTTATCTATAGCTGAAAATTTTATCTAGGTATTTCATAGCTTTTCAGATATATACTATTTTAACGCCCATTTATCAAATAAAGTAACTCTATGCTAAGACTGCAAGAGAAATTATCTTAGAGAAGAGAAGAATTTCTTTCATTAAACTTAGCCGATTTTATTGTCCCTAAGCAAGCCTAAAAAGGTATGAATAGAGCTTTTTGACTTCAGACCCACTCTTTTAAAGGTCTTTAACAACTTTCTTGAATGCAGTAATAATATAAAAGTTTTTTTAAAAAAACCCAACAGCAAAGATATCTTTAGATGAATATCGAAATATTCACTGACATATTGATAATAGCTAGAAAGGTTTTTGAATTATCAAAATATCCAAACAGCCCAACAAATATCGAGACGTGGATGAAAGATAGTGAAAGTGAAGAGAAAAAGTTGTCGTCAACAAGGGTACCTCGGAAATACTCTTGATCGCTTATCTCCCTTACAAGCTATTTGAACCATTCAAATCCTAAGCGTTTAACATAACGAGAAAAACAAGAGATTCTTTTGAAAAGCAGCCACGTTATAGAGACGAGTTTGGTGTGGAATGAGATTATTAATAATAGAAAAAACAAGTTGTTTCCAATTGATTTCCAAGTTCATTCCCGTTAGAACGTCCGAAAGAGGAACGAATAATGAGTGAAATGAAAAATCAAAAAATAGAAACCAGATAAGAATTCGGTTTGAAAGCAGTTATTTAGCCTTTGCCTAACCAGCGGGCTGTTTAGCCTTATGGTAAGTGTGTTGCTACGTTGAAGTGACCACTTGATGCTAACAGGTTCGATGGAAGCCCTATTTAGGCCTTTCATTGTTTCCTCTATTTATGTCGTCTAAATTCAATGATATATTAACCGTATGACGACAGCAAATAATTTGGATCAGTTTCATTTTATTAAAAATTATCATTGTTTAATAATCATAATTATTATTTTTCATTAAAAACCACTACCCAATGATTGTTCGTTATCTTAATAGAGATTAAAGTACAAATCTATCGTACAATGCTCGAGTAAAATTCATGGGCAAATATTTTTTTCACCATCATTTATAATCAGAGTGAAATGATTTAGAAGCAAATATTTCGACAAATTTCAACTGTGAATTTTTTTTCCTCTTTCAATTGTAATAATAAGAGGGAATAGGTGAGATGCACTTTCCCTGGAGTTCGACCCCGATTCAAAGTTGTCTTGTCCTTTCGCCCCCGATTCCTTCCGTACAAGAGATCAAAGGTAAGTCAGTGTTTCATCAGTCAACGATGAGTTCCAAAAACCCACACTCACACTATCTGGCCGAACGTGCGCTTCTATGACAGGGAATCCAATTTCAGGCCTTTCAGTCAATGTTATCATAATGAATAAAATATAAAATTCTACTTTTTGAAAGATTTGGTGTAAAAATAACAGGAAGCTTTTGGGGGGTGCGGGGGATATAATTACTAGTTTTACTACTGTAGTACTTGTAATATTAGTAATTATTTCCCTACTACAATGATGATGATGATTATTATTATTACATAATTATTCAATTCCTTCTATAGATTGTTGAGGAGACAATGGAAATTGCCAAATCAATAAAACTTTTCTTTTTCAAATACCAGCTGAAATAATTTATTTTTTTAATCACGAATTACGTTGATAATTTCAAAAGTGTTTCAAACTTTTATTTCTCTAGTATTTCTCCTTAATATGATTCAAATTCATTGTGAAAATAACTTTTGACTTTTGGAACCTACGTTTGAAAGGATGTTTTAAATTTCTTGTGCTACAATATTTCTACATATTTTAATACGGAAAAATGTGAAAATCAACTCAAATAAGTGTAATAAGGATATTTCAAGCTCATAAACCAATGTTTTGGAGGTTTTTAATATTTCTTTTCTTAATTTAGTATATAAAGATATAAGCAGGGCCTTTTTTGCTTCAAAAGCAATGTTTAAAATTTTTTTTAACAATTCTAAATAATGTAGTAATAATATAAAATTGGATTTTGAAAATGTTGAAACCAAAGCTAAAATGGTATAAAGAAAGTTTTCTTAGCATTGACACCAATGTCTTGAAAGTTTTTTGATAATTTTCTTGAATCTATCAATAATAAACGATTGAATTTTAAAGTGTAAAAAGCGAGGCTGAAAAGGTATAAACAGCTTTGAAAGTAATGTTTTAAAGGTTCTTAACTATTCTCTTTGATGTATTAATTAATCTATTCGTAAGTGAGAAAACCAAGCCTAGAAAGATATAAACATAGCTTTTTTTACCTTGAAAAACAATGTTTCAAAGTTTCAAAAACAGTGTTTCATCGGTGAACGATGAGCTCCGAAAATCCACACACACACACACACACTGTCTGGCCGAACGTACGCTTCTATGACAGGGAATCCAATTTCATGCCTTTCAGTCACCAGTTTGGCCTCTATGAATGTTATCATAATGAATAAAAAATAAAATGCAACTTTGTGAAAGATCTGGTGTAAAAATAACAAAGTTCAGAATGAGTGAAAAGGTGTTTTTAGCGGGGATGATGATGATGATGATGATGATGCTACGACGACGACGACGATTACACGTTATTACATAGATGATGATGATGATGATGATGATGATTACACGTTATTCCATAGATTGTAAAGGAGACGCTGGAAATAGCCTAAGTAATCAAACTTTTTTTTTAAATACCAGGCAAAACGTTTTTTTAACGACAATTCACATTGATATTTTCAAGAGTGTTTTAAACTGTTAGAGCTGTAGTATTTCTATGTAATTTGATTCAAATTCATTTTTAAAATAACCTAAATTCGAATAATGAAGACAGTTTCAGTTTGGAACCAACATTTGAAGAGATGTTTTGAATATTTAGTTTCGAGAATTTTTCTGCATATTATAATATTGAAAAAAAAAAACGAGAAAGCCCACTCAAATAAGCATAATAAAGACACTTCAAGTTTACGAACCAATGTTTTTAAGGATTTTTATCTTTTATCTTTTGAAAAGAATATTTTCAAAGTTTTACAACAATTTTCTTCAATACAGTTATATTGTATGATTGAATATTGAAAGTGTTCAAATTAAGCCCCAAATCATATAAACTGTGCAATATATGTTTTCAATGATTTTCAACAAATGTCTTGTTTTGAAAAATAATGTATGCTAGACTATTGAAATATCAAAAGCAGAGCCTTGTAAGATTTGAAAGCAATGTTTTCAAGGTTTTTATCAATAATTTTGAATGTAGTTATAATATATGGGTTGGAGGGTCAAAACCAAGATGAAGAGCTTGTAAATAGAGCCTTTTTAGCTTTGAAAGCAATGTTTTCAAGGTTTTTCAATAAGTTCCATGAATGTATCAATCTGATATGATTGAATTCTCAAAGTGTCACAGCTGAGCCCGAAAGGTTGTAAACAGCTTTGAAAACAATGTGGGGTTTTTTTCTAACAATTCTCCCAAACGTAATGATATATGAGAAGTGGCAAAGCCCAGCCTAAAAAGGTATGAACAGAGCCTTTTTAGCTTTGAAAAGCAATGCTTCCAAGATTTTTCTACAATTTTCTTTCATGCAGTAATGATATATGATTTTATTTTCAAAATGTCTAAACCAAGCATAAAAAGGTGTAAACAGGAATTCTTAACTTTGGAAACCAATGTCTCGGATGCAGTGATAATACGTAAGTAAGAGTCAAGACCTAACCTGAAAAGGTTACAAACGAAGCTTTTTTACCTTGAAAACTAATTTTCCCAAGGTTTTGACAATTTTCTTGAACATAATAACAATACAAGAGTAAGTGTGAAAACCAAACCAAAAAGAGCCATAAACAGAGTCTTTTCAGCTCTGAAAGCCATGTCTTCATGGTTTTTCAATAATTTTCATGAATATATCAATAAGATATGATTGAACTTTGGAAGTGTCAAAAGCAATCCTAAAAAGGTATTAGCAGAGCGTTTTTGGCCTTGAAACCAGTGTTTCCAAGGTTTTGCAACAGTTTTCTTGAATATAGTCCTAATATATGATTGAAGTTTCAAAGTGATAAAACTGAGCCTTGAAAGATATGGAATGAGCCTTTTTAACATTTCAAGCAATGGTCTAAAGGTATTTTGACAATTTCTTTTCAATGTATTATTATCGTATAACTGAATCTTGAAAGTGCCAAAAGCAGACCTAGAGGGTATAAACAGAGCCTTTTTTAGCTTCCAAAATCAATGTTTTCAAGGTTTGTTTTTTTAAAATTTTCTCTAATGTAGTTAGAATATATGATTGCACTGAGTGAAAACCAAAACCCAAAAAGCTATATACAGAGTCTTTTCAGCTCTGAAATCCATGTCTTCATTGTTCCTCAATAATTTTCATGAATATATCAATGAGATATGATTGAACATTGGAAGTGTGAAAACCGAACCGAAAAGGGTATACACAGGGACTTTTCAGCTTTGAAACCCATATTTTAAGGTTTTATAACAATTCTATTGAATGAAGTAATAATAGATGAATATGTGTCAAAACCATAACTGAAAGGGTATAAAAAGAGTCTTTCTAGCTTTGAAACACATATTTTTGAAGTTTGAAACAATTTACTTGAATGAAGTAATAATAGATGAATATGTGTCAATACCATAACTGAAAGGGTATAAAAAGAGCCTTTCTAGCTTTGAAATCCATATTTTTGAAGTTTCAAACAATTTACTTGAATGAAGTAATAATAGATGAATATGTGTGAAAACCATAACTGAAAGGGTATTAAAAAGAGCCTTTCTAGCTTTGAAACCCATATTTTTGAAGTTTCAAACAATTTACTTGAATGAAGTAATAATAAATGAATATGTGTCAAAACCATAACTGAAAGGGTATAAAAAAAGCTTTTCTAGCTTTGAAACCCATATTTTTGAAGTTTCAAACAATTTACTTGAATGAAGTGATAATAGATGAATATGTGTCAAAACCATAACTGAAAGGGTATAAAAAGAGCCTTTCTAGCTTTGAAACACATATTTTTGAAGTTTGAAACAATTTACTTGAATGAAGTAATAATAGATGAATATGTGTCAAAACCATAACTGAAAGGGTATAAAAAAAGAGCCTTTCTAGCTTTGAAACCCATATTTTTGAAGTTTCAAACAATTTACTTCAATGAAGTAATAACAAATGAATATGTGTCCAAACCATAACTGAAAGGGTATAAAAAGAGCCTTTCTAGCTTTGAAATCCATATTTTTGAAGTTTCAAACAATTTACTTGAATGAAGTAATAATAGATGAATATGTGTGAAAACCATAACTGAAAGGGTATTAAAAAGAGCCTTTCTAGCTTTGAAACCCATATTTTTGAAGTTTCAAACAATTTACTTGAATGAAGTAATAATAAATGAATATGTGTCAAAACCATAACTGAAAGGGTATAAAAAAAGCTTTTCTAGCTTTGAAACCCATATTTTTGAAGTTTCAAACAATTTACTTGAATGAAGTAATAATAGATGAATATGTGTCAAAACCATAACTGAAAGGGTATAAAAAGAGCCTTTCTAGCTTTGAAACACATATTTTTGAAGTTTGAAACAATTTACTTGAATGAAGTAATAATAGATGAATATGTGTCAAAACCATAACTGAAAGGGTATAAAAAGAGCCTTTCTAGCTTTGAAACACATATTTTTGAAGTTTCAAACAATTTACTTCAATGAAGTAATAATAGATGAATATGTGTCAAAACCATAACTGAAAGGGTATAAAAAGAGCCTTTCTAGCTTTGAAATCCATATTTTTGAAGTTTCAAACAATTTACTTGAATGAAGTAATAATAGATGAATATGTGTGAAAACCATAACTGAAAGGGTATTAAAAAGAGCCTTTCTAGCTTTGAAACCCATATTTTTGAAGTTTCAAACAATTTACTTGAATGAAGTAATAATAAATGAATATGTGTCAAAACCATAACTGAAAGGGTATAAAAAAAGCTTTTCTAGCTTTGAAACCCATATTTTTGAAGTTTCAAACAATTTACTTGAATGAAGTAATAATAGATGAATATGTGTCAAAACCATAACTGAAAGGGTATAAAAAGAGCCTTTCTAGCTTTGAAACACATATTTTTGAAGTTTGAAACAATTTACTTGAATGAAGTAATAATAGATGAATATGTGTCAAAACCATAACTGAAAGGGTATAAAAAAAGAGCCTTTCTAGCTTTGAAACCCATATTTTTGAAGTTTCAAACAATTTACTTCAATGAAGTAATAACAAATGAATATGTGTCCAAACCATAACTGAAAGGGTATAAAAAGAGCCTTTCTAGCTTTGAAACCCATATTTTTGAAGTTTTGAACAATTTACTTGAATGAAGTAATAATAGATAAATATGTGTCAAAACCAAGCCAAGCCTTTCAAGGTTTGAAAACTATGTTTTAGAGGTTTCTCATCAATTTGTCTGAATGTAGTCAAAATATATTATTGAAATATCAAAGTGACCATAAACAAAGCCTAAAAGGGTATGAATAAAGCATTTTCAGCTTTGAAACCAATGTTTCCAATGTTTTTCATGAAATTTTTACGATGCTGTTATAACACATACTTGAATTTTCAAAATGTCCAAACCAAGCCTAAAAAGGTATAAACAGAACCTTTTTAGATTAGGAACCAATGTTTAAAAGGTCTTTAATACTTTTCTTGCATGTAGTGATAGTATATGAGTGAGTATTAAAAACAAATGTTTTCAATATTTTCAACACTTTCCAAGGAAGTAGTAATAATATATAATCAAAGTGTCAAAACTGAGCCTAAAATGCTGTAAACAGAGTTTTTTTTAGCTTTGATAGCAATGTTTTGAAGGTTTTTAACAATTTACTTCAATGTAGTAATAATATATGATGGAATTTTCAAAGTGTCAAAACCAAGTCTGGAAGGGTATAAACAGAGCCTTTTTAGCCTTGAAACTAATGTTTGAAAGTTTTTTTTCAAAATAATATATAGATATGTATGAAGAGCAAAGCTAAAAAGATATAAACAGAGCCTTTTTAGCTTTGAATCGAATATTTCAATAAGTTTTCTTGCATTCTTTAATAATATATGAGTAAAAAGAAATTATACATGGAGCCTTTTTGGCTTTGACAATGTATGTTTACAAGGTTTTTAACAATTGTCTCGAAAGTAGTTATCATATATAATTGAATTTTGCAGGTGTAAAAAAGCAAGCCTGAAAAGGTATAGACGGAGCCTTCTTAGCTTCAGAGCGAATGTTATCAACTATTAATATTCTAATGCACTGTAAAATTGCAATGGGCTGGATATATTGCAGGAATGGCACACACCAAACATACATTATGATTGACAACAGGCATCAGTAGAGAAAACATGTGCTACCGAGGTAGTCCGGCAGAATGCAAGATGGAGAGACGAAGCAGACATATTCGGAAAGTACTGGCTCCGTGACACCAACGATAGAGAGGTGTTGTTTCAAAATAATCTGATTTGGACAAATGAAAGTATTAATTCATCAAAAACCACTTCCCAATGACTGCTTGTTATCTTATTAGACATTAAATTACAAAACTATCCTACTATGCTCGAGTGAAATTCATAAGCAATTTTTAGTATTATTTTTTTACAATCCTTTATAATCATTGTAAAATGATTTAGTAGCGAATATTTCGACAAATTCCAACTTTGAATGTTCCCCCCTCCAATTGTAATAATAAGAGGGAATAGATGAGAGGCACTTTCAGCCTTCTCCCCTGGAGTTTGACCCTGATTCAAAGTTGTCTTGTCCTTTCGTCCCCGACCCCTTTCATAAAAGAGATCAGACGTAAGTGGGCGTTTCATCGGACAATGATGTGCCCCAAACCCCACACACACACACACACACACACACACACACATACACACACACACACATTATTATCATCACATGATTCTTTTATTTCCTCTATAGATTGTTGAGAAGACACTGGAAATGACCAAATCAACTAAACATTTTTTTTAAATACCAACTGAAATAATTTATTTTTCGATCACGAAAAGCTATAATCAAACCCTTTTTAAGTCTGAAACTAAACTGAAACTAAAGTTTTAGAGGTTTTCCCAATATTTTCCTGAATGTAGTAAAAAAAAAAGTACTGATTTTACAAAGTGTTCATAACCAAGCCTGAGAAGCAATGTTTCAAAGGTTTTTAACAACTTTCTTAAACGTAGTAACAATATACGAGTCAGTGATAAAACCAACCTGAAAAGCTATAATCAGAGCCTTTCTATATTTGAAACTAAAGTTTTAGAGGTTTTCCAACAATTTTCCTGAATGTAGAAAAAAAAATAGTTCTAACTTTTCATAGTGTTCATAACCAAGTCTTAAAAGGTAGCCGCAGAAGCAATGCATGAGGGTTTTTTTAACAACTTTCTTGAATGTAGTAACAATATACGAGTCAGTGATAAAACTAACCTAAAAAGCTATAATCAGAGCGTTTCTATATTTGAAAGTGAAGATTTAGAGGTTTTCCAACAATTTTCCAGAATATAGTAAAAAAAATAGTACCGATTTTTCAAAGTGTTCATAACCAAACCTTAAAAAGTAGCCACAGAAACAATGTTCCAAAGGTTTTTAACAACTTTCTTGAATGTAGTAACAATATACAAGTCAGAGATAAAAACAACCTAAAAAGATGTAATCAGACCCTCTTTAGGTCTTAAACTAAAGTTTTAGAGGTTTTCCAATAATTTTCCTGAATGTAGCAGAGGAAAAATAGTCCTGATTTTTCAAAGTGTTAATAACCAAGCCTTAAAGGGTAGCCACAGAAGCAATGTTCTAAAGGTTTTTAACAACTTTCTTGAATATAGTTACAATATACGAGTCAGTGATAAAACCAACCTCAATAGCTATAAACATAGCCTTTATATATTTGAAACTAAAGTTTTAGAGGTTTTCCAAATATTTTCCTGAACGTAGTGAAGAAAAATAGTATTGATTTTTCAAAGTGTTTATAACCAAGCCTTGAAGGGTAGCAACAGAAACAATGTTTAGGGGGTTTTAACAACTTTGTTGAATGTAGTAACAATATACGAGTCAGTGATAAAACCAACCTAAAAAGCTATAAACATAGCCTTTGTATATTTGAAACTAAAGATTTAGTGGTTTTCCAACAAATTTCCTTAACGTGGTAAAAAAGAAATAGTACTGATTTTTGAAAGTGTTCATAACTAAGCCTCAGAGGGTAGCCAGAGAAGCGATGTTTCAAAGGTTTTTAACAACTTTCTTAAATGTAGTAACAATATACAAGTCAGAGATAAAACCAACCTAAAAAGATATAATCAGATCCCCTTTAGGTCTTAAACTAAAGTTTTAGAGGTTTTCTAACAATTTTCCTGAATGTAGTGAAAAATAGTATTGATTTTTCACAGTGTTCATAACCAAACCTTAAAAGGTAGCCGGAGAAGCAATGTTTCAAAGGTTTTTAACAACTTTCTTGAATGTAGTAACAATATACAAGTCAGTGATAAAACTAACCTGAAAAGCTATAATCAGAGCCTTTCTATATTTGAAACTAAAGTTTTAGAGGTTTTCCAACAATTTTCCTGAATGTAGAAAAAAAAATAGTACTAACTTTTCATAGTGTTCATAACCAAGTCTTAAAAGGTAGCCGCAGAAGCAATGCATGAGGGGTTTTTTAACAACTTTCTTGAATGTAGTAACAATATACGAGTCAGTGATAAAACCAACCTAAAAAGCTATAATCAGAGCGTTTCTATATTTGAAAGTGAAGATTTAGAGGTTTTCCAAAAAATTTTCCAGAATATAGTAAAAAAAATAGTATTGATTTTTCAAAGTGTTCATAACCAAACCTTAAAAAGTAGCCACAGAAACAATGTTCCAAAGGTTTTTAACAACTTTCTTGAATGTATTAACAATATACAAGTCAGAGATAAAAACAACCTAAAAAGATATAATCAGACCCTCTTTAGGTCTTAAACTAAAGTTTTAGAGGTTTTCCAACAACTTTCCTGAATGTAGCAGAGAAAAATAGTCCTGATTTTCAAAGTGTTAATAACCAAGCCTTAAAGGGTAGCCACAGAAGCAATGTTCTAAAGGTTTTTAACAACTTTCTTGAATATAGTTACAATAAACGAGTCAGTGATAAAACCAACCTCAATAGCTATAATCAGAGCCTTTCTATAATTGAAAGTGAAGATTTAGAGGTTTTCCAACAATTTTCGTGAATGTAGTAAAAAATAGTACTGATTTTTCAGAGTCTTCATAACCAAGCCTTAAAGGGTAGCCAGAGGAGCAATGTTCCAAAGGTTTTTAACAACTTTCTTGAATGTATTAACAATATACAAGTCAGAGAAAAAACAAACCTAAAAAGCTCTTATCAGAGCCTTTTTAGGTTTGAAACTGAAGTTTTAGAGGTTTTCCAGCAATTTGCCTGAATGTAGTAAAAAAATAATACTGATTTTTTAAAGTGTTCACAACCAAGCCTTAAAGGGTAGCCACAGGAGTATGTATCAAAGGTTTTTAACAACTTTTTGGATGTTGTAACAATATATGAGTCAGTGATAAAACCAACTTTACAAGCTGTAAACAGAGCCTTTGTATATTCAGAACTAAAGTTTTATAGGTTTTCCAACAATTTTCCTGAAATTTGTAAAAAATAGTTCTCATTTTTTGAAGCGTTCATAACCAAGTTTTAAAGGTAAGCCACAGAAGCAATATTTCAAAGATTTGTAACAACTTTCTTGAATGTGGTAACATTGTATAAGTAAGTGATATAACTAACCTAAAAAGCTATAAACATAACCTTTTTAGGTTCAAAACCACTTTTTTAGAGGTTTTCCAACAATTTTCTGGGATTTAGTGAGAAAAAAGTATAGATTTTTCATAGTGTTAATAACCAACCCTTAAAGGATAGCCACAGAAGCAATGTTTCGAAGGTTTTTAACAACTTTCTTGAATCTAGTAACAATATACGTGTCAGTGATAAAACCGACCAGAAAAGCTATAATCAGATTTTTTTTAGGATTGAAACTAAAGTTTTAGTTGTTTTCCAACAATCCTCCTGAATGAATTGAATAAAAAAGTACTGATTTTCCAAAAAAGATATAATCAGACCCTCTTTAGGTCTTATGTTTCAATAATGTTGCAATGTTTCAAAGGTTTTTAACAACTTCTTGAATGTAGTAACAATGTACAAGTCAGAGATAAAACCAACCTAAAAAGATATAAACATAGCCTTTCTATATTTGAAACTAAAATTTTAGAGGTTTTCCAACAATTTTCCTTAATGTAGTAGAGAAAAATAGTACTGATTTTTCAGAGTGTTCATAACCAAGCCTTAAAGGGTAGCCAGAGAAGCAATGTTTCATAGTTTTTTAACAACTTTTTGAATATAGTTACAATATATGAGTCAGTGATAAAACCAACCTAAAAAACTATAATCAGAGATTTTCTATATTTGAAAGTAAATATTTAGAGGTTTTCCAACAATTTTACTGAATGTATTAAAAAAATAAGTACTGATTTTTCAAAGTGTTCATAACCAAGCCTTAAAGGGTAGCCAGAGAAGCAATGTTTCAAAGGTTTTTAACAACTTTCTTGAATGTAGTAACAATATACGAGTCAGACATAAAACCAACCTGAAAAGCAATAATCAGAGCCTTTTTATTTTTGAAAACAAAAGTTTTAGAGGTTTTCCAACAATTTTACTGAATGTAGTAAAAAAATAAGTACTGATTTTTCAAAGTGTTCATAACCAAGCCTTAAAGGGTAGCCACAGAAGCAATGTTTCAAATGTTTTTTACAACTTTCTTGTATGCACTAATAATGTACGAATGAGCCTCAAAAGCTATAAACCTAAAAAGCTATAAAAAGAGCCTTTTTAGCTCCTATAACTAATGTTTTTAATATTTTTAACAATTTTTTGTGAAGTTATGATAATAAAAGAAGTTGTCAATAAAACATGTGGCAAATATCAACTCTGTATGATGCAAAGTTGTCGAGCTATCTCCCTGCATACATGTCCACCCATAGACAGATGAATTATCCTTGGTAATACTCAATATTTCTCTAGTCCGCCTGTAAACGATGGCTGAGAATGAATTCCCTATCAGAAATATTATCTTCCTTTGGTAAACATTCCTTTATTTCTCTAACTTCTTCCTTTGAGAGTGGGACAACGAGTAAGTAGATACAACACTGAAGGCAAATTCTATCAGTAAAGCTAGTTTGACTACTGTCAACCCATAGATAATAAAGGTTTTATCAATTTCCAATAGGGGGGGCTCCTTATCACCAATCCTATACATATATATATATATATATATATATATATATATATATATATATATATATGTGTGTGTGTATATATTAAAATTAAATCTTGTTCCGTAGACACTAGGGCATGCCCATTTTAATGCTGTACCTGGTTTCATGAAAATCTTCAGGAGGTTTAAACTTGAGATGATGAGACACTGTTGTTTATTTATTTGTGATGTTGTTGATAGCAACAATCAAAAAAGAAACAGTGTCCTTAATTGTGATAAGCATCAATCGAAATATAGTCAGAGTTTTGTTCAGTTTTCAAGTAAGGCTGGCTATGTATGTATGTATCACACGTACTGGCTGTGCCAATGTTGTTTTTTTGTTTGTTTGTTCTTTTGTCTTTTTTTAAGGAATAAACACTTCAGGAAAAAAAATTGTCCGACTTAGGACGGTGCCAGTGAGAAAGTCGGGGAGAACCTATATTACATGAGACTTTCAATTTACAACTCTAGTGTATTCGATCCAAACTTGGTTCCCCCTCACTTGTGACCTTGCGCCCCACTAAGATAAGCTTAGTGAACATTAGTATTATATTGATATATTTTCCGATTTTTCAACAGGTTCCAAAACACTGATCTAATGTCTGATCTCTATATGTTTTACGAAATCCCGACAACGATTAAGATTCTCACGATCCAGTTGTCAATGGCTGAGATGCTCACGATTCCAAATTGAAGACAATTAAGCCGGAAAATTCCAAACTCCCTGACAAGGAGTGCTACGCAAAACTGATTGAACCGTTCCACCTAAAGAAAAAATAAGTATTGAATAACACAAAACAGAATTATTCGCATCAACAGATGTTTTCATTGTTTATGAAATTATTTTTTTGATAATAACATGAACGACATGGTATAATAATAAATATATTTATTTAACTGAAATGCGACATATTTGAAGCAATAACATGTTTCCAGCAACGTTCTCATGATTACCACTGTTGGACTTCCCACCGAAATTCTCTGAGCCTCAGAATGTGCTCAAAACCCTCTTTGTGGGTTGTCGGCCACTGAATTCTTTACTATTTACAACCAGTTTTAGCCTCCCTTGAATTATTTTTTGAATCAAGTTTTGAGTTGAAAATAATCTGTTCGACTTTATTTTGTTCCCACAAAGCCATTAACGCTGATATTCACAATGGTCTCTTCAAGACTCTTTTCCTTTCCAGGAGGAAGCCAGTGAAATTGAACCTGAAAATAGTCTGTGACACATTATTTTGTATCCAGGAAGCCTTTTTGACTGAAATCCAAAATGGTCTATTCGAGACTCTTTCTGTTTCCGGGAGAAAGCAAATGAAATTAAACCTGAAAATAGTCTGTTAGACTTCATTTTGTATCCCGGAAGCCTTTTAGATTGAAATTCACAATTATCTCTTCGAGATGCTTTTCATTTCTTGGAGGAAACTAGTGAAATTGAACCTGAAAATAGTCTGTGAGACTTTAATTTGTTTCCAGGGGGCTTTTGAGACTGAAATTCACAATGGTCTCTTCAGCACTCTTTTTGTTTTCAGGAGGAAGCCAGTGAAAATAGTCTATGACACTTTATTTCATTTTTAGGAAGTCTATGAGACAGAAATTCACATTTGTCCTTTAGAGTCTCTTTTTGTTTTCGGGAGGAAAACAGTGAAATTGAACCTGAAAATAGTCTGTGAGACTTTATTTTGTTTTTGGGAAGTCTATGAGACTGAAAATTCACTAAGGTTTTGTCAATACTCTTTTTGTTTTGGAGAGGAAGCCAGTGAAATTGAACCTTGAAATAGTCTGCTGGACTTTATTTTGTTCCAAGGAATCCTTTTAGACTAAAATTCACAGTGGTCTACTCAAGACATTTTTTGTTTTTGGGAGGAAGCAAGTGAAATTGAACCTGAAAATAGTCTTTAAGACTTTATTTTGTTCCCAGGAAGCCTTTTAGACTAAAATTCAAAATTGTCCTTTAGAGTCTCTTTTTGTTTTCGAGAGGAATACTGTGAAATTGAACCTGAAAATAGTCTGTGAGACTTTATTTAGTTTCCATGAGTCCTTTCAGACAAAAATTCAAAATTGTCCTTCAGAGTCTCTTTTTGTTTTCGGGAGGGAGCCAGTTGAATTGAACCAGGAAAAAGTCTGCGAGACTTTATTTTTTTTCCAAGAAGCCTTCTAGAACTGAAATATGCAATGGTTTCTCCAGTAATCGTTTTGTTTTCGGGAGGAAAACAGTGAAATTGAACCTGAAAATAGTTGTGAGACTTAATTTAGTTTCCAGGAAGCCTTTTCGTCTAAAATTCACGACTGTCCTTTAGGGACTCTTTTTGTTTTTGGGAGGAAAACAGTGAAATTGAACCCGAAAATAGTCTGTGAGACTTTATTTAGTTTCCAGGAAGCCTTTTAGACTAAAATTCACGATTGTCCTTTAGGGACTCTTCCTGTTTTCGGGAAGAAAACAATGAAATTGAACCTGAAAATAGTCTGTGAGACTTTATTTAGTTTCAAGGAAGCCTTTTAGACTAAAATTCACAATTGTCCTTTAGGGACTCTTTTCGTTTTCGGGAGGAAAACAATGAAATTGAACCAGAAAATAGTCTGTGAGACTACATTTAGTTTCCAGGAAGCCTTTCAGACTAAAATTCACAATTGTCCTTTAGGGACTCTTTTTGTTTTCGGGAGGAAAACAGTGAAATTGAACCTGAAAATAGTCTGTGAGACTTTATTTAGTTTCCAGGAAGCCTTCTAGACGATAATTCACAATTGTCCATTAGGGACTCTTTTTGTTTTCAGGAGGAAAACAGTGAAATTGAACATGAAAATAGTCTGTGAGACTCTATTTTGTTTTTGGGAAGTCTATGAGACTGAAAATTCACTAAGGTCTTGTCAATACTCTTTTTGTTTTCTGGAGGAAGCCAGTGAAATTAAACCTTGAAATAGTCTGCTGGACTTTATTTCTTTCCAAGGAATCCTCTCAGACTGAAATTCACAATGGTCTCTTCAAGACTCTTCCCGTTTTCAGAAGGAAACCAGTGTAATTAAACCTGAAAATAGTCTGTTTCACTTTATTTTGTTTCCAGGAACCTTTAAGATTGATATCAACAATGGTCTCTTCAAGACTCCTATCGTTTTCGGGAGGAAGCCAGTTGAATTGAACCTGAAAAAAGTCTGCGATACTTTATTTTGTTTCCAGGAAGCTTTTAAGACTGAAATTTGCAATGGTTTCTCCAATACTCTTTTTGCTTTCGGATGGAAGCCAGTTAAATTGAAACTGAAAATAGTCTGTGAGACTTTATTTTGTATCCAGGAAGCCTTTTAGATTGAAATTCATAATTATCTCTTCGAGATGCTTTTCATTTCTGGGAGGAAACTAGTGAAATTGAACCTGAAAATAGTCTGTGAGACTTTAAATTGTCTCAAGGGGGCTTTTGAGACTGAAATTCACAATGGTCTCTTCAGCACTCTTTTTGTTTTCAGGAGGAAGCCAGTGAAAATAGTCTATGACACTTTATTTCGTTTTTAGCAAGTCTATGAGACTGAAATCACAATGGTCTCTTCAAGACTCTTTTCGTTTTCAGGGAGAAGCCAGTGAAATTAACCCTGAAAATAGTATGAAAGACTTTATTTTGTTTTCAGAAAGCCTTTAAGACTTATATTCACAATGGTCTCTTCAAGACCTTTTCCGTTTTCAGTAGGAAACCAGTGATATTGAACCTGAAAATAGTCTTTAAGTCTATATTTCGTTTTTGGGAAATCTATGAGACTGAAATTCACAAAGGTCTCTTAGAGACCTTTTTCTTTTTCAGGAGGAAGCCAGTGAAATTGAACCCGAAAATAGTATGTGAGACTTTATTTTTTCTCTTCAAGACTCTTTTTGTTTTCGGGACGTAACCAGTGAGATTAAACTTGAGAATAATCTTTGGGACTTCATTTTGTTTTCAGGAAACCTTTAAGACTGAAATTCGAAATGGTGAAAAAAGTCTGCGAGACTTTATTTTGTTTCCAGGAAGCTTTTAAGACTGAAATTTGCAATGGTTTCTCCAATACTCTTTTTGTTTTCGGATGGAAGCCAGTTAAATTGAAACTGAAAATAGTCTGTAAGACTTAATTTTGTTTCCAGGAGGCTTTTAAGACTGAAATTCACAAATGTCTCTTCGAAACTGTTTTTATTTTAGGGGGGGAGCTAGTAAAATTGAACCAGAAAAATGTCGGTGAGACTTTATTTTGTTCCCAGGATGCCTTTAAGACGGATATTCACACTTGTCTCTTCGAGATTCTTTTCAATTTTATGGGGAAGACAGTAAAATACAACCTGGAAATAGTCTGCGAGACTTTATTTTGTCTCCAAGAAGCCATTTAGATTAAAATTCACAATTGTCCATTAGGGACTCTTTTTGTTTTCTGGAGGAAAACAGTGAAATTGAACCTGAAAATAGCCTGTGAGACTTTATTTAGTTTCCAGGAAACCTTTTAGACTAAAATGCACAATTGTCCATTAGGGACTCTTTTTGTTTTCGGGAGGAAAACAGTGAAATTGAACCTGAAAATAGTCTGCGAGACTTTATTTTGTCTCCAAGAAGCATTCTGGACTAAAATTCACAACTGTCCTTTTAGGGACTCTTTTTGTTTTCGGGAAGAAAACAGTGAAATTGAACCTGAAAATAGTCTGCGAGACTTTATTTATTTTCCAGGAAGCCTTCTGGACTAAAATTCACAATTGTCCTTTAGGGACTCTTTTTGTTTTTGGGAGGAAAACGGTGAAATTGAACCTGAAAATAGTCTGTGAAACTTTATTTAGTTTCTATGAAGCCTTTTAGACTAAAATTCACAATTATCCTTTAGGGACTCTATTTGTTTTCGGGAAGAAAACAGTGAAATTGAACCTGAAATTAATCTGTTAGACTTTATTTAGTTTCCAGGAAGCCTTTTGGACTAAAATTCACAATTGTCCTTTAGGGACTCTTTTTGTTTTCGGGAGGAAAACAGTGAATTGAACCTGAAAATAGTCTGTGAGACTTTATTTAGTTTCCAGGAAACCTTTTAGACTAAAATGCACAATTGTCCATTAGGGACTCTTTTTGTTTTCGGGAGGAAAACAGTGAAATTGAACCTGAAAATAGTCTGCGAGACTTTATTTATTTTCCAAGAAGCCTTCTAGACTAAAATTCACAACTGTCCTTTAGGGACTCTTTTTGTTTTCAGGAGGAAAACAGTGAAATTGAACCTGAAAATAGTCTATGAGACTTTATTCAGTTTCTAGGAAGTTTTTCCGACTAAAATTCACAATGTCCTTTAGGGACTCTTTTTGTTTTCTGGAGGAAAACAGTGAAATTGAACCTGAAAATAGTCTGTGAGACTTTATTTAGTTTCGAGGAAACCTTTTAGACTAAAATGCACGATTGTCCATTAGGGACTTTTTTTGTTTTCGGGAGGAAAACAGTGAAATTGAACCTGAAAATAGTCTGCAAGACTTTATTTTGTCTCCAAGAAGCCTTCTGGACTAAAATTCACAACTGTCCTTTAGGGACTCTTTTTGTTTTCGGGAGGAAAACAGTGAAATTGGACCTGAAAATAGTCTGTGAGACTTTATTTATTTTCCAGGAAGCCTTCTGGACTAAAATTCACAACTGTCCTTTAGGGACTCTTTTTGTTTTTGGGAGGAAAATAGTGAAATTGAACCTGAAAATAGTCTGTGAGACTTTATTTAGTTTCCAGGAAGCCTTTTAGACTCAAATTCACAATCGTCCATTAGGGACTCTTTTTGTTTTTGGGAGGAAAACAGTGAAATTGAACCTGAAAATAGTCTGTTGGACTTTATTTAGTTTCAAGGAAGCCTTTAAGACTCAAATTCACAATTGTCCATCAGGGACACTTTTTGTTTTCGGGAGGAAAACAATGAAATTGAATCTGAAAATAGTCCATTAGACTTCATTTAGTTTCCAGGAAGCCTTTTAGACTAAAATGCACAATTGTCCTTCAGGGACTCTTTTTGTTTTCGGGAGGAAAACAGTGAAATTGAACCTGAAAATAGTCTATGAGACTTTATTCAGTTTCTAGGAAGTTTTTCCGACTAAAATTCACAACTCTCCTTTAGGGACTCTTTTTGTTTTCGGGAGGAAAACAGTGAAATTGAACCTGAAAATAGTCCGTAGGACTTTATCTAGTTTCCAGGAAACCTTTCAGACTAAAATGCACAATTGTCCATCAGGGACTCTTTTTGTTTTCGGGAGGAAAACAGTGAAATTGAACCTGAAATTAGTCTGCGAGACTTTATTTAGTTTCAAGGAAGCCTTTTAGACTCATATTCACAATTGTCCATTAGGGACTCTTTTTGTTTTCGGGAGGAAAACAGTGAAATTGAACCTGAAAATAGTCTGTGAGACTTTATTTTGTTTCCAGGAAACCTTTTAGACTAAAATGCACAATTGTCCATTAGGGACTCTTTTTGTTTTCGGGAGGAAAACAGTGAAATTGAACCTGAAAATGGTCTGCGAGACTTTATTTAGTTTCAAGGAAGCCTTTTGGACTAAAATTCACAATTGTCCATTAGGGACTCTTTTTGTTTTCGGGAGGAAAACAGTGAAATTGAACCTGAAAATAGTCTGTGAGACTTTATTTTTTTTCCAGGAAACCTTTTAGACTAATATGCACAATTGTCTATTAGGGACTCTTTTTGTTTTCGGGAGGAAAACAGTGAAATTGAACCTGAAAATAGTCTATGAGACTACATTTAGTTTCCAGGAAGCCTTTCAGACTGAAATTCATAATTGTCCTCTAGGGACTTTTTTTGTTTTCGGGAGGAAGACAGTCAAATACAACCTGAAAATAGTCTCTGAGACTACATTTTGTTTCCAGGAAGCCTTTCAGACTCAAATTCACAATTGTCCACGAGGGACTCTGTTTGTTTTCGGGAGGAAAACAGTGAAATTGAACCTGAAAATAGTCTGCGAGACTTTATTTAGTTTCCAGGAAGCCTTTTAGACTAAAATTCACAATTGTCCTTCAGGGACTCTTTTTGTTTTCGGGAGGAAAACTGTGAAATTGAACCTGAAAATAGTCTGTGAGACTTTATTTAGTTTCCATGAAGCCTTTTAGACTCAAATTCACAATTGTCCATTTGGGACTCTTTTTGTTTTCGGGAGGAAAACAGTGAAATTGAACCTGAAAATAGTCTGTGAGACTTTATTTAGTTTTCAGGAAGCCTTTGAGAATGATATTCACGATGGTTTTTCTCAAGACTCTTTCTGTTTTCGGGAGGAAAACAGTGAAATTGAACCTCAAAATCGTCTGTGACTTTTTATTTTGTGTCTAAGAAGCCTTGAAGACTTAAATTCACAATGGTGTCTTCAAGCCTCTTTTGTTTTCAGGAAGAAGCCAGTGAAATCGAACTTGAAAATCGTCTGTGAGACTTTTTTTGTTTATGGTAAGTATATGAGACTGAAATTTACAATGGTGTCTTCAAGACTCTTTCTGTTACCGGGAGGAAGCCCGTAAAATTGTACCTGAAAATATTCAGTTAGATTTTAATTTTTTCCCAGGAAGCTTTCAAGACTGATATTCACATAGGTCACTTCAAGACTGTTTCTGTTTTTCGGGAGGAAGCCAGTGAAATTGAAACTGAAAATAGTCTGTGAGACTTTATCTCGTTTTTGTGTAGTTTGAGAGACTGAAATTCACAGTGGTTTTTTCAAGACTCTTTTCGTTTCTGGGATGAAGCCAGTGATAAAAATCTGGAAATAGTCTGTGAGATCTTATTTTGTTTCCCGGAAGCCTTTACCACTGATATTCACGATGTTCTCTTCAAGACTCTTTTTGTTTTCGGAAAGGAGCCTGTGAAATTGAACGTTGAAATAAATTATGAAAATTTATTTTGTTTTCAAAAAGCCTATAAATTGAAATTCACAATTGTCCCTTCAAGACTCTTTTTGTTTTGGAAGGAAGCCAGTGAAATTGAAACTGAAATTAGAGTCTGAGAATTTATTTTGTATCCAGGAAGCCTTTAAGAATGATATTCTCAATGGTCTTTTCAAAACACTTTTTAGTTTCGGGAATGAAGCCTGTGAAATCAAACCTGAAAATAGTTTGTGAGACTACATTGTTCACTGAGAGCCTTTAGGACTGAGGTTCACAATGATCTCTTCGAAATTTTTTTCGTTCCTGGGAGGGAACCCAAGAAATTGAACCAGAAAATAGTCTGTGAGACTTTATTCCGTTCATGGGAAGTGTATGAGACTTAAATTCACAAAAGTCTCTTCAAGATTCTTTTTGTTACCGGGAGGAAGCCCGTAAAATTGTACCTCAAAATATCGTTTTTGTGTAGTTTGAGAGACTGAAATTCACAATCGTGTCTTCAAAACTCTTTTCGTTTCCAGGGGGATGCCCATGAAATTGTACCTGAAAATATTCTGTGAGACTTTATTTCGTTTTTGGGGAGTTTATGAGATTGATATCCACAATGGTCTCTCCAAGACTCTTTTCGTTTCTGGGAGGAAACCAGTGAAATTGAACCTGAAAATAGTCTGTGAGACTTTATTTTGTTCCCAGGAAGCCTTTAAGACTAATACTTTCAATGGTTTATTCAAGACTCTTTTTGTTTCCGGGATGAAACCAGTGAAATTGAACCAGGATATAGTCCGTGAGACTTTAATTTGTTTCCATGTAGCTTTTAGCGATGAAATTCTGTATGGTCTCTCCGAAACACTATTCGTTTTGGGGAGGAAGCCAGTAAAATCGAATTCAAAAATAGTCTGTGATACTTTATCTTGTTTCCAGGAAGCCTTTGACATCGATATTCACGATAGTGTTCTCAAGACTCTTTCTGTTTCCAGGAGGAGACCAGTGAAATTGAGCCTGAAAAAAGTCTTTGAGACTTTATTTTTGTTTCCGGGAAGCCTTTAAGCCTGAAATTCACTATGGTCTCTTGGAGACTCTATTTGTTTTCGGAAGGAAAACAGTGAAATTGAACCTGAAAATAGTCTGTGAGACTTTATTTTGTTTCCAGGAAGTCTTGGAGACTGAAATTCATAATTGTTCCTTCGAAACACTTTTTGTTTTTTTGAGGAAACCAGTGAAATTGAACCTGGAAAAAGTCTGTGAGACTTTATTTTCTATCCAGGAATCCTTTAGGAATGATATTCACAATGGTCTCTTCAAGTCTTTAAGAATGATATTCACAATAGTGTCTTCCAGACTCTTTTTGATTCCAGGAGGAAACCAGTGAAATTGAGCCTGAAAATAGTCTTTGAGACCTTATTTTGTTTCCACGAAGCCTTTAAGACCGAAATTCACTATGGTCTCTTCAAGACTCTCTTTGTTTTCGGGAGGTAGCCAGTGGAATTTAACCTGAAATTAGTCTGTGAGTCACTATTTTGTTTCCAGAGAGCTTTTATGACTGATACTCACAATCGTCTGTTTAAGACTCTTTTTCGTTTCCGGGAGGAAGCCAGTGAAATTGAACCAGGATATAGTCTGTGAGACTTTATTTTGTTTCCATGTAGCTTTAAGACTGAAATTCACTATGGTCTCTTCGAGACTCTTTTCGTTTTCGGGAGGAAGCCAGTGAAATTGTACTTGAAAATAGTCTTTGAGACTTTATTTTGTTTCCACAAAGCCTTTAAGACTGAAATTCACTATGGTCTCTTCGAGACTCTCTTTGTTTTCGGGAGGTAGCCAGTGGAATTTAACCTGAAATTAGTCTGTGAGTCACTATTTTGTTTCCAGAGAGCTTTTATGACTGATACTCACAATAGTCTGTTTAAGACTTTTTTTCGTTTCCGGGAGGAAGCCAGTGAAATTGAACCAGGATATAGTCTGTGAGACTTCATTTTGTTTCCATGTAGCTTTTAAGACTGAAATTCACTATGGTCTCTTCGAGACTCTTTTCGTTTTGGGGAGGAAGCCAGTAAAATCGAATTTAAAAATAGTCTTTGATACTTTATCTTGTTTCCAGGAAGCCTTCAACATTGATATTCACAAAAGTGTTTTCAAGACTCTTTTTGTTCCCGGGAGGAAACCAGTGAAATTGAGCCTGAAAATCGTCTTTGAGACTTTATTTTGTTTCCACGAAGCCTTTAAGACTGAAATTCACTATGATCTCTTTGAGACTCTTCTTGTTTTCGGGAGGAAAACAGTGAAATTGAACCTGAAAATAGTCCATGAGACTTTTTTTTGTTTCCAGGAATCCTTTAAGAATGATATTCACATTAGTCCGGGAGGATACCAGTGGAATTGAACCTGAAATCGTCAGGTCCAATCTGACAGGCTTCACAAATCATTATCCACATTCAAAGACATAAAAACGAGATGTATCTGATTGACGATTCCATTTTCATCACAACATCGACATGCTCAAAAGAACAAACATCCGAATTTCCAAAAAAAGTCAACATTCATAATTTTGAGAAAAAATCTAAAGCAACTCAATGCCTAAATCCTGGTGGCAAAGATAAACAATGATGCTATTCACAGCCAGCATACATATAATCTCTGAAATCACCACATATATATTAGCGGCAACGGCCAATACTACACTTAATATCAATGCAATCACAACTAAAAATGCCAAGGCAATGAGTAGAAGGCGATGCTTCTGCTTCATCCTCTGGTTCACTGCAGAAGCATTGCCAGGCAATCTTGTTCGAGGAAGATGACCCCTATTAGCTGCCCCTATGGTTGGTGTTGACGCATCCTCAATCCTGGGTGGTAGTTGAGCGAAGTGCACCCGGTGAGACGGAGCCTCTACCATCGGTAGGACAGTAGCAACGGATGTTGAGGCTCCCTCTACGCCTGGCAACGGTCTCTCCATATCCAGCGTGCACATTGGAGGACTCATAGCGATCGGTGGGTCCTCACCAACCTCTATGATAAAGGGGGTAATTGCCACTTCGACGCTTTCTGATGGTGCAGATGGTTCAGTTGGCTGGCTTGTTTTGTTGCTCATTTTGGGCCGTTTTTTTTGTTATGAAATATACAATTAATTTTGGTCAAGCTATTTAATTGTTTTTAAGTGAAAAAAACTTGGATCAATGAAATTTTAACAGTAAATTAAAGAAATGTTTGTGGTTTTGTTGATAAAACAAGACTTGCGTACAGTTTTCTTCCGATACGGCAGAATATTAAGATGGCGTTCGGTTGTCATGGTGATAACGTTCACTGATCGTATGGAAATAAGCTTGACCATATTTGGAAACGTTTTCATGGATTATATTTCATAGCTACGTATATATTCATTATCTTTTATTAAATAAAATGTCTGTAAGTGCTTATAAATATCTGAAATATATTATATAAATATTTATATGTATGTATATATATATGTATATATATATATATATATATATATATATATATATATATATATATATATATATTTAACACATCATCATTCCATGTACTCCAAGATGAACCCTTAATGATCTCTCTCTATCTCTCTCTCCTTCTCTCTCTCTCTCTCTCTCTCTCTCTCTCCTTCTCTCTCTCTCTCTCCGTTGAATCGCTTTACAACTCCCACAGGTATCTACTTTGTTTATATATATATATATATATATATATATATATACACACACACACATATATATATATATATATATATATATATATATATATATATATATATATATATATATATATATATATATCAGTAATTACCAAGACCTGTGGATTAACATCACGAAGCCATTGGATGATATTATAATCAAGCAGGCTAAGTGAAAACTCAAACAACGACTAGTTTCATCTGACTCTAAAAAAACAAGACCCAACATTCAAGAGATCTGATTCATTGAAGTGAAAAACTTCAAATATAAATACTTAAAGCGTACTGTACTCTACTGACAGCGCAGACTAACAGTGGAGATTTTACTATCCCAAATTCCTGAGGATTGTTGTTGTGGTTGTTGTGGTACAAAAACAAAGTCAACCCCAAACTTGGACGGGAGTTCGGCTAGATTGATAAAACTCACAAAAACAAATACAACATCAATTTATTTTATTCATTCGTTTATCATTTGACAGAAAATATTTTTATTGTTTAATCTGCGTTGACTTAGAAATTGCACTACTACAATGCGAACTGTTCAGTGTTGATTCAATATGTTTATGTTTGGAAATATGGATATTGATAATAAACAATATTTCTAGGGAGGCTATAACCAGTTGTAAAAGGTAAAGAATTCAGTGGTCGACCACCCATGAGTAAGGATTTCGAGCACATTCGGCTGGGAAGTCCAACAGTGGTAATCATGAGAGGGTCGCTGGAAATATGTTATGGCTTCAAATATGTCTTATTTTCGTTGAATAAATATGTTTTTTATTTCACACAGTCCTTCATGTTATTATCAAAGAAATAATTTCATAAACAATTAAAAAATCAGTTGATGCAAATAAATCTGTTTTTTGTTGTTTAATGTGTCGCATTTTGGTTAAATAGATATATACATATATAGATATCATAAATGAATATATTTTGAAAGAAAAAAAAACTCATTTTTATTCATTCTGAACTTTCCAATATTTTTTTCACAATTTCTTACACAACGATGCATTTTTTTTTCTATTCATTCTGATGAAGATCAATGAGGCCTAACTGGTGACTGAAGGCCTGAAATTGGATTCCCTGTGATAGAAGCGTACGTTCGGCCGTATGGTGTGTCTCTGTGTCGGATGGGGGTCGGGACTCATCGTTAACTGATGAAACACCGACTTATCTTTGATCTCTTGTACGGAAGGGGTTGGGGGTGAAAGGACAAGATAACTTTGGATCGGGGTCGAACTCCAGGGAAAAAGCCTAAAAGTGCATCTCATCTATTCTTTATTATTATAAAAATGTGGAGGGGGAGATTCATAGTTGAAATTTGTCGAAATATTCACTTCTAAATCATTGTACGATGTTTATTAAGCATTGAGTATTGAAGATTAGTTTAGTAGTTCAATATCTAATAATAATAATGATAATGAACTGTCATTGGGAAGTGGTTTTTTAATAAAATAATAGTTTCATTTATCCAAATCATACTATTGAAATATTATTGTGATAAAGTAAATATTAACGATAGTTCTCTTTTAAAAGTCCCAATAAAGTAATGATTAAAAAAAGAAAAGAATCGATAATGGTATCATCATTATCTTTCTGAATATGTCTGGTTCGTCTCTCCATGTTGTATTCTGCCGGACTCCCTCGGTAGCGCATGTTTCCTCTGGTGATCCCTAATGTGGATCATAATGTGTGTTTGATGTGTACCATTGCTGCAACATATCCTGCCCATTGCTATTTTTGTTTGTATTAGAATATCAATAGTTGATAATATTCGCTCTGGAGCTAAGAAGGCTCCGTTTATACCTTTTCAGGCTTGCTTTTTTACACATGGAAAATTCAATTATATATCATTTCTACGTTCGGAACAATTGTTAAAAACCTTGTAAATATTCATCTTCAAAGTTAAATAGGCTCCTTGTATAATTTCCATCGAACCTCTTAGCAACAAATGGCTTCTTCTACGTAGCCACACACTTACCATTAGGCTAAACAGCCCGCTGGTTAGGCAAAGGCTAAATAACTGCTTTCAAACCGAATTCTTATCTGGTTTCTATTTTTTGATTTTTCATTTCACTCATTATTCGTTCCTCTTTTGGACGTTCTAACGGGAATGAACTGGAAAATCAATTGGAAACAACTTGTTTTTTCCCTTATTAATAATCTCATTCCACACCAAACTCGTCTCTATAACATGGCTGCTTTTCAAAAGAATCTCTTGTTTTTCTCGTTATGTTAAACGCTTAGGATTTGAAAGGTTCAAATAGCTTGTAAGGGAGATAAGTGATCAAGAGTATTTCCGAGGTACCCTTGTTGACGACAACTTTTTCTCTTCACTTTCACTATCTTTCATCCACGTCTCGATATTTGTTGGGCTGTTTGGATATTTTGATAATTCAAAAACCTTTCTAGCTATTATCAATATGTCAGTGAATATTTAGATATTCATCTAAAGATATCTTTGCTGTTGGGTTTTTTTTTTAAATTTTATATTATTACTGCATTCAAGAAAGTTGTTAAAAACCTTTAAAAGAGTGGGTCTGAAGTGACAAAGCTCTATTCATACCCTTTTAGGCTTGCTTAGGGACAATAAAATCGGCTAAGTTTAATGAAAGAAATTCTTCTCTTCTCTAAGATAATTTCTCTTGCAGTCTTAGCATAGAGTTACTTTATTTGATAAATGGGCGTTAAAATAGTATATACCTGAAAAGCTATGAAATACCCAGATAAAATTTTCAGCTATAGATAAGGAATTAGAGTTAGCAACACCGGTCACTGAATTCTGTCTGCACGGCCAGTTTGTGTGCAAACTTTAGTATCAACTCCCCCACCCCCAGAGCGCATAAGGGCAACGGCTGCTCGCTAGGACTGCGAATGGGGACACATTTGGCCATTTCCAGTGTCATTTTAACAATTTAACGTGGATGATTTAACAAATGATGATGATGATGATGGTGGTGAAGAAGAAGAAAGAAAAGAAGAAGAAGGAAAAGAAGAAGAAGGAGGAGAGGAAGAAAAAAATGGAGAAGAAGAAGAAGGAAACAATTTTACTAATTTGGTAATTTCCATTATTTTTGCACCATATCTTTCAGAACTTAGATTTTTCATTCATTTTTATAATTGTTTTAAGGTCACCACGGCCTTGAGAAAGCCCGAAATGGGATTCCCTGTCGTAGAAGCGTAAACTCAGCCTGACGGTGTATGTTGGGTGGGGTCGTGGTTCATCATTGACTGATGAAACACTGACTTATCTTTGAACTCTTGTAGGAAACAAAACAACTTTGAATCGGGGTCAAACTCCAGGGAAAAGGCTAAACGCAGATCTCATCCATTATTCCCTCTAATTCTTACATTTGGAGGTAGGGGGGAAGATTCCAAGTTGAATTTTGTTTTCGAAGTATACGCTTCTAAATCATTGTACAATGATTATAAAGGATTGTTAAAAAAAAAATAAAGAAAATTGCTTGTGAATTTTATTTGAGTATTGTAAGATAGTTTAGTAATTCAATATCTAATAAATACCAAAGAGTCATTGGGAAGTGATTTTTGATGAAATGATATTTTCATTTCTCTTATTGTCCGTGGTTGGATGAAAACATTACTCCCTGGATTCGCTACTCCTGTCTATCATTGGTGTGGCAAAGTCAATAGTTTCTGAATTTCTCTAGTTCGTCACTTCATCTTCTATTCTACCAGCCTCCTTCGGTTGTGTATGTGATCTCTGGAGATCCATGGGGTAAATCGTGATGTCCATCGGGAGTGTGCCATTCTTGCAACATGACAAGCCCATTGCCATTTAGATTTCCACTGAAAATTACTGAAGAAACTTTAAAAACATTGGTTTCCAAGCTGAAGAGCTCTGTTTAGACCATTTTAGGCCTGGCTCAATTCTGCCAAGAGGTGTCAGAAAAGTTACAACGGGGATAATTAGCTTGTGGCGGCCAAGTGTTCGTAACGACGTCGATTTTTGATCCTTCGATGTCGGCTCCTCTTATCATTGCAAAGCAGAATTCACCAAGCGTTGGATTGTTCACCCACTGACAGGAACATGAGTTAGCTTTACGCTTTTGTGAGACAGGTTAGTTTTATCCCTGTGATCAACACTAGGTTTAATTTCCCTGGCTTTTAATTTCACTCCGAGAAACCATTGTGAATATCAGTCTTAAAGGCTTCCTGGAAACAGAATAAAGTCTCACAGATGTTTTTTAGGCTCAATTTCACTGGCTTCCTCCCGAAAACAAAAAGAATATCGGAGAGACCATTGTGAATATCAGTCTTAAAGGCTTCCTGGAAACGAAATAAAGTCTCACAGACTATTTTCAGGTTCAATTTCACTGGATTCTTCCCGAAAACGAAAAGAGTCTCGAAGAGACCATTATGAATATCAGTCTTAAAGGCTTCCTGGAAACGAAATAATGTCTCATAGACTATTTACAGGTTCAATTTCACTGGCTTCCTCCCGGAAATGAAAAGAGTCTTGAAGAGACCATTGTGAATATCAGTCTTAAAGTCTTCCTGGAAACAAAATAAAGTCTCACAGACTATTTTCAGGTTCAATTTCACTGGCTTCCTTCCGAAAACGAAAAGAGTCTTGAAGAGACCATCGTGAATATCAGTGTCACAGGTTCCCCAAAACGAAATAAAGTCTCACGGACTATTCGTTCAATTCCATTGGCTTCCCCCCGAAGACGAAAAAGTTAATGACTAGACCATTGTCATTTTTAATCTGACAGGCTTCCTGTAAACGCAATAAACTCCCACGGAATAATGCCAGGTTCAATACGGCAGGCTTGTCGAAAACATGATCCTAATTTCAAAGGCAAAAAAAGAGACATATATAATAGACATCATTGACAATTCCATTTTTATCACAACATTGACACGCTCAGAAAAACAAACGTCCGTATTTTCAAGTCAAGATTCACAATTTTCAGAAAAAAACTCCAGCACTCCCTCAGTTCAATGATGGAGTGAAAGATAAGCCAACACACCAATACATAGCTATCATACTTATAATGCCACTAATCAGGGCATATGGAGTAGCTGCAATGGCAAAAATTATAGTGAATGCAAATGTAATGGCAAACACCAACGCCAAGAAAGTTGAAGATTGAACACCTTTCGTTTCATCCTACAATTTTTGTCCACGGCTGAAACATTGCCAGGAAATATTGGTCCAGGAAGATGAACCTGATTAGCTTCCGCTATGGTAGGTGTTGAGGCTTCCTCAATCCTGGGTGATAGTTGACCGATGTTCACCAGATGAGACAGAGCCTCTACCATCGGTACGACAGTACCAACGGATGTTGAGGCTCCCTCTACGCCTGGTAACGGTCTCTCAATATCTAGCGTGCACGTTAGAGGATTCATAGCGATCGGTGGGTCCTTACCCACCTCTATGATAAAGGGGGTAATGGCCACTTCGACTGTTTTTGATGCTGCAGATGGTTCAGTTGGCTGGCTTGTTTTGTTGCCCATGTTGGACTGTTTTTCTTGTATGTGTGTGTGTGTGTGTGTGTGTGTGTGTGTGTGTGTGTGTGTGTGTTTGAATATGTGTGTGCGTGTGTGCTTTAGAAACAGTCAACGAAAACTGTCAACAGTTGTAGTGAGCCATATTCAGACGATTGGTTGAGAGAGTGCCCGACATGGCTTGTTCAATGTTCTGCCAAAGACCCCTCTCAAAAGACGCGAAGAATGGACAGGGTTGGCAGTTGTGAATGTGACTCTCAAACAATAGAGAAGCTCACTTCATGGTGTCACACTGCCGACCAGGGCAACCCAGCGGGGAGGGTCTGTTCATGCTCGCAAAGTTAGGTCCGCTCTCTTCAGGAATATTCGAATACACCAAAAAAAAAAAAAAAAAAAAAAACAGAAAAACAGGTCTGCTTTTGCTGTCCCATTCTGTATTTGAAACTGTGATATCTATAATCTCATGTTCGGCAAAGATTCCACTGCAAAGGAAGGAAAGGGTTAACGCTGTGGAGAACAACTTCAACTTGGCCAGTGGTTTGCAGTTTCAAATTCGACGGTAGCATTTTAAAGATGTTTAATAGTTCTAAAAGCTTCTTACGAACTCAACCGACCTGTGAAGAGAGATACTCTCCTCTTCCCAGCATTACTCCAGCTATTTACAATCAACTTATGGGAGTATTCATTACACAACTATGCACCAGTATTCTTTAAAATCATATATTCATACAAGGCTTACTTCTTTCTTTCACACTAAGCCCCGCCTCCTTTTTTTTTTACAGCCGAGGGAAAATCCAGAATTCGGGTAAACTGAAAATTTGCTTTCAAAGAATTTTTCTGATAATATTACTTCTTTCAAAATGAACTAAAAAGTAATTCAAATTACAGAATAAAATCTTGAGTAAATATGTTACTCCGTTCAAAGCAATCCTACTTTCATCAAATAAAATCTTGCCGAAAGAGTTTTATTAGCATAGAGAGATAAGTGTACCAAATTATTTTTAAACCATTTCAAGTTTTGCTTTGCACAATCATTCAGTGTGCATATACTTCACAAATTGCACAAATCTGCACACATTTCGTAAATTTTCACAGATTGCACAAATTTTCACAAATTGCAGAAATTGGCACGAATTGCAGGATATGAGGCTTTAGCACAAATTTGCACAAATTGCACGAATTTGCACAAATTTCATAACGCAGGTTTGTCTGACTAATGAATATTTGAAGAAACCTAAATTTCACTCCTCTCTTCTAATCATTGCCTTCTTATCAGAAACTGTAAACGAAAACTGTCACCAAAACTATCAGCATAAGTTTCTTCAGTTTTTAATCCGGTCTGGCTGACTAGTTGGCTTTCCATGTAAGAATCATCCGTCTAGGCTCCGACGCTGGAACTAGAGGGCTGAAAATTAAACCATTACTTTTTAGTATGTCTACAAAAAAAGATTTTTCTCATTTTGGAAAGTTACCCCTCAAAATAGGTTTCAGTGAGGATGGGTCTCAATTTATTATGTAAGTTTATGCTAAATTGTTGCCTTAGATTGTGCCCGGTTGTGTCCATCCTTGTTTTTAGAAAATCTAGACTTTTACTGATCCAGCAAAATGTGATAGAATTATCTTGTTTATCTACGTTTTTTCCAAATTTCAATTGATCATCCCCAAACACTGCATGCTGACAAAAGCAGTAGTTGGGTGACAGTTTCTATTGAGAGACTAACCAGCCCTGTCTTTCATTATTTTTTGTATATCTATGAGATAAAGTATTGTAAACGATAATTGACAATTTTGACACAATTTTTTTTTCATCCCAGAATATCTCTTATGTGAAGGTGTTTGTAAGATTTATAGTACAACAAGCGTGGGTATATGTAATAATGCATTTAGTAGATTGTCATTCTTAGAAAGTGCTCAATACCATCAGCAGAGCGGTTATAAAATAAGTAAAGATTTCCCAATGGTTCATTACTGATTGTACATACTGTTCTACCTGAAAGTCTTTGTCAAGCAAAACAGAGGGTACAATCTGTAATAAACTATCGAAAAAATCTTTACTCATTATAATATATATATATATATATATATATATATATATATATATATATATATATATATGAAATATATATTTATTTATTCTATTTATTTTCTTTACATACTAATATCGTAAAATGTTACGGTTGTGAAGCTTTATATTGAGATATTCAGATATGATTGAAGCATCCTTCCCTTTATTTGGGTACCTTCCGGGTAAACAAAGGTATTGATTTTTGTGAAATTATTTTAAGCAAACAACAGGATTAAATGAACATCATTTTTTTCGTTTATATATATATATATATATATATATATATATATATATATATATATATATATATATATATATGAATTATAAATCGCATTATATTATACAGAAACTTATTAAAGATGATATCCCGTCGTTACACGGTTAATGTATCATTCAATTTAGACAAAGTAAATAGAATGAACTATTAATGAAAATGGGAAATCGAACCTGTGACCGATAAGTCAGCCGTTTCAATACAGCAATGCACTTACCATTGTGCTAAACAGCCCACCGGTAATGCAAAGGTCAAATAACTGCTTTCAACTCAAATTCTCATCTCGTTTATTCTCTTCTTAGTTATTTGGCCTTGCAATCCCAATGGCTGTTTAGCACGATGTGAAGTGCATCAGTATGCTGAAAAAGCCACCATATCGGTCGCAGGTTCGATTCCTGTAGCAGCACCATTCTCTTCAATTGTTTATTCTATTTACCTTGTTTAAATTGAGACTTATATTAACCGTGTAACAAGTTTCTATATAATATAACGCGATTTATGACTCCCTCTGTCGGACCAAGTATGTCCGTTTCTAGAATACATATATGTATACATATGTCCCCTTCCTTGAACGTAGTTATCTGCTGAATTTTAATCTGAAATGTATTATTATATAAGATATTTTGTTTGTTTGTTGCTTTCCTGTCACGCTCAAACAGATGCAAAAAAGGACTGGAATACTGCGAATACACCGATACAAAATGGCTGCTGCTCTTTCCCAGCAGCAACCTATTTTGTGTCTGTATGTGCACCTTCGCCGGTATTAAGTGGGTGACTGCTGTTGGAATCAATTTACTACCATTGCTGTAGAATCAATTCAGCTATTTTCTTAGTTTGCAACCCCCCCCCAAAAAAAAAACAGAAATATTAATCGTGTAATAAAACAAATTATATGTTCATGATTTATCCACGCGTAATAATATCGTCGTTTATGATGGGTATTATACTTGTTCACCATGTGATGTTCGATCTATGTGATTAGTATTCACCACTGAATCAAGAGCATTAACAAAGAAGGAGATCATGTTTAAAAATATACATGGTGAATATATATATCATGATCTCCGTGGTCCCCACAGACAAAATCCGACTTTTCTACCCATCTGGAGATTAATGTTAAGGTATCGTAGAAACAGTTAGAAAACTAAAATGGCAATGGGCTGGATATGTTGCAAAAGCAACATAATGATCTTTACGGAGACGTGACTTGAAACCACACGACGACCCATGTCAGTCTGATCGAACGTCACTTTATACATAAAAGCATTTAAAAAAAAGAAGAAAAAAAATCTCTCACTAAGAAAAATCCATATCAAAATTCATTCACTGCTAAAGCAAACCAAAAAAACAAATAAAAAGCGATTGTCTGTCACGGAAATTCAAAATAAGTAAATAATGTGAGATAGAACATTTTTGAGACGATAAAAAATGTAGAATGGCGAAAATGGAATGAACGTGGTAAACTGTAAAGGATTACAAAAACGGAATGGCAGAACAAGAAAACCTAACAATACGATGAGTGTAGAGATCTCTTTTTATGAACGTCAGAGATTTAAGTGATTGAATTGAAGAAAACACGTACATATCTTTACATACAAAGATATTCTTTGAACAATTATTTATTTTTCTGAACCCGGATTTGACCCCCAAGATGATTTCAACGGGATGAATGAATGAGTTCTATGTTTGATCTTTGTATTAAGCATGTCACCGATTTTTTTTTCGATTTCGTTCCGTCCCATTATGCAAAACATTGAATTCCGTTCATGTTTTTTAAAACACTTTCTTTGTTCACCTCTACCTATGAAGTTGAGAGAGCTATATGTATTCAACTTTGTTTGTTTTCCCATAGAGGGCCGGATTGAGGCATTCAGGGGCCCTGGACATTGATAAGATCAGGGTCTCATTAATGTTCTGAAATGTATATTGAATCACCGTAGCCCCACGAACTACCTACCCGACTACCCAGCCCTGTGGGCTACAGATTCTTCTCTGTGTGTGTGTGTGTGTGTGTGTGTATCTGGGCGCCCTTGGTCACATTTCCAGGGCGACAACCTTGGATACTTGTATGAAGGCACCGCTAGACACCATCTAAAAATTCCTATTTTTGTTTTTTCAAAAAAAGCTTCTTTTGAGACATTTTGGGGCGAATAATGCCCGAATCTTGCGTAGGTATTTTCTAGATAATTTTAGATGAAAGATCCTTTTTATTTCTTTTTAAAGATAATTCTAGATAAAATATCTTTATTAGTGCATAAGATGATATTAGATAATTTTTCAGATAATTAGTTCTGGTACACACGTGGGCTATGTTGATTCATTTTTGCAAGGTACAGAAATATTTCTAATATCTTATAATATTCAAATTTCTTAAACGGTTCGAAATATACTTTTAGTAGGCACCAAATTTTCGTAGGCCCAAGGTACTGTGCCGATTGTGCCTAATTGATAATACGACTTAGGGTCCACACAATATTTCTTGAAGTTCTCAATGAATTTCAAAGACATTTTGTGAAAGGGAGGTGCTTATCTAAACTTTCCGATGCTGGAACTGACATAACACTCGCTATTTCCTGAATTTTTTCTCAATATCGAACAAATAAAAAAAACAACTTTTTTTTGAAGTGACAAATATTAACTGGGGAGCGTAGCAGCCTTTTGGGAGTTTAGGGAATGTATATTATCTCGTTCATATATCTTGGATTTTTCTTTTGTACAGGGGGTGCCGAAGCAACACTCTGGTGGGCTCTAGTAGCTATTGCACCCATAGTGCCAGGGGAAAATCTCTAAAAATTTGAGGACGTGCCCAGGGAGTCAATCTCGACTGGAAGATATGTTCTTCATTTTGCAGGGGAAAAGCTAAAAAAAAAAAAAAGAAAAGAAAAGAAAAGCTAATTAAAGTGATAGATTTAGATTTCAGGGGGAGTAAGTAAAGATTTGCACATTTCAAATTGTTTCCTTTATTTTTCATTTTTGAACATTTTCATTGGGTTTTAAGTTAGTTTACAGCTTTGGCAGAAGTAAACGCTCTCTGAGTGCTCTCTATTTTTTCTTTCTTTCATTCAAATTATCGTTTTTTTCAATTCAATTATTTTCTTCTTCATGACGATCTCGCTTCTTTTTCCTTTCTTTCTCCCCTTTTTACCGACTCATTTTCTTTTTTCTCTCTTTCTTCCTATTTGGAATTGAATTATCGGTTCTCTCCCTCTCTCTCTCTCTCTCTCTCTCTCTCTCTCTCTCTCCTTCATTTTCTTCATGCCTCTGTGATGATCCGTATTTTTTTTCTTTTTTCCTTTCTTTCTTTTATTTTTTCTTTCTTCTGACTTCTCATTTGTCGTTTTCATTCATTTGTTTTCTTCTTCTTCTCTGATGATCTCTCTTTTTTACCTTTCTTTCTTTCTCACTTTCTTTCTTTCTCTTTGTCTTTCTTCTTTTTTCTTTTTTTCTTTCTTCTGAATTCTTTGTCCTCTTTCCCCTTCATTTTTCTTGTTTCTCGTCTTTCATATTTGTACAGGAATGTTCTTTCAAAATCCCCGATATTCAATAAATATCCTTTCGGCACCCCCAACCCCACAATATACACGACTGCAAACGATTTTTTTCCTTTAATCTTCAAAACTTTTTCTTTTCTTATTTTCTTTCTTTTGTCATTTGAATTCTCTTCATTCAGAAATACCTTTGACATGTTTCCCCTCCATTACTCGTTCAATACTGTCACGTTTTCTTTCGTTTTGTATTTTTTAATTCATCCATTGAATGACCGTAGCCTTCAAATATGGCAAAAGTTCTCCCCTTTCCATTTATATATGCTTCTTTTTGTTTGTTTGTGTTTTTTGTATAACTTTCCTGGTCATACCGGTTGTCTACTGAGCACTCTACTATACTCGAAAAATGTTTTATTTTCATTTTTGGAAAAAGATATTATTTTCTACCTTTGGAGAGAAGGTCACTTAAGCAGGTTTATAAACACCATCTCGATTGTCCAGAGTAATTGAAAACAGTCATGGAGGCTAATCCAGAAACAGACGTCTGGAGCAAAGCCAAGGAGTCATCCTCATAACAGTAAAAAGACATCTGACCATAGGTCAGTGATAAGAACAAAATTCTGAAGAACGTACGCCATGCTTTCACCAATGATCGACAACTCGCACGGGTTGACACTTGCTGCAGTTTACTTGATCGTTTGAAAGAAAAGGTCCTTTTTATCGATTGATGCTATGATTGTTCAATTATTGACTGTGATGGTAGGTTTTCTTCAATCATTCATTTTAAAGTTCAGGTCGCAAATCGTCATTCGACAGAAAAAAGTATTGAGTGTAGCCGTGGAGGCTCACCCAGAATTAAACTCACGGGTGTTGGAAGTAAAGCTGGGGGTTGCCTACCTAGAATTAAACTCTCAGGTGTTGGGAGCAAAGCTGGGGGTTGCTTACCCAGAATTAAACTCTCAGGTGTTGGGAGCAAAGCTGGGGATTGCCCACCCAGAATTAAACTCTCAAGTGTTGGGAGCAAAGCCGGGGGTTGCCTACCCAGAATTAAACTCTCGGGCGTTGGGAGCGAAGCCGGGGGTTGCCTACCAAGGATTAAACTCTCGGGTGTTGAGAGCAAAGCTGGGGGTTGCCAACCCAGTATTAAATTCTCAGGTGTTGGGCGCTAAGCTAGGGGTAGCCCGAACAACAGTCGGTTGTCGACTGGCACACATTGGCAAAGTGTAAATCTATAAGCTGGTATGCCATGATTTGACGGGTTGCATAGAACGATACTTGCTGCATTTTCTTCGTTCGTTCAAAAGAAAAGATCTCCTTCTGTATTTTTTGTTTACTGTTGATGGAAAAAAAGTGTTTTCTTTATGAGAATCGTGAATCTGGTTTTCTTTCAATAAACTCTCCCCTTCCCCCTCTAATTTCCTGACCCCCATCCCAAATCTTCACCTCCAAGAGATCTTTTAGTTTATGCTGCAACAGAGTGAATTAAAGTGTGAATTTCACTCTATTTATTTAAGCTGACCTTTTTCCTGTTCACTATCTTTATGGTTTATTCGAGTGATGTCAAATCAAAGATCGAATAATGCGAATTCGAACAATTTTGTTGTGTGAGTTCGAATTTGACGTAAAGCGGTGGTGACTGCTCACAATATCAACCAAGTATGTAGCCAGAGAACTATCAACGAAAGAATACCTTAACCTTGGTTCCCAAAATTTCGAAATGGATACGAGAGACTTGAAGATGGGTGGGTCGTGGATGTACTTCAACGGTTAACGACATTCAATTTAAGGTCATTACCTAGATGGACCCGTGCCATACATCTCGTGGGGTTGCAGAGAAACTAAACGTTGACCATTCAACAGTTGTTAGACATTTGCAACAAATTAGAAAAGCAAAAAAGATCGATAAATGAGTCGTGAGCTGAACAAATTGAAAAAAAAATGCCACGTCGTGCGACTGTTCCTTGCAGAAATTGAATAAACTTGGTTTCAAAACTCAATCTTACCCAGCCTAATAACCAGACCTCTCTCTGACCGACTACCACTTTTCCAAACATTTTGATCACTTCTCTCAAAGTAAAGTTTTCCAACAACCAAGAAGAAGTTTGAATACTTTCGAAGAATCTGTTGCTTCTGGAACTCTTGAATCCTATGCATCTAAAACAAAAGCCCCTAAACAGGGTCGTCCAATAAACGAGATACAAAACCAGTCACCTTGAAATTCTACTTAAAATACTGCTTGATCGATTCCATAACCTGCAGAGTCTTTACCTTATAAAAATATATTCAAGGTAACGGTATATTAAACATCAGACAATCAAATATGTAGACACAGCAATTCTGTTAACGAAGATTGTGGCTAAACACCAAAGAATAGGAAATTCACCAGTGTCGGCTACGTTAAACACCACTTTTCCCTCAGGGGCTGTTGGTCCCCAAAGCTTTCTCCAAATGACTGTCGTGTTTATTCTCAGAACCTTTACTACTAGACTGCAAATACGAATAAACAATAATCTCCAAATCCATTACAGTCTTTCGTTATGGTGACTGAGGGAGGGTTACATGAGTCTTGAAAATAAGCTGCTTCAGTGTATATAAATGTAATTCATGATAGTCACCTATGGAGCTTAAACATGGAAACTGACACAAAAATCGACCCTCAAACTGAGAACCATACAACGTTCACGGGACAGAACCATACTCTTCGGTGCATGGAGTGTATTACTATTTAGATATATCTAGTATATTAGTGGATTAGAGGGAAAAATGGGAGTCACAGATATTATAGAATCGATTAGAAAACTCAAATGGAAGTGGGCTGGCCATGTGACAAGAATGTTGGTTAAACACTAGACATTGAGGTTCACAATGTTGATCCCAAGAAATCATATGCAGAAGTGTAGCTCTCCCCCCCTCCGAAAAAAAAACATGACTGCGTGACAAACTAGACAAGTTTGGAAAATATTGGCTCCGTGACGTCCACGATAGAAGGTCTACCGAAAGTTGGAAAAGCTGTTTGTCCAACAAAGGACGACTTAAGGTGGTAACTGCTGCTGCTGCTGCTGATGATGAAGATGATGATGGTACACACATTTTTGTTTTACACAAACGATCTTTGTTTGCTCACCTACAAAAACTTTGTAAATCTCTTTCAAAACGTATTGAAACGTTGATTTTGGTAGTAATTACATAATGAAAACTTAGTTAGTCGTAAAACTAACCCTAACTTTACCATAGATAGCTTTAATTGTTTTGGTGTCGTCTTAAACCACTGATATAAGCTAAAACCATGAACTTCCGACTTGTGGCTTCGTCTTATCTGATGATCGTCTTATCTACCGAAATACACTAGAAAATACAAAAGAATTGAACAACCATAGCCATCAAAGTTGGCAACAAGTTTTATCCTTTCTTCTCCTCTCTAACGTATAAAAAGTGCTGGAAATAAAAAAGATTTCGAAAGTAAGGCACAATGAATTTTCTTCCAAAATGAATCATGTCTCCGTTATGCTGTTGATTAGTGTGTTCACTTGGTGATAAAGAGATTGGTGGTTCGAATCCATCCGGGATCTGCTTCATTTCTTTTCAAACAAAAGTACTTATGTTCGAGGACATCAGATGTATACATTAATATTAAAGAAAACAGGACCAGTAAAAAAAAAATGGCATTCATGCGCAATGTGTTGATGTGATTTTAAAATCTCAGAAATTCCGAACAAGGATATTATAACATAGAATAGCAACAAAAAAAATATTAATGCAGAGGCAAAATTGAACTATCTTTATTCAAGAAAGTTTAGTTAGATGTGGGTAACATGCTACTACCATAAATAGCTATATTGTACCACTGCATTAATACTTTTTTGTCAATTTCATATAAAAATATTTGATATTTTTCAAGTTTCTTAAAACGACGCTGATACATTTGGCCGGCACGAATTTTTTCTTAATTTATAACATTACATATAAGAAAATACTGTTACACGTTCTTAGCTGTTAATTCATACACACACACATATATATGTACATATATATATTAGAAAGTGGACATTTTGGTTCGATAGAATGAAATACAAATTGCGTTTTATTGTATAGAAACTGATCCGAAATGATCTTCTGTTATTACACGGTTAATACATCATTCAATTTAGACGATGTAAATTTAATAAACAATTAGAGCAAATGGGGTTGCTGCAGGAATCGAACCTGTTACCGTTATGTAGCAGCTTCAACGTACCAATGCACTTACCATTGTGTTATGCAGGTTTTGCCTTATCAGCGGGCTGTTTAGCTACCACTACCGTGGCTTTATGTCAAACTCAGCTAAACTTTGTAAATATCAAGAATATTCTGCTTCATTTCTAAAATGTATCTACACCTTAGTTAAGTTAGCTTAATGTTTCGTGTTTAAAGCTGCAAAGCTTCCTAGACTATATATATATATATATATATATATATATATATATATATATACACACGCACACACACACACACACACATACCTAGTTTGAAAAAGAATTTCCGTCTGAGACGTTGATATTCGAGATTCTTCTTTGTTCAAGCGAACTATGCACACGTTCACCCTGGTAAATATACCTCAAAAAGTAACCAACACAGCTTGATGCATTTTTTATGCAAATGGTCAAGTTCAGTCATTCATAACATCATGAACAAACATTGTGTATAGATATATTCTAAAAAGCTTTACAGCTTTAAACTTCAGTTACCCATTTCCCAATATCTGTCAATGCTATTTACGTGATTTTCAAAAGTGATTTTTTTCTTTGTTTCCCTCCTACCTTGTTATTATTGTACGATATATATATATATATATATATATATATATATATATTTTATAATTGTGTCATCCAGAGACAGCTGTTTTGATGTATTACATCTCTTCAGCGTGGCTATAGACTTTCCATTAACCCATCCAGAACCGCAAAGCAAGACTGAAACCTTCACTTCAGATCTGGAGACCGATATCCTACCCCTGAGATTTTTACGACGGAGTTTGGAACAGGTCCGCCAATTCCATTTTCCTAGGATCTAAATGCTCGGCTATTGCACGGCCAAGACTTAGGCACTAAGAATTACTGCCAAAAAAGTTTTCTTAATGCATTGAACCCTCTCTCACGTGTGAGTAGGTTCAAATACAGGATGAAAAAACTGTTCCTCATATGACGCTGATTCAAAACATACACATAGTTTTATTTTATAAATCTAACTCTTATAGTTTTTGAGAAAGTTTTTTTTTTAGATGAAGAAAGAACAAGAAAAAGGATTCTTTAGCAGACTAGTTCTCATATATTTAAATGATTCCACATGTTAAAATATTATGGCTTGTGTAGAATCCCAGATAAAAGAAAAGAAAAAAAATACAGATAGACTTGTTTAGTTGAGGGCAAATGCAGACTCCGAAGAAAATGACGATTTTAATTTTGCAAAGACTTAAAATGTATTCTGTAGAGAGATTGGGACCTGTTTGTTTATCTCCTGTGATGTGTATTATAAAGGTATTAAAATAATCACATTTTAGCAGAGCGTGAATGCTACTGGGCACAGAATAGACCCCCCCAACCTTATTTGAAAGGGGGGGATTTTCAATATCTAACTTGATAAAATCTTACCCTGGAGTCCGATCAGTAACCACGGATAATTTGTCGGCCATACATATAGCTGTTCATCTATTTTGCAGAAAAAAAACAACATTAGATTAATAAAAACGAATAGATAAAAACTTAAGAAAAGCGAAAAATAAAAAAAACTTTCAATGATCTTAAAGAATCAGATTTATCAAACGTTCAATAATTGATCGTAAATTCTACTTGTACAACGGCTGAAATGTGATTTTTTCGTTTGAAAGGGAAATGTTCAATATTTGATTTGATAAAATCTTACACTTGAATCTGATCAAAAACCACAGATTATTTGGTGGCCATAGATCTAGCCGTTCATCTGTTTTTCAACTTTCTTGACCTTTTTTTTTTGCTGAAATTTGGTTATAAAGTAGACCTGGCTCTTTGTTCATATTTCATGTGCAATTAAAATTGAATAAGTTCTTTATTTTGAATACATATTCCAATGAAATTTTGCATGAAGTTTGGGGATGTATGAAAACTTTGGTAAGGTGAATTATAGGCGATCCTATTTTCTGTTTACGTTTTATAAACAAAATATGCTTGGGGTTAAATGAAACAGGATTTTGATTCTAAGTAGGAAACATTTTCAAACCTTGGTCGATTTTGCTGAAATCAGGTTAGAATCTTGGAGAAAATTCCGGAATCATAAAATGGTTTGTTATGGCCAGTCCGATTGTTTTTTTATGTTTTTATTTGATTTATCATACTTTAATAAAACTTCGTATGAATGTGGGGACATATTGACTCTTAGGTATAGTGAGTTACGTATGATCTGATTGTTTGTTTACGTTTCATGATGAAAAAGAACCCAAACATGTTTTTGGTTCAAAATGGGTAAAATTTCTAATACCTGATTGATTTGGCTAAAATTAGGCTGAAATGTTGGGTAAACCCACGGAAATGATTTAAAAAAATGGTTAGGCATGGCTTGAAATTAACAAATCAACAACAAAACCGATATCAATATAAATTATAGTCAATCGGAATCAATTGATATCAATTTCGTGCTAGTAAGTCCTGAAAAGAAAGTAATGATCTATCGATATATATATATATGTATATATATATATATATATATATATATATATATATATATATATATATATATATATATATATATATATATATATTTACACTTCTGATCAAAAATTCAAGACCACTTGAAAATTTTTTAAAAGAAACTTTTCTTAATGATAGATTTTAAACTTTTCCCAATTAGGGTTATCAATCCAACAATCTAAAAGGTTATGGAAATAAAAAGCTACATTCCAAACATTTTATTCAGAAATTGACATTTTTATAAAATAAGACGTTTTACACTTGATCAAAATTATAAGACCAGAGACAAAAATTCTACGAAATTGTACGAAGAATGTACGAAAACATTCAACAATCAAATTAAAAACGAGTTCTACCTCCACTGGTTTTGATGACTTCAAAAATTCTTTCATGCATGCTAGGAATTAGCGTTTCCTTTAAGATGCGGAGGATGTTGCTCCAGCTTCTGAAGATAGCTTCACGAATTTCATTTTTTGTTAAATATTGTTTTCCATTTCAATAAACATCTCTTGCCATCCATCCCCAAACATTTTCAATTGGGTTCATGTCCGGTGAGTATGCATGATGTCTCAAGAGATGGACCCCATTTTCTTGTAGAAAGGTCAAGGTCCATTGTGAAGAGTGGATTGCAGCCTAACCCAGTTGGAATAACCATTCATCCCCACACAAAAGATGACTCTCCGATATTTTTTGTAACATGCTAACATAACCAACCACTGTCTGACGACCTTGCACCACCTGGAGCTCCATCGTCCCTCTGTAAGTAAAGGCACCCCATACCATTAGGGACCCTCCACCACTACGATGTGTGGAGAAACTTTCAGGAGGCATGTTTTTGTGATGCCAATATCGTTGGAAGCCATCAGGACCATCTAGATTGAATTTTTTCTCATCAGAAAACAGGACTTTCTTCCACTTCTCAACGTACCATGTTTGGTATTCACGACCAAATCTTATTCTTTTACTCGATGCAAGAGAGGTTTTCGGGTAGGGCCTACCAGTGGATTTTGATTTCCCATAATTCTCACTGTCCTTTAGAAAATTGCAAATCACAGTTTTACTGCGATTTACTTTAGCTGCGATCGCTCGTTGCGACAAACTTTGCTTCTGGAAATCCAGAGTTCGAGTACGCTGAACTCCAGTAAGTTTGGTTGCTTCAGGCTGAGTGACACCTTTAGGCAGTGATTGCTAATCTCTAACTGGACTCAAAACATTAGAATTATCCTAGATCTAACAATTTATGACCCTGGTCTTTTAATTTTGATCAAGTTAAAAACACCCTATTTTATAAAAATGTCTGTTTCTGAATGAAATGTTTGGAATGTAGCTTTTTGTTTCTATAACCTTTTAGATTGTAGGACTGATAAACTTAAGTGGGATATATATATATATATATATATATATATATATATATATATATATATATAGTTAGAAAACTTTTACAATACATTTTTGTATCACTTCAGTCACCCATTTCCCAATATCTTTCAATGCAATTTATGTAATCATCAAGAGATTTTCTCTTTGTTTCCCTTAAACTTTGTTATCAGTGTACGATACATATATATATATATATATATATATATACATACATACATATATATATATATATATATATATATATATATATATATATATATATATATATATATATATATATATATATATATATATATATATATATATATATGTACATATAATTATTGTGTCATCCACAATGATATATATATATATATATGTATTTAGACAGCAATTCTTCTTTTATACAGGGTTCAGTAAACAGTTTTGATATTTTTTGTCGGTAAGACCTTGTAAGCTCCTCAAATTTTTGGATGTTTTCCCTAATAGCCAATTCGAAGGAATTTGTAAATATTCAGAAATTCATGTCGTATTTATCGTTTTTTAATCTTTCGACCATCGTCAATATCCTTCAAGTCTGGATCTTAAGTTGGACGGCTTTGTTGGTCCCAGTTTTTGAATTTTTACAGTTTTTTTGATCATCAATTTACATCTGCTTCATTTCAAGTTAAAGTGAATTGTGGATCTGTTTAATTCATCATTTGAAGTAATATTTTGTAATATCTGTAAAAAAATATATGAATTATTTCATAATATCTATAATTGTTATAATTATTATTCAGTAATAACTGTAATTGATATATGTATTATTTTGCAATATATATAATTGATATATGTATTGTTTTTTAACATCTTTAATTGATGTATGTATTATTTTATTATATCTGTTGTTGATATCTGTATTATTTTGTTATAACTCTAATTCATACATATATTTTTTGTAACATCTATAATTGATAAAAATATTTTTTGTAAAACCTGTAATTAATATGTGTGTTTTTGTCATATCTGTAATTGATATTTGTATTATTTTGTAAAATCTGTACTTAATATACGTATTTTTTTCAATACTCATAAATGATATATATATATATATATCATTTTGTAATACCTAAAGTTAATATATGTATTTAATGTAATATCTGTAATTTATATATATCATTTTTGATACTTGTAATTGATATTTGTATCATTTTAAAATATCTATGATTGATATAAGTTTTATATAGTAATATCTGCAATTAATGTATTATTTTGTAATATCAATATTTGACGTATGGATTATTTTGTAATATACATAATTGATATATATATATATATATATATATATATATATATATATATATATATATATATATATATATATATATATATATATATGTATATTAATTGTAATCTAATTGATACATGTATTTTTTGAAACATCTGTATTCGATATATATGTAATTTTGTAATACTTGTAAAAGATATATGTATTATTTGGTAATATCTGTAAATAATATGCGATTTTTTTGTGATATCAGAAAGTGATATATGTATTATTTTCTAATATCTGTGATTGGTATCTGCATTTTCTTGTAATAACGGCGGTTGATATATATATATATTTTTTTGTCATACCTGTGATTAATATGTTGATTATTTTGTAAAATCTGTAATTAATATAAGTATTATTTTGTAATACCTATAATTGATATGTTTATTAATTTACGATATCTACCATAGATATTTGTATAATATAGTAATATCTGCGATTGATGTATGTATTTTTTATATCAATAATTGATATCTATTCTCTGTAAAGATATATATATATATATATATATATATATATATATATATATATATATATATATATATATATATATATATATATATATATATATATATAATATGTACTTTAGAGAGTGAGACGGACTCGGAAGTGAAGTTTCTGGTGGTAAGGTTTATTAATCCTTATAAGTCAATAGTCCATACATGTTTCGGGATTCTTTCCATCATCAGTGGTGTGTGCTGTGTGAGTGTGTATTAAAATGTACCATGTGGAACCAGAGTCCACTGCCAGGGGCTATACATTGTGGGTAAGTTTTGTTGTCAGGGCTACTAGAAGCCTCCTGCTGAATGGAAGAATGACCAGCAGGTATCAGGACTTTGGTAAAGTAGCAGCAGTTGGTCTTGGGGAGGGCAGAGTGTGTCAAGGTAGGGGGTAGTGATGTGGAGTTAGATTTTTTGATATGTTTGGGGTAGTGTAGAAGGAGGGGTGGTTAGGTCAAGGAGGTACATAGGTATCAACCTTAAAAGTTCCTGAAAATGTTTTGGCTATGATTTGGACGGGGGTTATAACAGGCTAAGGTAAAGTTTTTCCTATGGGTCTAGGTGACTTTGAAGCTTCCATTATTGAATGTGTCTTAGATGTGGGTGTGAGGATATTAATGATAGGAGTTGTGTATATTAGGGTTCTATGTGGTGAGGGTTGTTCAGTTTAGTGTTTAATCCATTAGGATATAGGGTTTTAAGTTTGTTGATCCACATGTCTTCGTGTTTTTCTAGAACTTTAGTTATATCAATTGGAGTAGTTTTTTCTATTTTTTCTATGATGGTGAAGCTAGCGTCAGTGGCAAAATTGTGGTCAGGTGTGCAAAAGTGTAGTTCTACGGGAAGTGGGCTACGATTATTTTTTGACTCTATCCTATGTCTATAATTGTTGAGTCTAATATTAAATTGCCACTCGGACTTGCCTATGTACTGTAACTTACATCTATTGCACTCTAGAAGGTATATAATGTTCTTACTGCAGCAGTTGCTCTTGTGATATATGTGGTAACTCTCTTTTCTGGTAGTGCTTGTGAATGTGTTGGTGTACTTGAGGTGGTTGCAACATAGACTGTTTTTTATGTTGCAGGGTGTGCAAAATTTAATTTTTCTAGGTGTATTTTTGTGTACGACTTTATTGTTAACGATATTATTGCTACTGATCATGTCTCTGATGTTTTGGGGTCTGCGGTAGGAGATATCACATGGGTCTGTGAATGTTTTTTTTGATCTATTTTGATCGTGAGAATGTTCCATCTATTATTGATGATGTGTGCTAAGGGTGGGAGTGTGTTGTTGAAGGTTGTTATAAGGGGTATGCGGTTAGGTTTGTTATTGTGGGACAGTATAAGGGTTTCATCTCTGGGTATTCCAGTTGCTTTTTTTATTTGTTTTTTTGTGTCGTATTTCAGATATTGATAAGCACTTACAGACATTTTATTCAATAAAAAAATGATGAATATATACTTAGCTATGAAATATAGATATAATCCATGAAAACGTTTCCAAATATGGTCAAGCTTATTTCCATACGATCAGTGAACGTTATCACCATGACAACCGAACGTCATCTTAATATTCTGCCGTATCGGAAGAAAACTGTGCAAAATTCTTGTTTTATCAACAATACTATAAAGATTTCTTTCGTTTACTGTTAAGATTTCATTGAACCCAGTTTTTGTCTTTTCAAAACAAATTCAATAGCAGTTAACAAAAATCAATTGAAAATATCATATCAAGAAAAACGGTCCAACGTGGGCAACAAAAAAAGCCAGCCAACTGAACCATCTGCAGCATCAAAAACAGTCGAAGTGGCCATTACCCTCTTCATCATAGAGGTGGGTAAGGACCCACCGATCGTTATGAATCCTCTAACGTGTACGCTGGATATTGAGAGACCGTTCCCAGGCGTAGAGGGAGCCTCAACATCCGTTGGTACTGTCTCATCTGGTGAACATCGGTCAACAATCACCCAGGATTGAGGAAGCCTCAACACCTACCATAGCGGAAGCTAATCAGGTTCATCTTCCTGGACCAATATTTCCTGGCAATGTTTCAGCAGTGAACAAAAATTGTAGGATGAAACGAAAGGTGTTCAATCTTCAACTTTTCTTGGCGTTGGTGTTTGCCATTACATTTGCATTCACTATAATTTTGGCCATCGCAGCTACTCCATATGCCCTGATTAGTGGCATTATAAGTTGATAGCTATGTATTGGTGTGTTGGCTTATCTTTCACTCCAATATTGAACCATGGGAGTGCTTGAGTTTTTTTCTGAAAATTGTGAATCTTGACTTGAAAATACGGATGTTTGTTTTTTTGAGCGTGTCAATGTTGTGATAAAAATGGAATTGTCAATGATGTCTATTATATACGTCTCGTTTTTTTGCTTTTGAAATTAGGATCATGTTTTCGAGAAGCCTGCCGTATTGAACCTGGCAATATTCAGTGGGAGTTTATTGCGTTTTCAGGAAGCCTGTCAGATTAAAACTGACAATGGTCTCCTCATTAACTTTTCTGTCTTGGGGGGGAAGCCAATGGAATTGAACGAATTATTTCGTTTTGGGGAACCTGTGACACTGATATTCACGATGGTCTCTTCAAGACTCTTTTCATTTCCGGGAGGAAGCAAGTGAAATAGAACCTGAAAATAGTCTGTGAGACTTTATTTCGTTTCCAGGAAGCCTTTAAGACTGATATTCACAATGGTCTCTCCGAGATTCTTTTCGTTTTCGGGAGGAAGCCAGTGAAATTGAACCTGAAAAAAATCTGTGAGATTTTATTCTGTTTCCAGGAAGCCTTTAAGACTGATATTCACAATGGTTTCTCGGAGACTTCTTTCGTTTCTGGGAGTGAAATTGAAAGCCAGGGAAATTAAACCTAGTGTTGATCACAGGGATAAAACTAACCTGTCTCACAAAAGCGTAAAGCTAACTCATGTTCCTGTCAGTGGGTGAACAATCCAACGCTTGGTGAATTCTGCTTTGCAATGATTAGAGGAGCCGACATCGAAGGATCAAAAATCAACGTCGTTACGAACACTTGGCCGCCACAAGCTAATTATCCCCGCTGTAACTTTTCTGACACCTCTTGGCAGAATTGAGCCAGGCCTAAAGTGGTCTAAACAGAGCTCTTCAGCTTGGAAACCAATGTTTTTAAAGTTTCTTCAGAAATTTTCAGTGGAAATCTAAATGGCAATGGGCTTGTCATGTTGCAAGAATGGCACACTCCCGATGGATATCACGATTTGCCCCATGGATCTCCAGAGATCACATACACAACCGAAGGAGGCTGGCAGAATAGAAGATGAAGTGACGAACTAGAGAAATTCAGAAACTATTGACTTCGCCACACCAATGATAGACAGGAGTAGCGAATCCTGGGAGGAAGGTTTCCATCCAACCACGGACGATAAGAGAAATGAAAATATCATTTTATCAAAAATCACTTCCCAATGACTCTTTGGTATTTATTAGATATTGAATTACTAAACTATCTTACAATACTCAAATAAAATTCACAAGCAATTTTCTTTCTTTTTTTTTTAACAATCCTTTATAATCATCGTACGATGATTTAGAAGCGTATACTTCGAAAACAAAATTCAACTTTGAATCTTCCCCCCTACCTCCAAATGTAAGAATAAAAGGGAATAATGGATGAGATCTGCGTTTAGCCTTTTCCCTGGAGTTTGACTCCGATTCAAAATTGTTTTGTTTCCTACAAGAGTTCAAAGATAAGTCAGTGTTTCATCAGTCAATGATGAACCACGACCCCAGCCAACATACACCGTCAGGCTGAGTTTACGCTTCTACGACAGGGAATCCCATTTCGGGCTTTCTCAAGGCCGTGGTGACCTTAAAACAATAATAAAAATGAATGAAAAATCTAAGTTCTGAAAGATATGGTGCAAAAATATTGGAAATTACCAAATTAGTAAAATTGTTTCCTTCTTCTTCTTCTCCATTTTTTTCTTCCTCTCCTTCTTCTTCTTCTTTTCCTTCTTCTTCTTTTCTTTCTTCTTCTTCACCACCATCATCATCATCATCATTTGTTAAATCATCCACGTTAAATTGTTAAAATGACACTGGAAATGGCCAAATGTGTCCCCATTCGCAGTCCCAGCGAGCAGCCGTTGCCCTTATGCGCTCTGGGGGTGGGGGAGTTGACACTAGAATTTGCACACAAACTGGCCGTGCAGACAGAATTCAGTGACCGGTGTTGCTAACTCTAATTCCTTATCTATAGCTGAAAATTTTATCTGGGTATTTCATAGCTTTTCAGGTATATACTATTTTAACGCCCATTTATCAAATAAAGTAACTCTATGCTAAGACTGCAAGAGAAATTATCTTAGAGAAGAGAAGAATTTCTTTCATTAAACTTAGCCGATTTTATTGTCCCTAAGCAAGCCTAAAAGGGTATGAATAGAGCTTTTTCACTTCAGACCCACTCTTTTAAAGGTCTTTAACAACTTTCTTGAATGCAGTAATAATATAAAAGTTTTTAAAAAAACCCAACAGCAAAGATATCTTTAGATGAATATCTAAATATTCACTGACATATTGATAATAGCTAGAAAGGTTTTTGAATTATCAAAATATCCAAACAGCCCAACAAATATCGAGACGTGGATGAAAGATAGTGAAAGTGAAGAGAAAAAGTTGTCGTCAACAAGGGTACCTCGGAAATACTCTTGATCACTTATCTCCCTTACAAGCTATTTGAACCTTTCAAATCCTAAGCGTTTAACATAACGAGAAAAACAAGAGATTCTTTTGAAAAGCAGCCACGTTATAGAGACGAGTTTGGTGTGGAATGAGATTATTAATAAGGGAAAAAACAAGTTGTTTCCAATTGATTTCCCAGTTCATTGCCGTTAGAACGTCCGAAAGAGGAACGAATAATGAGTGAAATGAAAAATCAAAAATAGAAACCAGATAAGAATTCGGTTTGAAAGCAGTTATTTAGCCTTTGCCTAACCAGCGGGCTGTTTAGCCTAATGGTAAGTGTGTGGCTACGTAGAAGAAGCCATTTGTTGCTAAGAGGTTCGATGGAAATTATACAAGGAGCCTATTTAACTTTGAAGATGAATATTTACAAGGTTTTTAACAATTGTTCCTAACGTAGAAATGATATATAATTGAATTTTCCATGTGTAAAAAAGCAAGCCTGAAAAGGTATAAACGGAGCCTTGTTAGCTCCAGAGCGAATATTATCAACTATTGATATTCTAATACAAACAAAAATAGCAATGGGCAGGATATGTTGCAGCAATGGTACACATCAAACACACATTATGATCCACATTAGGGATCACCAGAGGAAACATGCGCTACCGAGGGAGTCCGGCACAATACAACATGGAGAGACGAACCAGACATATTCAGAAAGATAATGATGATACCATTATCGATTCTTTTCTTTTTTTAATCATTACTTTATTGGGACTTTTAAAAGAGAACTATCGTTAATATTTACTTTATCACAATAATATTTCAAAAGTATGATTTGGATGAATGAAACTATTATTTTATTAAAAAACCACTCCCCAATGACAGTTCATTATCATTATTATTATTAGATATTGAACTACTAAACTAATCTACAATACTCAATGCTTAATAAACATCGTACAATGATTTAGAAGTGAATATTTCGACAAATTTCAACTATGAATCTCCCCCTCCACATTTTTATAATAATAAAGAATAGATGAGATGCACTTTTAGGCTTTTTCCCTGGAGTTCGACCCCGATCCAAAGTTATCTTGTCCTTTCACCCCCAACACCTTCCGTACAAGAGATCAAAGATAAGTCGGTGTTTCATCAGTTAACGATGAGTCCCGACCCCCATCCGACACACAGACACACCATACAGCCGAACGTACGCTTCTATCACAGGGAATCCAATTTCAGGCCTTCAGTCACCAGTTAGGCCTCATTGATCTTCATCAGAATGAATAGAAAAAAAAATGCATCGTTGTGTAAGAAATTGTGAAAAATATTGGAAAGTTCAGAATGAATAAAAATGTGTTTTTTTTTCTTTCAAAATATATTCATTTATGATATATATATATGTATATATCTATTTAACCAAAATGCAACACATTAAACAACAAAAAAACAGATTTATTTGCATCAACTGATTTTTTAATTGTTTATGAAATTATTTCTTTGATAATAACATGAAGGACTGTGTGAAATAAAAAACATATTTATTCAACGAAAATGCGACATATTTGAAGCCATAACATATTTCCAGCGACCCTCTCATGATTACCACTGTTGGACTTCCCAGCCGAATTCTCTGAGTCTCAGAATGTGCTCGAAATCCTTACTCATGGGTGGTCGACCACTGAATTCTTTACCTTTTACAACTGGTTATAGCCTCCCTAGAAATATTGTTTATTATCAATATCCATATTTCCAAACATAAACATATTGAATCAACACTGAACAGTTCGCATTGTAGTAGTGCAATTTCTAAGTCAACGCAGATTAAACAATAAAAATATTTTCTGTCAAATGATAAACGAATGAATAAAATAAATTGATGTTGTATTTGTTTTTGTGAGTTTTATCAATCTAGCCGAACTCCCGTCCAAATTTGGGGTTGACTTTGTTTTTGTACCACAACAACCACAACAACAATCCTCAGGAATTTGGGATAGTAAAATCTCCACTGTTAGTCTGCGCTGTCAGTAGAGTACAGTACGCTTTAGGTATTCATATTTGAAGTTTTTCACTTCAATGAATCAGATCTCTTGAATGTTGGGTCTTGTTTTTTTAGAGTCAGATGAAACTTGTCGTTGTTTGAGTTTTCACTTAGCCTGCTTGATTATAATATCATCCAATGGCTTCATGATGTTAATCCGCAGGTCTTGGTAATTACTGATATATATATATATATATATATATATGTATATATATATATATATATATATATATATATATATATATATATATATATATATATATAAATATATATATATATATGTGTGTATATATATATATATATATATATATATATATATATATATATATATATATATAACAAAGTAGATACCTGTGGGAGTTGTAAAGCGATTCAACGGAGAGAGAGAGAGAAGGAGAGAGAGAGAGAGAGAGAAAGACAGAGAGAGAAGGAGAGAGAGATAGAGAGAGATCATTAAGGGTTCATCTTGGAGTACATAGAATGATGATGGTGTTAATATATATATATATATATATATATATATATATATACATACATATATATATACATATATATATACATACATATAAATATTTATATAATGTATTTCAGATATTGATAAGCACTTACAGACATTTTATTCAATAAAGAATAATGAATATATACGTAGCTATGAAATATAATCCATGAAAACGTTTCCAAATATGGTCAAGCTTATTTCCATACGATCAGTGAACGTTATCACCATGACAACCGAACGCCATCTTAATATTCTGCCGTATCGGAAGAAAACTTTACGCAAGTCTTGATTTATCAACAAAACTACAAACATTTCTTTAATTTACTGTTAAAATTTCATTGATCCAAGTTTTTCTCACTTAAAAACAATCAAATAGCTTGACATAAATTAATTGCATATTTCATAACAAGACAAACGGCCCAAAATGAGCAACAAAACAAGCCAGCCAACTGAACCATCTGCACCATCAGAAAGCGTCGAAGTGGCAATTACCCCTTTTATCATAGAGGTGGGTGAGGACCCACCGATCGCTATGAGTCCTCCAATGTGCACGCTGGATATGGAGAGACCGTTGCCAGGCGTAGAGGGAGCCTCAACATCCGTTGCTACTGTCCTACCGATGGTAGAGGCTCCGTCTCACCGGGTGCACTTCGCTCAACTACCATCCAGGATTGAGGATGCCTCAACACCAACCATAGGGGCAGCTAATAGGGGTCATCTTCCTCGAACAAGATTGCCTGGCAATGCTTCTGCAGTGAAACAGAGGATGAAGCAGAAGCATCGCCTTCTACTCATTGCCTTGGCATTTTTAGTTGTGATTGCATTGATATTAAGTGTAGTATTGGCCGTTGCCGCTAATATATATGTGGTGATTTCAGAGATCATATGTATGCTAGCGGTGAATAGTATCATTGTTTATCTTTGCCACCAGGATTTAGGCATTGAGTTGCTTTAGATTTTTCTCAAAATTATGAATGTTGACTTTTTTTGGAAATTCGGATGTTTGTTCTTTTGAGCGTGTCGATGTTGTGATGAAAATGGAATCGTCAATCAGATACATCTCGTTTTTATGTCTTTGAATGTGGATAATGATTTGTGAAGCCTGTCAGATTGGACCTGACGATTTCAGGTTCAATTTCACTGGTATCCTCCAGGACTATTGTGAATATCATTCTTAAAGGATTCCTGGAAACAAAAAAAAGTCTCATGGACTATTTTCAGGTTCAATTTCACTGTTTTCCTCCCGAAAACAAAAAGAGTCTCAAAGAGATCATAGTGAATTTCAGTCTTAAAGGCTTCATGGAAACAAAATAAAGTCTCAAAGACGATTTTCAGGCTCAATTTCACTGGTTTCCTCCCGGGAACAAAAAGAGTCTTGAAAAGACTTTTGTGAATATCAATGTTGAAGGCTTCCTGGAAACAAAATAAAGTATCAAAGACTATTTTTAAATTCGATTTTACTGGCTTCCTCCCCAAAACGAAAAGAGTCTCGAAGAGACCATAGTGAATTTCAGTCTTAAAAGCTACATGGAAACAAAATGAAGTCTCACAGACTATATCCTGGTTCAATTTCACTGGCTTCCTCCCGGAAACGAAAAAGAGTCTTAAAGAGACTATTGAGAGTATCAGTCATAAAAGCTCTCTGGAAACAAAATAGTGACTCACTGACTATTTTCAGGTTAAATTCCACTGGCTACCTCCCGAAAACAAAGAGAGTCTCGAAGAGACCATAGTGAATTTCAGTCTTAAAGGCTTTGTGGAAACAAAATAAAGTCTCAAAGACTATTTTCAGGCTCAATTTCACTGATTTCCTCCCGGAAACAAAAAGAGTCTTGAAGACACTATTATAATATCATTCTTAAAGGCTTCCTGGAAACAAGATAATGTCTCACAGACTAATTTCGGGTTAAATTCAACTGGCTTCCTCCCGGAAACAAAAACATTATTGAAGAGACCATTGTGAATATCATTTCTAAAGACTTCCTTGAAAGGAAATAAAGTCTCACAGACTATTTCCAGGTTCAATTTCACTGGCTTCCTCAAAAAACAAGAAGAGTTTCGAAGGGACAATTGTGAATTTCAGTCTCAAAGGCTTCCTGGAAACGAAAAAAATATCAAAGACTATTTTCAGGCTCAATTTCACTGGTTTCCTCCCGGAAACAAAAAGAGTCTTGAAGACACTATTGTGAATATCATTCTTAAAGGCTTCCTGGAAACAAGATAAAATCTCAAAGACTATTTTCAAGTACAATTTCACTGGCTTCCTCCCCAAAACGAAAAGAGTCGCGCAGAGACCATAGTGAATTTCAGTCTTGAAAGCTACATGGAAACAAAATAAAGTCTCACAGATTATTTCCTGGTTCAATTTCACTGTTTTCCTCCCGAAAATGAAAAGATTCTTGAAGAGACTATTGTGAATATCAGTCATAAAAACTCTCTGGAAACAAAATAATGTCTCAAAGACTAATTTCAGGTTAAATTCCACTGGCTTCCTCCCGGAAACAAAAATCAGTATTGAAGAGACCATTGTGAATATCATTCCTAAAGGCTTCCTGGAAAGAAAATAAAGTCTCACAGACTATTCCCAGGTTCAACTTCACTGGCTTCCTCAAAAAAACAAATAGAGTTTCGAAGGAACAATTGTGAATTTCAGTCTCAAAGGCTTCCTGGAAACAAAATGAAGTCTCAAAGACTATTTTCAGGCTCAATTTCACTGGTTTCCTCCTGGAAACAGAAAGAGTCTTGAAAACACTATCGTGAATATCGATGTCAAAGGCTTCCTGGAAACAAGATAAAGTATCACAGACTATTTTTGAATTCGATTTTACTGGCTTCCTCCCAAAAACGAATAGTGTCTCGGAGAGACCATACAGAATTTCATCGCTAAAAGCTACATGGAAACAAATTAAAGTCTCACGGACTATATCCTGGTTCAATTTCACTGGTTTCATCCCGGAAACGAAAAGAGTCTTGAATAAACCATTGAAAGTATTAGTCTTAAAGGCTTCCTGGGAACGAAATAAAGTCTCACAGACTATTTTCAGGTTCAATTTCACTGGTTTCCTCCCAGAAACGAAAAGAGTCTTGGAGAGACCATTGTGGATATCAATCTCATAAACTTCCCAAAAACGAAATAAAGTCCCACAGAATATTTTCAGGTACAATTTCATGGGCATCCCCCTGGAAACGAAAAGAGTTTTGAAGACACGATTGTGAATTTCAGTCTCTCAAACTACACAAAAACGAGATAAAGTCTCACAGACTATTTTTAGTTTCAACTTAATTGGCTTCCTCCCGAAAACAAAAAGAGTGTTGAGGTGACCTATGTGAATATCAGTCTTGAAAGCTTCCTGGGAAAAAAAATTAAAATCTAACTGAATATTTTGAGGTACAATTTTACGGGCTTCCTCCCGGTAACAAAAAGAATCTTGAAGAGACTTTTGTGAATTTAAGTCTCATACACTTCCCATAAACGGAATAAAGTCTCACAGACTATTTTCTGGTTCAATTTCTTGGGTTCCCTCCCAGGAACGAAAAAAATTTCGAAGAGATCATTGTGAACCTCAGTCCTAAAGGCTCTCAGTGAACAATGTAGTCTCACAAACTATTTTCAGGTTTGATTTCACAGGCTTCGTTCCCAAAACTAAAAAGTGTTTTGAAAAGACCATTGAGAATATCATTCTTAAAGGCTTCCTGGATACAAAATAAGTTCTCAGACTCTATTTTCAGTTTCAATTTCACTGGCTTCCTCCCAAAACAAAAAGAGTCTTGAAGGGACAATTGTGAATTTCAATTTATAGGCTTTTTGAAAACAAAATAAATTTTCATAATTTATTTCAACGTTCAATTTCACAGGCTCCCTTCCGAAAACAAAAAGAGTCTTGAAGAGAACATCGTGAATATCAGTGGTAAAGGCTTCCGGGAAACAAAATAAGATCTCACAGACTATTTCCAGATTTCTATCACTGGCTTCATCCCAGAAACGAAAAGAGTCTTGAAAAAACCATTGTGAATTTCAGTCTCAAAGACTACCCAAAAACGATATAAAGTCTCACAGACTATTTTCAGTTTCAATTTCACTGGCTTCCTCCCGAAAAACAGAAACAGTCTTGAAGTGACCTATGTGAATATCAGTCTTGAAAGCTTCCTGGTAAAAAATTAAAATCTAACTGAATATTTTGAGGTACAATTTTACGGGCTTCCTCCCGGTAACAAAAAGAATCTTGAAGAGACTTTTGTGAATTTAAGTCTCATACACTTCCCATAAACGGAATAAAGTCTCACAGACTATTTTCTGGTTCAATTTCTTGGGTTCCCTCCCAGGAACGAAAAAAATTTCGAAGAGATCATTGTGAACCTCAGTCCTAAAGGCTCTCAGTGAACAATGTAGTCTCACAAACTATTTTCAGGTTTGATTTCACAGGCTTCGTTCCCAAAACTAAAAAGTGTTTTGAAAAGACCATTGAGAATATCATTCTTAAAGGCTTCCTGGATACAAAATAAGTTCTCAGACTCTATTTTCAGTTTCAATTTCACTGGCTTCCTCCCAAAACAAAAAGAGTCTTGAAGGGACAATTGTGAATTTCAATTTATAGGCTTTTTGAAAACAAAATAAATTTTCATAATTTATTTCAACGTTCAATTTCACAGGCTCCCTTCCGAAAACAAAAAGAGTCTTGAAGAGAACATCGTGAATATCAGTGGTAAAGGCTTCCGGGAAACAAAATAAGATCTCACAGACTATTTCCAGATTTCTATCACTGGCTTCATCCCAGAAACGAAAAGAGTCTTGAAAAAACCATTGTGAATTTCAGTCTCAAAGACTACCCAAAAACGATATAAAGTCTCACAGACTATTTTCAGTTTCAATTTCACTGGCTTCCTCCCGAAAAACAGAAACAGTCTTGAAGTGACCTATGTGAATATCAGTCTTGAAAGCTTCCTGGTAAAAAATTAAAATCTAACTGAATATTTTGAGGTACAATTTTACGGGCTTCCTCCCGGTAACAGAAAGAGTCTTGAAAACACGATTGTAAATTTCAGTCTCATATACTTACCATAAACAAAATGAAGTCTCACAGACGATTTTCACGTTCGATTTCACTGGTTTCTTCCTGAAAACAAAAGAGGCTTGAAGACACCATTGTGAATTTCAGTCTTCAAAGCTTCTTAGACACAAAATAAAAAGTCACAGACGATTTTGAGGTTCAATTTCACTGTTTTCCTCCCGAAAAAAAAAAGAGTTTTGAGAAAACCCATTGTGAATATCATTCTCAGAGGCTTCCTGAAAACAAAATAAAGTCTCACAGACTATTTTCAGGTTCAATTTCACTGTTTTCCTCCCGAAAACAAAAAGAGTCCCTAAAGGACAATTATGAATTTCAGTCTGAAAGGCTTCCTGGAAACTAGATGTAATCTCATAGACTATTTTCAGGTTCAATTTCACTGTTTTCTCCCAAAAACAAAAAGAATCCATGAAGGACGATTGTGAATTTTAGTCCAGAAGGCTTCTTGGAAAATAAATAAAGTCTCGCAGACTTTTTTCAGGTTCATTTTCACTGTTTTCCTCCCGAAAAAAAAAAGAGTCCCTAAAAGACAATTATGAATTTCAGTCTTAAAGGCTTCCTGGAAACTAAATAAAGTCTCACAGACTATTTTCAGGTTCAATTTCACTGTTTTCCTCCCGAAAACAAAAAGAGTCCCTAATGGACAATTGTGAATTTTAATTTAAATGGCTTCCTGGAAACTAAATAAAGTCTCACAGACTATTTTCAGGTTCAATTTCACTGTTTTCCTCCCCAAAAACAAAAAGAGTCCCTAAAAGACAGTTGTGAATTTTAGTCCAGGAGGCTACCTAGAAAATAAATAAAGTCTCGCAGACTATTTTCAGGTTCATTTTCACTGTTTTCCTCCCGAAAACAAAAAGAGTCCCCGGAGGACAATTGTGCATTTTAGTCTAAAAGGCTTCCTGGAAACTAAATAAAGTCTCACAGACTATTTTCAGGTTCAATTCCACTGTTTTCCTCTCGAAAACAAAAAGAGTCCCTAAAGGACGATTGTGAATTTTAGTGGGAAAGACTTCCTGGAAACTAAATAAAGTCTAACAGATTTTTTTCAGGTTCAATTCCACTGTTTTCCTCCAGAAAACAAAAAGAGTCCCTAAAAGACAATTGTGAATTTTAGTCTAAAAGGCTTCCTGGAAACTAAATAAAGTCTAACAGACTATTTTCAGGTTCAATTTCACTGTTTTCCTCCAGAAAACAAAAAGTGTCCCCAATGGACAATCGTGAATTTTAGTCCAGACGGCTCCCTGGAAACTAAATAAATTCTCACAGACTATTTTCAGGTTCAATTTCACTGTTTTTCTCCAGAAAAAAAAAAGAGTCCCTTAAGGACAATAGTGAATTTTAGACTAAAAGGCTTCGTGGAAACTAAATGAAGTCTCATAGACTATTTTCAGGTTAAATTCCACTGTTTTCCTCCCGAAAAAAAGAAGAGTCCCTAAAGGACAATTGTGAATTTTAATCTAAATGGCTTCCTGGAAACTAAATAAAGTCTAACAGACTATTTTCAGGTTCAATATCACTGTTTTCCTCCCAAAAACAAAAAGAGTCCCTAAAAGACAGTTGTGAATTTTAGTCCAGAAGGCTTCCTGGAAACTAAATAAAGTCTAACAGATTATTTTCAGGTTCAATTTCACTGTTTTCCTCCAGAAAACAAAAAGAGTCCCTGAAAGACAAGTGTGAATATGAGTCTGAAAGGCTTCCTGGAAACAAAATAAAGTCTCACAGACTATTTTCAGGATCAATTTCACTGTTTTCCTCCCGAAAACAAAAAGAGTCCCTGAAGGACAATTGTGAATTTTAGTCGGAAAGACTTCCTGAAAACTGAATAAAGTCCCATAGACTATTTTCAGGTTCAATTTCACTGTTTTCCTCCCAAAAAAAAAAAGAAACTCTAAAGGACAATTGTGAATTTTTGTCTGAAAAGACTCATGGAAACTAAATAAAGTCTCACAGACTATTTTCAAGTTCTATTTCACTGGCTTCCCCCCAAAATTGAAAAGAATCTCGAAGAGACAAGTGTGAATTTCCGTCTTAAAGGCATCCCGGGAACAAAATAAAGTCTCACCGACATTTTTTGGTTCAATTTTACTAGCTCCCCCCTGAAAATATAAACAGTTTCGAAGAGACATTCGTGAATTTCAGTCTTAAAAGCTTCCTGGAAACAAAATTAAGTCTCACAGACTATTTTCAGTTTCAATTTAACTGGCTTCTATCCGAAAAAAAAAAGAGTATTGGAGAAACCATTGCAAATTTTCAGTCTTAAAAGCTTCCTGGGAACAAAATAAAGTCTCGCAGACTTTTTTCAGCATTTTGAATTTCAGTCTTAAAGGTTTCCTGAGAACAAAATGAAGTCCCAAAGATTATTCTCAAGTTTAATCTCACTGGTTACCTCCCAAAAACAAAAAGAGTCTTGAAGAGAAAAAATGAAGTCTCACATACTAATTTCGGGTTCAATTTCACTGGCTTCCTCCTGAAAAAGAAAAAGGTCTCTAAGAGACCTTTGTGAATTTCAGTCTCATAGATTTCCCAAGAACGAAATATAGTCTTAAAGACTATTTTCAGGTTCAATATCACTGGTTTCCTACTGAAAACGGAAAAGGTCTTGAAGAGACCATTGTGAATATGAGTCTTAAAGGCTTTCTGTAAACAAAATAAAGTCTTTCAGACTATTTTCAGGTTCAATTTCACTGGCTTCTCCCTGAAAACGAAAAGAGTCTTGAAGAGACCATTGTGAATTTCAGTCTCATAGATGTGCTAAAAACGAAATAAAGTGTCATAAACTATTTTCACTGGCTTCCTCCTGAAAACAAAAAGAGTGCTGAAGAGACCATTGTGAATTTCAGTCTCAAAAGCCCCCTGGAAACAAATTAAAGTCTCACAGACTATTTACTGGTTCAATTTCACTAGTTTCCTCCCAGAAATGGAAAGCATCTTGAAGAGATAATTATGAATTTCAATCTAAAAGGCTTCCTGGATACAAAATAAAGTCTCACGGACTATTTTCAGTTCCAATTTAACTGGCTTCCATCCGAAAACAAAATGAGTATTGGAGAAACCATTGCAAATTCCAGTCTTAAAAGCTTCCTGGAAACAAAATAAAGTCTCGCAGACTTTTTTCAGTTTCAATTCAACTGGCTTCCTCCCGAAAACGATAGGAGTCTTGAAGAGACCATTGTTGATATCAATCTTGAAGGTTCCTGGAAACAAAATGAAGTGTCACAGACTATTTTCAGGTTTAATTACACTGGTTTCCTCCTGAAAACGGGAAAAGTCTTGAAGAGACGATTGTGAATATCAGTCTTAAAGGATTCCTGGAAACTAAATAAAGTCTCACAGACTATTTTCAGGTTCAATTTCACTGTTTTCAACCCGAAAACAAAAAGAGTCCCTAAAGTCAATTGTGCATTTTAGTCTAAAAGGCTTCCTGGAAACTAAATAAAGTCTCACAGACTATTTTCATGTTCAATTTCACTGTTTTCCTCCCGAAAACAAAAAGAGTCCCTAAAGGACTGTTGTGAATTTTAGTCCAAAAGGCTTCCTGGAAAATAAATAAAGTCTCGCAGACTATTTTCAGGTTCAATTTCACTGTTTTCCTCCCGAAAACAAAAAGAGTCCCTGAAGGACAATTGTGAATTTTAGTCTAAAAGGATTCCTGGAAAATAAGTAAAGTCTAACAGACTAGTTTCAGGTTCAATTCCACTGTTTTCCTCCAGAAAACAAAAAGAGTCCCTAAAGGACGATTGTGAATTTTAGTCCAAAAGGCATCCTAGAAACTAAATAAGTCTCACAGACTATTTTCAGGTTCAATTTCACTGTTTTCCTCCAGAAAACAAAAAGAGTCCCTAAAGGACAATTGTGAATTTTAGTCCAGAAGGCTTCCTGGAAACTAAATAAAGTCTAACAGACTATTTTCAGGTTCAATTTCACTGTTTTCCTCCCAAAAACAAAAAGAGACCCTAAAGGACAATTGTGAATTTTAGTCTAAAAGGCTTCCTGGAAACTAAATAAAGTCTCACAGACTATTTTCAGATTCAATTTCATTGTTTTCCTCCCGAAAACAAAAAGAGTCCCTAAAGGACAATTGTGAATTTTAGTCTAAAAGGATTCCTGGAAAATAAGTAAAGTCTAACAGACTAGTTTCAGGTTCAATTCCACTGTTTTCCTCCAGAAAACAAAAAGAGTCCCTAAAGGACGATTGTGAATTTTAGTCCAAAAGGCATCCTGGAAACTAAATAAGTCTCACAGACTATTTTCAGGTTCAATTTCACTGTTTTCCTCCAGAAAACAAAAAGAGTCCCTAAAGGACAATTGTGAATTTGAGTCTGAAAGGCTTCCTTGAAACTGAATAAAGTCTAACAGACTATTTTCTGGTTCAATTTCACTGTTTTCCTCCAGAAAACAAAAAGAGTCCCTAAAGGACAATTGTGAATTTTAGACTAAAAGGCTTCCTGGAAACTAAATAAAGTCTAACAGACTATTTTCAGATTCAATTTTACTGTCTTCCTCTAGAAAACAAAAAGAGTCCCTAAAGGACAATTGTGAATTTTAGTCTAAAAGGCTTCCTGGAAACTAAATAAAGTCTCACAGACTATTTTCAGGTTCAATTTCACTGTTTTCCTCCCAAAAACAAAAAGAGTCCCTAAAGGACGATTGTGAATTTGAGTCTGAAAGGCTTCCTGGAAACAAAATAAAGTCTCACAGACTATTTTCAGTTTAAATTTAACTGGCTTCCATCCGAAAACAAAAAGATTACTGGAGAAACCATTGCATATTTCAGTCTTAGAAGCTTCCTGGAAAAAAAATAAAGTCTCGCAGACTATTTTCAGGTTCAATTTCACTGTTTTCCTCCCGAAAACAAAAAGAGTCCCTGAAGGACAATTGTGAATTTTAGTCTAAAAGGATTCCTGGAAAATAAGTAAAGTCTAACAGACTAGTTTCAGGTTCAATTCCACTGTTTTCCTCCAGAAAACAAAAAGAGTCCCTAAAGGACGATTGTGAATTTTAGTCCAAAAGGCATCCTAGAAACTAAATAAGTCTCACAGACTATTTTCAGGTTCAATTTCACTGTTTTCCTCCAGAAAACAAAAAGAGTCCCTAAAGGACAATTGTGAATTTTAGTCCAGAAGGCTTCCTGGAAACTAAATAAAGTCTAACAGACTATTTTCAGGTTCAATTTCACTGTTTTCCTCCCAAAAACAAAAAGAGACCCTAAAGGACAATTGTGAATTTTAGTCTAAAAGGCTTCCTGGAAACTAAATAAAGTCTCACAGACTATTTTCAGATTCAATTTCATTGTTTTCCTCCCGAAAACAAAAAGAGTCCCTAAAGGACAATTGTGAATTTTAGTCTAAAAGGATTCCTGGAAAATAAGTAAAGTCTAACAGACTAGTTTCAGGTTCAATTCCACTGTTTTCCTCCAGAAAACAAAAAGAGTCCCTAAAGGACGATTGTGAATTTTAGTCCAAAAGGCATCCTGGAAACTAAATAAGTCTCACAGACTATTTTCAGGTTCAATTTCACTGTTTTCCTCCAGAAAACAAAAAGAGTCCCTAAAGGACAATTGTGAATTTGAGTCTGAAAGGCTTCCTTGAAACTGAATAAAGTCTAACAGACTATTTTCTGGTTCAATTTCACTGTTTTCCTCCAGAAAACAAAAAGAGTCCCTAAAGGACAATTGTGAATTTTAGACTAAAAGGCTTCCTGGAAACTAAATAAAGTCTAACAGACTATTTTCAGATTCAATTTTACTGTCTTCCTCTAGAAAACAAAAAGAGTCCCTAAAGGACAATTGTGAATTTTAGTCTAAAAGGCTTCCTGGAAACTAAATAAAGTCTCACAGACTATTTTCAGGTTCAATTTCACTGTTTTCCTCCCAAAAACAAAAAGAGTCCCTAAAGGACGATTGTGAATTTGAGTCTGAAAGGCTTCCTGGAAACAAAATAAAGTCTCACAGACTATTTTCAGTTTAAATTTAACTGGCTTCCATCCGAAAACAAAAAGATTACTGGAGAAACCATTGCATATTTCAGTCTTAGAAGCTTCCTGGAAAAAAAATAAAGTCTCGCAGACTTTTTTCTGGTTCAATTCAACTGGCTCCCTCCCGAAAAAAAAATAAGTCTTGAAGAGACCATTGTTGATATCAATCTTAAAGGTTCCTGGATACAAAATAAAGTGTCACAGACAATTTACAGGTTCAATTTCACTGTTTTCCTCCCGAAAACAAGAAGAAACTCTAAAGGACAATTGTGAATTTCTGTCTGAAAGGACTCATGGAAACTAAATAAAGTCTCACAGACTATTTTCAGGTTCAATTTCACTGTATTCCTCCCGAAAACAAAAAGAGACTCTAAAGGACAATTTTGAATTTTTGTCTAAAAGGCTTCCTGGAAACCAAATAAAGTCAAACAGACAATTTTCAGGTTCAATTTCACTGTTTTCCTCCCGAAAAAAAAAAAAAGACTCTAAAGGACAATTGTGAATTTCTGTCTGAAAGGCTTCATAGAAACTAAATAAAGTCTAACAGACTATTTTCAAGTTCTATTTCACTGGCTTCCCCCCAAAATTGAAAAGAATCTCGAAGAGACAAGTGTGAATTTCCGTCTTAAAGGCATCCCAGGAACAAAATAAAGTCTCACCGACATTTTTCTGGTTCAATTTTACTAGCCCCCCCCTGAAAATAAAAACAGTTTCGAAAATACATTTGTGAATTTCAGTCTTAAAAGCTTCCTGGAAACAAAATTAAGTCTCACAGACTATTTTCAGGTTCAATTTAACTGGCTTCCATCCGAAAACAAAAAGAGTATTGGAGAAACCATTGCAAATTTCAGTCTTAAAAGCTTCCTGGGAACAAAATAAAGTCTCGCAGACTTTTTTCAGCATTTTGAATTTCAGTCTTAAAGGTTTCCTGAGAACAAAATGAAGTCCCAAAGATTATTCTCAAGTTTAATATCACTGGTTACCTCCCAAAAACAAAAAGAGTCTTGAAGAGAAAAAATAAAGTCTCACATACTATTTTCGGGTTCAATTTCACTGGCTTCCTCCTGAAAAAGAAAAAGGTCTCTAAGAGACCTTTGTGAATTTCAGTCTCATAGATTTCCCAAGAACGAAATATAGTCTTAAAGACTATTTTCAGGTTCAATATCACTGGTTTCCTACTGAAAACGGAAAAGGTCTTGAAGAGACCATTGTGAATATGAGTCTTAAAGGCTTTCTGTAAACAAAATAAAGTCTTTCAGACTATATTCAGGTTCAATTTCACTGGCGTCCCCTGAAAACGAAAAAAGTCTTGAAGAGACCATTGTGAATTTCAGTCTCATACACTTGCTAAAAATGAAATAATGTGTCATAGACTATTTTCACTGGCTTCCTCCTGAAAACAAAAAGAGTGCTGAAGAGACCATTGTGAATTTCAGTCTCAAAAGCCCCCTGGAAACAAATTAAAGTCTCATAGACTATTTACTGGTTCAATTTCACTAGTTTCCTCCCAGAAATGGAAAGCATCTTGAAGAGATAATTATGAATTTCAATCTAAAAGGCTTCCTGGATACAAAATAAAGTCTCACAGACTATTTTCAGTTTCAATTTAACTGGCTTCCATCCGTAAACAAAATGAGTATTGGAGAAACCATTGCAAATTTCAGTCTTGAAAGCTTCCTGGAAACAAAATAAAGTCTCGCAGACTTTTTCCAGTTTCAATTCAACTGGCTTCCTCCCGAAAACGATAGGAGTCTTGAAGAGACCATTGTTGATATCAATCTTAAAGGTTCCTGGAAACAAAATAAAGTGTCACAGACTATTTTCAGGTTTAATTACACTGGTTTCCTCCTGAAAACGGGAAAAGTCTTGAAGAGACCATTGTGAATATCAGTCTTAAAGGATTCCTTGGAACAAAATAAAGTCCAGCAGACTATTTCAAGGTTTAATTTCACTGGCTTCCTCCAGAAAACAAAAAGAGTATTGACAAAACCTTAGTGAATTTTCAGTCTCATAGACTTCCCAAAAAATAAATAGAATCTCACAGACTATTTTCATGTTCAATTTCACTGTTTTCCTCCTGAAAACAAAAAGAGTCCCTAATGGACAATTGTGAATTTGAGTCTAGAAGGCTTCCTGGAAACTAAATAAAGTCTCACAGACTATTTTCAGGTTCAATTTCACTGTTTTCCTCCAGAAAACAAAAAGAGTCCCTAAAGGTCAATTGTGCATTTTAGTCTAAAAGGCTTCCTGGAAACTAAATGAAGTCTCACAGACTTTTTTCAGGTTCAATTTCACTGTTTTCCTCCAGAAAACAAAAAGAGTCCCTAAAGGACGATTGTGAATTTTAGTCTAAAAGGCTTTCTGAAAACTAAATAAAGTCTTACAGACTATTTTCAGGTTCAATTTCACTGTTCTCCTCCCAAAAACGAAAAGAGTCCCTAAAGGACGATTGTGAATTTTAGTCTAAAAGGCTTCCTGGGAACTAAATAATGTCTTACAGACTTTTTTCAGGTTCAATTTCACTGTTTTCCTCCAGAAAACAAAAAGAGTCCCTAAAGGACGATTGTGAATTTTAGTCCAGAAGGCTTCCTGGAAAAAAAACAAAATCTTGCAGACTATTTTCAGGTTCAATTTCACTGTTTTCCTCCAGAAAACAAAAAGAGTCCCTAAAGGACGATTGTGAATTTTAGTCTAAAAGGCTTTCTGAAAACTAAATAAAGTCTAACAGACTATTTTCAGGTTCAATTTCACTGTTTTCCTCCAGAAAAAAAAAAGAGTCCCTAAAGGACGATTGTGAATTTTAGTCTAAAAGGCTTTCTGAAAACTAAATAAAGTCTAACAGACTATTTCCAGGTTCAATTTCACTGTTCTCCTCCCAAAAACAAAAAGAGTCCCTAAAGGACGATTGTGAATTTTAGTCCAAAAGGCTTCCTGGAAACTAAATAAAGTCTAACAGATTATTTTCAGGTTTAATTTCACTGTTTTCCTCCAGAAAACAAAAAGAGTCCCTAAAGGACAATTGTGAATTTTAGTCTCAAAAGCCCCCTGGAAACAAATTAAAGTCTCACAGACTATTTTCAGGTTCAATTTCACTGTTTTCCTCCCGAAAACAAAAAGAGTCCCTAAAGGACAATTGTGAATTTTAGTCTAAAAGGCTTCCTGGAAACTAAATAAAGTCTCAAAGACTATTTTCAGGTTCAATTTCACTGTTTTCCTCCAGAAAACAAAAAGAGTCCCTAAAGGACAATTGTGAATTTTAGTCCAAAAGGCTTCCTGGAAACTAAATAAAGTCTCACAGACTATTTTCAGGTTCAATTTCACTGTTTTCCTCCAGAAAACAAAAAGAGTCCCTAAAGGACAATTGTGAATTTTAGTCTAAAAGGCTTTCTGAAAACTAAATAAAGTCTCACAGACTATTTTCAGGTTCAATTTCACTGTTTTCCTCCAGAAAACAAAAAGAGTCCCTAAAGGACAATTGTGAATTTTAGTCTAAAAGTCTTCCTGGAAACTAAATAAAGTCTAACAGACTATTTTCAGGTTCAATTTCACTGTTTTCCTCCAGAAAACAAAAAGAGTCCCTAAAGGACTATTGTGAATTTTAGTCTAAAAGGCTTCTTTGGAACTAAATAAAGTCTCACAGACTATTTTCAGGTGCAATTTCACTGTTTTCCTCCAGAAAAGAAAAAGAGTCCCTAAAGGACAATTGTGAATTTTAGTCTAAAAGGCTTCCTGGAAACTAAATAAAGTCTCAAAGACTATTTTCAGGTTCAATTTCACTGTTTTCCTCCAGAAAACAAAAAGAGTCCCTAAAGGACAATTGTGAATTTTAGTCTAAAAGACTTTCTGAAAACTAAATAAAGTCTAACAGACTATTTTCAGGTTCAATTTCACTGTTTTCCTCCCGAAAACAAAAAGAGTCCCTAAAGGACGATTGTCAATTTTAGTCTAAAAGGCTTTCTGAAAACTAAATAAAGTCTAACAGACTATTTTAAGGTTCAATTTTACTGTTCTCCTCCCCAAAACAAAAAGAGTTCCTAAAGGACGATTGTGAATTTTAGTCTAAATGACTTCCTGGAAACTAAATAAAGTCTTACAGATTATTTTCAGGTTCAATTTCACTGTTTTCCTCCAGAAAACAAAAAGAGTCCCTAAAGGACAATTGTGAATTTTAGTCCAGAAGGCTTCCTGGAAACTAAATAAAGTCTCACAGACTATTTTCAAGTTCAATTTCACTGTTTTCCTCCAGAAAACAAAAAGAGTCCCTAAAGGACAATTGTGAATTTTAGTCTAAAAGGCTTCCTGGAAACTAAATAAAGTCTAACAGACTATTTTCAGGTTCAATTTCACTGTTTTCCTCCAGAAAACAAAAAGAGTCCCTAAAGGACAATTGTGAATTTTAGTCTAAAAGGCTTTCTGAAAACTAAATAAATTCTAACAGACTATTTTCAGGTTCAATTTCACTGTTCTCCTCCCAAAAACAAAAAGTGTCTCTAAAGGACAATTGTGAATTTGAGTCTGAAAGGCTTCCTTGAAACTAAATAAAGTCTCAAAGACTATTTTCAGGTTCAATTTCACTGTTTTCCTCCAGAAAACAAAAAGAGTCCCTAAAGGACAATTGTGAATTTTAGTCTAAAAGACTATCTGAAAACTATATAAAGTCTAACAGACTATTTTCAGGTTCAATTTCACTGTTTTCCTCCAGAAAACAAAAAGAGTCCCTAAAGGATGATTGTGAATTTTAGTCTAAAAGGCTTTCTGAAAGTAAATAAAGTCTAACAGACTATTTTCAGGTTCAATTTCACTGTTCTCCTCCCAAAAACAAAAAGTGTCTCTAAAGGACAATTGTGAATTTTAGTCTAAAAGGCTTCCTGGAAACTAAATAAAGTCTTACAGACTATTTTCAGGTTCAATTTCACTGTTTTCCTCCAGAAAACAAAAAGAGTCCCTGAAGGACAATTGTGAATTTTAGTCTAAAAGGCTTCATGGAAACTAAATAAAGTCTCACAGACTATTTTCAGGTTCAATTTCACTGTTTTCCTCCCGAAAAGAAAAAGAGTCCCTAAAGGACAATTGTGAATTTTAGTCTAAAAGGCTTCCTGGAAACTAAATAAAGTCTCAAAGACTATTTTCAGGTTCAATTTCACTGTTTTCCTCCAGAAAACAAAAAGAGTCCCTAAAGGACAATTGTGAATTTTAGTCTAAAAGACTATCTGAAAACTATATAAAGTCTAACAGACTATTTTCAGGTTCAATTTCACTGTTTTCCTCCAGAAAACAAAAAGAGTCCCTAAAGGATGATTGTGAATTTTAGTCTAAAAGGCTTTCTGAAAGTAAATAAAGTCTAACAGACTATTTTCAGGTTCAATTTCACTGTTCTCCTCCCAAAAACAAAAAGTGTCTCTAAAGGACAATTGTGAATTTTAGTCTAAAAGGCTTCCTGGAAACTAAATAAAGTCTCACCGACATTTTTCAGGTTCAATTTCACTGTTTTCCTCCCGAAAACAAAAAGAGTCCCTAAAGGACTATTGTGAATTTTAGTCTAAAAGGCTTTCTGAAAATTAAATAAAGTTTAACAGACTATTTTCAGGTTCAATTTCACTGTTTTCCTCCAGAAAACAAAAAGAGTCCCTAAAGGACGATTGTGAATTTTAGTCTAAAAGGCTTTCTGAAAACTAAATAAAGTCTAACAGACTATTTTCAGGTTCAATTTCACTGTTTTCCTCCAGAAAACAAAAAGAGTCCCTAAAGGACGATGGTGTATTTTAGTCCAAAAAGCTTCCTGGAAACTAAATAAAGCCTTTCAGACTATTTTCAGGTTCAATTTCACTGTTTTCCTCCAGAAAACAAAAAGAGTCCCTAAAGGACAATTGTGAATTTGAGTCTGAAAGGCTTCCTTGAAACTAAATAAAGTCTAACAGATTATTTTCAGGTTCAATTCCACTGTTTTCCTCCTAAAACCAAAAAGAGTCCCTAAAGGACGATTGTGAATTTTAGTCCAAAAGGCTTCCTGGAAACTAAATAAAGTCTAACAAATTATTTTCAGGTTCAATTTCACTGTTTTCCTCCAGAAAACAAAAAGAGTCCCTAATGGACAATTGTGAATTTTAGTCCAAAAGGCTTCCTGGAAACCAAATAAAGTCTAACAGACTATTTTCAGGTTCAATTTCACTGTTTTCCTCCAGAAAACAAAAAGAATCCCTAAAGGACAATTGTGAATTTTAGATTAAAAGGCTTCCTGGAAACTAAATAAAGTCTCACAGACTATTTTCAGGTTCAATTTCACTGTTTTCCTCCAGAAAACAAAAAGAATCCCTAAAGGACAATTGTGAATTTGAGTCTGAAAGGCTTCCTTGAAACTAAATAAAGTCTAACAGACTATTTTCAGGTTCAATTTCACTGTTTTCCTCCAGAAAACAAAAAGAGTCCCCAAAGGACAATTGTGAATTTTAGACTAAAAGGCTTCCTGGAAACTAAATAAAGTCTCACAGACTATTTTCAGGTTCAATTTCACTGTTTTCCTCCCAAAAACAAAAAGAGTCCCTAAAGGACGATTGTGAATTTGAGTCTGAAAGGATTCCTGGAAACTAAATAAAGTCTAACAGACTATTTTCAGGTTCAATTTCACTGTTTTCCTCCCGAAAAGAAAAAGAGTCCCTAAAGGACAATTGTGAATTTTAGTCTAAAAGGATTCCTGGAAACTAAATAAAGTCTCAAAGACTATTTTCAGGTTCAATTTCACTGTTTTCCTCCAGAAAACAAAAAGAGTCCCTAAAGGACGATTGTGAATTTTAGTCTAAAAGGCTTTCTGAAAACTAAATAAAGTCTAACAGATTATTTTCAGGTTCAATTTCACTGTTTTCCTCCAGAAAACAAAAAGTGTCCCTAAAGGACGATTGTGTATTTTAGTCCAAAAGGCTTCCTGGAAACTAAATAAAGTCTAACAGACTATTTTCAGGTTCAATTTCACTGTTTTCCTCCAGAAAACAAAAAGAGTCCCTAAAGGACAATTGTGAATTTGAGTCTGAAAGGCTTCCTTGAAACTAAATAAAGTCTAACAGATTATTTTCAGGTTCAATTTCACTGTTTTCCTCCTAAAACCAAAAAGAGTCCCTAAAGGACGATTGTGAATTTTAGTCCAAAAGGCTTCCTGGAAACTAAATAAAGTCTAACAAATTATTTTCAGGTTCAATTTCACTGTTTTCCTCCAGAAAACAAAAAGAGTCCCTAAAGGACAATTGTGAATTTTAGTCCAAAAGGCTTCCTGGAAACCAAATAAAGTCTCACAGACTATTTTCAGTTTAAATTTAACTTGCATCCATTCGAAAACAAAAAGATTACTGGAGAAACCATTTCATATTTCAGTCTTAGAAGCTTCCTGGAAAAAAAATAAAGTCTCGCAGACTTTTTTCTGGTTCCATTCAACTGGCTCCCTCCCGAAAAAAAATGAGTCTTGAAGAGACCATTGTTGATATCAATCTTAAAGGTTCCTGGATACAAAATAAAGTGTCACAGACAATTTACAGGTTCAATTTCACTGTTTTCCTCCCGAAAACAAAAAGAAACTTTAAAGGACAATTGTGAATTTTTGTCTGAAAGGACTCATGGAAACTAAATAAAGTCTCACAGACTATTTTCAGGTTCAATTTCACTGTATTCCTCCTGAAAACAAAAAGAGACTCTAAAGGACAATTTTGAATTTTTGTCTAAAAGGCTTCCTGGAAACTAAATAAAGTCTTACAGACAATTTACAGGTTCAATTTCACTGTTTTCCTCCCGAAAAAAAAAAAGAGACTCTAAAGGACAATTGTGAATTTCTGTCTGAAAGGCTTCATGGAAACTAAATAAAGTCTAACAGACTATTTTCAGGTTCAATTTCACTGTTTTCCTCCCGAAAACAAAAAGAAACTCTAAAGGACAATTGTGAATTTTTGTCTGAAACGACTCATGGAAACTAAATAAAGTCTCACAGACTATTTTCAGGTTCAATTTCACTGTATTCCCCCCGAAAACAAAAAGAATCCCTAAAGGACAGTTGTGGATTTTAGTCCAGAAGGCTTCCTGGAAACTAAATAAAGTCTAACAGACACTTTACAGGTTCAATTTCACTGTTTTCCTCCCGAAAAAAAAAAAGAGACTCTAAAGGACATTTGTGAATTTCTGTCTGAAAGGCTTCATGGAAACTAAATAAAGTCTAACAGACTATTTTCAGGTTCAATTTCGCTGTTTTCATCCCGAAAACAAAAAGAGTCCCCAAAAGACAATGTGAATTTTAGTCTAAAAGGCTCCCTAGAAACTAAATAAAGTCTCACAGACTATTTTCAGGTTCAGTTTCACTGTTTTCCTCCCAGGAACAAAAATTGTTTTGAAGAGACAATTGTGAATTTTAGTCTTAAAGGCTTCCTGGGAACAAAATAAAGTCTTAAAGACTATTTTCAGGTTAAATTTCACTTGCTTCCTCCCAAAAACAAAAAGTGTCTTGAGTAGACCATTGTGAATTTCAGTCTAAAAGGATTCCTTGGAACAAAATAAAGTCCAGCAGACTATTTCAAGGTTCAATTTCACTGGCTTCCTCTCCAAAACAAAAAGAGTATTGACAAAACCTTAGTGAATTTTCAGTCTCATAGACTTCCCAAAAACAAAATAGAGTCTCACAGACTATTTCCAGGTTCAATTTCACTGTTTTCCTCCTGAAAACAAAAAGAGACTATAAAGGACAATTGTGAATTTCTGTCTCATAGACTTCCTAAAAATGAAATAAAGTGTCATAGACTATTTTCACTGGCTTCCTCCTGAAAACAAAAAGAGTGCTGAAGAGACCATCGTGAATTTCAGTCTCAAAAGCCCCCTGGAAACAAATTAAAGTCTCACAGACTATTTTCAGGTTCACTTTCACTAGTTTCCTCCAAGAAATGAAAAGCATCTCGAAGAGATAATTGTGAATTTCAATCTAAAAGGCTTACGGGATACAAAATGAAGTCTAACAGACTATTTTCAGGTTTAATTTCATTTGCTTTCTCCCGGAAACAGAAAGAGTCTCGAATAGACCATTTTGGATTTCAGTCTAAAAGGCTTCCTGGATACAAAATAATGTGTCATAGACTATTTTCAGGTTCAATTTCACTGGCTTCCTCCTGGAAAGGAAAAGAGTCTTGAAGAGACCATTGTGAATATCAGCGTTAATGGCTTTGTGGGAACAAAATAAATTCTAACAGATTATTTTCAACTCAAAACTTGATTCAAAAAATAATTCAAGGGAGGCTAAAACCGGTTGTAAATAGTAAAGAATTCAGTGGCCGACAACCCACAAAGAGGGTTTCGAGCACATTCTGAGGCTCAGAGAATTTCGGTGGGAAGTCCAACAGTGGTAATCATGAGAACGTTGCTGGAAACATGTTATTGCTTCAAATATGTCGCATTTTAGTTAAATAAATATATTTTTTATTTTACCATGTCGTTCATGTTATTATCAAAAAAATAATTTCATAAACAATGAAAACATCTGTTGATGCGAATAATTCTGTTTTGTGTTATTCAATACTTATTTTTTCTTTAGGTGGAACGGTTCAATCAGTTTTGCGTAGCACTCCTTGTCAGGGAGTTTTGAATTTTCCGGCTTAACTGTCTTCAATTTGGAATCCTGAGCATCTCAGCCATAGACAACTGGATCGTGAGAATCCTAATCGTTGTCTGGGATTTCGTAAAACATATAGAGATCAGACATTAGATCAGTGTTTTGGAACCTGTTGAAAAATCGAAAAATATATCAATATAATACTAATGTTCACTAAGCTTATCTTAGTGGGGCGCAAGCTCACAAGTGAGGGGGAACCCAGTTTGGATCGAATACACTAGAGTTGTAAATTGAAAGTCTCATGTAATACTGGTTCTCCCCGACTTTCTCACTGGCACCGTCATAAGTCGGACAATTTTTTTTCCTGAAGTGTTTATTCCTTGAAAAAAGACAAAAACAAACAAACAAAAAAACAACATTGGCACAGCCCGTACGTGTGATTTAAAACTGAACAAAACTCTGACTATATTTCGATTGATGGTTATCACAATTAAGGACACTGTTTCTGTTTTGATTGTTGCTATCAACAACATCACAAATAAATAAACAACAGTGTCTCATCATCTCAAGTTTAAACCTCCTGAATATTTTCATGAAACCAGGTACAGCATTAGAATGGGCATGCCCTAGTGTCTACGGAACAAGATTTAATTATAATATATACACACACACATATATATATATATATATATATATATATATATGTATAGGATTGGTGATAAGGAGCCCCCTATTGGAAATTGATAAAACCTTTATTATTTATGGGTTGACAGTAGTCAAACTAGCTTTACTGATAGAATTTGCCTTCAGTGTTGCATCTACTTACTCGTTGTCCCACTCTCAAAGGAAGAAGTTAGAGAAATAAAGGAATGTTTACCAAAGGAACATAATATTTCTGATAGGGAATTCATTCTCAGCCATCGTTTACAGGTGGACTAGAGAAATATTGAGTATTACCAAGGATAATTCATCTGTCTATGGGTGGACATGTATACAGGGAGATAGCTCGACAACTTTGCATCATACAGAGTTGATATTTGCCACATGTTTTATTGACAACTTCTTTTATTATCATAACTTCACAAAAAATTGTTAAAAATATTAAAAACATTAGTCATAGGAGCTAAAAAAGCTCTGTTTATAGCTTTTTAGGTTTATAGCTTTTTAGGCTCATTCGTTTATTATTAGTACATACAAGAAAGTTGTTAAAAACCTTTGAAACATTGCTTCTGTGGCTACCCTTTAAGGCTTAGTTAATAACACTGTGAAAAATCAGTACTATTTTCACTACATTAAGGAAAATTGTTGGAAAACCTCTAAATATTTACTTTCAAATATAGAAACTCTCTGATTATAGTTTTTTAGGTTGGTTTTATCACTGACTCATATATTGTTACTATATTCAAAAAAGTTGTTAGAAAACTTTGAAACAATGCTTCTCTGGCTACCCTTTAAGGCTTGGTTATTAACACTGTGAAAAATCAGTACTATCTTTCTCTACTACATTCAGGAAAATTGTTGGAAAACCTCTAAAACTTTAGTTTCAAATATATAAAGGCTATGTTTATAGCTATTGAGGTTGGTTTTATCACTGACTTGTATATTGTTACTACATTCAAGAAAGTTGTTAAGAACCTTTGAAACATTGCTTCTCTGGCTACCCTTCAAGGCTTAGTTATTAACACTGTGAAAAATCACTACTATTTTTCACTACATTCAGGAAAATTGTTGGAAAACCTCTGAAACTTTAGTTTAAGACCTAAAGAGGGTCTGATTATATCTTTTCTGGAAAATCAGTACTTTTTTATTCAATTCATTCAGGAGCATTGTTGGAAAACAACTAAAACTTTAGTTTCAAACCTTAAAAAAATCTCATTATAGCTTTTCTGGTCGGTTTTATCACTGACACGTATATTGTTACTAGATTCAAGAAAGTTGTTAAAAACCTTCGAAACATTGCTTCTGTGGCTATCCTTTAAGGCTTGGTTATTAACACTATGAAAAATCTATACTTTTTTCTCACTACATCCTAGAAAATTGTTGGAAAACCTCTAAAAAAGTGGTTTTGAACCTAAAAAGGTTATGTTTATAGCTTTTTAGGTTAGTTATATCACTTACTTATACAATGTTACCACATTCAAGAAAGTTGTTACAAATCTTTGAAATATTGCTTCTGTGGCTAACCTTTAAAACTTGGTTATGAACGCTTCAAAAAATGAGAACTATTTTTTTTTAGGTTTGTTTTTTCTCTGACTCGTATATTGTTACTACATTCAAGAAAGTTGTTAAAAACCTTTGGAACATTGCTCCTCTGGCTACCTTTTAAGGCTTGGTTATGAAGACTCTGAAAAATCAGTACTATTTTTTACTACATTCACGAAAATTGTTGGAAAACCTCTAAAACTTTAGTTTCAAAAATATAAAGGCTATGTTTATAGCTATTGAGGTTGGTTTTATCACTGACTCGTATATTGTAACTATATTCAAGAAAGTTGTTAAAAACCTTTAGAACATTGCTTCTGTGGCTACCCTTTAAGGCTTGGTTATTAACACTTTGAAAAATCAGGACTATTTTTCACTACATTCAGGAAAATTGTTGGAAAACCTTTAAATATTTACTTTCAAATATAGAAAATCTCCGATAATAGTTTTTTAGGTTGGTTTTATCACTGACTCATATGTTGTTACTATATTCAAAAAAGTTGTTGAAAAACTTTGAAACAATGCTTCTCTGGCCACCCTCTAAGGCTTGGTTATGAACACTTTGAAAAATCAGTACTATTTTTTTTCTACATTCAGTAAAATTGTTGGAAAACCTCTAAATATTTACTTTCAAATATAGAAAGGCTCTGATTATAGCTTTTCAGGTTAGTTTTATCACTGACTTGTATATTGTTACAACATTCAAGAAAGTTGTTAAAAACCTTTGAAACATTGCTTCTCCGGCTACCTTTTAAGGTTTGGTTATGAACACCTTGAAAAATCAGTACTATTTTTCACTACATTCACGAAAATTGTTGGAAAACCTCTAAACTTTAGTTTAAGACCTAAAGAGGGTCTGATTATATCTTTTTAGGTTGGTTCTATCTCTGACTTGTATATTGTTACTACATTCAAGAAAGTTGTTAAAAACCTTTGAAACATCGCTTCTCTGGCAACCCTCTGAGGCTTAGTTATGAACACTTTCAAAAATCAGTACTATTTCTTTTTTACCACGTTCAGGAAATTTGTTGGAAAACCTCTAAATCTTTAGTTTCAAATATACAAAGGCTGTGTTTATAGCTTTTTAGGTTGGTTTTATCACTGACTCGTATATTGTTACTACATTCAACAAAGTTGTTAAAACCCCCTAAACATTGTTTCTGTTGCTACCCTTCAAGGCTTGGTTATGAACACTTTGAAAAATCAATACTATTTTTCTTCACTACATTCAGGAAAATATTTGGAAAACCTCTAAAACTTTAGTTTCAAATATATAAAGGCTATGTTTATAGCTATTGAGGTTGGTTTTATCACTGACTCGTATATTGTAACTATATTCAAGAAAGTTGTTAAAAACCTTTAGAACATTGCTTCTGTGGCTACCCTTTAAGGCTTGGTTATTAACACTTTGAAAAATCAGGACTATTATTCTCTGCTACATTCAGGAAAATTGTTGGAAAACCTCTAAAACTTTACTTAAAGACCTAAAGAGGGTCTGATTATATCTTTTTAGGTTGTTTTTATCTCCGACTTGTATATTGTTACTACATTCAAGAAAGTTGTTAAAAACCTTTGGAACATTGTTTCTGTGGCTACTTTTTAAGGTTTGGTTATGAACACTTTGAAAAATCGGTACTATTTTTTTTACTATATTCTGGAAAATTGTTGGAAAACCTCTAAATCTTCACTTTCAAATATAGAAACGCTCTGATTATAGCTTTTTAGGTTGGTTTTATCTCTGACTCGTATATTGTTACTACATTCAAGAAAGTTGATAAAAAACCCCTCATGCATTGCTTCTGCGGCTACCTTTTAAGACTTGGTTATGAACACTATGAAAAGTTAGTACTATTTTTTTTTCTACATTCAGGAAAATTGTTGGAAAACCTCTAAAACTTTAGTTCCAAATATAGAAAGGCTCTGATTATAGCTTTTCAGGTTGGTTTTATCACTGGCTTGTATATTGTTACTACATTTAAGAAAGTTGTTAAAAACCTTTGAAACATTGCTCATCAGGCTTGGTTATGAACACTTTGTAAAATCAGTACTTTTTTTTTTACTACATTCAGGAAATTTGTTGGAAAACCTCTAAAACTTTAGTTTCAGTTTAGTTTCAGACTTAAAAAGGGTCTGATTATAGCTTTTCGTGTTCGAAAAATAAATTATTTCAGCTGGTATTTAAAAAAAATGTTTAGTCTATTTGGTCATTTCCAGTGTCTTCTCAACAATCTATAGAGGAAATAAAAGAATCATGTGATGATAATAATGTGTGTGTGTGTGTGTGTGTGTGTGTGTGTGTGTGTGTGTGTGTGTGGTGGGGTTTGGGGCACATCATTGTCCGATGAAACGCCCACTTACGTCTGATCTCTTGTATGAAAGGGGTCGGCGACGAAAGGACAAGACAACTTTGAATCAGGGTCAAACTCCAGGGGAGAAGGCTAAAAGTGCCTCTCATCTATTCCCTCTTATTATTACAATTGGAGGGGGGAATATTCAAAGTTGGAATTTGTTGAAATATTCGCTACTAAATCATTTTACAATGATTATAAAGGATTGTAAAAAAATAATACTAAAAATTGCTTATGAATTTCACTCGAGCATAGTAGGATAGTTTTGTAATTTAATGTCTAATAAGATAACAAGCAGTCATTGGGAAGTGGTTTTTGATGAATTAATACTTTCATTTGTCCAAATCAGATTTTGCAACAACACCTCTCTATCGTTGGCGTCACGGAGCCAGTACTTTCCGAATATGTCCCCAGACAGACAGTTAACTCAAAGATATAGTAAGTCACCACATATGTATGGCCTCCCAAAGAATCACAAGGTAGGTACTCCATTACGACCTATAGTAAGCTGTCGGGGCTCAGCATGCCATCAACTGAGCATGTACCTGGTGAGTATAATCAACCCGCTGGTGGGTAAAACTTCATCCTATGTGAAGAACTCAGCTGACTTCGTAGAAAAACTCTGAGGGGCACCAATTCAAACACACCGAATGTTGAGCCTAGACGTCGTGAGTCTCTTCACACGAGTTCCTACATCCGAAGCACTATCAGTAGTTAGGGATAAATTAGGTTCAGATCCCACATTGGATGAACGTACCGGCATCCCCCTTAACAACCTAATGGAAATGTTGACTTTCTGCATAGAAACAACATACTTCCAACTGGGGAATGAGATGTACCAACAGGAGGAAGGCTTAGCTATGGGATCACCGCTATCACCAGTGATGGCAAATATATACATGGAGTACTTTGAAGAATTGGCCTTAGGAATATCACCACTAAGGCCAAGCATGTGGCTTAGATATGTAGATGACACCTTCGTACTATGGCCACATCTGGAAGACCCACAGTTACTACTTGACCATGTGAACTCAATCAGAGCTTCTATACAGTTCACAATGGAAAAGGAGAGTAACAATAAATTAGCCTTCCTAGATGTACTAGTAACAAGATCAGAACAAGGTTTCAATACATCTGTGTATCGTAAGTCGACGTTCACTGGTCGATATCTCAACTTCGCCTCTAACCATCCATACAGCATTAAAAAAGGGATCGTCCGATGCTTACAGCACCGAGCAAAGTTAATAAGTAGCAACTCTAACACATACCTCTGCGAGATGCATAATTTAAGCAAGAATCTCCAGAAAAATGGTTATCCCAAAGGCTTAACTGTCACCACTAGTGAAAGGAGAGTGACAGAGGAGGAGGATGACAATCATAAACCAACAACAGTCTGTCTCCCCTACCTTAAGAATGTGTCTCAGAGGATCTGCACCCCAGATAATATCCGGGCCGTATTCAGAAGCAGATCAACGCTACGCAGCTACCTCTCCCGCACCAAACCACCCACTGAGTTATCGAACACTAAAAACTATGTATACTCAATACCGTGCAGCTGTGGGCACGAATACACAGGTGAAACATGTCGCCCCTTGAAGGATCGGGTGGAAGAACACCGAAAAGCGGTGAGTAAAGATGAAACCAATAAATCGGGTACAGCTGACCATGTGTGGAAAGAACAAGGTTGAGATAATTGATCAGGAAGAGCACTGGAAAATTCGTAAATCGAAAGAGTCGGCCCATATGCTAGGCAAGCAAAACTGCCTGAGTAATCCTAGCATTGAAATAGATACCATATGGGAACCTCTAATAATAAAAGACAGAAAACAATAACATCAAAAAAAAAAAAAATCCGTCACCTGAGGTTTGAGGTTACTAAAAATTAGCACTGGTTGTCCAAATGGACACATAGCGCAGTGGTTACAGCATCAGACAAATTACTGTTAAGTAATCTGATGGTTCTAGGTTCGATCATAGTGTGAGACAGTATAACAATACTACTAAGGCTAAAAGAGGGGAGTACGGTCAATATACCCCCGTCGGATAAATAAAGGGTTCGGTTCGTTACTTCCTAAAAATCATCCCAGATGATACCTGACGAAGGCCGTAGAGTGAAACGGCCAAAACTTTGTATGAAAAACAACAAAGATGAGGATGGTCCGAATATCAATAGAAATAATAATAATACCTCATCTCAAAAATTCCAATATATATATTGCACAATTTATATGATTTTGAGCTTTATTTTAACACTTTGAATATTCAATCATACAATATAACTGTATTGAAGAAAATTGTTGTAAAACTTTGAAAAGATTCTTTTCAAAAGATAAAAGATAAAAATCCTTTAAAACATTGGTTTGTAAACTTGAAGTGTCTTTATTATGCTTATTTGAGTGGGCTTTCTCGTTTTGTTTTTTTCAATATTATAATATGCAGAAAAATACTCGAAACTAAATATTCAAAACATCTCTTCAAATGTTGGTTCCAAATTCAAACTGTCTTCATTATTCGAATTTAGGTTATTTTAAAAATGAATTTGAATCAAATTACATAGAAATACTACAGCTCTAACAGTTTAAAACACTCTTGAAAATATCAATGTGAATTGTCGTTAAAAAACCGTTTTGCCTGGTATTTTAAAAAAAAGGTTGATTACTTAGGCTATTTCCAGCGTCTCCTTTACAATCTATGGAATAACGTGTAATCATCATCATCATCATCATCATCTATGTAATAACGTGTAATCATCATCATCATCATCATCTATGTAATAACGTGTAATCATCATCATCACCATCATCTATGGAATAACGTGTAATCATCATCATCATCATCATCTATGTAATAACGTGTAATCGTCGTCGTCGTCGTAGCATCATCATCATCATCATCATCATCCCCGCTAAAAACACCTTTTCACTCATTCTGAACTTTCTGTTATTTTGACACCAGATCTTTCACAAAGTTGCATTTTATTTTTTATTCATTATGATAACATTCATAGAGGCCAAACCGGTGACTGAAAGGCATGAAATTGGATTCCCTGTCATAGAAGCGTACGTTCGGCCAGACAGTGTGTGTGTGTGTGGATTTTCGGAGCTCATCGTTCACTGATGAAACACTGTTTTTGAAACTTTGAAACATTGTTTTTCAAGGTAAAAAAAGCTATGTTTATATCATTCTAGGCTTGCTTTTCTCACTTACTAATAGATTAATTAATACATCAAAGAGAATAGTTAAGAACCTTTAAAACATTACTTTCAAAGCTGTTTATACCTTTTCAGCCTCGCTTTTTACACTTTAAAATTCAATCGTTTATTATTGATAGATTCATGAAAATTATCAAAAAACTTTCAAGACATTGGTGTCAAAGCTAAGAAAACTTTCTTTATACCATTTTAGCTTTGGTTTCAACATTTTCAAAATCCAATTTTATATTATTACTACATTATTTAGAATTGTTAAAAAAACTTTAAAACATTGCTTTTGAAGCTAAAAAGGCCCTGCTTATATCTTTATATACTAAATTAAGAAAAGAAATATTAAAAACCTCCAAAACATTGGTTTATGAGCTTGAAATATCCTTATTACACTTATTTGAGTTGATTTTCACATTTTTCCCTATTAAAATATGTAGAAATATTGTAGCACAAGAAATTTAAAACATCCTTTCAAACGTAAGTTCCAAAAGTGAAAAGTTATTTTCACAATGAATTTGAATCATATTAAGGAGAAATACTAGAGAAATAAAAGTTTGAAACACTTTTGAAATTATCAACGTAATTCGTGATTAAAAAAATAAATTATTTCAGCTGGTATTTGAAAAAGAAAAGTTTTATTGATTTGGCAATTTCCATTGTCTCCTCAACAATCTATAGAAGGAATTGAATAATTATGTAATAATAATAATCATCATCATCATTGTAGTAGGGAAATAATTACTAATATTACTAGTACTACATTAGTAGAACTAGTAATTATATCCCCCGCACACCCCAAAAGCTTTCTGTTATTTTTACACCAAATCTTTCAAAAAGTAGCATTTCTTTTATTCATTATGCTAACATTCATAGAGGCCAAACCGGTGAATGAAACTTGTTTTTTCCCTTATTAATAATCTCATTCCACACCAAACTCGTCTCTATAACGTGGCTGCTTTTCAAAAGAATCTCTTGTTTTTCTCGTTATGTTAAACGCTTAGGATTTGAAAGGTTCAAATAGCTTTCAAGGGAGATAAGCGATCAAGAGTATTTCAGAGTTACCGTTCTTGACAACAACTTTTTCTTTTCACTTTCACTATCTTTCATCAACGTCTCGATATTTGTTGGGCTGTTTGGATATTTTGATAATTCAAAAACCTTTCTAGCTATTATCAATATGTCAGTGAATATTTAGATATTCATCTAAAGATATCTAGGCTGTTAAGTTTGTTTTAAAACTTTTATATTATTACTTCATTCAAGAAAGTTGAATATCCCTTTAGGCTTTTCAGAGTTACCTACGATGATGATGATGATGATGGTGGTGGTGGTGGTGGTGAAGAAGACGAAGAAGGAGAGGAAGAAGAAGAAGGAAACTTTTTTACAAATTTGGTAATTTCCAATATTTTTGCACTATATCTTTCAGAACTTACATTTGTCATTCATTTTAAAATTGTTTTAAGGTCACAACAGTCTTGAAAAAGCCCGAAATGGGATTCCCTGTCGTAGAAGCGTAAACTCAGCCTGACGGTGTATGTTGGGTGGGGTCGTGGTTCATCATTGACTGATGAAACACTGACTTATCTTTGAACTCTTGTAGGAAAGAAAACAACTTTGAATCGGGGTCAAACTCCAGGGAAAAGGCTAAACGCAGATCTCATCCATTATTCCCTCTTATTCTTACATTTGGAAGGAGGGGGGAAGATTCAAAGTTGAATTTTTTCTCTCAAAGTATACGCTTCTAAATCATTGTAAGATGATTATAAAGGATTGTGAAATAAAAGAAAGAAAATTGCTTGTGAATGAATGATATTTTCATTTCTTCAAATCACTGCATCGAATTAATATGAAAATAATGAAAATAATGAAACGTATGTTGACGATAGTTTTTTTTAGTCTCATTGAAGTAATGATTGAAAAAATATCAGTCATGGTATCATCGTCATCTTTATCTGTCTTGAAGAGACCATTGTAAATATCAGTCTTAAAGGCCTCCTGGAAACAAAATGAAGTCTCACAGACTATTTTTCAGGTTCAATTTCACTGGCTTCCTCCCGAAAACGTAGAGAGTCTTGAAGATACCATTGTGAATATCAGTCTTGAAGGCTTCCTCGAAACAAAATAAAGTTTCACAGACTATTTTCAGGTTCAATTTCACTGGCTTACCGAAAACAAAAAGAGTCTTGAAGAGACCATCGTGAATATCAGTCTTAAAAGCTCCCTTGAACAATATAAAGTCTCACAGACTATTTTCAGGTTCAATTTCACTGGCTTCTTCCCGAAAAGAAAAAGAGTCTTGAAGACACCATTGTGAATTTCAATCTCATAGACTTTCCAAAGACAGAATAACGTCTCACAGACTATTTTTAAGGTTCAATTTCACTGGCTTCCTCCCGAAATAGAAAAGAGTCTTGAAGATACCATTGTGAATATCAGTCTTGAAGGCATCCTCGAAACAAAATAAAGTCTCATAGACTATTTTCAGGATCATTTTCACTGGCATCCTCCCGAATGCGAAAAAAGTCTTGTAGGAACCATTGTGACTATCAGTCTCATAGACTTCCTGAAAATGAAATAAAGTCTCACAGACTATTTTCAGATTCAATTTCACTGGCTTCCTTCCGAAAACAAAAAGAGTCTTGAAGAGACCATTGTGAATATCAGTCTTAAAGGCTTCCTCAAAACAAAATAAAGTTTCACTGACTATTTTCGGGTTCAATTTCACTGGCTTCCTCCCCAAAACGAAAAGAGTCTTGGAGAGACCATCGTGAATATCTGCCTTAAGTTTCTTGGAAGCAAAATAAAGTCTCAGAGACTATTTTCAGGTTCAATTTCACTGGCTTCTTCCCGAAAACGAAAAGAGTCTAGAAAACACCATTGTGAATTTCAGTCTCATAGACTTCCGAAAAACGAAATAAAGTTTCACATACTATTTTCGGTTTCAATTTCACTGACTTCCTCCTGAAAACGAAGAGAGTCTCGAAGAGAACATTCTAAATACTAGTCTTAAAGGCTTCCTGGAAACAAAATAAAGTCTCAAAGACTATTTTGAGGTTCATTTTCACTGGCATCATCCCGAAAACGAAAAGAGTCTTGAAGAGACCATTATGAATATCAGTCTTAAAGGCTTCCTGTAATTAAAATAAAGTCTCACAGACTATTTTGAGGTTCAATTTCACTGGCTTACTCCCGAAATTAAAAAGAGTCTTGAATCGACCATTGTCAATATCAGTATCATAAACTTCCCGAAAATGAAATAAAGTTTCACACACTATTTTCAGGTTCAATTCCACTTGCGTCCTCCCGGAAACGAAAAGAGTCTTGAAGAGACCACATTGTGAATATCAGTCTTAAAGTCTTCCTGGAAATAAATTAAAGTCTCACAGACTATTTCCCGGTTCAATTTCACTGGCTTCCTCCCGAATAAAAAGCATTCTTGAAGAGCCCATTGTTAATATCAGTCATAAAGGTTTTGTGGAAACAAAATAAAGTCTAACAGACTATTTTCTGGTTCAATTTCACTGGCTTCCTCCCAAAAAGGAAAAAGAATTTTGTAGACTCAATTGTGAATATGAGTCTAAAAGGCTTCCTGGAAACAAAATAAAGTCTCACAGACTATTTTCAGGTTCTATATCACTGGTTTCCTCCCCAAAACGAAAAAAATCTTGAAAATACCGTTCTGAATATCAGTCTTAAAAGCTTCCTGGAAATAAAATAAAGTCTGACAAACTATTTTCAGGTTCAATTTCACTGGCTTCGTCCAGGAAATGAAAAAGATTCTTGAAGACACCATTGTGAATATCAAACTTAAAGGCTCATTGGAAACAAAATAAAGTCTCACGGACTATTTTCAGGTTCAGTTTCACTGTTTTCCTCCTGAAGAGAAAAAAGTCTTCAAGAGACCATGGTGAATATCAGTCTGATGTACTTCCCAAAATGAAATGAAGTCTCTCAGACTATTTTCAGGTTTAATTTCACTGGCTTCTTCTTGAAAATGAAAAGAGTCTCGAATAGACCATTGTGAATATCAACCTTAAGTTTCCTGGGAGCAAAATAAAGTCTTACAGACTATTTTTAGGTTTAATTTCACTGGCTTCTTCCCAAAAACGATAAGAGTTTTGAAGATACCATTGTTAATTTCAGTCTCTTAGACCTCCCAAAAACAAAATAAAGTCTCTAAAAATAATTTTCAGGTTCAATTTCACTATCTTCCTCCCGAAAACAAAAAGAGTCCTGAAGAGACCATTGTGAATATCAGTCATAAAGGCTTCCTGGAAAATGAAATAAAGTCTAACAGACTATTTTCAGGATCAATTTCACTGGTTTCCTCCCACAAAATGAAAAGAGTCTTGAAGGGACCATCGTGAATATCAGTGTCACAGGTTCCCATAGTCAGTTTTAATCTGACAGGCTTCCTGAAAATGAAATAAACTCCCATAGAATATTGCCAGGCTCAATACAGCAGGCTACTCGGAAACGTATTTCCAAGTCAAGATTCACAATTTTCAGGAAAAAAACTCAAGCACGCCCATGGTTCAATATTGGTGTAAAATGCAAATACACCATACAATGCCATCATACTTATAATATCAAAAATCAGGGCATATGGAGTAGCTACAATGGCCAAATATATTGTTAATGTCAATGTAATGGTAACCAACAATATCTAGAGAATAAGAAAAAGACGCATCTTTAGCTTCATCCTCTTGTTCACTGCAGAAGCATTGCCAGACAATCTTGGTCCAAGAAGATGAACCTGATTAGCTGCCGCTATGGTAGGTGTTGAAGCTTCCTCAATCCTGGGTGATAGTTGACCGAAGTTCACCCAGGGAGAAGGAGCCTCTATCATCGGTAGGACAGTACCAACAGATGTTGAGGCTCCCTCTACGCCTGGCAACGGTCTCTCAATATCCAGTGTACACGTTGGAGGACTCATAGCGATCTGTGGGTCCTCACCTACCTCTAGGATGAAAGGGGTAATGGCGACTTTGAATGTTTCTGATGCTGCATATGGTTCAGTGAGCTGGCTTGTTTTGTTGCTCGTGTAAGACTGTTTTTCTTGATATGATATATTCAATTGGTTTTTGTTAACTGCTATTGAATTTGTCGTCTTTCCATCTAACATTTTGCCGGCCTCGGTTGCACTTGTGGTCTCAGGGGATCCATGTTGTGATTCGTGATGTCCATCAATTGTCTGCCATTCTTGCAAGATGGCCAGCCAACCGCCATTTGAGATTTTTAATGGATTCTATGATGTCTCTAACTCTTGTCTGTTCCCGGATGTACTGTGCTGTTTTATGGTCTCTCCATGTGAGGCCCAGCATTATTTTTTCATTGGCACGTAGCATGGTTCCCACGTCTATGATGAAAGATGTAATGGCCACTCCGACGGTTCCTGATGCTGAAGATGGTTCAGTTGGCTGGCTTGTTCTGTTGCCCATGTTGGACCGTTTTTCTTGATACTATATGTTTAATTGATTTTTGTTAACTGCTATTGAATTTGTTTTGAAAAGACAAAAACTGGCTTCAATGCAATTTTAACAGTAAATGAAAGCAATCTTTATACTATTGTTGATAAAAAAAGAATTTTGCACAGTTTTCTTCGGATACGGCAGAACATTAATATGACGTCAAGTTGTCATGGTGAGAACGTTTACTGATAATATAGAAATAAGCTTGACCATATTTGGAAACGTTTTCATGGATTATATTTCATAGCTATGTCATCATCATCATAATCATCATCATCATCATCATCATGGGCGTCACGGAGCCAGTAGTTCCTGAACTTGTCTACCTAGTCTTTCCATCTAACATTTTGCCGGCCTCGGTTGCACATGTGGTGTCGGGGGATCCATGTTGTGAGTCTTGATCTCCATCGATTGTCTGCCATTCTTACAAGATGGCCAGCCCACTGCCATTTGAGATTTTTCATAGATTCTATGATGTCTCTAAGTCTTGTCTTTCCCCGGATGTACTGTGTTGTTTTGTGGTCTCTCCACGTGAGGCCCAGTATTATTTTTTCATGTGCACGTTGCATGGTTCCCACGTCTATGATGAGGGGGGTAATGGCCACTTTTGAGAAAATATTCAAAGCCTCTAAATGTTCAAATCTTGGTGGCAAAGATAAACCAATATAGAATACATAGCCAGCATACATATAATTTCAGAAATCACGACATATATAGTAGCTGCAATGGCCAAAACTATACCTAATGTCAATGTAATGACAATCAAAAATGCCAAGGCAATAAGTAGAAGGCGATGCTTTAGCTTCATCCTCTGGTTCACTGCAAAAGTATTGCTAGGCAATATTGGTCGAGGAAGATCAACCCGATTAGCTGTTGCTATGGTAGGTGTTGAAGCTTCCTCAATCCTAGGTGATAGTTGACCGAAGTTCACCCGGTAAGTATGAGCCTCTACCATCGGTAGAACAGTACCAACAGATGTTGAGGCTCCCTCTATGCCTGGCAACGGTCTCTCAATATCCAGCGTGCACATTGGAGGACTCATAACGATGGGTGGGTCCTCACCCACCTCTATGATGAAGGGGGTAATGGCCACTTCGATTGTCTCTGATGGTGCATATGGTTCAGTTGGCTGGCTTGTTCTGTTGCTCATGTTGGACTGTTTTTCTTGATATGATATATACAATTAATTTTTGGTAAGCTATTGAATTGTTTTTGAGAGGAGAAAAACTGGGATCGATGCAATTTTAACAGTAAATGGAAGCAATCTTTATGCTATTGTCGATAAAACAAGAATTTTGCACAGTTTTCTTCCGATACGGCAGAACATTAAGATGACGTTAAGTTGTCATGGTGAGAACGTTTACCGATCATGAGGAAATAAGCTTGACCATATTTGGAAACGTTTTCATTGATTAAATTTCATAGCTATGTCATGATGATGATGATCATCATCATTATCATCAGTTTTTTAGTATCAGTCGTTTGAAATAGGCCTTCCCCAGGATTTGCCACACTTCTCTATGATGGGCGTCACGGAGCCAGTAGTTCCTGAACTTGTCTAGCGCGTCTTTCCATCGAACATTTTTCCGGCCTCGGTTGCACATGTGGTGTCGGGGGATCCATGTTGTGAGTCTTGATCTCCATCGATTGTCTGCCATTCTTGCAAGATGGCCAGCCCACCACCACTTGAGATTTTTCATAGATTCTATGATGTCTCTAAGTCTTGTCTTTTCCCGGATGTACTGTGATGTTTTGTGGTCTCTCCATGTGAGGCCCAGCATTATTCTTTCATGTGCACGTTGCATGGTTCCCACGTCTATGATGAAGAGGGTAATGGCCACTTTTGAGAAAATATTCAAAGCCTTTCAATGTTCAAATCTTGGTTGCAAAGATAAACCAATATAGAATACATAACCAGCATACATATAATTTCAGAAATCACGACATATATAGTAGCTGCAATGGCCAAAACTATACCTAATGTCAATGTAATGACAATCAAATATGCCAAGGCAATAAGTAGAAGGCGATGCTTTAGCTTCATCCTCTGGTTCACTGCAGAAGTATTGCTAGGCAATATTGGTCGATGGAGATGAACCCGATTAGCTGTTGCTATGGTAGGTGTTGAAGCTTCCTCAATCCTAGGTTATAGTTGACCTAAGTTCACCCGGTAAGTAGGAGCCTCTACCATCGGTAGAGCAGTACCAACGGATGTTGAGGCTCCCTCTATGCCTGGCAACGGTCTCTCAATATCCAGCATGCACATTGGAGGACTCATAGCGATGGGTGGGTCCTCACCCATCTCTATGATGAAGGGGGTAATGGCCACTTCGATTGTCTCTGATGCTGCGGATGGTTCGGTTGGCTGGCTCCTTTTGTTGCTCATGTTGGACTGTTTTTCTTGATATGATATATACGATTAATTTTTGTTAAGCTATTGAATTGTTTTTGAGAGGAGAAAAACTGGGATCGATGCAATTTTAACAGTAAATGAAAGCAATCTTTATGCTATTGTCGATAAAACAAGAATTTTGCACAGTTTTCTTCCGATACGGCAGAACATTAAGATGACGTTAAGTTGTCATGGTGAGAACGTTTACCGATCATAAGGAAATAAGTTTGATCATGTTTGGAAACGTTTTCGTTGATTAAATTTCATAGCTATGTCATGATCATGATGATCATCATCATTACCATCAGTCTTTTAGCATCAGTCGTTTGACATAGACCTCCCCAGGATTTGCCACACTTCTCTCTGATGGGCGTCACGGAGCCAGTAGTTCCTGAACTTGTCTAGCGCGTCTTTCCATCGAACATTTTTCTGGCCTCGGTTGCACATGTGGTGTCGGGGGATCCATGTTGTGAGTCTTGATCTCCATCGATTGTCTGCCATTCTTGAAAAATGGCCAGCCAACCACCATTTGAGATTTTTCATAGATTCTATGATGTCTCTAAGTCTTGTCTTTTCCCGGATGTACTGTGTTGTTTTGTGGTCTCCCAATGTGAGACCCAGCATTATTGTTTCATGTGCACGTTGCATGGTTCCCACGTCTATGATGAAGTGGGTAATGGCTACTTTTGAGAAAATATTCAAAGCCTATCAATGTTCAAATCTTGGTGGCAAAGATAAACCAAGATACTATTCACAGCCAGCATACATATAATCTCTGAAATCACGACATTTATATTAGCTGCAATGGCCAAAACTATACTTAATGTCAATGCAATGACAATCAAAAATGCCAAGGCAATAAGTAGAAGGCGATGCTTTAGCTTCATCCTCTGGTTCACTGCAGAAGTATTGCTAGGCAATATTGGTCGATGGAGATGAACCCGATTAGCTGTTGCTATGGTAGGTGTTGAAGCTTCCTCAATCCTAGGTTATAGTTGACCTAAGTTCACCCGGTAAGTAGGAGCCTCTACCATCGGTAGAGCAGTACCAACGGATGTTGAGGCTCCCTCTATGCCTGGCAACGGTCTCTCAATATCCAGCGTGCACATTGGAGGACTCATAACGATGGGTGGGTCCTCACCCACCTCTATGATGAAGGGGGTAATGGCCACTTCGATTGTCTCTGATGGTGCATATGGTTCAGTTGGCTGGCTTGTTCTGTTGCTCATGTTGGACTGTTTTTCTTGATATGATATATACAATTAATTTTTGGTAAGCTATTGAATTGTTTTTGAGAGGAGAAAAACTGGGATCGATGCAATTTTAACAGTAAATGGAAGCAATCTTTATGCTATTGTCGATAAAACAAGAATTTTGCACAGTTTTCTTCCGATACGGCAGAACATTAAGATGACGTTAAGTTGTCATGGTGAGAACGTTTACCGATCATGAGGAAATAAGCTTGACCATATTTGGAAACGTTTTCATTGATTAAATTTCATAGCTATGTCATGATGATGATGATCATCATCATTATCATCAGTTTTTTAGTATCAGTCGTTTGAAATAGGCCTTCCCCAGGATTTGCCACACTTCTCTATGATGGGCGTCACGGAGCCAGTAGTTCCTGAACTTGTCTAGCGCGTCTTTCCATCGAACATTTTTCCGGCCTCGGTTGCACATGTGGTGTCGGGGGATCCATGTTGTGAGTCTTGATCTCCATCGATTGTCTGCCATTCTTGCAAGATGGCCAGCCCACCACCACTTGAGATTTTTCATAGATTCTATGATGTCTCTAAGTCTTGTCTTTTCCCGGATGTACTGTGATGTTTTGTGGTCTCTCCATGTGAGGCCCAGCATTATTCTTTCATGTGCACGTTGCATGGTTCCCACGTCTATGATGAAGAGGGTAATGGCCACTTTTGAGAAAATATTCAAAGCCTTTCAATGTTCAAATCTTGGTTGCAAAGATAAACCAATATAGAATACATAACCAGCATACATATAATTTCAGAAATCACGACATATATAGTAGCTGCAATGGCCAAAACTATACTTAATGTCAATGTAATGACAATCAAATATGCCAAGGCAATAAGTAGAAGGCGATGCTTTAGCTTCATCCTCTGGTTCACTGCAGAAGTATTGCTAGGCAATATTGGTCGATGGAGATGAACCCGATTAGCTGTTGCTATGGTAGGTGTTGAAGCTTCCTCAATCCTAGGTTATAGTTGACCTAAGTTCACCCGGTAAGTAGGAGCCTCTACCATCGGTAGAGCAGTACCAACGGATGTTGAGGCTCCCTCTATGCCTGGCAACGGTCTCTCAATATCCAGCATGCACATTGGAGGACTCATAGCGATGGGTGGGTCCTCACCCATCTCTATGATGAAGGGGGTAATGGCCACTTCGATTGTCTCTGATGCTGCGGATGGTTCGGTTGGCTGGCTCCTTTTGTTGCTCATGTTGGACTGTTTTTCTTGATATGATATATACGATTAATTTTTGTTAAGCTATTGAATTGTTTTTGAGAGGAGAAAAACTGGGATCGATGCAATTTTAACAGTAAATGAAAGCAATCTTTATGCTATTGTCGATAAAACAAGAATTTTGCACAGTTTTCTTCCGATACGGCAGAACATTAAGATGACGTTAAGTTGTCATGGTGAGAACGTTTACCGATCATAAGGAAATAAGTTTGATCATGTTTGGAAACGTTTTCGTTGATTAAATTTCATAGCTATGTCATGATCATGATGATCATCATCATTACCATCAGTCTTTTAGCATCAGTCGTTTGACATAGACCTCCCCAGGATTTGCCACACTTCTCTCTGATGGGCGTCACGGAGCCAGTAGTTCCTGAACTTGTCTAGCGCGTCTTTCCATCGAACATTTTTCTGGCCTCGGTTGCACATGTGGTGTCGGGGGATCCATGTTGTGAGTCTTGATCTCCATCGATTGTCTGCCATTCTTGCAAAATGGCCAGCCAACCACCATTTGAGATTTTTCATAGATTCTATGATGTCTCTAAGTCTTGTCTTTTCCCGGATGTACTGTGTTGTTTTGTGGTCTCCCAATGTGAGACCCAGCATTATTGTTTCATGTGCACGTTGCATGGTTCCCACGTCTATGATGAAGTGGGTAATGGCTACTTTTGAGAAAATATTCAAAGCCTATCAATGTTCAAATCTTGGTGGCAAAGATAAACCAAGATACTATTCACAGCCAGCATACATATAATCTCTGAAATCACGACATTTATATTAGCTGCAATGGCCAAAACTATACTTAATGTCAATGCAATGACAATCAAAAATGCCAAGGCAATAAGTAGAAGGCGATGCTTTAGCTTCATCCTCTGGTTCACTGCAGAAGTATTGCTAGGCAATATTGGTCGATGGAGATGAACCCGATTAGCTGTTCCTATGGTAGGCTTTGAAGCTTCCTCAATCTTAGGTGATAGTTGACCGAAGTTCACCCGGTAAGTAGGAGCCTCTACCATCGGTAGAACAGTACCAACGGATGTTGAGGCTCCCTCTATGCCTGGCAACGGTCTCTCAATATCCAGCGTGCACATTGGAGGACTCATAACGATGGGTGGGTCCTCACCCACCTCTATGATGAAGGGGGTAATGGCCACTTCGATTGTCTCTGATGCTGCGGATGGTTCGGTTGGCTGGCTTCTTTTGTTGCTCATGTTGGACTGTTTTTCTTGATATGATATATACGATTAATTTTTGTTAAGCTATTGAATTGTTTTTGAGAGGTGAAAAGCTGAGATCGATGCAATTTTAACAGTAAATGAAAGCAATCTTTATGCTATTGTCGATAAAACAAGAACTTTGCACAGTGTTATTCCAATACGGCAGAACATTAAGATGACGTTAAGTTGTCATGGTGAGAACGTTTACCGATCATAAGGAAATAAGCTTGATCATGTTTGGAAACGTTTTCGTTGATTAAATTTCATAGCTATGTCATGATGATGATGATCATCATCATTATCATCAGTCTTTTAGCATAAGTCGTTTGACATAGACCTCCCCAGGATTTGCCACACTTCTCTCTGATGGGCGTCACGGAGCCAGTAGTCCCTGAACTTGTCTAGCGCGTCTTTCCATCGAACATTTTTCCGGCCTCGGTTGCACATGTGGTGTCGGGGGATCCATGTTGTGAGTCTTGATCTCCATCGATTGTCTGCCATTCTTGCAAAATGGCCAGCCAACCACCATTTGAGATTTTTCATAGATTCTATGATGTCTCTAAGTCTTGTCTTTCCCCGGATGTACTGTGTTGTTTTGTGGTCTCCCAATGTGAGACCCAGCATTATTGTTTCATGTGCACGTTGCATGGTTCCCACGTCTATGATGAAGTGGGTAATGGCTGCTTTTGAGAAAATATTCAAAGCCTATCAATGTTCAAATCTTGGTGGCAAAGATAAACCAAGATACTATTCACAGCCAGCATACATATAATCTCTGAAATCACGACATTTATATTAGCTGCAATGGCCAAAACTATACTTAATGTCAATGCAATGACAATCAAAAATGCCAAGGCAATAAGTAGAAGGCGATGCTTTAGCTTTATCCTCTGGTTCACTGCAGACGTATTGCTAGGCAATATGGTCAAGGAAGATGAACCCGATTAGCTGTTGCTATGGTAGGCGTTGAAGCTTCCTCAATCCTAGGTGATAGTCGACCGAAGTTCACCCGGTAAGTAGGAGCCTCTACCATCGGTAGAACAGTACCAACGGATGTTGAGGCTCCCTCTATGCCTGGCAACGGTCTCTCAATATCCAGCGTGCACATTGGAGGACTCATAGTGATTGGTGGGTCCTCACCCATCTCTATGATGAAGGGGGTAATGGCCACTCCGATTGTCTCTGATGCTGCGGATGGTTCGGTTGGCTGGCTTGTTTTGTTGCTCATGTTGGACTGTTTTTCTTGATATGATCTATACGAGTAATTTTTGTTAAGCTATTGAATTGTTTTTGAGCGGAGTAAAACTGGGATCGATGCAATTTTAACAGTAAATGAAAGCAATCTTTATGCTATTGTCGATAAAACAAGAATTTTGCACAGTGTTCTTCCGATACGGCAGAACATTAAGATGATGTTAAGTTGTCATGGTGAGAACGTTTACCGATCATAAGGAAATAAGCTTGATCATGTTTGGGAACGTTTTCATTGATTGAATTTCATAGCTATGTCATGATGATGATCATCATCATCATTATCGTCAGTCTTTTAGCATCAGTCGTTTGACATAGACCTTCCCCAGGATTTGCCACACTTCTCTATCATGGGTGTCACAGAGCCAGTAGTTCCTGAACTTGTCTAGCGCTTCTTTCCATCGAACATTTTCCCGGCTTCGGTTGCACATGTGGTGTCGGTGGATCCATGTTGTGAGTCTTGATCTCCATAGATTGTCTGCCATTTTTACAAGATGGCCAGCCCACTGCCATTTGAGATTTTTCATAGATTCTATGATGTTTCTAAGTCTTGTCTTTTCCCGGATGTACTGTGTTGTTTTGTGGTCTCTCCATGTGAGGCCCAGCATTATTGTTTCATGTGCACGTTGCATGGTTCCCACGTCTATGATGAAGGGGTAATGGCCACTTTTGAGAAAATATTCAAAGCCTCTAAATGTTCAAATCTTGGTGGCAAAGATAAACCAATATAGAATACATAGCCAGCATACATATAATTTCAGAAATCACGACATATATAGTAGCTGCAATGGCCAAAACTATACCTAATGTCAATGCAATGACAATCAAAAATGCCAAGGCAATAAGTAGAAGGCGATGCTTTAGCTTCATCCTCTGGTTCACTGCAGAAGTATTGCTAGGCAATATTGGTTGAGGAAGATGAACCCGATTAGTTGTTGCTATGGTAGGTGTTGGAGCTTCCTCAATCCTAGGTGATAATTGACCGAAGTTCACCCGGTAAGTATGAGCCTTTACCATCGGTAGAACAGTACCAACGGATGTTGAGACTCCCTCTATGTCTGGCAACGGTCTCTCAATATCCAGCGTGCACATTGGAGGACTCATAACGATGGGTGGGTCCTCAACCACCTCTATGATGAAGGGGGTAATGACCACTTCGATGGTCTCTGATGCTGCGGATGGTTCGGTTGGCTGGCTTGTTTTGTTGCTCATGTTGGACTGTTTTTCTTGATATGATCTATACGATTAATTTTTGTTAAGCTATTGAATTGTTTTTGAGAGGAGAAAAACTGGGATCGATGCAATTTTAACAGTAAATGAAAGCAATCTTTATAATATTGTCGATAAAACAAGAATTTTGCACAGTTTTCTTCCGATACGGCAGAACATTAAGATGACGTTAAGTTGTCATGGTGAGAACGTTTACCGATCATGAGGAAATAAGCTTGACCATATTTGGAAACGTTTTCATTGATTAAATTTCATAGCTATGTCATGATGATGATGATCATCATCATTATCATCAGTCTTTTAGCATCAGTCGTTTGACATAGACCTTCCCCAGGATTTGCCACACTTCTCTCTGATAGGCGTCACGGAGCCAGTAGTTCCTGAACTTGTCTAGTGCGTGTTTCGATGGAACATTTTGCCAGCCTCGGTTGCACATGTGGTGTCGGGGGATCCATGTTGTGAGTCTTGATCTCCATCGATTGTCTGCCATTCTTGCAAGATGGCCAGCCCTCTGCCATTTGAGATTTTTCATACATTCTATGATGTCTCTGAGTCTTGTCAGTTCCTGCATGTACTGTGCTGTTTTGTGGTCTCTCCATGTGAGGCCCAGCATTATTCTTTCATGTGCATGTTGAATGGTTCCCACGTCTATGATGAAGGGGGAAATGGCCACTTTTGAGAAATATTCAAAGCCTCTCAATGTTCAAATCTTGATGGCAAAGATAAACCAATATAGAATACATAGCCAGCATACATATAATTTCAGAAATCACGACATATATAGTAGCTGCAATGGCCAAAACTATACCTAATGTCAATGTAATGACAATCAAAAATGCCAAGGCAATAAGTAGAAGGCGATGCTTTAGCTTCATCCTCTGGTTCAGTGCAGAAGTATTGCTAGGCAATATTGGTCGAGGAAGATCAACCCGATTAGCTGTTGCTATGGTAGGTGTCGAAGCTTCTTCAATCCTAGGTGATAGTTGACCGAAGTTCACCCGGTAAGTATGAGCCTCTACCATCGGTAGAACAGTCCAACGGATGTTGAGGCTCCCTCTATGCCTGGCAACGGTCTCTCAATATCCAGCGTGCACATTGGAGGACTCATAACGATGGGTGGGTCCTCACCCACCTCTATGATGAAGGGGGTAATGGCCACTCGGATTGTCTCTGATGGTGCATATTGTTCAGTTGGCTGGCTTGTTTTGTTGCTCATGTTGGACTGTTTTTCTTGATATGATCTATACGAGTAATTTTTGTTAAGCTATTGAATTGTTTTTGAGAGGAGAAAAACTGGGATCGATGCAATTTTAACAGTAAATGGAAGCAATCTTTATGCTATTGTCGATAAAACAAGAATTTTGCACAGTGTTCTTCCGATACGGCAGAACATTAAGATGACGTTAAGTTGTCATGGTGAGAACGTTTACCGATCATGAGGAAATAAGCTTGACCATATTTGGAAACGTTTTCATTGATTAAATTTCATAGCTATGTCATGATGATGATCATCATCATCATTATCATCAGTTTTTTAGTATCAGTCGTTTGGAATAGGCCTTCCCCAGGATTTGCCACACTTCTCTATGATGGGCGTCACGGAGCCAGTAGTTCCTGAACTTGTCTAGTGCGTCTTTCCATCGAACATTTTTCCGGCCTCGGTTGCACACGTGGTGTCGGGGGATCCATGTTGTGAGTCTTGATCTCCATCGATTGTCTGCCATTCTTGCAAAATGGCCAGCCGACCGCCATTTGAGATTTTTCATAGATTCTATGATGTCTCTAAGTCTTGTCTTTTCCCGGATGTACTGTGTCGTTTTGTGGTCTCTCCATGTGAGGCCCAGCATTATTCTTTCATGTGCACGTTGCATGGTTCCCACGTCTATGATGAAGAGGGTAATGGCCACTTTTGAGAAAATATTCAAAGCCTTTCAATGTTCAAATCTTGGTTGCAAAGATAAACCAATATAGAATACATAGCCAGCATACATATAATTTCAGAAATCACGACATATATAGTAGCTGCAATGGCCAAAACTATACCTAATGTCAATGTAATGACAATCAAATATGCCAAGGCAATAAGTAGAAGGCGATGCTTTAGCTTCATCCTCTGGTTCAGTGCAGAAGTATTGCTAGGCAATATTGGTCGAGGAAGATCAACCCGATTAGCTGTTGCTATGGTAGGTGTTAAAGCTTCCTCAATCCTAGGTGATAGTTGACCTAAGTTCACCCGGTAAGTAGGAGCCTCTACCATCGGTAGAGCAGTACCAACGGATGTTGAGGCTCCCTCTATGCCTGGCAACGGTCTCTCAATATCCAGCGTGCACATTGCAGGACTCATAGCGATGGGTGGGTCCTCACCCATCTCTATGATGAAGGGGGTAATGGCCACTTCGATTGTCTCTGATGCTGCGGATGGTTCGGTTGGCTGGCTTCTTTTGTTGCTCATGTTGGACTGTTTTTCTTGATATGATATATACGATTAATTTTTGTTAAGCTATTGAATTGTTTTTGAGAGGAGAAAAACTGAGATCGATGCAATTTTAACAGTAAATGAAAGCAATCTTAATGCTATTGTCGATAAAACAAGAATTTTGCACAGTTTTCTTCCGATACGGCAGAACATTAAGATGACGTTAAGTTGTCATGGTGAGAACGTTTACCGATCATAAGGAAATAAGTTTGATCATGTTTGGAAACGTTTTCGTTGATTAAATTTCATAGCTATGTCATGATGATGATGATCATCATCATTACCATCAGTCTTTTAGCATCAGTCGTTTGACATAGACCTCCCCAAGATTTGCCACACTTCTCTCTGATGGGCGTCACGGAGCCAGTAGTTCCTGAACTTGTCTAGCGCGTCTTTCGATCGAACATTTTTCCGGCCTCGGTTGCACATGTGGTGTCGGGGGATCTATGTTGTGAGTCTTGATCTCCATCGATTGTCTGCCATTCTTGCAAAATGGCCAGCCCACCGCCATTTGAGATTTTTCATAGATTCTATGATGTCTCTAAGTCTTGTCTTTTCCCGGATGTACTGTGTTGTTTTGTGGTCTCCTAATGTGAGACCAAGCATTATTGTTTCATGTGCACGTTGCATGGTTCCCACGTCTATGATGAAGTGGGTAATGGTTACTTTTGAGAAAATATTCAAAGCTTATCAATGTTCAAATCTTGGTGGCAAAGATAAACCAAGATACTATTCACAGCCAGCATACATATAATCTCTGAAATCACGACATTTATATTAGCTGCAATGGCCAAAACTATACTTAATGTCAATGCAATGACAATCAAAAATGCCAAGGCAATAAGTAGAAGGCGATGCTTTAGCTTCATCCTCTGGTTCAGTGCAGAAGTATTGCTAGGCAATATTGGTCGATGGAGATGAACCCGATTAGCTGTTGCTATGGTAGGCGTTGAAGCTTCCTCAATCCTAGGTGATAGTTGACCGAAGTTCACCCGGTAAGTAGGAGCCTCTACCATCGGTAGAACAGTACCAACGGATGTTGAGGCTCCTTCTATGCCTGGCAACGGTCTTTCAATATCCAGCGTGCACATTGGAGGACTCATAGCGATGGGTGGGTCCTCACCCATCTCTATGATGAAGGGGGTAATGGCCACTTCGATTGTCTCTGATGCTGCGGATGGTTCGGTTGGCTGGCTTCTTTTGTTGCTCATGTTGGACTGTTTTTCTTGATATGATATATAAGATTAATTTCTGTTGAGCTATTGAATTGTTTTTGAGAGGAGAAAAACTGAGATCGATGCAATTTTAACAGTAAATGAAAGCAATCTTTATACTATTGTCGATAAAACAAGAATTTTGCACAGTGTTATTCCAATACGGCAGAACATTAGGATGACGTTAAGTTGTCATGGTGAGAACGTTTACCGATCATAAGGAAATAAGCTTGATCATGTTTGGAAACGTTTTCGTTGATTAAATTTCATAGCTATGTCATGATGATGATGATCATCATCATTATCATCAGTCTTTCAGCATCAGTCGTTTGACATAGACCTTCCCCAGGATTTGCCACACTTCTCTATGATGGGCGTCACGAAGCCAGTAGTTCCTGAACTTGTCTAGCGCGTCTTTCGATCGAACATTTTTCCGGCCTCGGTTGCACACGTGGTGTCGGGGGATCCATGTTGTGAGTCTTGATCTCCATCGATTGTCTGCCATTCTTGCAAAATGGCCAGCCGACCGCCATTTGAGATTTTTCATAGATTCTATGATGTCTCTAAGTCTTGTCTTTTCCCGGATGTACTGTGTTGTTTTGTGGTCTCCCAATGTGAGACCCAGCATTATTGTTTCATGTGCACGTTGCATGGTTCCCACGTCTATGATGAAGTGGGTAATGGCTACTTTTGAGAAAATATTCAAAGCCTATCAATGTTCAAATCTTGGTGGCAAAGATAAACCAAGATACTATTCACAGCCAGCATACATATAATCTCTGAAATCACGACATTTATATTAGCTGCAATGGCCAAAACTATACTTAATGTCAATGCAATGACAATCAAAAATGCCAAGGCAATAAGTAGAAGGCGATGCTTTAGCTTCATCCTCTGGTTCACTGCAGAAGTATTGCTAGGCAATATTGGTCGATGGAGATGAACCCGATTAGCTGTTGCTATGGTAGGCGTTGAAGCTTCCTCAATCCTAGGTGATAGTTGACCGAAGTTCACCCGGTAGGTAAGAGCCTCTACCATCGGTAGAACAGTACCAACGGATGTTGAGGCTCCCTCTATGCCTGGCAACGGTCTCTCAATATCCAGCGTGCACATTGGAGGACTCATAGTGATGGGTGGGTCCTCACCCATCTCTATGATGAAGGGGGTAATGGCCACTTCGATTGTCTCTGATGCTGCGGATGGTTCGGTTGGCTGGCTTCTTTTGTTGCTCATGTTGGACTGTTTTTCTTGATATGATATATACGATTAATTTTTGTTAAGCTATTGAATTGTTTTTGAGCGGAGAAAAACTGGGATCGATGCAATTTTAACAGTAAATGAAAGCAATCTTTATAATATTGTCGATAAAACAAGAATTTTGCACAGTGTTCTTCCGATACGGCAGAACATTAAGATGACGTTAAGTTGTCATGGTGAGAACGTTTACCGATCATAAGGAAATAAGCTTGACCATATTTGGAAACGTTTTCATCGATTAAATTTCATAGCTATGTCATGATGATGATGATCGTCATCATTATCATCAGTCTTTTAGCATAAGTCGTTTGACATACACCTCCCCAGGATTTGCCACACTTCTCTCTGATGGGCGTCACGGAGCCAGTAGTTCCTGAACTTGTCTAGCGCGTCTTTCCATTGAACATTTTTCCGGCCTCGGTTGCACATGTGGTGTCGGGGGATCCATGTTGTGAGTCTTGATCTCCATCGATTGTCTCCATTCTTGCAAAATGGCCAGCCAACCGCCATTTGAGATTTTTCATAGATTCTATGATGTCTCTAAGTCTTGTCTTCTCCCGGATGTACTGTGTTGTTTTGTGGTCTCTCCATGTGAGGCCCAGCATTATTGTTCCATGTGCACGTTGCATGGTTCCCACGTCTATGATGAAGTGGGTAATGGCTACTTTTCAGAAAATATTCAAAGCCTATCAATGTTCAAATCTTGGTGGCAAAGATAAACCAAGATACTATTCACAGCCAGCATACATATAATTTCTGAAATCACGACATTTATATTAGCTGCAATGGCCAAAACTATACTTAATGTCAATGCAATGACAATCAAAAATGCCAAGGCAATAAGTAGAAGGCGATGCTTTAGCTTCATCCTGTGGTTCAGTGCAGAAGTATTGCTAGGCAATATTGGTCGATGGAGATGAACCCGATTAGCTGTTGCTATGGTAGGCGTTGAAGCTTCCTCAATCCTAGGTGATAGTTGACCGTAGTTCACCCGGTAAGTAAGAGCCTCTACCATCGGTAGAACAGTACCAACGGATGTTGAGGCTCCCTCTATGCCTGGCAACGGTCTCTCAATATCCAGCGTGCACATTGGAGGACTCATAGCGATGGTCGGGTCCTCACCTATGATGAAGGGGGTAATGGCCACTTCGATTGTCTCTGATGCTGCGGATGGTTCGGTTGGCTGGCTTCTTTTGTTGCTCATGTTGGACTGTTTTTCTTGATATTATCTATACGATTAATTTTTGTTAAGCTATTGAATTGTTTTTGAGCGGAGAAAAACTGGGATCGATGCAATTTTAACAGTAAATGAAAGCAATCTTTATAATATTGTCGATAAAACAAGAATTTTGCACAGTGTTCTTCCGATACGGCAGAACATTAAGATGACGTTAAGTTGTCATGGTGAGAACGTTTACCGATCGTAAGGAAATAAGCTTGATCATGTTTGGAAACGTTTTCGTTGATTGAATTTCATAGCTATGTCATGATGATGATGATCATCATCATTATCATCAGTTTTTTAGTATCAGTCGTTTGAAATAGGCCTTCCCCAGGATTTGCCACACTTCTCTATGATGGGCGTCACGGAGCCAGTAGTTCCTGAACTTGTCTAGCGCATCTTTCGATCGAACATTTTTCCGGCCTCGGTTGCACACGTGGTGTCGGGGGATCCATGTTGTGAGTCTTGATCTCCATCGATTGTCTGCCATTCTTGCAAAATGGCCAGCCCATCGCCATTTGAGATTTTTCATAGATTCTATGATGTCTCTAAGTCTTGTCTTTTCCCGGATGTACTGTGTTGTTTTGTGGTCTCCCAATGCGAGACCAAGCATTATTGTTTCATGTGCACGTTGCATGGTTCCCACGTCTATGATGAAGTGGGTAATGCCTACTTTTGAGAAAATATTCAAAGCCTATCAATGTTCAAATCTTGGTGGCAAAGATAAACCAAGATACTATTCACAGCCAGCATACATATAATCTCTGAAATCACGACATTTATATTAGCTGCAATGGCCAAAACTATACTTAATGTCAATGCAATGACAATCAAAAATGCCAAGGCAATAAGTAGAAGGCGATGCTTTAGCTTCATCCTCTGGTTCACTGCAGAAGTATTGCTAGGCAATATTGGTCGATGGAGATGAACCCAATTAGCTGTTGCTATGGTAGGCGTTGAAGCTTCCTCAATCCTAGGTGATAGTTGACCGAAGTTCACCCGGTATGAAGGATCCACTACCATCGGTAGAACAGTACCAACAGATGTTGAGGCTCCCTCTATGCCTGGCAACGGTCTCTCAATATCCAGCGTGCACATTGGAGGACTCATAGCGATGGGTGGGTCCTCACCCACCTCTATGATGAAGGGGGTAATGGCCACTTCGATTGTCTCTGATGCTGCGGATGGTTCGGTTGGCTGGCTTCTTTTGTTGCTCATGTTGGACTGTTTTTCTTGATATGATATATACGATTAATTTTTGTTAAGCTATTGAATTGTTCTTGAGAGGAGAAAAACTGGGATCGATGCAATTTTAACAGTAAATGAAAGCAATCTTTATAATATTGTCGATAAAACAAGAATTTTGCACAGTGTTCTTCCGATACGGCAGAACATTAAGATGACGTTAAGTTGTCATGCTGAGAACGTTTACCGATCATAAGGAAATAAGCTTGACTATATTTGGAAACGTTTTCATCGATTAAATTTCATAGCTATGTCATGATGATGATGATCATCATCATTATCATCAGTCTTTTAACATCAGTCGTTTGACATAGACCTCCCCAGGATTTGCCACACTTCTCTCTGATGGGCGTCACAGAGCCAGTAGTTCCTGAACTTGTCTAGCGCGTCTTTCCATCGAACATTTTTCCGGCCTCGGTTGCACATGTGGTGTCGGGGGATCCATGTTGTGAGTCTTGATCTCCATCGATTGTCTCCATTGTTGCAAGATGGCCAGCCCACCACCATTTGAGATTTTTCATAGATTCTATGATGTCTCTAAGTCTTGTCTTTTCCCGGATGTACTGTGTGGTTTTGTGGTCTCTCCACGTGAGGCCCAGTATTATTCTTTCATGTGCACGTTGCATCGTTCCCACGTCTATGATGAAGGGTGTAATAGCCTCTTTTGAGAAAATATTCAAAGCCTCTCAATGTTCAAATCTTGGTGGCAAAGATAAACCAATATAGAATACATAGCCAGCATACATATAATTTCAGAAATCACAACATATATAGTAGCTGCAATGGCCAAAACTATACCTAATGTCAATGTAATGACAATCAAATATGCCAGGGCAATAAGTAGAAGGCGATGCTTTAGCTTCATCCTCTGGTTCAGTGCAGAAGTATTGCTAGGCAATATTGGTCGAGGAAGATGAACCTGATTAGCTACCGCTATGGTAGGTGTTGAAGCTTCCTCAATCCTAGGTGATAGTTGACCGAAGTTCACCCGGTAAGTAGGAGCCTCTACCATCGGTAGAACAGTACCAACTGATGTTGAGGCTCCCTTTATGCCTGGCAACGGTCTCTCAATATCCAGCGTGCACATTGGAGGACTCATAGCAGCGATGGGTGGGTCCTCACCCACCTCTATGATGAAGGGGGTAATGGCCACTTCGATTGTCTCTGATGCTGCGGATGGTTCGGTAGGCTGGCTTTTTTTGTTGCTCATGTTGGACTGTTTTTCTTGATATGATATATACGATTAATTTTTGTTAAGCTATTGAATTGTTCTTGAGAGGAGAAAAACTGGGATCGATGCAATTTTAACATTAAATGAAAGCAATCTTTATAATATTGTCGATAAAACAAGAATTTTGCACAGTGTTCTTCCGATACGGCAGAACATTAAGATGACGTTAAGTTGTCATGCTGAGAACGTTTACCGATCATAAGGAAATAAGCTTGACCATATTTGGAAACGTTTTCATCGATTAAATTTCATAGCTATGTCATGATGATGATGATCATCATCATTATCATCAGTATTTTAGCATCAGTCGTTTGACATACACCTCCCCAGGATTTGCCACACTTCTCTCTGATGGGCGTCACGGAGCCAGTAGTTCCTGAACTTGTCTAGCGCGTCTTTCCATTGAACATTTTTCCGGCCTCGGTTGCACATGTGGTGTCGGGGGATCCATGTTGTGAGTCTTGATCTCCATCGATTGTCTCCATTCTTGCAAAATGGCCAGCCAACCGCCATTTGAGATTTTTCATAGATTCTATGATGTCTCTAAGTCTTGTCTTCTCCCGGATGTACTGTGTTGTTTTGTGGTCTCTCCATGTGAGGCCCAGCATTATTGTTCCATGTGCACGTTGCATGGTTCCCACGTCTATGATGAAGTGGGTAATGGCTACTTTTCAGAAAATATTCAAAGCCTATCAATGTTCAAATCTTGGTGGCAAAGATAAACCAAGATACTATTCACAGCCAGCATACATATAATTTCTGAAATCACGACATTTATATTAGCTGCAATGGCCAAAACTATACTTAATGTCAATGCAATGACAATCAAAAATGCCAAGGCAATAAGTAGAAGGCGATGCTTTAGCTTCATCCTGTGGTTCAGTGCAGAAGTATTGCTAGGCAATATTGGTCGATGGAGATGAACCCGATTAGCTGTTGCTATGGTAGGCGTTGAAGCTTCCTCAATCCTAGGTGATAGTTGACCGTAGTTCACCCGGTAAGTAAGAGCCTCTACCATCGGTAGAACAGTACCAACGGATGTTGAGGCTCCCTCTATGCCTGGCAACGGTCTCTCAATATCCAGCGTGCACATTGGAGGACTCATAGCGATGGTCGGGTCCTCACCTATGATGAAGGGGGTAATGGCCACTTCGATTGTCTCTGATGCTGCGGATGGTTCGGTTGGCTGGCTTCTTTTGTTGCTCATGTTGGACTGTTTTTCTTGATATTATCTATACGATTAATTTTTGTTAAGCTATTGAATTGTTTTTGAGCGGAGAAAAACTGGGATCGATGCAATTTTAACAGTAAATGAAAGCAATCTTTATAATATTGTCGATAAAACAAGAATTTTGCACAGTGTTCTTCCGATACGGCAGAACATTAAGATGACGTTAAGTTGTCATGGTGAGAACGTTTACCGATCGTAAGGAAATAAGCTTGATCATGTTTGGAAACGTTTTCGTTGATTGAATTTCATAGCTATGTCATGATGATGATGATCATCATCATTATCATCAGTTTTTTAGTATCAGTCGTTTGAAATAGGCCTTCCCCAGGATTTGCCACACTTCTCTATGATGGGCGTCACGGAGCCAGTAGTTCCTGAACTTGTCTAGCGCATCTTTCGATCGAACATTTTTCCGGCCTCGGTTGCACACGTGGTGTCGGGGGATCCATGTTGTGAGTCTTGATCTCCATCGATTGTCTGCCATTCTTGCAAAATGGCCAGCCCATCGCCATTTGAGATTTTTCATAGATTCTATGATGTCTCTAAGTCTTGTCTTTTCCCGGATGTACTGTGTTGTTTTGTGGTCTCCCAATGCGAGACCAAGCATTATTGTTTCATGTGCACGTTGCATGGTTCCCACGTCTATGATGAAGTGGGTAATGCCTACTTTTGAGAAAATATTCAAAGCCTATCAATGTTCAAATCTTGGTGGCAAAGATAAACCAAGATACTATTCACAGCCAGCATACATATAATCTCTGAAATCACGACATTTATATTAGCTGCAATGGCCAAAACTATACTTAATGTCAATGCAATGACAATCAAAAATGCCAAGGCAATAAGTAGAAGGCGATGCTTTAGCTTCATCCTCTGGTTCACTGCAGAAGTATTGCTAGGCAATATTGGTCGATGGAGATGAACCCAATTAGCTGTTGCTATGGTAGGCGTTGAAGCTTCCTCAATCCTAGGTGATAGTTGACCGAAGTTCACCCGGTATGAAGGATCCACTACCATCGGTAGAACAGTACCAACAGATGTTGAGGCTCCCTCTATGCCTGGCAACGGTCTCTCAATATCCAGCGTGCACATTGGAGGACTCATAGCGATGGGTGGGTCCTCACCCACCTCTATGATGAAGGGGGTAATGGCCACTTCGATTGTCTCTGATGCTGCGGATGGTTCGGTTGGCTGGCTTCTTTTGTTGCTCATGTTGGACTGTTTTTCTTGATATGATATATACGATTAATTTTTGTTAAGCTATTGAATTGTTCTTGAGAGGAGAAAAACTGGGATCGATGCAATTTTAACAGTAAATGAAAGCAATCTTTATAATATTGTCGATAAAACAAGAATTTTGCACAGTGTTCTTCCGATACGGCAGAACATTAAGATGACGTTAAGTTGTCATGCTGAGAACGTTTACCGATCATAAGGAAATAAGCTTGACTATATTTGGAAACGTTTTCATCGATTAAATTTCATAGCTATGTCATGATGATGATGATCATCATCATTATCATCAGTCTTTTAACATCAGTCGTTTGACATAGACCTCCCCAGGATTTGCCACACTTCTCTCTGATGGGCGTCACAGAGCCAGTAGTTCCTGAACTTGTCTAGCGCGTCTTTCCATCGAACATTTTTCCGGCCTCGGTTGCACATGTGGTGTCGGGGGATCCATGTTGTGAGTCTTGATCTCCATCGATTGTCTCCATTGTTGCAAGATGGCCAGCCCACCACCATTTGAGATTTTTCATAGATTCTATGATGTCTCTAAGTCTTGTCTTTTCCCGGATGTACTGTGTGGTTTTGTGGTCTCTCCACGTGAGGCCCAGTATTATTCTTTCATGTGCACGTTGCATCGTTCCCACGTCTATGATGAAGGGTGTAATAGCCTCTTTTGAGAAAATATTCAAAGCCTCTCAATGTTCAAATCTTGGTGGCAAAGATAAACCAATATAGAATACATAGCCAGCATACATATAATTTCAGAAATCACAACATATATAGTAGCTGCAATGGCCAAAACTATACCTAATGTCAATGTAATGACAATCAAATATGCCAGGGCAATAAGTAGAAGGCGATGCTTTAGCTTCATCCTCTGGTTCAGTGCAGAAGTATTGCTAGGCAATATTGGTCGAGGAAGATGAACCTGATTAGCTACCGCTATGGTAGGTGTTGAAGCTTCCTCAATCCTAGGTGATAGTTGACCGAAGTTCACCCGGTAAGTAGGAGCCTCTACCATCGGTAGAACAGTACCAACTGATGTTGAGGCTCCCTTTATGCCTGGCAACGGTCTCTCAATATCCAGCGTGCACATTGGAGGACTCATAGCAGCGATGGGTGGGTCCTCACCCACCTCTATGATGAAGGGGGTAATGGCCACTTCGATTGTCTCTGATGCTGCGGATGGTTCGGTAGGCTGGCTTTTTTTGTTGCTCATGTTGGACTGTTTTTCTTGATATGATATATACGATTAATTTTTGTTAAGCTATTGAATTGTTCTTGAGAGGAGAAAAACTGGGATCGATGCAATTTTAACAGTAAATGAAAGCAATCTTTATAATATTGTCGATAAAACAAGAATTTTGCACAGTGTTCTTCCGATACGGCAGAACATTAAGATGACGTTAAGTTGTCATGCTGAGAACGTTTACCGATCATAAGGAAATAAGCTTGACCATATTTGGAAACGTTTTCATCGATTAAATTTCATAGCTATGTCATGATGATGATGATCATCATCATTATCATCAGTATTTTAGCATCAGTCGTTTGACATAGACCTCCCCAGGATTTGCCACACTTCTCTCTGATGGGCGTCACAGAGCCAGTAGTTCCTGAACTTGACTAGCTCGTCCTTCCATCTAACATTTTTCCGGCCTCGGTTGCACATGTGGTGTCGGGGGATCCATGTTGTGAGTCTTGATCTCCATCGATTGTCTCCATTGTTGCAAGATGGCCAGCCCACCACCATTTGAGATTAATCATAGATTCTATGATGTCTCTAAGTCTTGTCTTTTCCCGGATGTACTGTGTTGTTTTGTGGTCTCTCCATGTGAGGCCCAGCATTATTCTTTCATGTGCACGTTGCATCGTTCCCACGTCTATGATGAAGGGGGTAATGGCCACTTTTCAGAAAATATTCAAAGCCTATCAATGTTCAAATCTTGGTGGCAAAGATAAACCAAGATACTATTCACAGCCAGCATACATATAATCTCTGAAATCACGACATATATAGTAGCTGCAATGGCCAAAACTATACCTAATGTCAATGTAATGACAATCAAATATGCCAGGGCAATAAGTAGAAGGCGATGCTTTAGCTTCATCCTCTGGTTCAGTGCAGAAGTATTGCTAGGCAATATTGGTCGATGGAGATGAACCCGATTAGCTGTTGCTATGGTAGGCGTTGAAGCTTCCTCAATCCTAGGTGATAGTTGACTGAAGTTCACCCGGTAAGTAGGAGCCTCTACCATCGGTAAAACAGTAAAAACGGATGTTGAGGCTCCCTCTATGCCTGGCAACGGTCTCTCAATATCCAGTGTGCACATTGGAGGACTCATAGCGATGGGTGGGTCCTCACCCATCTCTATGATGCAGGGGGTAATGGCCACTTCGATTGTCTCTGATGCTGCGGATGGGTCTGTTGGCTGGCTTCTTTTGTTGCTCATGTTGGACTGTTTTTCTTGATATGATATATACAATTAATTTTTGTTAAGCTATTGAATTGTTCTTGAGAGGAGAAAAACTGGGATCGATGCAATTTTAACAGTAAATGAAAGCAATCTTTATAATATTGTCGATAAAACAAGAATTTTGCACAGTGTTCTTCCGATACGGCAGAACATTAAGATGACGTTAAGTTGTCATGGTGAGAATGTTTACCGATCATAAGGAAATAAGCTTGATCATGTTTGGAAACGTTTTCGTTGATTAAATTTCATGGCTATGTCATGATGATGATGATCATCATCATTATCATCAGTCTTTTAGCATCAGTCGTTTGACATAGACTTCCCCAGGATTTGCCACACTTCTCTATGATGGGCGTCACAGAGCCAGTACTTCCTGAACTTGTCTAGCACGTCTTTCCATCGAACATTTTTCCGGCCTCGGTTGCACATGTGGTGTCGGGGGATCCATGTTGTGAGTCTTGATCTCCATCGATTGTCTGCCATTGTTGCAAGATGGCCAGCCCACCACCATTTGAGATTTTTCATAGATTCTATGATGTCTCTAAGTCTTGTCTTTTCCCGGATGTACTGTGTTGTTTTGTGGTCTCTCCTTGTGAGGCCCAGCATTATTTTTTCATGTGCATGTTGCATGGTTCCCACGTCTATGATGAAGAGGGTAATGGCCACTTTTGAGAAAATATTCAAAGCCTATCAATGTTCAAATCTTGGTGGCAAAGATAAACCAATATAGAATACATAGCCAGCATATATATAATTTCAGAAATCACGACATATATAGTAGCTGCAATGGCCAAAACTATACTTAATGTCAATGCAATGACAATCAAAAATGCCAAGGCAATAAGTAGAAGGCGATGCTTTAGCTTCATCCTGTGGTTCAGTGCAGAAGTATTGCTAGGCAATATTGGTCGAGGAAGATGAACCCGATTAGCTGCCGCTATGGTAGGTGTTGAAGCTTCCTCAATCCTAGGTGATAGTTGACTGAAGTTCACCCAGAGAGAAGGAGCCTCTACCACAGCTAGGACAGTACCAACAGATGTTGAGGCTCCTTCTACGCCTGGCAACAGTCTCTCAATATCCAGCGTGCACATTGGAGGACTCATAGCGATGGGTGGGTCCTCACCCACCTCTATGATAAAGGGTGTAATGGACATTTCGACGGTTTCTGATGCTGCAGATGGTTTGGTTGGCTGGCTTCTTTTGTTGCTCATGTAGGACCGTTTTTCTTGATACGATATGTTCAGTTGATTTTTGTTAACTGCTATTAAATATGTTTTGAAAAGACAAAAACTGGGTTCAATGCAATCTTAACAGTAAATGGAAGAAATCTTTATACTATTGTTGATAAAACAAGAATTTTGCACAGTTTTCATCCGATACGGCAAAACATTAAGATGACGTTGGGTTGTCATGGTGAGAACGTTTACCGATCGTATGGAAATAAGCTTGACTATATTTGGAAACGTTTTCATGGATTATATTTCATGGCTATGTCATGATGATGATGATGATCATCATCATCATCAGTCTTTTATTGTCCGTCGTTGGACATAGACCCTCCCCAGGATTTGCCACACTGCTTTATCATTATTCTTTCATATGCATGTTGCATGGTTCCTTGCTTACGAGTCTGTCTCTTGGTTAAGTTCTATGTTCCAGCTCCATAAGCGATTATTGGGAGGATGCATTGGTTATACAACCTTCTCTTTAGGATTAATGGGATCCTATTATTTTTGAGGGTTGTGCTTGCTCTGCCAAAGGCTTGCCATCCTAGTGTGATTCTCTGCTTGATTCCTTCTTCTTTTGAGGGTTTCATTGAGATCATTTTTTCGATCTTTTCTTCTTATTACATTGAAGAAAGTTGTTAAAAAACATTGGAACATTTCTTATGTGGCTTCCCTTCAAGGCTTGGTTATAAACACTTTGGAAAATCAATCCTTTTTTTTATTACATTCAAGAAAGTTGCTAAAAACCATTGAAACATTTCTTCTGAGGCTTCTCTTCAAGGCCTGGTTATGAACACTTTGGATATTCAATCCTTTATTTTAATTACAATCAAGAAAGTTGTTAAAAACCATTGAAACATTTCTTTTGAGGCTTCCATTCAAGGCTTGGTTATGAACACATTGGATATTCAATCCTTTATTTTAATTACATTCAAGGAAGTTGTTAAAACCATTGAAACATTCCTTCTGAAGCTTCTCTTCAAGGCTTGGTTATGAACACTTTGGATATTCAATCCTTTATTTTAATTACAATCAAGAAAGTTGTTAAAAACCATTGAAACATTTCTTCTGAGGCTTCCCTTCAAGGCTTGGTTATGAACACATTGGATATTCAATCCTTTTTTTTAATTACATTCAAGAAAGTTGTTAAAACCATTGAAACATTCCTTCTGAGGCTTCTCTTCAAGGCTTGGTTATGAACACTTCGGATATTCAATCCTTTATTTTAATTACAATCAAGAAGGTTGTTGAAAACCATTGAAACATTTCTTCTGAGGCTTCCCTTCAAGGCTTGGTTATGAACACATTGGATATTCAATCCTTTATTTTAATTACATTCAAGAAAGTTGTTAAAACCATTGAAACATTCCTTCTAAGGCTTCTCTTCAAGGCTTGGTTATGAACACTTTGGATATTCAATCCTTTATTTTAATTACAATCAAGAAAGTTGTTAAAAACCCTTGAAACATTGCTTCTGTGGCTTCCCTTCAAGGCTCGGTTATGAACACTTTGGAAAATCAATCCTTTTTTTTTATTACATTCAAGAAAGTTGTTTAAAACCATTGAAACATTTCTTCTGAGGCTTCCCTTCAAGGCTTGGTTATGAACACTTTGGATATTCAATCCTTTATTTTAATTACAATCAAGAAAAGGTTAAAAACCATTGAAACATTGCTTCTGTGGCTTCCCTTCAAGGCTTGGTTATGAACACATTGGATATTCAATCCTTTATTTTAATTACATCCAAGAAAGTTTTTAAAACCATTGAAACATTCCTTCTGAGGCTTCTGTTCAAGGCTTGGTTATGAACACTTTGGATATTCAATCCTTTATTTTAATTACAATCAAGAAAGTTGTTAAAAACCATTGAAACATTCCTTCTGAGGTTTTTCAAGGCTTGATCATGAACACTTTGGATAATCAATCCTTTTTTTTAATTACATTCAAGAAAGTTGTTAAAAACCAGTGAAACATTGCTTCTGAGGCATCCCTTCAAGGCTTGGTTATGAACACTTTGAAAAGTCAATCCTTTTTTCTTATTATATTCAAGAAAGTTGTTAAAAACCATTAGAACATTGCTTCTGAGGCTCCCCTTGAAGGCTTGGTTATGAACACTTTGAGAAATCAAACCTTTTTTTTAATTACATTCAAGAAAGTTGTCAAAAACCATTGAAACATTGCTTCTGAGGCTTCTCCTCAAGGCTTGGTTGAGAACACTTTTGAAAATCCCTCTTTTTTTTATTACATTCAAGAAAGTTGTTAAAAACCATTGAAATATTGCTTCTGAGGCGTCCTTTCAACGCTTGGTTATGAACACTTTCGAAAATCAATCCTTTCTTTTTATTACGATAAAGAAAGTTGTTAAAAACCACTGAAACATATCTTCTGTGGCTTCCATTCAACTCTTGGTTATGAACACTTTGGAAAATCATTCCTTTCTTTTTATTACATTCAAAAAAGTTGTTAAAAACCATTGAAACATATCTTCTGATGCTTCCCTTCAAGGCTTGGTTAGTAACACTTTGGAAAATCATTCCTTTCTTTTTATAACATTAAAGAAAGTTATTAAAAACCATTGGAACATTGCTTCTGAGGCTTCCTTTCAAGGCTTGGTTATAAACACTTTGGAAAATCAATCCTTTTTTTTTATTACATTCAAGAAAGTTGTTAAAAACCATTGAAATATTGCTTCTGAGGCTTCTCCTCAAGGTTTGGTTAAGAACCCTTTGGAAAAATCAATCTTTTTTTTTATTACATTAAAGAAAGTTATTAAAAACTATTGGAACATTGCTTCTGAGGCTTTCCTTCAACGCTTGGTTATGAACACTTTGGAAAATCAATCCTTTTTTTTTATTACATTCAAGAAAGTTGTTAAAAACCATTGAAACATTGCTTCTGACGCTTCTCCTCAAGGCTTGGTTAAGAACTCTTTGGAAAATCAATCTTTTTTTTTATTACATTCAAGAAAGTTGTTAAAAACCATTGAAACATTGCTTCTGAGGCTTCCCTTCAAGGCTTGGTTATGGACACTTTGGAAAATCAATCTTTTTCTTTATTACATTCAAGAAAGTTGTTAAAAACCAGTGAAACATTGTTTCTGAGGCTTCCCTTTCAGGCTTGGTTAAGAACACTTTGGAAAATCAATCCTTTTCTTTTATTACATTCAAAAAGTTGTTAAAAACCATTGAAACATTTCTTTTGAGGCTTCCCTTCAAGGCTTGGTTATGAATACTTTGGAAAATCCATCCCTTTTTTTTATTACATTCAAGAAAGTTGTTAAAAACCAGTGAAACATTGCTTCTGAGGCTTCCCTTCAAGTCTTGGTTATGAACACTTTGGAAAATCAATCCTTTTTTGTATTACATTCAAGAAAGTTGTTAAAAACGATTGAAACATTGCCTCTGAGGCTTCCCTTGAACGCTTGGTTATGAACACTTTGGAAAATCAATCTTTTTTTTTATTACATTCAAGAAAGTTGTTAAAAACCATTGAAACATTGCTTTTGAGGCTTCCCTTCCAGGCTTGGTTAAGAACTCTTTGGAAAATCAATCCTTTTTTTTTATTACATTCAAGAAAGTTGTTAAAAACCATTGAAACATTGCTTTTGAGGCTTCCCTTCCAGGCTTGGTTATGAACACTTTGGATATTCAATCCTTTATTTTAATTACAATCAAGAAAAGGTTAAAAACCATTGAAACATTGCTTCTGTGGCTTCCCTTCAAGGCTTGGTTATGAACACATTGGATATTCAATCCTTTATTTTAATTACATTCAAGAAAGTTTTTAAAACCATTGAAACATTCCTTCTGAGGCTTCTGTTCAAGGCTTGGTTATGAACACTTTGGATATTCAATCCTTTATTTTAATTACAATCAAGAAAGTTGTTAAAAACCATTGAAACATTCCTTCTGAGGTTTTTCAAGGCTTGATCATGAACACTTTGGATAATCAATCCTTTTTTTTAATTACATTCAAGAAAGTTGTTAAAAACCAGTGAAACATTGCTTCTGAGGCATCCCTTCAAGGCTTGGTTATGAACACTTTGAAAAGTCAATCCTTTTTTCTTATTATATTCAAGAAAGTTGTTAAAAACCATTAGAACATTGCTTCTGAGGCTCCCCTTGAAGGCTTGGTTATGAACACTTTGAGAAATCAAACCTTTTTTTTAATTACATTCAAGAAAGTTGTCAAAAACCATTGAAACATTTCTTCTGAGGCTTCTCCTCAAGGCTTGGTTGAGAACACTTTTGAAAATCCCTCTTTTTTTTATTACATTCAAGAAAGTTGTTAAAAACCATTGAAATATTGCTTCTGAGGCGTCCTTTCAACGCTTGGTTATGAACACTTTCGAAAATCAATCCTTTCTTTTTATTACGATAAAGAAAGTTGTTAAAAACCACTGAAACATATCTTCTGTGGCTTCCATTCAACTCTTGGTTATGAACACTTTGGAAAATCATTCCTTTCTTTTTATTACATTCAAAAAAGTTGTTAAAAACCATTGAAACATATCTTCTGATGCTTCCCTTCAAGGCTTGGTTAGTAACACTTTGGAAAATCATTCCTTTCTTTTTATAACATTAAAGAAAGTTATTAAAAACCATTGGAACATTGCTTCTGAGGCTTCCTTTCAAGGCTTGGTTATAAACACTTTGGAAAATCAATCCTTTTTTTTTATTACATTCAAGAAAGTTGTTAAAAACCATTGAAATATTGCTTCTGAGGCTTCTCCTCAAGGTTTGGTTAAGAACCCTTTGGAAAAATCAATCTTTTTTTTTATTACATTCAAAAAAGTTGTTAAAAACCATTGAAACATTGCTTCTGAGGCTTTCCTTCAACGCTTGGTTATGAACACTTTGGAAAATCAATCCTTTTTTTTTATTACATTCAAGAAAGTTGTTAAAAACCATTGAAACATTGCTTCTGACGCTTCTCCTAAAGGCTTGGTTAAGAACTCTTTGGAAAATCAATCTTTTTTTTTATTACATTCAAGAAAGTTGTTAAAAACCATTGAAACATTGCTTCTGAGGCTTCACTTCAACACTTGGTTATGAACATTTTAGGGAATCGATTCTTTTTTTTATTACATTCAAGAAAGTTGTTAAAAACCATTGAAACATTTCTTCTGAGGCTTCCCTTCAAGGCTTGGTTATGGACACTTTGGAAAATCAATCTTTTTCTTTATTACATTCAAGAAAGTTGTTAAAAACCAGTGAAACATTGTTTCTGAGGCTTCCCTTTCAGGCTTGGTTAAGAACACTTTGGAAAATCAATCCTTTTCTTTTATTACATTCAAAAAGTTGTTAAAAACCATTGAAACATTTCTTTTGAGGCTTCCCTTCAAGGCTTGGTTATGAATACTTTGGAAAATCCATCCCTTTTTTTTATTACATTCAAGAAAGTTGTTAAAAACCAGTGAAACATTGCTTCTGAGGCTTCCCTTCAAGTCTTGGTTATGAACACTTTGGAAAATCAATCCTTTTTTGTATTACATTCAAGAAAGTTGTTAAAAACGATTGAAACATTGCCTCTGAGGCTTCCCTTGAACGCTTGGTTATGAACACTTTGGAAAATCAATCTTTTTTTTTATTACATTCAAGAAAGTTGTTAAAAACCATTGAAACATTGCTTTTGAGGCTTCCCTTCCAGGCTTGGTTATGAACACTTTGGAAAATCATTCTTTTCTTTTTATTACATTCAAGAAAGTTATTAAAAACCATTGGAACATTGCTTCTGAGGCTTCACTTCAACGCTTGGTTATGAACACTTTGGGAAATCAATCCTTTTTTTTTATTACATTCAAGAAAGTTGTTAAAAACCATTGAAATATTGCTTCTAAGGCTTCTCCTCAAGGTTTGGTCAAGAACCTTTTGGAAAATCAATCTTTTTTTTTATTACATTCAAGAAAGTTGTTAAAAACCATTGAAACATTGCTTCTGAGGCTTCCCTTCAACGCTTGGTTATGAACACTTTGGGAAATCAATCCTTTTCTTTATTACATTCAAGAAAGTTGTTAAAAACCATTGAAACATTGCTTCTGAGGCTTCTCCTCAAGGCTTGGTTAAGAACTCCTTGGAAAATCAATCTTTTTTCTTATTACATTCAAGAAAGTTGTTAAAAACCATTGAAACATTTCGTTTGAGGCTTCCCTTCAAGGCTTGGTTATGGACACTTTGGAAAATCCCTCCCTTTTTTTTATTACATTCAAGAAAGTTGTTAAAAACCATTGAAACATTGCTTCTGAGGCTTCTTTTCAAGGCTTGGTTATGAACACTTTGGAAAATCAATCCTTTTTTTTATTACATTCAAGACAGTTGTTAAAAACCATTGAAACATTGCTTCTGAGGCTTCCCTTCCAGGCTTGGTTAAGAACACTTTGGAAAATCAATCCTTTTTTTTATTACATTCAAGAAAGTTGTTAAAAACCATTGAAACATTGCTTCTGAGGCTTTCTCCTCAAGGCTTGGTTAAGAACTCTATGGAAAATCAATCTTTTTTTTTATTACATTCAAGAAAGTTGTTAAAAACCATTGAAACATTGCTTCTGAGGCTTCACTTCAACGCTTGGTTATGAACACTTTGGAAATTCATTCCTTTTTTTTATTACATTCAAGAAAGTTGTTAAAAATATTGGAACATTGCTTCTGAGGCTTACCTTCAAAGCTTGGTTATGAACACTTTGGAAAATCAATCTTTTTTTTTTATTACATTCAGGAATGTTGTTAAAAACCAGTGAAACATTTCTTTTGAGGCTTCCCTTCCAGGCTTGGTTATGAACACTTTGGAAAATCAATCTTTTTTTTTTATTACATTCAAGAAAGTTGTTAAAAACCATTGAAACACTGCTTCTGAGGCTTCCCTTCAACGCTTGGTTATGAACACTTTGGAAAATCAATCTTTTTTTTTAATTACATTCGAGAAAGTTGTTAAAAACCATGGAAACATTGCTTCTGAGGCTTTTTTTCAAGGCTTGGTTATGAACACTTTGGAAAATCAATCCTTTCTTTATATTACATTCAAGAAAGTTGTTAAAAACCAGTGAAACATTGCTTCTGAGGCTTCCCTTCAAGTCTTGGTTATGAACACTTTGGAAAATCAATCTTTTTTTTTATTACATTAAAGAAAGTTTTTAAAAACTATTGGAACATTTCTTTTGATGCTTACCTTCAACGCTTGGTTATGAACACTTTGGAAAATCAATCTTTTTTTTTTATTACATTCAAGAAAGTTGTTGAAAACCATTGAAACATTGCTTCTGAGGCTTCCTTTCAAGGCTTGGTTAAGAACTCTTTGGAAAATCAATCTTTTTCTTTATTACATTCAAAAAAGTTGTTAAAAACCATTGAAACATTGCTTCTGGGGCTTTACTTCAAAGCTTGGTTATGAACACTTTGGAAAATCAATCCTTTTTTTTTATTACATTCGAGAAAGTTGTTTAAAACCATTGAAACATTGCTTCTGAGGCTTCCCTTCAAGGCTTGGTTATGAACACTTTGGAAAATCAATCTTTTTTTTTATTACATTCAAGAAAGTTGTTAAAAACCATTGAAACATTGCTTCTGAGGCTTCCCTTCCAGGCTTGGTTATGAACACTTTGGAATATCAATCTTTTTTTTTTATTACATTCAAAAAAGTTGTTAAAAACCATTGAAACATTTCTTTTGAGGCTTCCCTTCAAGGCTTGGTTATGAACACTTTGGAAAATCAATCTTTTTTTTTTATTACATTCAAGAAAGTTGTTAAAAACCATTGAAACATTGCTTCTGAGGCTTCACTTCAACGCTTGGTTATGAACACTTTGGAAAATGAATCTTTTTTTTTATTACATCCAAGAAAGTTTACTTTGGAAAATCAATCCTTTCTTTTTATTACATTCAAGAAAGTTGTTAAATCCATTGAAACATTGCTTTTGAGGTTTCCCTTCAAGGTTTGGTTAAGAATACTTAGGAAAATCAATCTTTTTTTTTATTACATTCAAGAAAGTTGTTAAAATCCATTGAAACATTGCTTCTGAGGCTTCCTTTCAAGGATTGGTTAAGAACTCTTTGGAAAATCAATCTTTTTTTTTATTACATTCAAGAAAGTTGTTAAAAACCAGTGAAACATTGCTTCTGAGGCTTCCCTTCAAAGCTTGGTTATGAACACTTTGGAAAATCAATCCTTTTTTTTTATTACACTCAAAAAAGTTGTTAAAAACCATTGAAACACTGCTTTTGAGGCTTCCCTTCAACGCTTGGTTATGAACACTTTGGAAAATCAATCCTTTTTTTTTATTACATTCAAGAAAGTTGTTAAAAACCATTGAAATATTGCTTCTAAGGCTTCTCCTCAAGGTTTGGTCAAGAACCTTTTGGAAAATCAATCTTTTTTTTTATTACATTCAAGAAAGTTGTTAAAAACCATTGAAACATTGCTTCTGAGGCTTCCCTTCAACGCTTGGTTATGAACACTTTGGGAAATCAATCCTTTTCTTTATTACATTCAAGAAAGTTGTTAAAAACCATTGAAACATTGCTTCTGAGGCTTCTCCTCAAGGCTTGGTTAAGAACTCCTTGGAAAATCAATCTTTTTTCTTATTACATTCAAGAAAGTTGTTAAAAACCATTGAAACATTTCGTTTGAGGCTTCCCTTCAAGGCTTAGTTATGGACACTTTGGAAAATCCCTCCCTTTTTTTTATTACATTCAAGAAAGTTGTTAAAAACCATTGAAACATTGCTTCTGAGGCTTCTTTTCAAGGCTTGGTTATGAACACTTTGGAAAATCAATCCTTTTTTTTATTACATTCAAGACAGTTGTTAAAAACCATTGAAACATTGCTTCTGAGGCTTCCCTTCCAGGCTTGGTTAAGAACACTTTGGAAAATCAATCCTTTTTTTTATTACATTCAAGAAAGTTGTTAAAAACCAGTGAAACATTGCTTCTGAGGCTTCCCTTCAACGCTTGGTTATGAACACTTTGGAAAATCCATCCCCTTTTTTTTATTACATTCAAGAAAGTTGTTAAAAACCAGTGAAACATTGCTTCTGAGGCTTCCCTTCAACGCTTGGTTATGAACACTTTGGAAAATGAATCTTTTTTTTTATTACATCCAAGAAAGTTGACTTTGGAAAATCAATCCTTTCTTTTTATTACATTCAAGAAAGTTGTTAAATCCATTGAAACATTGCTTTTGAGGCTTCCCTTCAAGGTTTGGTTAAGAATACTTTGGAAAATCAATCCTTTTTTTTTATTACATTAAAGAAAGTTGTTAAAATCCATTGAAACATTGCTTCTGAGGCTTCCTTTCAAGGATTGGTTAAGAACTCTTTGGGAAATCAATCTTTTTTTTTATTACATTCAAGAAAGTTGTTAAAAACCAGTGAAACATTGCTTCTGAGGCTTCCCTTCAAAGCTTGGTTATGAACACTTTGGAAAATCAATCCTTTTTTTTTATTACACTCAAGAAAGTTGTTAAAAACCATTGAAACATTGCTCCTGAGGCTTCCCTTCAACACTTGGTTAAGAACACTTTGGAAAATCAATCCTTTCTTTTTATTACAATAAAGAAAGTTGTTAAAAACCAGTGAAACATTGCTTCTGAGGCTTCCCTTCAAAGCTAGGTTATGAACACTTTGGAAAATCCATCCCTTTTTTTTAATACATTCAAGAAAGTTGTAAAAAACAATTGAAACATTGCTTGTGAGGCTTCCCTTCAACGCTTGGTTATGAACACTTTGGAAAATCAATCCTTTTTTTTTATTACACTCAAAAAGTTGTTAAAAACCATTGAAACACTGCTTCTGAGGCTTCCCCTCAATGCTTGGTTATGAACACTTTGGAAAATCAATCCGTTTTTTTTATTACATTCAAGAAAGTTGTTAAAAACCATTGAAACATTGCTTCTGAGGCTTCCCTTCAAGGTTTGTTGAAGAACTCTTTGGAAAATCAATTTTTTTTTTTATTACATTCAAGAAAATTGTTAAAAACCATTGAAACATTGCTTCTGAGGCTTCCCTTCAACGCTTGGTTATGATCAATTTGGGAAATCAATCCTTTTTTTTTATTACACTCAAGAAAGTTGTTAAAAACCATTGAAACACTGCTTCTGAGGCTTCCCTTCAACGCTTGGTTATGAACACTTTGGAATATCAATCTTTTTTTTTTATTACATTCAAAAAAGTTGTTAAAAACCATTGAAACATTGCTTCTGAAGCGTCCTTTCAACGCTTGGTTATGAACACTTTGGAAAATCAATCCTTTCTTTATATTACATTCAAGAAAGTTGTTAAAAACCATTGAAACATTGCTTCTGAGGCTTCCATTCAACGCTTGGTTATGAACACTTTGGAAAATCATTCCTTTCTTCTTATTACATTAAAAAAGCTGTTAAAAACCATTTAAACATTTCTTCTGATGCCTCCCTTCAAGGATTGCTTATGAACACTTTGGAAAATCAATCCTTTCTTTTTATTACATTAAAGAAAGTTATTAAAAACTATTGGAACATTGCTTCTAAGGCTTCCCTTCAAGGCTTGGTTATAAACACTTTAGAAAATCAATCCTTTTTTTTTATTACATTCAATAAAGTTGTTAAAAACCATTGAAACATTTCTTTTGAGGCTTCCCTTCAAGGCTCTGTTAAGAACTCTATGGAAAATCAATCTTTTTTTTTATTACATTCGAGAAAATTGTTAAAAACCATTGAAACATTGCTTCTGAAGCGTCTCCTCAAGGCTTGGTTAAGAACTCTATGGAAAATCAATCTTTTTTTTTATTACATTCAAGAAAGTTGTTAAAAACCATTGAAACATTGCTTCTGAGGCTTCTCCTCAATTTTTGGTTAAGAACCTTCCGGAAAATCAATCTTTTTTTTTATTACATTCAAAAAAGTTGTTAAAAACCATTGAAACATTTCTTCTGAGGCTTCCCTTCCAGGCTTGGTTCAGAACACTTTGGAAAATCAATCCTTTCTTTTCATTACATTCAAGAAAGTTGTTAAAAACCATTGAAACATTTCTTCTGAGGCTTCCCTTCAGGGCTTGGTTATGAACACTTTGGAAAATCAATCTTTTTTTTTTATTACATTCAAGAAAGTTGTTAAAAACCATTGAAACACTGCTTCTGAGGCTTCCCTTCAACGCTTGGTTATGAACACTTTGGAAAATCAATCTTTTTTTTTTATTACATTCGAGAAAGTTGTTAAAAACCATGGAAACATTGCTTCTGAGGCTTCTTTTCAAGGCTTGGTTACGAACACTTTGGAAAATCTATCCTTTCTTTATATTACATTCAAGAAAGTTGATAAAAACCATTGAAACATTGCTTCTGAAGTTTCCCTTCAAGTCTTGGTTATGAACACTTTGGAAAATCAATCCTTTTTTTTTATTACATTCAAGAAAGTTTTTAAAAACCAGTGAAACATTGCTTCTGAGGCTTCCCTTCCAGGCTTGGTTATGAACACTTTGGAAAATCAATCTTTTTTTTTATTAGATCCAAGAAAGTTGTTAAAAACCATTGAAACATTTCTTCTGATTCTTCCCTTCAAGGCTTAGTTATGAACACTTTGGAAAATCAATCCTTTTTTTTATTACATTAAAGAAAGTTATTAAAAACTATTGGAACATCGCTTCTGAGGCTTCCCATCAAGGCTTGGTTATGAACACTTTGGAAAATCAATCCTTTTTTTTTATTGCATTCAAGAAAGTTGTTAAAAACCATTGAAATATTGCTTCTGAGGCTTCTCCTCAAGGTTTGGTTAAGAACCCTTTGGAAAATCAATCTTTTTTATTATTACATTCAGAAAAATTGTTAAAAACTATTGGAACATTGCTTCTAAGGCTTCCCATCAAGGCTTGGTTATGAACACTTTGGAAAATCAATCTTTTTTTTTTATTACATTCAAGAAAGTTGTTAAAAACCATTGAAACATTGCTTCTGAGGCTTTCTCCTCAAGGCTTGGTTAAGAACTCTATGGAAAATCAATTTTTTTTTTTTTATTACATTCAAGAAAGTTGTTAAAAATCATTGAAACATTGCTTCTGAGGCTTTCTCCTCAAGGCTTGGTTAAGAACTCTATGGAAAATCAATCTTTTTTTTTATTACATTCAAGAAAGTTGTTAAAAACCATTGAAACATTGCTTCTGAGGCTTCACTTCAACGCTTGGTTATGAACACTTTGGAAAATCATTCCTTTTTTTTATTACATTCAAGAAAGTTGTTAAAAATATTGGAACATTGCTTCTGAGGCTTACCTTCAAAGCTTGGTTATGAACAGTTTGGAAAATCCATCCCTTTTTTTTATTACATTCAGGAATGTTGTTAAAAACCAGTGAAACATTTCTTTTGAGGCTTCCCTTCCAGGCTTGGTTATGAACACTTTGGAAAATCAATCTTTTTTTTTTATTACATTCAAGAAAGTTGTTAAAAACCATTGAAACACTGCTTCTGTGGCTTCCCTTCAACGCTTGGTTATGAACACTTTGGAAAATCAATCTTTTTTTTTAATTACATTCGAGAAAGTTGTTAAAAACCATGGAAACATTGCTTCTGAGGCTTTTTTTCAAGGCTTGGTTATGAACACTTTGGAAAATCAATCCTTTCTTTATATTACATTCAAGAAAGTTGTTAAAAACCAGTGAAACATTGCTTCTGAGGCTTCCCTTCCAGGCTTGGTTATGAACACTTTGGAAAATCAATCTTTTTTTTTATTACATTAAAGAAAGTTATTAAAAACTATTGGAACATTTCTTTTGATGCTTACCTTCAACGCTTGGTTATGAACACTTTGGAAAATCAATCTTTTTTTTTTATTACATTCAAGAAAGTTGTTGAAAACCATTGAAACATTGCTTCTGAGGCTTCCTTTCAAGGCTTGGTTAAGAACTCTTTGGAAAATCAATCTTTTTCTTTATTACATTCAAAAAAGTTGTTAAAAACCATTGAAACATTGCTTCTGGGGCTTTACTTCAAAGCTTGGTTATGAACACTTTGGAAAATCAATCCTTTTTTTTTATTACATTCAAGAAAGTTGTTTAAAACCATTGAAACATTGCTTCTGAGGCTTCCCTTCAAGGCTTGGTTATGAACACTTTGGAAAATCAATCTTTTTTTTTATTACATTCAAGAAAGTTGTTAAAAACCATTGAAACATTGCTTCTGAGGCTTCCCTTCCAGGCTTTGTTAAGAACACTTTGGAAAATCAATTTTTTTTTTTTATTTCATTCAAGAAAGTTGTTAAAAACCATTGAAACATTTCTTTTGAGGCTTCCCTTCAAGGCTTGGTTATGAACACTTTGGAAAATCCATCCCTTTTTTTTATTACATTCAAGAAAGTTGTTAGAAACCAGTGAAACATTGCTTCTGAGGCTTCCCTTCCAGGCTTGGTTATGAACACTTTGGAAAATCAATCTTTTTTTTTATTACATCCAAGAAAGTTGTTAAAAACCATTGAAACATTTCTTCTGATTCTTCCCTTCAAGGCTCGGTTATGAACACTTTGGAAAATCAATCCTTTTTTTTATTACATTAAAGAAAGTTATTAAAAACTATTGGAACATCGCTTCTGAGGCTTCCCTTCAAGGCTTGGTTATGAACACTTTGGAAAATCAATCTTTTTTTTTTATTGCATTCAAGAAAGTTGTTAAAAACCATTGAAATATTGCTTATGAGGCTTCTCCTCAAGGTTTGGTTAAGAACCCTTTGGAAAATCAATCTTTTTTATTATTACATTCAGAAAAATTGTTAAAAACCATTGAAACATTGCTTCTGAGGCTTCCCTTCAACGTTTGGTTATGAACACTTTGGAAAATCAATCTTTTTTTTTTATTACATTCAAGAAAGTTGTTAAAAACCATTGAAACATTGCTTCTGAGGCTTTCTCCTCAAGGCTTGGTTGAGAACTCTATGGAAAATCAATCTTTTTTTTTTATTACATTCAAGAAAGTTGTGAAAAACCATTGAAACATTGCTTCTAAGGCTTTCTCCTCAAGGCTTGGTTAAGAACTCTATGGAAAATCAATCTTTTTTTTTATTACATTCAAGAAAGTCGTTAAAAACCATTGAAACATTGCTTCTGAGGCTTCACTTCAACGCTTGGTTATGAACACTTTGGAAAATCAATCCTTTTTTTTTATTACATTCAAGAAAGTTGTTAAAAACCATTGAAACATTTTGTTTGAGGCTTCCCTTCAAGGCTTGGTTAGGGACACTTTGGAAAATCCCTCCCTTTTTTTTATTACATTCAAGAAAGTTGTTAAAAACCATTGAAACATTTCGTTTGAGGCTTCCCTTCAAGGCTTGGTTATGAACACTTTGGAAAATCCATCCCTTTTTTTTTATTACATTCAAGAAAGTTGTTAAAAACCATTGAAACATTTCGTTTGAGGCTTCCCTTCAAGGCTTGGTTATGAACACTTTGGAAAATCCATCCCTTTTTTTTATTACATTCAAGAAAGTTGTTGAAAACCAGTGAAACATTGCTTCTGAGGCTTCCCTTCCAGGCTTGGTTATGAACACTTTGGAAAATCAATATTTTTTTTTTATTGCATTCAAGAAAGTTGTTAAAAACCATTGAAACATTGCTTTTGAGGCTTCCCTTCCAGGCTTGGTTATGAACACTTTGGGAAATCAATCTTTTTTTTTTATTACATTCAAGAAAGTTGTTAAAAACCATTGAAACACTGCTTCTGAGGCTTCCCTTCAATGCTTGGTTATGAACACTTTGGAAAATCAATCTTTTTTTTTTATTACATTCAAAAAAGTTGTTAAAAACCATGGAAACATTGCTTCTGAGGCTTCCTTTCAACGCTTGGTTATGAACACTTTGGAAAATCAATCCTTTCTTTTTATTACAATAAAGAAAGTTGTTAAAAACCATTGAAACACTGCTTCTGAGGCTTCCCTTCAATGCTTGGTTATGAACACTTTGGAAAATCAATCTTTTTTTTTTATTACATTCAAAAAAGTTGTTAAAAACCATTGAAACATTGCTTCTGAGGCTTCCTTTCAACGCTTTGTTACGAACACTTTGGAAAATCAACCTTTTCTTTTTATTACAATAAAGAAAGTTGTTAAAAACCATTGAAACATTTCTTCTGATGCTTCCCTTCAAGGCTTCGTTAAGAACACTTTGGAAAATCATTCCTTTCTTTTTATTACATTAAAGAAAGTTGTTAAAAACCATTGAAACATTTCTTCTGAGGCTTCCCTTCATGGTTTGGTTATGAACACTTTGGAAAATCAATCCTTTCTTTTTATTACATTCTAAAAAGTTATTAAAAACTATTGGAACATTGCTTCTGAGGCTTCCCTTCAACGCTTGGTTATGAACACTTTGGAAAATCAATCTTTTTTTTTATTACATTCAAGAAAGTTCTTAAAAGCCATTGAAACATTGCTTCTGAGGCTTCCCTTCAACGCTTGGTTATGAACAGTTTGGAAAATCAATCCTTTTTTTTTATTACATTCAAAAAAGTTGTTAAAAACCATTGAAACATTGCTTCTGACGCTTCCCTTCAACCCTTGGTTATGAACAGTTTGGAAAATCAATCTTTTTTTTTATTACATTCAAGAAAGTTGTTAAAAACCACTGAAACATTTATTCTGAGGCTTCCCTTCAAGGCTTGGTTATGAACACTATGGAAAATCAATCTTTTTTTTCTATTACATTCAAGAATGTTGTTAAAAACCATTGAAACATTGCTTCTGAGGCTTTCCTTCAACGCTTGGTTATGAACACTTTGGAAAATCAATTCTTTTTTTTTATTACATTCAAGAAAGTTCTTGAAAGCCATCGAAACATTGCTTCTGAGGCTTCCCATCAACGCTTGGTTATGAACAGTTTGGAAAATCAATCTTTTTTTTTATTACATTCAAGAAAGTTGTTAAAAACCATTGAAACATTGCTCCTGAGGCTTCCCTTCAACGCTTGGTTATGAACACTATGGAAAAACATTTTTTTTTTTTATTACATTCAAGAAAGTTGTTAAAAACCATTGAAACATTGCTTCTGAGGCTTTCTCCTCAAGGCTTGGTTAAGAACTCTATGGAAAATCAATCTTTTTTTTTATTACATTCAAGAAAGTTGTTAAAAACCATTGAAACATTGCTTCTGAGGCTTCACTTCAACGCTTGGTTATGAACACTTTGGAAAATCATTCCTTTTTTTTATCACATTCAAGAAAGTTGTTAAAAATATTGGAACATTGCTTCTGAGGCTTACCTTCAAAGCTTGGTTATGAACAGTTTGGAAAATCCATCCCTTTTTTTTATTACATTCAGGAATGTTGTTAAAAACCAGTGAAACATTTCTTTTGAGGCTTCCCTTCCAGGCTTGGTTATGAACACTTTGGAAAATCAAACTTTTTTTTAATTACATTCAAGGGAGTATTTAAAAACCATTGAAACATTGCTTCTGAGGCTTCTCCTCAAGGTTTGGTTAAGAACTTTTTGGAAAATCAATCTTTTTTTTTATTACATTCAAGAAAGTTTTTATAAACCATTGAAATATTGCTTCTGTGTCTCTTTTCCAAGGCTTGTTTATGAAAACTTTTGTGAATCAATCTTTTTTTTCTTATTACATCGAAAAAGATGTTAAAAACCATTGAAACATTTTTATGAGGCTTCCCTCCAAGGTTTTGATATGGACACTTTGGAAAATCAATCCTTCTTTTTATTACATTCAAGAAAGTTGTTAAAAACGATTGAAACATTGCTTCTGAGGCTTTCCTTCAACGCTTGGTTATGAACACTTTAGAAAATCAATCTTTTTTTTTATTACATTCAAGAAAGTAGTTAAAAACCATTGAAACATTGCTTCTGAGGCTTCCCTTCAACACTTGGTTATGAACACTTTGGAAAATCAATCCTTTCTTTTTATTACAATAAAGAAAGTTTTTAAAAACCATTGAAACATTTCTTCTGAGGCTTCCCTTCAAGGTTTGGTTATGAACACTTTGGAAAATCAATCTTTTTTTTTATTACATTCAAGAAAGTTGTTAAAAACCATTGAAACATTGCTTCTGACGCTTCCCTTCCAGGCTTGGTTATGAACACTTTGGAAAATCAATCTTTTTTTTTTATTACATTCAAGAAAGTTGTTCAAAACCATTGAAACATTGCTTTTGAGGCTTCCCTTCAACGCTTGGTTATGAACACTTTGGAAAATCAATCCATTTTTTTTATTACATTCAAGAAAGTTGTTAAAAACCATTGAAACATTTCGTTTGAGGCTTCATTTCAAGGCTTGGTTATGAACACTTTGGAAAATCAATCTTTTTTTTTTATTACATTCTAGAAAGTTGTTAAAAACCAGTGAAATATTGCTTCTGAGGCTTCCCTTCCAGGCTTGGTTATGAACACTGTGGAAAATCAATCTTTTTTTTTATTACATTCAAGAAAGTTGTTAAAAACCATTGAAACATTGCTCCTGAGGCTTCCCTTCAACGCTTGGTTAAGAACTCTTTGGAAAATCAAACTTTTTTTTAATTACATTCAAGGGAGTATTTAAAAACCATTGAAACATTGCTTCTGAGGCTTCTTTTCAACGCTTGATTATGAACACTTTGGAAAATCAATCTTTTTTTTTTATTACATTCAAGAAAGTTTTTACAAACCATTGAAACATTGCTTCTGTGTCTTTTTTCCAAGGCTTGTTTATGAAAAACTTTTGTGAATCAATCCTTTTTTTCTTATTACATCGAAAAAGATGTTAAAAACCATTGAAACATTTTTATGAGGCTTCCCTCCAAGGCTTCGATATGGACACTTTGGAAAATCAATCTTTCTTTTTATTACATTCAAGAAAGTTGTTAAGAACGATTGAAACATTGCTTCTGAGGCTTTCCTTCAACGCTTGGTTATGAACAGTTTGGAAAATCAATCTTTTTTTTTATTACATTCAAGAAAGTAGTTAAAAACCATTGAAACATTGCTTCTGAGGCTTCCCTTCAACACTTGGTTATGAACACTTTTGAAAATCAATCCTTTTTTTTTATTACAATAAAGAAAGTTTTTAAAAACTATTGAAACATTTTTTCTGAGGCTTCCCTTCAAGGCTTGGTTATGAACACTTTGGAAAATCAATCCTTTTTTTTTTACATTCTAGGTAGTTGTTAAAAACCATTGAAACATTTCTTTTGAGGCTTCCCTTCAAGGCTTGGTTATGAACACTTTGGAAAATCAATCTTTTTTTTTTATTACATTCAAGAAAGTTGTTAAAAGCCATTGAAACATTGCTTCTGAGGCTTCCCTTCAACGCTTGGTTATGAACACTTTGGAAAATCAATCCATTTTTTTTATTACATTCAAGAAAGTTGTTAAAAACCATTGAAACATTTCGTTTGAGGCTTCATTTCAAGGCTTGGTTATGAACACTTTGGGAAATCCATCCCTTTTTTTTATTACATTCAAGAAAGTTGTTAAAAACCAGTGAAACATTGCTTCTGAGGCTTCCCTTCCAGGCTTGGTTAAGAACTCTTTGGAAAATCAGACTTTTTTTTAATTACATTCAAAGGTGTATTTAAAAACCATTGAAACATTGCTTCTGAGGCTTCCTTTCAACGCTTGATTATGAACACTTTGGAAAATCAATCTTTTTTTTTTATTACATTCAAGAAAGTTTTTACAAACCATTGAAACATTGCTCCTGTGTCTTTTTTCCAAGGCTTGTTTATGAAAAACTTTTGTGAATCACTCCTTTTTTTCTTATTACATCGAAAAAGATGTTAAAAACCATTGAAACATTTTTATGTGGCTTCCCTCCAAGGCTTCGATATGGACACTTTGGAAAATCAATCTTTTTTTTTATTACATTCAAGAAAGTTGTTAAAAACGATTGAAACATTGCTTCTGAGGCTTCCCTTCCAGGCTTGGTTATGAACACTTTGGAAAATCAATCTTTTTTTTTATTACATTCAAGAAAGTTGTTAAAAACCATTGAAACATTGCTTCTGAGGCTTCCCTTCAACACTTGGTTATGAACACTTTGGAAAATCAATCCTTTTTTTTTATTACATTCAAGAAAGTTCTTAAAAGCCATTGAAACATTGCTTCTGAGGCTTCCCTTCAACGCTTGGTTATGAACAGTTTGGAAAATCAATCTTTTTTTTTATTACATTCAAGAAAGTTGTTAAAAACCATTGAAACATTGCTCCTGAGGCTTCCCTTCAACGCTTGGTTATGAACAGTTTGGAAAATCAATCTTTTTTTTTATTACATTCTAGAAAGTTGTTAAAAACCACTGAAACATTTATTCTGAGGCTTCCCTTCAAGGCTTGGTTATGAACACTATGGAAAATCAATCTTTTTTTTCTATTACATTCAAGAAAGTTGTTAAAAACCATTGAAACATTGCTCCTGAGGCTTCCCTTCAACGCTTGGTTAAGAACTCTTTGGAAAATCAATCTTTTTTTTTATTACATTCAAGAAAGTTGTTAAAAACCACTGAAACATTTATTCTGAGGCTTCCCTTCAAGGCTTGGTTATGAACACTATGGAAAATCAATCTTTTTTTTCTATTACATTCAAGAAAGTTGTTAAAAACCATTGAAACATTGCTTCTGAGGCTTTCCTTCAACGCTTGGTTATGAACACTTTGGAAAATCAATCCTTTTTTTTTATTACATTCAAGAAAGTTCTTAAAAGCCATCGAAACATTGCTTCTGAGGCTTCCCTTCAACGCTTGGTTATGAACAGTTTGGAAAATCAATCTTTTTTTTTATTACATTCAAGAAAGTTGTTAAAAATCATTGAAACATTGCTCCTGAGGCTTCCCTTCAACGCTTGGTTATGAACACTATGGAAAAACATTTTTTTTTTTTATTACATTCAAGAAAGTTGTTAAAAACCATTGAAACATTGCTTCTGAGGCTTTCTCCTCAAGGCTTGGTTAAGAACTCTATGGAAAATCAATCTTTTTTTTTATTACATTCAAGAAAGTTGTTAAAAACCATTGAAACATTGCTTCTGAGGCTTCCCTTCAACGCTTGGTTATGAACACTTTGGAAAATCAATCTTTTTTTTTTATTACATTCAAGGAAGTTGTTAAAAACCATGGAAACATTGCTTCTGAGGCTTCCCTTCAAGGCTTGGTTATGAACACTTTGGAAAATCAATCTTTTTTTTTTATTACATTCAAGAAAGTTGTTAAAAACCATTGAAACATTGCTTCAGAGGCTTCCCTTCCAGGCTTGGTAAAGAACTCTTTGGAAAAACAATCTTTTTTTTTATTACATTCAAGAAAGTTGTTAAAAACCATTGAAACATTGCTTCTGAGGCTTCACTTCAACGCTTGGTTATGAACGCTTTGGGAAATCAATCCTTTTTTTTATTACATTCAAAAAAAGTTGTTAAAAACCATTGAAACATTGCTTCTGAGGCTTCTCCTCAAGGCTTGGTTAAGAACTCTTTGGAAAATCATTTTTTTTTTATTACATTCAAGAAAGTTGTTAAAAACCATTGAAACATTTCTTCTGAGGCTTCCCTTCAAGGCTTGGTTATGAACACTTTGGAAAATCAATCTTTTTTCCTTTATTACATTGAAGAAAGATGTTAAAAACCATTGAATTGTTGCTTCTGAGGCTTCCCTTCAAGGCTTGGTTATGAACACTTTGGGAAATCCATCTTTTATTTTTATTACATTCAAGAAAGTTGTTAAAAACGATTGAAACATTGCTTCTGAGGCTTCCCTTCAACGCTTGGTTATGAACACTTTGGGAAATCCATCTTTTTTTTTTATTACATTCAAGAAAGTTGTTAAAAACCATGGAAACATTGCTTCTGAGGCTTCCCTTCAACGTTTGGTTATGAACACTTTGGAAATTCAATCCTTTCTTTTTATTACAATAAAGAAAGTTGTTAAAAACTATTGAAACATTTCTTCTATGGCTTCCCTTCAAGGCTTGGATATGGACACTTTGGAAAATCATTCCTTTCTTTTTATTACATTCAAGAAAGTTGTTAAAAACCATTGAAACATTGCTTCTGAGGCTTCCCTTCAACACTTGGTTAAAAACACTTTGAAAAATCAATCTTTTTCTTTATTACATTCAAGAAAGTTGTTAAAAACCAGTGAAACATTGCTTCTGAGGCTTCCCTTCAACGCTTGGTTATGGACACTTTGGAAAATCAATCCTTTATCTTTATTACATTCAAGAAAGTTGTTAAAAACCATTGAAACATTGCTTCTGTGTCTTTTTTCCAAGGCTTGGTTATGAACACTTTTGAGAATCAATCCTTTTTTTTTATTACATTCAAGAAAGTTGTTAAAAACCATTGAAACATTGCTTCTGAGGCTTCTCCTCAAGGCTTGGTTATGAACACTTCGGAAAATCAATCTTTTTTTTTATTACATTCAAGAAAGATGTTAAAAACCATTGAAACATTGCTTCTGAGGCTTCCCTTCAACGCTTGGTTATGAACACTTTGGAAAAACAATCCTCTTTTTTATTACATTCAACAAAGTTGTTAAAAACCATTGAAATATTGCTTCAGTGGCTACAGTTCAAGGTTTGTAAATGATAACTTTAAAAAATCAATCCTATTTTCTTACTGCATTCAAGAAAGATTTTAAAAACCATTGAAACATCGCTTCTGTGGCTACCATTTATGGCTTGATTATTAACACGTGTCAATTCCCAAGCCCTGAACACTATAACCAAACTGATAGCTTTCCCCCTTCCCTTGATTGTTGATATACTAGCACTGCTTGGGCAGGCTAGTTACTTTACGACCCTTGACCATCCTTGTGGATTTTGGCAACTTTACCTGCGGACTGAGCATAGGTTGAAAGCTTCTTCCGTGTGCCACATGGGATTATACCAATTCAGGGTAATGCCCTTTGGATTGGCAAACGCCCCGGGGGTGTTCTATTAATTGATGTCCATAGTGTTGGCAGGGATGGAACAATACGCTATGGCATATATTGACGACATTTTAATATTTTCAAAAACGGCAGATGAACACCTTCGGTACTTGCAACTAGTATTCGACAAATTAAGGGAGCACGGACTAAAATTGAAACTGCCAAAATGTCAGTTCATGAAAAAAAAAACGAAGTACCTCGGGTTTATTATTAGTCAGGAGGGAGTTAAAGCTGACATGGACAAGGTGGAAGTAATAAGAAATATGCCAGTACCTAACTCAGTAAGGCCGGATAGAGGTTTTATCGGGGCGATAGGGTACTACCGGCGATTTGTGCCTGCGTTCTCTAAGATTGCAGCACCCATAATAGCCTTCACAAGGAAGTACGCCCGGTTTAGGTGGTCCGAAGAATGCCAGAAGGCCTTTGAGACATTAAAATAAAGATTGACGAAGGTACCGTTGTTGGCGTACCCCGACATGAACCAACCAATGAATCTCTATATCAACGCGAGTGTGGACTGTATAGGGCCTGTTTAACGCAGCCCTGTCCAGCTAAGGAGGGTCCCATCCCGGGAATCCTGGAGGAAATTCCATTATATTTCCTGTCACATAAGCTGTCGCCAACCCAGCGGAGGTGGCCAGTGGTGGAAAGGGAGGCATATGCTATTGTCTATGCCGTCCAGAAATTAGACTACTATCTGAACGGGGCCACCTTCATTATTAAAACGGATCATGAGCCTCTAAAATATTTATTTGAGGCAAACTGCGAAAATAAGAAAGTTAATCAGTGGGCCTTGAAGTTAGCCAATTATAACTGCAAGATAGAATATCTGGCTGGTAAGGAGAATAAATGCACAGACTTGCTGTCAAGGATACCCGAACAACTAGAATCTGACCCAATTGAAAATTTAGAGGAGATGGACGATAGAGCATATACTATAAATGTTATTAACTCGAATGTCCTGAAGGGAGGGCCAGAAGAAGAAGAGGAAATAGAGAAAGGAGAAGGAGAAGAAGTAGAAAACAAATTGGGAACCCTGCAACGGGAAGAGGTTGAGAGAGAATATGGGGACGATAAAGAATTACAGAAAATCAGACGGGAAATAGAAAAAGAAGGATACGCAGGCAAATACATGTTACAGGATGGGATGGTGTATCGCATAGCTGAAAAAGAAGGGGAGACTAGACTTTGGTTATATGTTCCTAATAAAATTAGAATGAAAGTGCTAGATGTATGCCACGACAGACTGGGGCACATGGGAGTAGACAAAACATATGATTTGATCAGTGAAAGATATTATTGGCCGGGAGTCTATAAAGAAGTGCTGCTCTATGTGGGGAAGTGTACTACATGCCAAAGTAGATCTAGCCGACAGGATAAGGCGCCTGTCGAAGAGATGGATGTACCATCTTTTCCGTTTGAAAAAAATTAGTCTGGATATCTCAGGACCGTACGGAAAATCGAGAAGTGGCAATATGTATATCGTCGGTTTTGTGGACTGGCTGACCAATTGGCCTGAAATATTTGCGATCAGTGATAAAAAGGCCGTACCAATATCGAACTTGCTGCTGACTGAGATATTCCCTAGATATGGGACTCCGAGAGTAGTAGTGACGGATAACGGTCTGGAGAATGTAAACAAAGTTATGAGAGAAACGTTTGAAAAATCGGAATTGGAGACGCCATTTGCTATCATTAACACAGGTATCACAGATCTGTGTGACACTGAACACGAACTACAAACTGTCGAGCAACATGACATTGAAAAGCAAGACGTTGCTCGGAAACCGATATTTTCTGCACATGAGAAGTGAGGAAAACTGAAAAAAAATGAGAATGATTTATTGATTGGCAAGAGATGCTGCAAGTCTCGATAATGAAAAACATATGAAAAAAAAAAGAGGAAGGAAAGAGAACAATACTGCTTATTTTCAATGTTTCATACTTTTCACAGACAATTAAAAACGAGGGACCCACTTTTTTTTAAAGTACATATGAATGATTTTTTTAAGTGGCAGTAGCTACCAAATTAAAGTGTTGAATAATCGTAGCTTGCATGCAAAGAACGAAAAAAAAAAAAAAAGAAAAGACAATCCCAGAAAATAATCCGATCCGTCGGATATAATCTTTGATCGACAAGACAGAAATCTGTCTATTTTGTTGTATTCAAAATGTTTTGTTTCTTTTTACATGTCTCTCTGGAGTTCGGACACCTTGCGTGTAAAAGATTTTTTTCTATAAAACACAAGAGAGGCGGCCGATGTTTTAGATGACTTTTACTGGGGTAAAAGTCAGGTAACAAAGGGGTGGGGAGTGATGTGACACTAGGGGACCAGGAGTCCCCCGTGTCCTAAAAATTACTATGGTTATTACCAATGGAGTTATCTGTATTAAAGGCTTAATATGTTTTTGGAAGATACTGTAGGAAATTGAGAATTACGTGCTTCCAAGTGCGGGCACCTGCAGTTTCTCAATTTAATGTCTTCTGTCAAATCCCTGGGTTGCAAAAACAAGTACTTTTAGAGAAGTTCTCTTCCCGATTTGATGTCTAGATAGGGGCTTGATATGTTTCTTGAAGATACCGTAGGAAGTGAGAATTACGTGCTTCCAAGTGCAGGCGCCCGCAGTTTCTCAATTTAATGTCTTCTATCGGATTCCTGGGTTGCAAAAACAAGCACTCTTAGAGAAGTTCTCCTCCTGGTTCGATGGCCAGATGGGGGCCAATGTCTGGGGTCTTGAGAGAAAGAGTAAAGCTTTTGAAAGAAAAGTAATTTGCAGAGTTCTTGAAAGAGGGGGGAGGCTAATTTATGATCTTGGACGGACTTGCGTCGTGAGACGGATGAGGGTCAATATTTGGGATTTTCTGGAAGGATTGAGATAACAGGAAAAGAAAGAAAGGAAGTCAATTACAAAGAAATACAGTGTTGACACCCAGGGCTTAAATAGAAGGGATTTTCGTAACAGCAATAGAGTAGAGTTGGGGGTTCGAGAAGTGAACGCTACCAGTCCCTCAGGTCAGCCGTCCACCTTCGTAACCATCAACCGCTGCTACCATCCAGTAGACTACCGTTCGTGACATGAGAGACCAGTCAGTTTGACTTAGATGAAAATCGGCCACCTCTCTTTTCAACAGCGGATAAGCATTTCCCGTCTCCAGAGATATTGATAATCAATACTCTATATAAAACAGTTAAACGAAATTTCAACTTGTTGCATTCTTTTACTAACCCAGAACCACGGCTGGTTTAGTATAGTTTGTGAGACCATCACACAGACGCTGAGGAAGGTCCACATCAGTCTTAAAGGCTTCCTGGAAAGAAAATAAGGTCTCATAGACTATTTTCAGGTTCAATTTTACTGGCTTCCTCCCGAAAACGAAGAGAGTCTTGAAGACAACATTGTGAATTTCAGTGTCATAGACTTCCCCAAAACGAAATAAAGTCTCACACACTATTTTCAGGTTCAATTTCACTGGCTTTCTCCCGAAAACAAAAAGAGTTTTGAAAAGACCATTGTGAATCTCAGTCTCATAGACTTCCCAAAAACGAAATAAAGTCTCACAGACTATTTTCAGTTTCAATTTCACTGGCTTCCTCCCGGAAACGAAAAGAGTCTCGAAGAGACCATTTTGGATATGGTTTCTCCGAGACTCTATTCGTTTCTGGGATTGAAATTGAAAGCCAGGGAAATTAAACCTAGTGTTGATCACAGGAAGAAAACTAACCTGTCACACAAAAGCGTAAAGCTAACTCATGTTCCTGTCAGTGGGTGAACAATCCAACGTTTGGTGAATTTTGCTTTGCAATGATAAGAGGAACCGACATCGAAGGATCAAAAATGGATGTTGTTACGAACACTTGGCTGCCACAAGCTAATTATCCCCGTTGTAACTTTTCTGACACCTCTTGGCAGAATTAAGCCAGGCCTAAAGTGGTCTAAACAGAGCTCTTCAGCTTGGAAACCAATGTTTTTGAAGTTACTTTGGAAATTTTCCGTGGAAATCTAAATAACAATGGGCTTGTCATGTTGCAAGAATGGCACACTCCCGATGGACATCACGATTTGCCCCATGGATCTCCAGAGATCACATACACAACCGAAGGAGGCTGGCAGAATAGAAGATGAAGTGACGAACTAGAGAAATTCAGAAACTATTTACTTCGCCACACCAATGATAGACAGGAGTAGCGAATCCTGGGAGGAAGGTTTCCATCCAACCACGGACGATAAGAGAAATGAAAATATCATTTCATCAAAAATCACTTCCCAATGACTCTTTGGTATTTATTAGATATTGAATTACTAAACTATCTTACAATACTCAAATAAAATTCACAAGCAATTTTCTTTCTTTTTTTTTTAACAATCCTTTATAATCATCGTACGATGATTTAGAAGCGTATATTTCGAAAACAAAATTCAACTTGGAATCTTCCCCCCTACCTCGAAATGTAAGAATAAGAGGGAATAATGGATGAGATCTGCGTTTAGCCTTTTCCCTGGAGTTAGACCCCAATTCAAAGTTGTTTTGTTTCCTACAAGAGTTCAAAGATAAGTCAATGTTTCATCAGTCAATGATGAACCACGACCCCACCCAACATACACCGTCAGGCTGAGTTTACGCTTCTACGACAGGGAATCCCATTTCAGGCTTTCTCAAGGCCGTGGTGACCTTAAAACAATTATCAAAATGAAATCTAAGTTCTGAAAGATATGGTGCAAAAATATTGGAAATTACCAAATTAGTAAAATTGTTTCCTTCTTCTTCTTCTCCATTTTTTTCTTCCTCTCTTTCTTCTTGTTCTTCCTCTCCTTCTTCTTCTTCTTCTTCTTCTTCTTCTTCTTCTTCTTCTTCTCCTCCATCATCATCATCATCATCATCATCATCATCATCATCATCATCATCATCATCATCATCATCATCATCATCTGTTAATTCTTCCTCGCTAAATTATTAAGATGACACTGGAAATGGCCAAATGTGTCCCCATTCGCAGTCCCAGCGAGCAGCCGTTGCCCTTATGCGCTCTGGGGGTGGGGGAGTTGAGCCTAAAATTTGCACACAAACTGGCCGTGCAGACAGAATTCAGTGACCGGTGTTGCTAACTCTAATTCCTTATCTATAGCTGAAAATTTTATCTAGGTATTTCATAGCTTTTCAGGTATATACTATTTTAAAGCCCATTTATCAAATAAAGTAACTCTATGCTAAGACTGCAAGAGAAATTATCTTAGAGAAGAGAAGAATTTCTTTCATTAAACTAATGCGATTTTATTGTCCCTAAGCAAGCCTAAAAGGGTATGAATAGAGCTTTTTCACTTCAGACCCACTCTTTTAAAGGTCTTTAACAACTTTCTTGAATGCAGTAATAATATAAAAGTTTTTAAAAAAACCCAACAGCAAAGATATCTTTAGATGAATATCTAAATATTCACTGACATATTGATAATAGCTAGAAAGGTTTTTGAATTATCAAAATATCCAAACAGCCCAACAAATATCGAGACGTGGATGAAAGATAGTGAAAGTGAAGAGAAAAAGTTGTCGTCAACAAGGGTACCTCGGAAATACTCTTGATCGCTTATCTCCCTTACAAGCTATTTGAACCTTTCAAATCCTAAGCGTTTAACATAACGAGAAAAACAAGAGATTCTTTTGAAAAGGAGCCACGTTATACAGACGAGTTTGGTGTGGAATGAGATTATTAATAAGGGAAAAAACAAGTTGTTTCCAATTGATTTCCCAGTTCATTCCCGTTAGAACGTCCGAAAGAGGAATGAATAATGAGTGAAATGAAAAATCAAAAAATAGAAACCAGATAAGAATTCGGTTTGAAAGCAGTTATTTAGCCTTTGCTTAACCAGCGGGCTGTTTAGCCTTATGGTAAGTGTGTGGCTACGTTGAAGAGGCCACTTGTTGCTAACAGGTTCGATGGAAGCGCTATTTAGGCCTTTCATTGTTTCCTCTATTTATGTCGTCTAAATTCAATGATATATTAACCGTATGACGACAGCAAATAATTTGGATCAGTTTCATTTTATTAAAAATTATCATTGTTTAATAATTATAATTATTATTTTTCATTAAAAACCACTTCCCAATGATTGTTCGTTATCTTAATAGAGATTAAAGTACAAATCTATCCTACAATGCTCGAGTAAAATTCATGGGCAAATATTTTTTTCACCATCATTTATAATCAGAGTGAAATGATTTAGAAGCAAATATTTCGACAAATTTCAACTGTGAATTTTTTTTCCTCTTTCAATTGTAATAATAAGAGGGAATAGGTGAGATGCACTTTTAGCCGTTTTCCCTGGAGTTCGACCCCGATTCAAAGTTGTCTTCTCCTTTCGCCCAGGATCCCTTCCATACAAGAGATCGAAGGTAAGCCAGTGTTTCATCAGTCAACGATGAGTTCCAAAAACCCACACTCACACTATCTGGCCGAACGTGCGCTTCTATGACAGGGAATCCAATTTCAGGCCTTTCAGTCAATGTTATCATAATGAATAAAATATAAAATTCTACTTTTTGAAAGATTTGGTGTAAAAATAACAGAAAGCTTTTGGGGGGTGCGGGGGATATAATTACTAGTTTTACTACTGTAGTACTTGTAATATTAGTAATTATTTCCCTACTACAATGTTGATGATGATTATTATTATTACATAATTATTCAATTCCTTCTATAGATTGTTGAGGAGACAATGGAAATTGCCAAATCAATAAAACTTTTCTTTTTCAAATACCAGCTGAAATAATTTATTTTTTTAATCACGAATTACGTTGATAATTTCAAAAGTGTTTCAAACTTTTATTTCTCTAGTATTTCTCCTTAATATGATTCAAATTCATTGTGAAAATAACTTTTCACTTTTGGAACCTACGTTTGAAAGGATGTTTTAAATTTCTTGTGCTACAATATTTCTACATATTTTAATAGGGAAAAATGTGAAAATCAACTCAAATAAGTGTAATAAGGATATTTCAAGCTCATAAACCAATGTTTTGGAGGTTTTTAATATTTCTTTTCTTAATTTAGTATATAAAGATATAAGCAGGGCTTTTTTAGCTTCAAAAGCAATGTTTTAAAGTTTTTTTAACAATTCTAAATAATGTAGTAATAATATAAAATTGGATTTTGAAAATGTTGAAACCAAAGCTAAAATGGTATAAAGAAAGTTTTCTTAGCGTTGACACCAATGTCTTGAAAGTTTTTTGATAATTTTCTTGAATCTATCAATAATAAACGATTGAATTTTAAAGTGTAAAAAGCGAGGCTGAAAAGGTATAAACAGCTTTGAAAGTAATGTTTTAAAGGTTCTTAACTATTCTCTTTGATGTATTAATTAATCTATTCGTAAGTGAGAAAACCAAGCCTAGAAAGATATAAACATAGCTTTTTTTACCTTGAAAAACAATGTTTCAAAGTTTCAAAAACAGTGTTTCATCGGTGAACGATGAGCTCCGAAAATCCACACACACACACACACACTGTCTGGCCGAACGTACGCTTCTATGACAGGGAATCCAATTTCATGCCTTTCAGTCACCAGTTTGGCCTCTATGAATGTTATCATAATGAATAAAAAATAAAATGCAACTTTGTGAAAGATCTGGTGTAAAAATAACAAAGTTCAGAATGAGTGAAAAGGTGTTTTTAGCGGGGATGATGATGATGATGATGATGATGATGCTACGACGACGACGACGATTACACGTTATTACATAGATGATGATGATGATGATGATGATGATGATGATTACACGTTATTCCATAGATTGTAAAGGAGACGCTGGAAATAGCCTAAGTAATCAAACTTTTTTTTTAAATACCAGGCAAAACGGTTTTTTAACGACAATTCACATTGATATTTTCAAGAGTGTTTTAAACTGTTAGAGCTGTAGTATTTCTATGTAATTTGATTCAAATTCATTTTTAAAATAACCTAAATTCGAATAATGAAGACAGTTTCAGTTTGGAACCAACATTTGAAGAGATGTTTTGAATATTTAGTTTCGAGAATTTTTCTGCATATTATAATATTGAAAAAAAAAACCGAGAAAGCCCACTCAAATAAGCATAATAAAGACACTTCAAGTTTACAAACCAATGTTTTAAAGGATTTTTATCTTTTATCTTTTGAAAAGAATATTTTCAAAGTTTTACAACAATTTTCTTCAATACAGTTATATTGTATGATTGAATATTGAAAGTGATCAAATTAAGCCCCAAATCATATAAACTGTGCAATATATGTTTTCAAGGATTTTCAACAAATGTCTTGTATTGAAAAATAATGTATGCTAGACTATTGAAATATCAAAAGCAGAGCCTTGTAAGATTTGAAAGCAATGTTTTCAAGGTTTTTATCAATAATCTTGAATGTAGTTATAATATATGGGTTGGAGGATCAAAACCAAGATGAAGAGCTTGTAAATAGAGCCTTTTTAGCTTTGAAAGCAATGTTTTCAAGGTTTTTCAATAAGTTCCATGAATGTATCAATCTGATATGATTGAATTCTCAAAGTGTCACAGCTGAGCCCGAAAGGTTGTAAACAGCTTTGAAAACAATGTGCGGTTTTTTTCTAACAATTCTCCCAAACATAATGATATATGAGAAGTGGCAAAGCCCAGCCTAAAAAGGTATGAACAGAGCCTTTTTAGCTTTGAAAAGCAATGCTTCCAAGATTTTTCTACAATTTGCTTTCATGCAGTAATGATATATGATTTTATTTTCAAAATGTCTAAACCAAGCATAAAAAGGTGTAAACAGGAATTCTTAACTTTGGAAACCAATGTCTCGGATGCAGTGATAATACGTAAGTAAGAGTCAAGACCTAACCTGAAAAGGTTACAAACGAAGCTTTTTTACCTTGAAAACTAATTTTCCCAAGGTTTTGACAATTTTCTTGAACATAATAACAATACAAGAGTAAGTGTGAAAACCAAACCAAAAAGAGCCATAAACAGAGTCTTTTCAGCTCTGAAAGCCATGTCGTCATGGTTTTTCAAAAATTTTCATGAATATATCAATAAGATATGATTGAACTTTGGAAGTGTCAAAAGCAATCCTAAAAAGGTATTAGCAGAGCGTTTTTGGCCTTGAAACCAGTGTTTCCAAGGTTTTGCAACAGTTTTCTTGAATATAGTCCTAATATATGATTGAAGTTTCAAAGTGTTAAAACTGGGCCTTGAAAGATATGGAATGAGCCTTTTTAACATTTCAAGCAATGGTCTAAAGGTATTTTGACAATTTCTTTTCAATGTATTATTATCGTATAACTGAATCTTGAAAGTGCCAAAAGCAGACCTAGAGGGTATAAACAGAGCCTTTTTTAGCTTCCAAAATCAATGTTTTCAAGGTTTGTTTTTTTAAAATTTTCTCTAATGTAGTTAGAATATATGATTGCACTGAGTGAAAACCAAACCCCAAAAAGCTATATACAGAGTCTTTTCAGCTCTGAAATCCATGTCTTCATTGTTCCTCAATAATTTTCCTGAATATATCAATGAGATATGATTGAACATTGGAAGTGTGAAAACCGAACCGAAAAGGGTATACACAGGGACTTTTCAGCTTTGAAACCCATATTTTAAGGTTTTATAACAATTCTATTGAATGAAGTAATAATAGATAAAGATGTGTCAAAACCATAACTGAAAGGGTATAAAAAGAGTCTTTCTAGCTTTGAAACCCATATTTTTGAAGTTTCAAACAATTTACTTGAATGTAGTAATAATATATGAATATGTGTCAAAACCATTACTGAAAGGGTATAAAAAGAGCCTTTCTAGCTTTGAAACCCATATTTTTGAAGTTTCAAACAATTTACTTGGATGAAGTAATAATAGATGAATATGTGTCAAAACCATAACTGAAAGGGTATAAAAAGAGCCTTTCTAGCTTTGAAACCCATATTTTTGAAGTTTCAAACAATTTACTTGAATGTAGTAATAATATATGATTATGTGTCAAAACCATAACTGAAAGGGTATAAAAAGAGTCTTTCTAGCTTTGAAACCCATATTTTTGAAGTTTCAAACAATTTACTTCAATGAAGTAATAATAAATGAATATGTGTCAAAACCATAACTGAAAGGGTATAAAAAGAGCCTTTCTAGCTTTGAAACCCATATTGTTGAAGTTTCAAACAATTTACTTGAATGAAGTGATAATAGATGAATATGTGTCAAAACCATAATTGAAAGGGTATTAAAAAGAGCCTTTCTAGCTTTGAAACCCATATATTTGAAGTTTTAAACAATTTACTTCAATGAAGTAATAATAGATGAATATGTGTCCAAACCATAACTGAAAGGGTATTAAAAAGAGCTTTTCTAGCTTTCAAACCAATATTTTTGAAGTTTCAAACAATTTACTTCAATGAAGTAATAATAGATGAATTTGTGTCAAAACCATAACTGAAAGGGTATTAAAAAAAGCCTTTCTAGCTTTGAAACCCATATTTTTGAAGTTTCAAACAATTAATTGAATGAAGTAATAACAAATGAATATGTGTCCAAACCATAACTGAAAGGGTATAAAAAGAGCTTTTCTAGCTTTGAAACCCATATTTTTGAAGTTTCGAACAATTTACTTGAATGAAGTAATAATAGATTAATATGTGTCAAAACCATAACTGAAAGGGTATAAAAAGAGCCTTCCTAGCTTTGAAACCCATATTTTTGAAGTTTCAAATAATTTACTTGAATGAAGTAATAATAGATGAATATGTGTCAAAACCATAACTGAAAGGGTATTAAAAAAAGCCTTTCTAGCTTTGAAACACATATTTTTGAAGTTTGAAACAATTTACTTCAATGAAGTAATAATAGATGAATATGTGTCAAAACCATAACTGAAAGGGTATAAAAAGAGCCTTTCTAGCTTTGAAACCCATATTTTTGAAGTTTCAAACAATTAATTGAATGAAGTAATAACAAATGAATATGTGTCCAAACCATAACTGAAAGGGTATAAAAAGAGCCTTTCTAGCTTTGAAACCCATATTTTTGAAGTTTCGAACAATTTACTTGAATGAAGTAATAATAGATAAATATGTGTCAAAACCAAGCCAAGCCTTTCAAGGTTTGAAAACTATGTTTTAGAGGTTTCTCATCAATTTGTCTGAATGTAGTCAAAATATATTATTGAAATATCAAAGTGACCATAAACAAAGCCTAAAAGGGTATGAATAAAGCATTTTCAGCTTTGAAACCAATGTTTCCAATGTTTTTCATGAAATTTTTACGATGCTGTTATAACACATACTTGAATTTTCAAAATGTCCAAACCAAGCCTAAAAAGGTATAAACAGAACCTTTTTAGATTAGGAACCAATGTTTAAAAGGTCTTTAATACTTTTCTTGCATGTAGTGATAGTATATGAGTGAGTATTAAAAACAAATGTTTTCAATATTTTCAACACTTTCCAAGGAAGTAGTAATAATATATAATCAAAGTGTCAAAACTGAGCCTAAAATGCTGTAAAGAGAGTTTTTTTTAGCTTTGATAGCAATGTTTTGAAGGTTTTTAACAATTTACTTCAATGTAGTAATAATATATGATGGAATTTTCAAAGTGTCAAAACCAAGTCTGGAAGGGTATAAACAGAGCCTTTTTAGCCTTGAAACTAATGTTTGAAAGGTTTTTTTCAAAATAATATATAGATATGTATGAAGAGCAAAGCTAAAAAGATATAAACAGAGCCTTTTTAGCTTTGAATCGAATATTTCAATAAGTTTTCTTGCATTCTTTAATAATATATGAGTAAAAAGAAATTATACATGGAGCCTTTTTAGCTTTGACAATGTATGTTTACAAGGTTTTTAACAATTGTCTCGAAAGTAGTTATCATATATAATTGAATTTTGCAGGTGTAAAAAACCAAGCCTGAAAAGGTATAGACGGAGCCTTCTTAGCTTCAGAGCGAATGTTATCAACTATTAATATTCTAATGCACTGTAAAATTGCAATGGGCTGGATATATTGCAGGAATGGCACACACCAAACATACATTATGATTCACAACAGGCATCAGCAGAGAAAACATGTGCTACCGAGGTAGTCCGGCAGAATGCAAGATGGAGAGACGAAGCAGACATATTCGGAAAGTACTGGCTCCGTGACACCAACGATAGAGAGGTGTTGTTTCAAAATAATCTGATTTGGACAAATGAAAGTATTAATTCATCAAAAACCACTTCCCAATGACTGCTTGTTATCTTATTAGACATTAAATTACAAAACTATCCTACTATGCTCGAGTGAAATTCATAAGCAATTTTTAGTATTATTTTTTTACAATCCTTTATAATCATTGTAAAATGATTTAGTAGCGAATATTTCGACAAATTCCAACTTTGAATGTTCCCCCCTCCAATTGTAATAATAAGAGGGAATAGATGAGAGGCACTTTCAGCCTTCTCCCCTGGAGTTTGACCCTGATTCAAAGTTGTCTTGTCCTTTCGTCCCCGACCCCTTTCATAAAAGAGATCAGACGTAAGTGGGCGTTTCATCGGACAATGATGTGCCCCAAACCCCACACACACACACACACACACACACACACACACACACACATACACACACACACACATTATTATCATCACATGATTCTTTTATTTCCTCTATAGATTGTTGAGAAGACACTGGAAATGACCAAATCAACTAAACATTTTTTTTAAATACCAACTGAAATAATTTATTTTTCGATCACGAAAAGCTATAATCAAACCCTTTTTAAGTCTGAAACTAAACTGAAACTAAAGTTTTAGAGGTTTTCCCAATATTTTCCTGAATGTAGTAAAAAAAAATTACTGATTTTACAAAGTGTTCATAACCAAGCCTGAGAAGCAATGTTTCAAAGGTTTTTAACAACTTTCTTAAACGTAGTAACAATATACGAGTCAGTGATAAAACCAACCTGAAAAGCTATAATCAGAGCCTTTCTATATTTGAAACTAAAGTTTTAGAGGTTTTCCAACAATTTTCCTGAATGTAGAAAAAAAAATAATTCTAACTTTTCATAGTGTTCATAACCAAGTCTTAAAAGGTAGCCGCAGAAGCAATGCATGAGGGGTTTTTTAACAACTTTCTTGAATGTAGTAACAATATACGAGTCAGTGATAAAACCAACCTAAAAAGCTATAATCAGAGGGTTTCTATATTTGAAAGTGAAGATTTAGAGGTTTTCCAAAAAATTTTCCAGAATATAGTAAAAAAAATAGTACCGATTTTTCAAAGTGTTCATAACCAAACCTTAAAAAGTAGCCACAGAAACAATGTTCCAAAGGTTTTTAACAACTTTCTTGAATGTAGTAACAATATACAAGTCAGAGATAAAAACAACCTAAAAAGATATAATCAGACCCTCTTTAGGTCTTAAACTAAAGTTTTAGAGGTTTTCCAACAATTTTCCTGAATGTAGCAGAGAAAAATAGTCCTGATTTTCAAAGTGTTAATAACCAAGCCTTAAAGGGTAGCCACAGAAGCAATGTTCTAAAGGTTTTTAACAACTTTCTTGAATATAGTTACAATATACGAGTCAGTGATAAAACCAACCTCAATAGCTATAAACATAGCCTTTATATATTTGAAACTAAAGTTTTAGAGGTTCTCCAAATATTTTCCTGAACGTAGTGAAGAAAAATAGTATTGATTTTTCAAAGTGTTTATAACCAAGCCTTGAAGGGTAGCAACAGAAACAATGTTTAGGGGGTTTTAACAACTTTGTTGAATGTAGTAACAATATACGAATCAGTGATGGGACCAACCTAGAAAGCTTTAAACATAGCCTTTGTATATTTGAAACTAAAGATTTAGAGGTTTTCCAACAAATTTCCTAAACGTGGTAAAAAAGAAATAGTACTGATTTTTGAAAGTGTTCATAACTAAGCCTCAGAGGGTAGCCAGAGAAGCGATGTTTCAAAGGTTTTTAACAACTTTCTTAAATGTAGTAACAATATACAAGTCAGAGATAAAACCAACCTAAAAAGATATAATCAGATCCCCTTTAGGTCTTAAACTAAAGTTTTAGAGGTTTTCTAACAATTTTCCTGAATGTAGTGAAAAATAGTAGTGATTTTTCACAGTGTTCATAACCAAACCTTAAAAGGTAGCCGGAGAAGCAATGTTTCAAAGGTTTTTAACAACTTTCTTGAATGTAGTAACAATATACAAGTCAGTGATAAAACTAACCTGAAAAGCTATAATCAGAGCCTTTCTATATTTGAAACTAAAGTTTCAGAGGTTTTCCAACAATTTTCCTGAATGTAGAAAAAAAAATAGTACTAACTTTTCATAGTGTTCATAACCAAGTCTTAAAAGGTAGCCGCAGAAGCAATGCATGAAGGGTTTTTTAACAACTTTCTTGAATGTAGTAACAATATACGAGTCAGTGATAAAACCAACCTAAAAAGCTATAATCAGAGGGTTTCTATATTTGAAAGTGAAGATTTAGAGGTTTTCCAAAAAATTTTCTAGAATATAGTAAAAAAAATAGTACCGATTTTTCAAAGTGTTCATAACCAAACCTTAAAAAGTAGCCACAGAAACAAAGTTCCAAAGGTTTTTAACAACTTTCTTGAATGTATTAACAATATACAAGTCAGAGATAAAAACAACCTAAAAAGATATAATCAGACCCTCTTTAGGTCTTAAACTAAAGTTTTAGAGGTTTTCCAACAATTTTCCTGAATGTAGCAGAGAAAAATAGTCCTGATTTTCAAAGTGTTAATAACCAAGCCTTAAAGGGTAGCCACAGAAGCAATGTTCTAAAGGTTTTTAACAACTTTCTTGAATATAGTTACAATAAACGAGTCAGTGATAAAACCAACCTCAATAGCTATAATCAGAGCCTTTCTATATTTGAAAGTGAAGATTTAGAGGTTTTCCAACAATTTTCGTGAATGTAGTAAAAAATAGTACTGATTTTTCAGAGTCTTCATAACCAAGCCTTAAAGGGTAGCCAGAGGAGCAATGTTCCAAAGGTTTTTAACAACTTTCTTGAATGTATTAACAATATACAAGTCAGAGAAAAAACAAACCTAAAAAGCTCTTATCAGAGCCTTTTTAGGTTTGAAACTGAAGTTTTAGAGGTTTTCCAGCAATTTGCCTGAATGTAGTAAAAAAATAATACTGATTTTTTAAAGAGTTAACAACCAAGCCTTAAAGGGTAGCCACAGGAGTATGTATCAAAGGTTTTTAACAACTTTTTGGATGTTGTAACGATATATGAGTCAGTGATAAAACCAACTTTACAAGCTGTAAACATAGCCTTTGTATATTCAGAACTAAAGTTTTATAGGTTTTCCAACAATTTTCCTGAAATTTGTAAAAAATAGTCCTCATTTTTCGAAGCGTTCATAACCAAGTTTTAAAGGTAAGCCACAGAAGCAATATTTCAAAGATTTGTAACAACTTTCTTGAATGTGGTAACATTGTATAAGTAAGTGATATAACTAACCTAAAAAGCTATAAACATAACCTTTTTAGGTTCAAAACCACTTTTTTAGAGGTTTTCCAACAATTTTCTAGGATGTAGTGAGAAAAAAGTATAGATTTTTCATAGTGTTAATAACCAACCCTTAAAGGATAGCCACAGAAGCAATGTTTCGAAGGTTTTTAACAACTTTCTTGAATCTAGTAACAATATACGTGTCAGTGATAAAACCGACCAGAAAAGCTATAATCAGATTTTTTTTAGGTTTGAAACTAAAGTTTTAGTTGTTTTCCAACAATGCTCCTGAATGAATTGAATAAAAAAGTACTGATTTTCCAAAAAAGATATAATCAGACCCTCTTTAGGTCTTAAACTAAAGTTTCAGAGGTTTTCCAACAATTTTCCTGAATGTAGTGAAAAATAGTACTGATTTTTCACAGTGTTAATAACTAAGCCTTGAAGGGTAGCCAGAGAAGCAATGTTTCAAAGGTTCTTAACAACTTTCTTGAATGTAGTAACAATATACGAGTCAGACATAAAACCAACCTGAAAAGCTTTAATCAGAGCCTTTCTATATTTGAAACTAAAGTTTTAGAGGTTTTCCAACAATTTTCCTGAATGTAGTAAGGAAAAAAGTACTGATTTTTCAGAGTCTTCATAACCAAGCCTTGAAGGGTAGCCAGAGGTGCAATGTTTCAAAGGTTTTTAACAACTTCTTGAATGTAGTAACAATGTACAAGTCAGAGATAAAACCAACCTAAAAAGATATAAACATAGCCTTTCTATATTTGAAACTAAAATTTTAGAGGTTTTCCAACAATTTTCCTTAATGTAGTAGAGAAAAATAGTACTGATTTTTCACAGTGTTAATAACTAAGCCTTGAAGGGTAGCCAGAGAAGCAATGTTTCAAAGGTTCTTAACAACTTTCTTGAATGTAGTAACAATATACGAGTCAGACATAAAACCAACCTGAAAAGCTCTAATCAGAGCCTTTTTACGTTTGAAACTGAAGTTTTAGAGGTTTTCCAGCAATTTGCCTGAATGTGGTAAAAAAATAATACTGATTTTTTAAAGTGTTCACAACCAAGCCTTAAAGGGTAGCCACAGGACTATGTATCAAAGGTTTTTAACAACTTTTTGGATGTTGTAACAATATATGAGTCAGTGATAAAACCAACTTTACAAGCTGTAAACATAGCCTTTGTATATTCAGAACTAAAGTTTTATAGGTTTTCCAACAATTTTCCTGAAATTTGTAAAAAATAGTTCTCATTTTTTGAAGCGTTCATAACCAAGTTTTAAAGGTTAGCCACAGAAGCAATATTTCAAAGATTTGTAACAACTTTCTTGAATGTGGTAACATTGTATAAGTAAGTGATATAACTAACCTAAAAAGCTATAAACATAACCTTTTTAGGTTCAAAACCATTTTTTTAGAGGTTTTCCAACAATTTTCTGAGATTTAGTGAGAAAAAAGTATAGATTTTTCATAGTGTTAATAACCAAGCCTTAAAGGATAGCCACAGAAGCAATGTTTCGAAGGTTTTTAACAACTTTCTTGAATCTAGTAACAATATACGTGTCAGTGATAAAACCGACCAGAAAAGCTATAATCAGATTTTTTTTAGGATTGAAACTAAAGTTTTAGTTGTTTTCCAACAATGCTCCTGAATGAATTGAATAAAAAAGTACTGATTTTCCAAAAAAGATATAATCAGACCCTCTTTAGGTCTTATGTTTCAATAATGTTGCAATGTTTCAAAGGTTTTTAACAACTTCTTGAATGTAGTAACAATGTACAAGTCAGAGATAAAACCAACCTAAAAAGATATAAACATAGCCTTTCTATATTTGAAACTAAAATTTTAGAGGTTTTCCAACAATTTTCCTTAATGTAGTAGAGAAAAATAGTACTGATTTTTCAGAGTGTTCATAACCAAGCCTTAAAGGGTAGCCAGAGAAGCAATGTTTCATAGTTTTTTAACAACTTTTTTGAATATAGTTACAATATATGAGTCAGTGATAAAACCAACCTAAAAAACTATAATCAGAGATTTTCTATATTTGAAAGTAAATATTTAGAGGTTTTCCAACAATTTTACTGAATGTAGTAAAAAAATAAGTACTGATTTTTCAATGTGTTCATAACCAAGCCTTAAAGGGTAGCCAGAGAAGCAATGTTTCAAAGGTTTTTAACAACTTTCTTGAATGTAGTAACAATATACGAGTCAGACATAAAACCAACCTGAAAAGCTATAATCAGAGCCTTTTTATTTTTGAAACAAAAGTTTTAGAGGTTTTCCAACAATTTTACTGAATGTAGTAAAAAAATAAGTACTGATTTTTCAAAGTGTTCATAACCAAGCCTTAAAGGGTAGCCACAGAAGCAATGTTTCAAATGTTTTTAACAACTTTCTTGTATGCACTAATAATGTACGAATGAGCCTCAAAAGCTATAAACCTAAAAAGCTATAAAAAGAGCCTTTTTAGCTCCTATAACTAATGTTTTTAATATTTTTAACAATTTTTTGTGAAGTTATGATAATAAAAGAAGTTGTCAATAAAACATGTGGCAAATATCAACTCCGTATGATGCAAAGTTGTCGAGCTATCTCCCTGCATACATGTCCACCCATAGACAGATGAATTATCCTTGGTAATACTCAATATTTCTCTAGTCCGCCTGTAAACGATGGCTGAGAATGAATTCCCTATCAGAAATATTATCTTCCTTTGGTAAACATTCCTTTATTTCTCTAACTTCTTCCTTTGAGAGTGGGACAACGAGTAAGTAGATGCAACACTGAAGGCAAATTCTATCAGTAAAGCTAGTTTGACTACTGTCAACCCATAGATAATAAAGGTTTTATCAATTTCCAATAGGGGGGGCTCCTTATCACCAATCCTATACATATATATATATATATATATATATATATATATATATATATATATGTGTGTGTATATATTAAAATTAAATCTTGTTCCGTAGACACTAGGGCATGCCCATTCTAATGCTGTACCTGGTTTCATGAAAATCTTCAGGAGGTTTAAACTTGAGATGATGAGACACTGTTGTTTATTTATTTGTGATGTTGTTGATAGCAACAATCAAAAAAGAAACAGTGTCCTTAATTGTGATAAGCATCAATCGAAATATAGTCAGAGTTTTGTTCAGTTTTCAAGTTAGGCTGGCTATGTATGTATGTATCACACGTACTGGCTGTGCCAATGTTGTTGTTTTTTTGTTTGTTTGTTCTTTTGTCTTTTTTTAAGGAATAAACACTTCAGGAAAAAAAATTGTCCGACTTAGGACGGTGCCAGTGAGAAAGTCGGGGAGAACCTATATTACATGAGACTTTCAATTTACAACTCTAGTGTATTCGATCCAAACTTGGTTCCCCCTCACTTGTGACCTTGCGCCCCACTAAGATAAGCTTAGTGAACATTAGTATTATATTGATATATTTTCCGATTTTTCAACAGGTTCCAAAACACTGATCTAATGTCTGATCTCTATATGTTTTACGAAATCCCAGACAACGATTAAGATTCTCACGATCCAGTTGTCTATGGCTGAGATGCTCAGGATTCCAAATTGAAGACAATTAAGCCGGAAAATTCAAAACTCCCTGACAAGGAGTGCTACGCAAAACTGATTGAACCGTTCCACCTAAAGAAAAAATAAGTATTGAATAACACAAAACAGAATTATTCGCATCAACAGATGTTTTCATTGTTTATGAAATTATTTTTTTGATAATAACATGAACGACATGGTATAATAATAAATATATTTATTTAACTGAAATGCGACATATTTGAAGCAATAACATGTTTCCAGCAACGTTCTCATGATTACCACTGTTGGACTTCCCACCGAAATTCTCTGAGCCTCAGAATGTGCTCAAAACCCTCTTTGTGGGTTGTCGGCCACTGAATTCTTTACTATTTACAACCAGTTTTAGCCTCCCTTGAATTATTTTTTGAATCAAGTTTTGAGTTGAAAATAATCTGTTAGACTTTATTTTGTTCCCACAAAGCCATTAACGCTGATATTCACAATGGTCTCTTCAAGACTCTTTTCCTTTCCAGGAGGAAGCCAGTGAAATTGAACCTGAAAATAGTCTGTGACACATTATTTTGTATCCAGGAAGCCTTTTAGACTGAAATCCAAAATGGTCTATTCGAGACTCTTTCTGTTTCCGGGAGAAAGCAAATGAAATTAAACCTGAAAATAGTCTGTTAGACTTCATTTTGTATCCCGGAAGCCTTTTAGATTGAAATTCACAATTATCTCTTCGAGATGCTTTTCATTTCTGGGAGGAAACTAGTGAAATTGAACCTGAAAATAGTCTGTGAGACTTTAATTTGTTTCCAGGGGGCTTTTGAGACTGAAATTCACAATGGTCTCTTCAGCACTCTTTTTGTTTTCAGGAGGAAGCCAGTGAAAATAGTCTATGACACTTTATTTCATTTTTAGGAAGTCTATGAGACAGAAATTCACAATTGTCCTTTAGAGTCTCTTTTTGTTTTCGGGAGGAAAACAGTGAAATTGAACCTGAAAATAGTCTGTGAGACTTTATTTTGTTTTTGGGAAGTCTATGAGACTGAAAATTCACTAAGGTTTTGTCAATACTCTTTTTGTTTTGGAGAGGAAGCCAGTGAAATTGAACCTTGAAATAGTCTGCTGGACTTTATTTTGTTCCAAGGAATCCTTTTAGACTGAAATTCACAGTGGTCTACTCAAGACACTTTTTGTTTTTGGGAGGAAGCAAGTGAAATTGAACCTGAAAATAGTCTTTAAGACTTTATTTTGTTCCAAGGAAGCCTTTTAGACTAAAATTCAAAATTGTCCTTTAGAGTCTCTCTTTGTTTTCGGGAGGAATACTGTGAAATTGAACCTGAAAATAGTCTGTGAGACTTTATTTAGTTTCCATGAGTCCTTTCAGACAAAAATTCACAATTGTCCTTTAGAGTTTCTTTTTGTTTTCGGGAGGAAAACAGTGAAATTGAACCTGAAAATAGTCTGTGAGACTTTATTTAGTTTCCATGAGTCCTTTCAGACAAAAATTCAAAATTGTCCTTCAGAGTCTCTTTTTGTTTTCGGGAGGGAGCCAGTTGAATTGAACCAGGAAAAAGTCTGCGAGACTTTATTTTTTTTCCAAGAAGCCTTCTAAAACTGAAATATGCAATGGTTTCTCCAGTAATCTTTTTGTTTTCGGGAGGAAAACAGTGAAATTGAACCTGAAAATAGTCTATGAGACTACATTTAGTTTCCAGGAAGCCTTTCAGACTGAAATTCATAATTGTCCTTTAGGGACTCTTTTTGTTTTTGGGAGGAAAACAGTGAAATTGAACCTGAAAATAGTCTGTGAGACTTTATTTAGTTTCCAAGAAGCCTTTTAGACTAAAATTCACGATTGTCCTTTAGGGACTCTTCCTGTTTTCGGGAAGAAAACAATGAAATTGAACCTGAAAATAGTCTGTGAGACTTTATTTAGTTTCCAGGAAGCCTTCTAGACTAAAATTCACGATTGTCCTGCAGGGATTCTTTTTGTTTTCGGGAGGAAAACAGTGAAATTGAACCTGAAAATAGTCTGTGAGACTTTTTATAGTTTCCAGGGAGCCTTTTAGACTAAAATTCACAATTGACCTTTTGGGACTCTTTTTGTTTCCAGGAGGAAAACAATGAAATTAATCCTGAAAATAGTCTTTGAAACTACATTAAGTTTCCAGGAAGCCTTTCAGACTAAAATTCACAATTGTCCTTTAGGGACTCTCTTTTTTGATTTAGTTCCCAGGAAGCCTTTTAGACTAAAATTCACAATTGTCCTTTAGGGACTCTTTTCGTTTTCGGGAGGAAAACAATGAAATTGAACCAGAAAATAGTCTGTGAGACTACATTTAGTTTCCAGGAAGCCTTTTGGACTAAAATTCACAATTGTCCTCTAGGGACTCTTTTTGTTTTCAGGAGGAAAACAGTGAAATTGAACATGAAAATAGTCTGTGAGACTCTATTTTGTTTTTGGGAAGTCTATGAGACTGAAAATTCACTAAGGTTTTGTCAATACTCTTTTTGTTTTCTGGAGGAAGCCAGTGAAATTAAACCTTGAAATAGTCTGCTGGACTTTATTTTGTTCCAAAGAATCCTCTCAGACTGAAATTCACAATGGTCTCTTCAAGACTCTTCCCGTTTTCAGAAGGAAACCAGTGTAATTAAACCTGAAAATAGTCTGTTTCACTTTATTTCGTTTCCAGGAACCTTTAAGATTGATATCAACAATGGTGTCTTCAAGACTCCTATCGTTTTCGGGAGGAAGCCAGTTGAATTGAACCTGAAAAAAGTCTGCGATACTTTATTTTGTTTCCAGGAAGCTTTTAAGACTGAAATTTGCAATGGTTTTTCCAATACTTTTTTTGCTTTCGGATGGAAGCCAGTTAAATTGAAACTGAAAATAGTCTGTGAGACTTTATTTTGTATCCAGGAAGCCTTTTAGATTGAAATTCATAATTATCTCTTCGAGATGCTTTTCATTTCTGGGAGGAAACTAGTGAAATTGAACCTGAAAATAGTCTGTTAGACTTTAAATTGTCTCAAGGGGGCTTTTGAGACTGAAATTCACAATGGTCTCTTCAGCACTCTTTTTGTTTTCAGGAGGAAGCCAGTGAAAATAGTCTATGACACTTTATTTCGTTTTTAGCAAGTCTATGAGACTGAAATCACAATGGTCTCTTCAAGACTCTTTCCGTTTTCAGGGAGAAGCCAGTGAAATTAACCCTGAAAATAGTCTGAAAGACTTTATTTTGTTTTCAGAAAGCTTTTAAGACTTATATTCACAATGGTCTCTTCAAGACCTTTTCCGTTTTAAGTAAGAAACCAGTGATATTGAACCTGAAAATAGTCTTTAAGTCTATATTTCGTTTTTGGGAAATCTATGAGACTGAAATTCACAAAGGTCTCTTAGAGACCTTTTTTCTTTTTCAGGAGGAAGCCAGTGAAATTGAGCCCGAAAATAGTATGTGAGACTTTATTTTTTCTCTTCAAGACTCTTTTTGTTTTCGGGACGTAACCAGTGAGATTAAACTTGAGAATAATCTTTGGGACTTCATTTTGTTTTCAGGAAACCTATAAGACTGAAATTCGAAATGGTGAAAAAAGTCTGCGATACTTTATTTTGTTTCCAGGAAGCTTTTAAGACTGAAATTTGCAATGGTTTCTCCAATACTCTTTTTGTTTTCGGATGGAAGCCAGTTAAATTGAAACTGAAAATAGTCTGTAAGACTTAATTTTGTTTCCAGGAAGCTTTTAAGACTGAAATTCACAAATGTCTCTTCGAAACTGTTTTTATTTTAGGGGGGGAGCTAGTAAAATTGAACCAGAAAAATGTCGGTGAGACTTTATTTTGTTCCCATGATGCCTTTAAGACGGATATTCACACTTGTCTCTTCGAGATTCTTTTCAATTTTATGGGGAAGACAGTAAAATACAACCTGAAAATAGTCTGCGAGACTTTATTTTGTCTCCAAGAAGCCATTTAGATTAAAATTCACGATTGTCCATTAGGGACTCTTTTCGTTTTCGGGAGGAAAACAGAGAAATTGAACCTGAAAATAGTCCGTTAGACTTTATTTAGTTTCCAGGAAGCCTTTTAGTCTAAAATTCACAATCGTCCTCTAGGGATTTTTTTTGTTTTCTGGAGGAAAACAGTGAAATTGAACCTGAAAATAGTCTGTGAGACTTTATTTAGTTTCCAGGAAGCCATTTTAACTAAAATTCACAATTGTCCTTTAGGGACACTTTTTGTTTTCTGGAGGAAAACAGTGAAATTAAACCTGAAAATAGTCTGTTAGACTTTATTCAGTTTCCAGGAAGCCTTTTAGATTAAAATTCCCGATTGTTCATTAGGGACTCTTTTCGTTTTCGGGATGAAAAACAGTGAAATTGAACCTGAAAATAGTCTGTGAGACTTTATTTAGTTTCTATGAAGCCTTTTAGACTAAAATTCACAATTATCCTTTAGGGACTCTATTTGTTTTCGGGAAGAAAACAGTGAAATTGAACCTGAAATTAATCTGTTAGACTTTATTTAGTTTCCAGGAAGCCTTTTGGACTAAAATTCACAATTGACCTTTAGGGACTCTTTTTGTTTTCGGGAGGAAAACAGTAAAATTGATCCTAAAAATAGTCTGTGAGACTTTATTTAGTTTCAAGGAAGCCTTTCAGACTCAAATTCACAAATGTCCATTAGGGACACTTTTTGTTTTCGGGAAGAAAACAATGAAATTGGATCTGAAAATAGTCCGTTAGACTTTATTTAGTTTCCAGGAAGCCTTTTAGACTAAAATGCACAATTGTCCTTCAGGGACTCTTTTTGTTTTCGGGAGGAAAACAGTGAAATTGAACCAGAAAATAGTCTATGAGACTTTATTCAGTTTCTAGGAAGTTTTTCCGACTGAAATTCACAACTGTCCTTTAGGGACTCTTTTTGTTTTGGGGAGGAAAACAGTGAAATTGAACCTGAAAATAGTCTGTGAGACTTTATTTAGTTTCCAGGAAACCTTTTAGACTAAAATGCACAATTGTCCATTAGGGACTCTTTTTGTTTTCGGGGGGAAAACAGTGAAATTGAACCTGAAAATAGTCTGCGAGACTTTATTTAGTTTCAAGGAAGTTTTTCCGACTAAAATTCACAATGTCCTTTAGGGACTCTTTTTGTTTTCAGGAGGAAAACAGTGAAATTGAACCTGAAAATAGTCTGTGAGACTTTATTTAGTTTCAAGGAAGTTTTTCCGACTAAAATTCACAATGTCCTTTAGGGACTCTTTTTGTTTTTGGGAGGAAAACAGTGAAATTGAACCTGAAAATAGTCTGTGAGACTTTATTTAGTTTCCAGGAAACCTTTTAGACTAAAATGCACAATTGTCCATTAGGGACTCTTTTTGTTTTCGGGAGGAAAACAGTGAAATTGAACCTGAAAATAATCTGCAAGACTTTATTTTGTCTCCAAGAAGCCTTCTGGACTAAAATTCACAACTGTCCTTTAGGGACTCTTTTTGTTTTCGGGAGGAAAACAGTGAAATTGAACCTGAAAATAGTCTGCGAGACTTTATTTATTTTCCAGGAAGCCTTCTGGACTAAAATTCACAACTGTCCTTTAGGGACTCTTTTTGTTTTTGGGAGGAAAATAGTGAAATTGAACCTGAAAATAGTCTGTGAGACTTTATTCAGTTTCAAGGAAGCCTTTTAGACTCAAATTCACAATTGTCCATCAGGGACACTTTTTGTTTTCGGGAGGAAAACAATGAAATTGAATCTGAAAATAGTCCATTAGACTTCATCTAGTTTCCAGGAAGCCTTTTAGACTAAAAAGCACAATTGTCCATTAGGGACTCTTTTTGTTTTCGGGAGGAAAACAGTGAAATTGAACCTGAAAATAGTCTATGAGACTTTATTCAGTTTCTTGGAAGTTTTTCCGACTAAAATTCACAACTCTCTTTCAGGGATTCTTTTTGTTTTCTGGGAGGAAAACAGTGAAATTGAACCTGAAAATAGTCCGTAGGACTTTATTTAGTTTCCAGGAAACCTTTTAGACTAAAATGTACAATTGTCCATTAGGGACTCTTTGTTTTCGGGAGGAAAACAGTGAAATTGAACCTGAAAATAGTCTGCGAGACTTTATTTAGTTTCAAGGAAGCCTTTTAGACTCATATTCACAATTGTCCATTAGGGACTCTTTTTGTTTTCGGGAGGAAAACAGTGAAATTGAACCTGAAAATAGTCTGTGAGACTTTATTTAGTTTCCAGGAAGCCTTTCAGACTCAAATTCACAATTGTCCTTTAGGGACTCTTTTTGTTTTCGGGAGGAAAACAATGGAATTGAACCTGAAAATAGTCTGTGAGACTTTATTTAGTTTCCAGGAAACCTTTTAGACTAAAATGCACAATTGTCCATTAGGGACTCTTTTTGTTTTCGGGAGGAAAACAGTGAAATTGAACCTGAAAATAGTCTGCAAGACTTTATTTTGTCTCCAAGAAGCCTTCTGGACTAAAATTCACAACTGTCCTTTAGGGACTCTTTTTGTTTTTGGGAGGAAAACAGTGAAATTGAACCTGAAAATAGTCTGCGAGACTTTATTTATTTTCCAGGAAGCCTTCTGGACTAAAATTCACAACTGTCCTTTAGGGACTCTTTTTGTTTTTGGGAGGAAAATAGTGAAATTGAACCTGAAAATAGTCTGTGAGACTTTATTTAGTTTCCATGAAGCCTTTTAGACTCAAATTCACAATTGTCCATCAGGGACACTTTTTGTTTTCGGGAGGAAAACAATGAAATTGAATCTGAAAATAGTCCATTAGACTTCATCTAGTTTCCAGGAAGCATTTTAGACTAAAATGCACAATTGTCCATTAGGGACTCTTTTTGTTTTCGGGAGGAAAACAGTGAAATTGAACCTGAAAATAGTCTATGAGACTTTATTCAGTTTCTTGGAAGTTTTTCCGACTAAAATTCACAACTCTCTTTTAGGGACTCTTTTTGTTTTCTGGGAGGAAAACAGTGAAATTGAACCTGAAAATAGTCCGTAGGACTTTATTTAGTTTCCAGGAAACCTTTTAGACTAAAATGTACAATTGTCCATTAGGGACTCTTTTTGTTTTCGGGAGGAAAACAGTGAAATTGAACCTGAAAATAGTCTGCGAGACTTTATTTAGTTTCAAGGAAGCCTTTTAGACTCATATTCACAATTGTCCATTAGGGACTCTTTTTGTTTTCGGGAGGAAAACAGTGAAATTGAACCTGAAAATAGTCTGTGAGACTTTATTTAGTTTCAAGGAAGTTTTTCTGACTAAAATTCACAATGTCCTTTAGGGACTCTTTTTGTTTTCGGGAGGAAAACAGTGAAATTGAACCTGAAAATAGTCTGCGAGACTTTATTTATTTTCCAGGAAGCCTTCTGGACTAAAATTCACAACTGTCCTTTAGGGACTCTTTTTGTTTTTGGGAGGAAAATAGTGAAATTGAACCTGAAAATAGTCTGTGAGACTTTATTTAGTTTCCATGAAGCCTTTTAGACTCAAATTCACAATTGTCCATCAGGGACACTTTTTGTTTTCGGGAGGAAAACAATGAAATTGAATCTGAAAATAGTCCATTAGACTTCATCTAGTTTCCAGGAAGCCTTTTAGACTAAAATGCACAATTGTCCATTAGGGACTCTTTTTGTTTTCGGGAGGAAAACAGTGAAATTGAACCTGAAAATAGTCTATGAGACTTTATTCAGTTTCTTGGAAGTTTTTCCGACTAAAATTCACAACTCTCTTTTAGGGACTCTTTTTGTTTTCTGGGAGGAAAACAGTGAAATTGAACCTGGAAATAGTCCGTAGGACTTTATTTAGTTCCCAGGAAACCTTTTAGACTAAAATGTACAATTGTCCATTAGGGACTCTTTTTGTTTTCGGGAGGAAAACAGTGAAATTGAACCTGAAAATAGTCTGCGAGACTTTATTTAGTTTCAAGGAAGCCTTTTAGACTCATATTCACAATTGTCCATTAGGGACTCTTTTTGTTTTCGGGAGGAAAACAGTGAAATTGAACCTGAAAATAGTCTGTGAGACTTTATTTTGTTTCCAGGAAACCTTTTAGACTAAAATGCACAATTGTCCATTAGGGACTCTTTTTGTTTTCGGGAGGAAAACAGTGAAATTGAACCTGAAAATAGTCTGCGAGACTTTATTTATTTTCCAAGATGCCTTCTGGACTAAAATTCACAACTGTCCTTTAGGGATTCTTTTTGTTTTCGGGAGGAAAACAGTGAAATTGAACCTGAAAATAGTCTATGAGACTACATTTAGTTTCCAGGAAGCCTTTCAGACTGAAATTCATAATTGTCCTTTAGGGACTTTTTTTGTTTTCGGGAGGAAAACTGTGAAATTGAACCTGAAAATAGTCTGTGAGACTTTATTTAGTTTCCAGGAAGCCTTTTAGACTGAAATTCACAATTGTCCTTCAGGGACTCTTTTTGTTTTCTGGAGGAAAACTGTGAAATTGAACCTGAAAATAGTCTGTGAGACTTTATTTAGTTTCCATGAAGCCTTTTAGACTAAAATTCACAATTGTCCATTTGGGACTCTTTTTGTTTTCTGGAGGAAAACAGTGAAATTGAACCTGAAAATAGTCTGTGAGACTTTATTTAGTTTCAAGGAAGCCTTTTAGACTAAAATTCACAATTGTCCATTTGGGACTCTTTTTGTTTTCTGGAGGAAAACAATGGAATTGAACCTGAAAATAGTCTGTGAGACTTTATTTAGTTTCCAGGAAACCTTTCAGACTGAAATTCATAATTGTCCTTTAGGGACCCTTTTTGTTTTCGGGAGGAAAACAGTGAAATTGAACCTGAAAATAGTCTGTGAGACTTTATTTTGTTTTCAGGAAGCCTTTGAGAATGATATTCACAATGGTTTTTCTCAAGACTCTTTCTGTTTTCGGGAGGAAAGCAGTGAAATTGAACCTCAAAATCGTCTGTGACTTTTTATTTTGTGTTTAAGAAGCCTTGAAGACTTAAATTCACAATGGTGTCTTCAAGCCTCTTTTGTTTTCAGGAAGAAGCCAGTGAAATCGAACTTGAAAATCGTCTGTGAGACTTTTTTTGTTTATGGTAAGTATATGAGACTGAAATTTACAATGGTGTCTTCAAGACTCTTTCTGTTACCGGGAGGAAGCCCGTAAAATTGTACCTGAAAATATTCAGTTAGATTTTAATTTTTTCCCAGGAAGCTTTCAAGACTGATATTCACATAGGTCACTTCAAGACTGTTTCTGTTTTTCGGGAGGAAGCCAGTGAAATTGAAACTGAAAATAGTCTGTGAGACTTTATATCGTTTTTGGGTAGTCTTTGAGACTGAAATTCACAGTGGTTTTTTCAAGACTCTTTTCGTTTCTGGGATGAAGCCAGTGATAAAAATCTGGAAATAGTCTGTGAGATCTTATTTTGTTTCCCGGAAGCCTTTACCACTGATATTCACGATGTTCTCTTCAAGACTCTTTTTGTTTTCGGAAAGGAGCCTGTGAAATTGAACGTTGAAATAAATTATGAAAATTTATTTTGTTTTCAAAAAGCCTATAAATTGAAATTCACAATTGTCCCTTCAAGACTCTTTTTGTTTTGGGAGGAAGCCAGTGAAATTGAAACTGAAAATAGAGTCTGAGAATTTATTTTGTATCCAGGAAGCCTTTAAGAATGATATTCTCAATGGTCTTTTCAAAACACTTTTTAGTTTCGGGAACGAAGCCTGTGAAATCAAACCTGAAAATAGTTTGTGAGACTACATTGTTCACTGAGAGCCTTTAGGACTGAGGTTCACAATGATCTCTTTGAAAGAAACTTTTTTCGTTCCCAGGAGGGAACCCAAGAAATTGAACCAGAAAATAGTCTGTGAGACTTTATTCCGTTTATGGGAAGTGTATGAGACTTAAATTCACAAAAGTCTCTTCAAGATTCTTTCTGTTACCGGGAGGAAGCCCGTAAAATTGTACCTAAAAATATTCAGTTAGATTTTAATTTTTTTTTCCCAGGAAGCTTTCAAGACTGATATTTACATAGGTCACCTCAACACTCTTTTTGTTTTCGGGAGGTAGCCAATTAAGTTGAAACTAAAAATAGTCTGTGAGACTTTATCTCGTTTTTGTGTAGTTTGAGAGACTGAAATTCACAATCGTGTCTTCAAAACTCTTTTCGTTTCCAGGGGGATGCCCATGAAATTGTACCTGAAAATATTCTGTGGGACTTTATTTCGTTTTTGGGAAGTTTATGAGATTGATATCCACAATGGTCTCTCCAAGACTCTTTTCGTTTCTGGGAGGAAACCAGTGAAATTGAACCTGAAAATAGTCTGTGAGACTTTATTTTGTTCCCAGGAAGCCTTTAAGACTAATACTTCCAATGGTTTATTCAAGACTCTTTTTGTTTCCGGGATGAAACCAGTGAAATTGAACCAGGATATAGTCCGTGAGACTTTAATTTGTTTCCATGTAGCTTTTAGCGATGAAATTCTGTATGGTCTCTCCGAAACACTATTCGTTTTGGGGAGGAAGCCAGTAAAATCGAATTCAAAAATAGTCTGTGATACTTTATCTCGTTTCCAGGAAGCCTTTGACATCGTTATTCACGATAGTGTTCTCAAGACTCTTTCTGTTTCCAGGAGGAGACCAGTGAAATTGAGCCTGAAAAAAGTCTTTGAGACTTTATTTTGTTTCCGGGAAGCCTTTAAGCCTGAAATTCACTATGGTCTCTTGGAGACTCTATTTGTTTTCGGAAGGAAAACAGTGAAATTGAACCTGAAAATAGTCTGTGAGACTTTATTTTGTTTCCAGGAAGCCTTGGAGACTAAAATTCATAATTGTTCCTTTGAAACACTTTTTGTTTTTTTGAGGAAACCAGTGAAATTGAACCTGGAAATAGTCTGTGAGACTTTATTTTCTATCCAGGAATCTTTTAGGAATGATATTCACAATGGTCTCTTCAAGTCTTTAAGAATGATATTCACAATAGTGTCTTCCAGACTCTTTTTGTTTCCAGGAGGAAACCAGTGAAATTGAGCCTGAAAATAGTCGTTGAGACTTTATTTTGTTTCCACAAAGCCTTTAAGACCGAAATTCACTATGGTCTCTTCAAGACTCTCTTTGTTTTCGGGAGGTAGCCAGTGGAATTTAACCTGAAATTAGTCTGTGAGTCACTATTTTGTTTCCAGAGAGCTTTTATGACTGATACTCACAATAGTCTGTTTAAGACTCTTTTTCGTTTCCGGGAGGAAGCCAGTGAAATTGAACCAGGATATAGTCTGTGAGACTTTATTTTGTTTCCATGTAGCTTTAAGACTGAAATTCACTATGGTCTCTTCGAGACTCTTTTCGTTTTGGGGAGGAAGCCAGTGAAATTGTACTTGAAAATAGTCTTTGAGACTTTATTTTGTTTCCAGGAAGCATTTAAGAATGATATTCACAATAGTGTCTTCAAGACTCTTTTTGTTTCCGGGAGGAAACCAGTGAAATTGAGCCTGAAAATAGTCTTTGAGACTTTATTTTGTTTCCACGAAGCCTTTAAGACTGAAATTCCCAATTGTTCCTTCGAAACTCTATTTGTTTTTTTGAGGTAGCCAGTGAAGTTGAACCTGGAAATAGTCTGTGAGACTTTATTTTCTTTCCAGGAAGCCTTTAAGACTGAAATTCCCAATTGTTCCTTCGAAACTCTATTTGTTTTTTTGAGGTAGCCAGTGAAGTTGAACCTGGAAATAGTCTGTGAGACTTTATTTTCTTTCCAGGAAGCCTTTAGGAATGATATTCACAATGGTCTCTTCAATACTGTTTTTTGTTTCCAGGAGGAAGCCAGTGGAATTTAACCTGAAATTAGTCTTTGAGACATTAATTTGTTTCCAGAGAGCTTTTATGACTGATATTCACAATAGTCTCTTCAAGAATCTTTTCATTTTCGGGAGGAAAACTGTGAAATTGAACCAGGAAATAATCTGTGAGACTTTATTTTGTTTCCATGTAGCTTTTAAGACTGAAATTCACTATGGTCTCTGCGAGACTCTTTTCGTTTTGGGGAGGAAGCCAGTGAAATTGTACTTGAAAATAGTCTTTGAGACTTTATCTTGTTTCCGGGAAGCCTTTAAGAATGATATTCACAATAGTGTCTTCAAGACTCTTTTTGTTTCCGGGAGGAAACCAGTGAAATTGAGCCTGAAAATAGTCTTTGGTATTTTTTTCGTTTCCAGGAAGCCTTTGAGACTGAAATTCACAATTGTCCCTTCGAAACTCTTCTTGTTTTTTTGAGGAAACCAGTGAAATTGAACCTGGAAATAGTCTGTGAGACTTTATTTCCTTTCAAGGAAGCCTTTAGAAATGATATTCACAATGGTCTCTTCAATAATGTTTTTGTTTCCGGGAGGAAGCCAGTGGAATTTAACCCGAAATTAGTCTGTGAGACATTATCTTGTTTCCAGGAAGCCTTTAAGAATGATATTCATAATAGTGTCTTCGAGACTCTTTTTGTTTCCGGGACGAAACCAGTGAAATTGAGCCTGAAAATAGTCTTTGAGACTTTATTTTGTTTCCACAAAGCCTTTAAGACTGAAATTCACTATGGTCTCTTCGAGACTCTCTTTGTTTTCGGGAGGTAGCCAGTGGAATTTAACCTGAAATTAGTCTGTGAGTCACTATTTTGTTTCCAGAGAGCTTTTATGACTGATACTCACAATAGTCTGTTTAAGACTCTTTTTCGTTTCCGGGAGGAAGCCAGTGAAATTGAACCAGGAAATAATCTGTGAGACTTCATTTTGTTTCCATGTAGCTTTTAAGACTGAAATTCACTATGGTCTCTGCGAGACTCTTTTCGTTTTGGGGAGGAAGCCAGTAAAATCGAATTTAAAAATAGTCTTTGATACTTTATCTTGTTTCCAGGAAGCCTTCAACATTGATATTCACAAAAGTGTTTTCAAGACTCTTTTTGTTCCCGGGAGGAAACCAGTGAAATTGAGCCTGAAAATCGTCTTTGAGACTTTATTTTGTTTCCACGAAGCCTTTAAGACTGAAATTCACTATGATCTCTTTGAGACTCTTTTTGTTTTCGGGAGGAAAACAGTGAAATTGAACCTGAAAATAGTCCATGAGACTTTTTTTTGTTTCCAGGAATCCTTTAAGAATGATATTCACATTAGTCCGGGAGGATACCAGTGGAATTGAACCTGAAATCGTCAGGTCCAATCTGACAGGCTTCACAAATCATTATCCACATTCAAAGACATAAAAACGAGATGTATCTGATTGACGATTCCATTTTCATCACAACATCGACACGCTCAAAAGAACAAACATCCGAATTTCCAAAAAAAGTCAACATTCATAATTTTGAGAAAAATCTAAAGCAACTCAATGCCTAAATCCTGGTGGCAAAGATAAACAATGATACTATTCACCGCTAGCATACATATGATCTCTGAAATCACCACATATATATTAGCGGCAACGGCCAATACTACACTTAATATCAATGCAATCACAACTAAAAATGCCAAGGCAATGAGTAGAAGGCGATGCTTCTGCTTCATCCTCTGGTTCACTGCAGAAGCATTGCCAGGCAATCTTGTTCGAGGAAGATGACCCCGATTAGCTGCCCCTATGGTTGGTGTTGAGGCATCCTCAATCCTGGGTGGTAGTTGAGCGAAGTGCACCCGGTGAGACGGAGCCTCTACCATCGGTAGGACAGTAGCAACGGATGTTGAGGCTCCCTCTACGCCTGGCAACGGTCTCTCCATATCCAGCGTGCACATTGGAGGACTCATAGCGATCGGTGGGTCCTCACCCACCTCTATGATAAAGGGGGTAATTGCCACTTCGACGCTTTCTGATGGTGCAGATGGTTCAGTTGGCTGGCTTGTTTTGTTGCTCATTTTGGGCCGTTTTTCTTGTTATGAAATATGCAATTAATTTATGTCAAGCTATTTGATTGTTTTTAAGTGAGAAAAACTTGGATCAATGAAATTTTAACAGTAAATTAAAGAAATGTTTGTAGTTTTGTTGATAAAACAAGACTTGCGTAAAGTTTTCTTCCGATACGGCAGAATATTAAGATGGCGTTCGGTTGTCATGGTGATAACGTTCACTGATCGTCTGGAAATAAGCTTGACCATATTTGGAAACGTTTTCATGGATTATATTTCATAGCTACGTATATATTCATTATTTTTTATTAAATAAAATGTCTGTAAGTGCTTATCAATATCTGAAATATATTATATAAATATTTATATGTATGTATATATATATGTATATATATATATATATATATATATATATATATATATATATATATTTAACACCATCATCATTCCATGTACTCCAAGATGAACCCTTAATGATCTCTCTCTATCTCTCTCTCCTTCTCTCTCTCTCTCTCTCTCTCTCTCTCTCTCTCCTTCTCTCTCTCTCTCTCCGTTGAATCGCTTTACAACTCCCACAGGTATCTACTTTGTTTATATATATATATATATATATATATATACACACACACACACACACACATATATATATATATATATATATATATATATATATATATATATATATATATATATATATATATATATATATATCAGTAATTACCAAGACCTGCGGATTAACATCACGAAGCCATTGGATGATATTATAATCAAGCAGGCTAAGTGAAAACTCAAACAGCGACTAGTTTCATCTGACTCTAAAAAAACAAGACCCAACATTCAAGAGATCTGATTCATTGAAGTGAAAAACTTCAAATATAAATACTTAAAGCGTACTGTACTCTACTGACAGCGCAGACTAACAGTGGAGATTTTACTATCCCAAATTCCTGAGGATTGTTGTTGTGGTTGTTGTGGTACAAAAACAAAGTCAACCCCAAACTTGGACGGGAGTTCGGCTAGATTGATAAAACTCACAAAAACAAATACAACATCAATTTATTTTATTCATTCGTTTATCACTTGACAGAAAATATTTTTATTGTTTAATCTGCGTTGACTTAGAAATTGCACTACTACAATGCGAACTGTTCAGTGTTGATTCAATATGTTTATGTTTGGAAATATGGATATTGATAATAAACAATATTTCTAGGGAGGCTATAACCAGTTGTAAAAGGTAAAGAATTCAGTGGTCGACCACCCATGAGTAAGGATTTCGAGCACATTCTGAGACTCAGAGAATTCGGCTGGGAAGTCCAACAGTGGTAATCATGAGAGGGTCGCTGGAAATATGTTATGGCTTCAAATATGTCGCATTTTCGTTGAATAAATATGTTTTTTATTTCACACAGTCCTTCATGTTATTATCAAAGAAATAATTTCATAAACAATTAAAAAATCAGTTGATGCAAATAAATCTGTTTTTTTGTTGTTTAATGTGTCGCATTTTGGTTAAATAGATATATACATATATATATATCATAAATGAATATATTTTGAAAGAAAAAAAAACTCATTTTTATTCATTCTGAACTTTCCAATATTTTTTTCACAATTTCTTACACAACGATGCATTTTTTTTCCTATTCATTCTGATGAAGATCAATGAGGCCTAACTGGTGACTGAAGGCCTGAAATTGGATTCCCTGTGATAGAAGCGTACGTTCGGCCGTATGGTGTGTCTCTGTGTCGGATGGGGGTCGGGACTCATCGTTAACTGATCAAACACCGACTTATCTTTGATCTCTTGTACGGAAGGGGTTGGGGGTGAAAGGACAAGATAACTTTGGATCGGGGTCGAACTCCAGGGAAAAAGCCTAAAAGTGCATCTCATCTATTCTTTATTATTATAAAAATGTGGAGGGGGAGATTCATAGTTGAAATTTGTCGAAATATTCACTTCTAAATCATTGTACGATGTTTATTAAGCATTGAGTATTGTAGATTAGTTTAGTAGTTCAATATCTAATAAGATAATGAACTGTCATTGGGAAGTGGTTTTTTAATAAAATAATAGTTTCATTTATCCAAATCATACTATTGAAATATTATTCTGATAAAGTAAATATTAACGATAGTTCTCTTTTAAAAGTCCCTATAAAGTAATGATTAAAAAAAGAAAAGAATCGATAATGGTATCATCATTATCTTTCTGAATATGTCTTGTTCGTCTGTCCATGTTGTATTCTGCCGGACTCACTCGGTAGCGCATGTTTCCTCTGGTGATCCCTAATGTGGATCATAATGTGTGTTTGATGTGTACCATTGCTGCAACATATCCTGCCCATTGCTATTTTTGTTTGTATTAGAATATTAATAGTTGATAATATTGGCACTGGAGCTAAGGAGGCTCTGTTTATTCCTTTTCAGGCTTGTTTTTTTTTTACATATGGAAAATTCAATTATATATGACTACTACTTTCGAGACAATTGTTGAAAACCTTGTGAACATTCTTTGTCAAAGCTAAAAAGGCACCATGTATAATTTCTTGGACTCTTACTCATATATTATTAAAAAAATGCATGAAAACGTATTGAAACATTGGATTTAAAGCTGAAAAGGCTCTGTTCATAACTTTTTAGGTTTGCTTTTGACATATATCTATATATTATTTCTACATTCAAGCAAATTGTGTAAAAAACCCTTTGAAACACTAGTTTTAAGGCCAAAAAGGCCCTGTTTATACTCTTCCAGGCTTGGTTTGGACACTTTGAAAATTCAATCACCTATTATTACTACAGTCAAGTAAATTGTTAAAAAACCTTCAAAACATTGGTATCAAAGTCCAAAATTTTGGGGATGCTGTTATAACATATACTTAAATTTTCACATCATAGTAAATTCTCAAAGTGTCCAAACTAAGCCAAAAAGGTATTGAGAGAGCCTTTTCAGACTAGAAACCAATGTTTCAAAGGTCTTTAATACTTTTCTTGCATGTAGTTCAATCAGTTTTGCGTAGCCCTGCTTGTCAGGGAATTTGGAATCTTCCGGCATAATTGTGTTCAATTTGGAATCCTGAGCGTCTCGGCCACAGGCAACTGGATCGTGAGAATCATAATCGTCGTCTGGGATTCCGTAAAACATATAGAGATCAGACATTAGATCAGTGTTTTGGAACCTGTTGAAAAATCGGAAAATATATCAATATAATACTAATGTTCACTAAGCTTATCTTAGCGAGGCGCAAGGTCACAAGTGAGGGGAACCCAGTTTGGATCGAATACACTAGAGTTGTAAATTGAAAGTCTCATGTAATACAGGTTCTCCCCGACTTTACGGCTGGCTCTCTTTCTCACTGGCACGGTCCTAGGTCGGGCATTTTTTTTATCCTGGAATGTTTATTCCTTAAAAACAGACAAAAAACAAACAAACAAAAAAACAACAACATTGGCACAGCCTGTGCGTGTGATACATACATAAATAGCCAGCCTAACTTGAAAACTGAACAAAACTCTGACTATATTTCTATTGATAGTTATCACGATTAAGGACACTGTTTCTGTTTTGATTGTTGCTATCAACAACATCACAAATAAATAAACAACAGTGTCTCATCATCTCAAGTTTACACTTCTTGGAGATTTTTATGAAACCAGGTACGGCTTTAGAACGGGTATGCCCTAGTGTCTACGGAACAAGATTTAATTTTAATATATATATATATATATAGGTAGGATTGGTGACTAAGAGCCCCCAATAGGAAATTGATAATAACTTCATTATCTATGGGTTGACTGTAGTTAAACTACCTTTACTGATTGAATTTGCCTTCCATATTACATCTACTTACTTCTTGACCAACACTCACAGGAAGAAGTCACGAAAATGAAGGAATGTTTACCAAAGGAACATAATATTTCTGATAGGGAATTCATTCTCAGCCATCGTTTACAAGCAGACTAGAGAAATATTGAGAATTACCAAGGATAATCTATCTGTCCATGGGTGGACATGTATGCAGAGAGATAGCTCGACAACTTGACATCATATGGAGTTGATATTTGCCACTTGTTTTATTGACAACTTCTTTTACTATCACTACTTCCCAGATAATTGTTAAAAACATTAAAACCATTGGTTTTAAAAGCTAAAAGGGCTCTGTTTATAGCTTTTTAGGTTGGTTTTATCACTGACTCGTATATTGTTACTACATTCAAAAGAGTTATTAAAAACCATTGAAAAATTGCTTCTGTGGCTACCCTTTGAGGCTTGGTTATGAACAGTTTGAAAAATCAATCCTATTTTTTTTTGTACATTCAAAAAAGTTGTTCAAAACCATTGAAACATTACTTCTGTGGCTACCCTTTAAGGTTTGGTTATGAGCACTTTGAAAAATCAATACAACTTTTTTAGTACATTCAAGGAAGTTGTTAAAAACCATTGAAACATTGCTTATGTGGCTGCCCTTTGAGGCTCGGTTATGAACACTTTGAAAAATCAATACTATTTTTTTACTAAATTCGAGAAAGTTGTTAAAAACCATTGAAACATTGCTTCTGTCGCTACCCTTCATGGCTTGGTTATGAACACTTTGGATAATCAATCTTATTTCTTTAGGACATTAAAGAAAGTTGTTAAAACCATTGAAACATTGCTTCTGTGGCTGCCCTTCAAAGGTTGGTTATGAACACTTTGAAAAATCAATCTTTTTTTTTTTTTATTACATTCAAGAAAGTTGTTAAAAACCATTGAAACATTGCTTTTGTGGCTACTCGTTAAGGCTTGGTTATGAACACTTATGAAAATTTTATAGTTAAGAATCATTGTTTTCTTTAAATCTTTAATCCAGATATTCGTATCAAATTTCACGAGTTAATCAAAGCAAAAATAGATAAAAGTAAACGAAATAATTGATTTTATTTCTTTTCCCTTTAATCTTTCTGCTCTTAAATATCAATGATCAAAACGGATTTTCTTTTAGGACTGGCTGTCCTTTCTTTTCGTTGGTGTTTTAAAAACATTTTTTCTAAAGACGATTGTCAGCTTTAATTCCACTGGCTTCCCGAAAACGAAATTAGTCTCAAAGAGACAATAGTAAGTTTTTTTTTTCACTGGCTTCTCGAAAACGAAAAGAGTCTCGAAGAGACTAATGTCATGTAGTGCCCCCTATACTTTTAGTTAGGAATTAAATACGAAACTCTTCTGTTACCTAGATATCCAAAACGTCACTTCCTCTGACGATCCCTATAAAAGCCCTGGACGCACATGGTCCAATGCTCACTAGCTCCCATACCCCTAGCTGGTTACGCTTCTAGCTCCGGTCACTCTCTTTCTTTCCTTCTTCCTGGTCCAATGCTAATTGGCGCCAGGACCCCTAGCTGGTCATGCCTCTGGCCCCGGCCTTTGCGGCCGGCCATACTCTTTCCTTCTCTTTAAGATCGTTATCATTTCGTCAACTTACTGGCTGATCCGATCTTAACCACCATCCACACTTCGGGAAACACGCATGGATGAAATTCCATTATCTCTGTCTTTCATAGTCTGTTCGTCGAGAGTCTAACAGCGTCTGGGAATAGCCCCCAAGTTGACTCACTTATTTGGCAGTAAGGCTCGAACACTGAACCCGGTTTCCACGTATCTGGGAGCAATCCAACCATACAGAATCCATGCGTTCAGACAACTCCGCTACAACTCCGACGCCAGCAATATCAAGACAAGAAAGCTCCCACCTTTTACTATCTCTTCTCCTAACATTACTTCTCATGATTGATCGTATTAATGTTATCTTTACATGTACCTAATCTTCATTTTGGTATTAAACGTACGTCTCTTGTCTGGCCATAATTCATATGTGTGTTCATTCCTCTTTATTTCAATGCGCGTCCAACTTCATACTTGGTGCACACTCCATTCTCTTCGTACAGCATCCTTCCCTTCTACATCTGCAGGGCTGCACGCGTGCTACTGTCAAACCACAACGAGGACCAAATCCCCTCGTCTCTCAACAATCCATTGCTGTCCGGACTCAACAAAAGAGACTCTACATCCTATTGTTTGATACATGTTCGCTTGCTTTCTAGAAATAAAAAAGATTTCAAAGAGACAGACGACTGTCTGATTTGATTGAATTTATTCAATTTGCAAAGGAAAAAACCATAGCACAAAATCGAGGCATATTATAATGTCACAAGATCAAAACTGTAAAAATATCCAACATCCGTATTTTCAAAAGAGGAAAAGTCCAAGATCCACGTTTTGTGTGGAAAAACTCAAGTTGTCTCAATTTACAATGTTGGTGAAAAAATCAAGTCAACACACCATAACACAGCCAAAATACTTATGATACATGGTATGATAGCGTATGGAATAGCAGCGAGCGACAGAATTATATGTATTATGAATGCGATAGCAGACACCAGTCCAAGGAATAGTTGGAAAATGTACTTCTCTTGCTTTACCCTACAATTCTCGTTTACCGCAGATCCGCAGCATGGCATTATTGGCCGAGAAAGTTGAGCTTCATCAGCTTTCGTTATGCAAGGTGTTGAGGGTTCCTCTACGCTTTGAGATGGTTCACCAGTGTTCATCAGTTGAGGCAGCGCCTCTACCATTGGTTCGGCAATATCAGTGGACGTTGAGGCTTCCTCTCCGCTTTGTGACGGTTCACCAATGTTTACTTGTTGAGGCGCTGTCTGTACCATCGGCACGGCGGTACTTGTGGACGTTGAAGGTTCATTTACACACCGTGACGGTCCCTCGATGTTTACTTGCTGAGGCGCTGCCTCTACCATCGGTGCAGTGGTACTAATCGATGTTGAGGGTTCCTCTACGCCAGGTGATAGTCTGCTAATATCCAACCTGCAAGACGAACCAACTTGGATTGGTGGGTCCTTACCCACCTTTATGATAAAGGGGGTAATGGCCACCCCCTCGGTTTCTGTTGAACTATCAGTCTCTACGGATGGGTCATATGGTTGGATGGTTTGGTTTCCCATTTTCAACTGTTTCCCTTGATATTTTTGTTCGGTTTTCGTCAAATATAATTGAATGTGTTGAAGAGACGAAGACCGGGTTCAACGCAATGTTGACAGGAAATAAAAGGAATTTTTGCACAAGTCTTAATTTACAAAAAAAATCTATGGATTTTGCGTAATATCATTAAGATGCCGTTTCGTTGTCTTGGCGATGGCGTTTTTTGTCCATTGGAAAAACGGTTAGCCATATTTGAAAATGTTTACATAGATTATATCTCATGGCTATTAATATATATCTATAATAATTTTTCTATTGAATAAAATGTCTCAAAGTGATTTTAATATCTAAAATACATTACACACACACACACACACACACACACACACACATATATATATATTCATCACCATCATCATTCCACGTACTCAAGGATGAACCCTTAACGATTTCTCCCCCCCTCTCTCCCTCTCTCTCTAGAATCGCTTTACAACTCCCACTGCCACTTTACCAGTCTCCGTGGTAATTCTGTGCAGTCTCTCTCAAAGATTCAGAAATATATCCCTAATGACGTCATCACGAGTACCATTGAATTTTCTTAAACATGGCCTCATCGATTTTTGTAATCGAATTACCAATATCCACTACATTTTCGTTTCAAAGCTCAAAACCCTTTTACAGTAGGAGAGATAAAATTCATTTCCAAATTACCCATTTTAGAATTACCCCCATGACGTCATCGTAGATTCAAATTAATTTTCTTCACGACGGCACCTCTCAGTGGACAGTTGCGACCCCAGGTGCAGTTTTTCTCAAATTCTTTTTACATCGTAGTGACTTCATAACTAATATCATACTGAAATATCCAGAAATTCGTACTTTCGAAAAAAAAAAAAAATTCAACCATTACAAACACGTAAGAATTACTATAGAAAAAAGACATTTAACCCAGTTTTATTGAGCATGCACTGAAGATACAACCTCAGCATCTGCTTCCGGCAGAAAGATTCAAACGGGATGAGCTTCGGTTGGGGCGGGGGCTTGCCCACCATTCCTGAATCGAACCAAAAAGAGTTAGACCCACCTTGAAAAGCCCTTAAAATGTTTCAAATCCTCTCAGATTTTGTTTTTTCACTCCTGTATATTTTACAAGTATCTTAAATCATTTCATTCGGCTGCAATTCATAGTTTGGGAGCAGAAAGCAGAAAAAGTCATGAAATTTATAAATGAAAAATGAAAATATAAAATATTGCAATCTTGAGATTGTGTTTTCATTAAAATATAAATTAAACATCAATTATTTAAACATTAATCTATTTCAGGAGCCTTTGTGCAATTTTAAGAGATCTTACTTTGAACTGCAGCGTAAGTTTTTAAGAAAGACAGAAATTTATGTCGAAGACCAGAATTAAGTTAGTCAACAGCATTTGTAAGGAATCAGGTGACCCGACGACAGAATGGTTTAAGAGACATAGACAGCATTCCCAAGAAAGCTGTTATCTTAATAAGAATGGTGGGTCCGATGAGAGAGGAAAAGAAAATGAAATCATTTTTTTTTACAGTACACTACGTCACATTATTGAAAGAAGACTTAATCATGTCTGTAACTAAGGCATAGACTTTGTGTGTATATATATATATATATATATATATATATATATATATATATATATATATATATATATATATACATATATATATACACTAGTTATTACTAAGAGCCACAGATTAACATCACAAAGCCATTGGATGATATTATAATCCAGCAGGCTAAGTGAAAACTCAAACAACGACTAGTTTCATCTGACTCTAAAAAAACAAGACCCAACATTCAAGAGATCTGATTCATTGAAGTGAAAAACTTCAAATATGAATACCTAAAGCGTACTGTACTGTACTGACGGCACGGACAAACAGTGGAGATTTTACAATCCCAAATTTGCCGAGGATTGTTGTTGTGGTTGTTGTGGTACAAAAACAAAGTCAACCCCAAACTTGGACGGGAGTTCGGCCAGATTGATAAAACTCACAAAAACAAATACAACATCAATTTATTTTATTCATTCGTTTATCATTTGACAGAAAATATTTTTATTGTTTAGTCTGCGTTGACTTAGAAATAGCACTACTACAATGCGAACTGTTCAGCGTTGATTCAATATGTTTATGCTTGGAAATATGGATACTAATGATGAAAAATAATTCAAGGGACGCTAAAACCGGTTTTAAATGGTAATGATTTCAGTGGCCGACGACCCACGAGGAAGGGTTTTGAGCATATTCTGAGGGCTCAAAGAATTGGGGTGTGAAGTCCAACAGTGGTAATCATGTGAGGGTTGTTGGTAACATGTTATTGCTTCTATTATGTCACATTTTGGTTAAATAAATATATTTTCTATTTTACACAGACCTTCACGTTATTATCAAAAAAATAATTTCATAACCAATTTAAACATCTGTTGATGCGAATAATTCTGTTTTGTGTTGTTTAATAATTTTTCTTTAGGTGGAACGGTTCAATCAGTTTTGTGTAGCCCTGCTTGTCAGGGAGTTTGGAATCTTCCGGCATAATTGTGTTCAATTTGGAATCCTGAGCGTCTCGGCCACAGGCAACTGGATCGTGAGAATCATAATCGTCGTCTGGGATTTCGTAAAACATATAAAGATCAGACATTAGATCAGTATTTTGGAACCTGTTGAGAAATCGATGAATATATTATTATATCTATATCCAATAACATCAATAATACCTTTTGGATTCAAAACTGAAAAGGCTCTGTTTATACCCTTTTCGGGCACGTTTTTGTCATTTTGAAAAACACCATCATACATAATTGCTCCATTTGTGAGAATTGTTGAAAAACCTTGGATGCATTGGTTTTGGGGACTAAAAAGTCTCTGTTTATACCCTTTTAGGTTCGGTTTTGACATTTTGAGGATTCAATCATATATTACTAAGACATCCATGAAAATCATCGGGAAACCTTGAGGACATTGGTTTGAACTAAAAAGTCTATGTTTACAACATTTTAGGCTCAGTTTTTATGCTTTGAATTATTTGATTATATATGATTACTACTTCCCAGAAAAGTGTTAAAAACATTGAAAACATGGGTTTTAGAAGCTAAAAAGACTCGGTTGATAGCTTTTAGGCTTGGTTTTCACACATATTCATATGTTATCACTACATTAGAGAAAGCTTTAGCAAAATACTTTCAAACATTGATTTTCAAAGCTAAAAAGGCTTTTTTTTATACCCTTTTAGAGCTTGGTTTTGACACTGACTCATGCAATATCACTAACTTCAATAGAATTATTAGAAACCTTTGAAAGATTGGTTTCAAAGCTGAAAAGTCCCTGTACATAACCTATTGGGGTAATTGTTAAAAATTCAATCATATACTATTGATACATTCATGAAAATTATTGAAAAATCATTGGGACATTGCTTTCAGAGCTGAAAAGATCTTTTTAGGCTTCGTTTTGACATTTCGAATGCACAATCATGTATTTTAATTACAGTCAAGAAATTGTTGAAAACATTCGTTTTATGTGCTAAAAAGGCTCTTTTTATGCCCTTTTGGGTTTGGTTTTGACATTTTGAAGATAAAATCACATATTTTACTACATTACTGAAGATTATTGGAAAACTTTGAAAACATAGGTTTTTTGAAGCTAAGAGGCTCTGTTTATACCTTTTTAGGCTTGGATTCAACACTTTACAATTTTATTTATTTACTATAATTACATTGGAGAAAAATTGTTAAAAACATTTAAAATATTCGTTTCAAAGCTAAACATGCTCTGTTTATATCCTCTAAGACTTGGTTTTGACCCTCATACATTATTTCTGCATTCAAGATGATTGATAAAAACCTTGAAAACATTGGATTCAAAGCTAAAAAAAGCTCTACTTTTGATATCTGAATAGTCTACCAAATATCATCACTAAATTGAGGAAAACTGTTAAAAAACCTTGAAAACGTGTTTCACGCTTTAAAAGTCCCTTTTTGTATGATTTTAGGCTTGGTTTCAACACTTTGAATAGTCAATCATATATCATTAGTAAATTTCAGGTAATTGTTAGAAATAGCGTTTCAATTTTTGTTTTCCACACTTTGGAAATTCAATTCTATATTATTACTACATTCAAGTAAATTGTTAAAGACCTTTGAGACATTTGTTTCAAAACTGAAAAGGTTCTCTTTATACCCTTTTAGGCATGGTTTCGGACATTTTGAAAATTCAATTATATATTTTAACTGCATTCAAGAATATTGTTGAAAACCTTTAAGACTTTGGTTCCAGGGCTCAAACTCTCTTCATTTTGCTAATTTAAGTCAATTTTTACAACTAATTCAAATCATATTAAGCATCATCACTAAAGTATGAAAAGCTGAAAACACACACGAAATTATTAATATATCTCGTAATTTCGATTAAAATCATTTCACTTGATATTCAGAAACAAAAACAACACATTTTATTGATTTTGCCATTTCCAGTGTCACCTCAACAATGTAAAATAGGAGACTTGATTAAAATAATAATGATATTACAGATATCTTAAAAGAAAAAAAAAACGCCTTTTTATCAATTTTGGACTTTCCAATATTTTTCACCAAATCTTCTACAAAGTTGCATTTTTTAAAAATCCAAAAAATTATTTAAGTTCGTATTTAAAAAACAACATATTTTATTGATTTGACCATTTCCATTGTCTCTTCAACAATTTATCGAAGAAATCATGTAATGATGATGATGATGATGATGATGATGATGATAATGATGATGATGACAATGATGAGGATGACGATGAGGATGACAATGACGATGATGATGATGATGATGATGATGATGATGAGGATGACGATGACAATGATGAGGATGACGATGAGGATGACAATGACGATGACGATGATGATGATGATGATGATGATGACGATGACGATGATGATGATGATATCCCTGATATTTTAAAAAAAAAAAAAACCTTTTCATTCATTCTGAACTTTCCAATATTTTACACCAAATCTTTCACAAAGTTGCATATTTTTTTTCATTCATTCTGATAATATTCAAAGAGGCCAAACCGGAGACTGAAAGGCCCGAAATTGGATTCCCTGTCATAGAAACGTATGTTCGACCAGATGATATGTGGGTGGGGTGGGGGCGGTCAGGGCTCATCGTTGATGATGAAACGCCGACTTACTTTCGATCTCTTACACGGAACGGGTCGGGGATGGAAGGACAAGACAATTTTGAATCGGGTTCGAACTCCAGGAAAAAGGCTAAAAATGCATCTCACCTATTCTCTCTCATTATTACAAGGTGGGGGGGAGATTCCAAGTTGTAATTTGTCGAAATATTCGCCTCTAAATCATTGCGCTATGATTATAAATGATCGTAAAAAAATCGCCTATGAATTTTACTTGAGCATTGTAGGATAGTTTTGTACTTTAATCTCTATCAAGATAACGAACAATCATCGGGAAGTGGTTTTTAATAAAAAAAATTAATTATGATTATCAAACAATTATGAAATTAATTTTCAATAAAATGAAACTGATCCGAAATCATTTGCTGCCGTCACACGGTTAATATATCATTGAATTTTCACGACATAAACAGAGGAAACAATGGAAGGCCTAAATACGGCTTCCATCGAACCTGTTAGCAACAAGTGGTCACTTCAACGTAACCACACACTTACCATTGGGCTGAACAGTCCGCTGATAAAGGCATAGGCTAAATAACTGCTGTTTGGATATTTTGATAATTCAAAAACCTTTTTAAGCTATTTTCAATATGTCAGTGAATATTTAGATATTCATCTAAAGATATTTTTGCAGTTAGATTTTTTAAAAAACTTTTATATTATTACTGCATTCAAGAAAGTTGTTAAAGACCTTTAAAAGAGTGGGTCTGAAGTGAAAAAGCTCTATTCATACCCTTTTAGGCTTGCTTAGGGACAATAAAATCGCATTAGGTTAATGAAAGAAATTCTTCTCTTCTCTAAGATAATTTCTCTTGCAGTCTTAGCTTAGAGTTACTTTATTTGATAAATGGGCGTTAAAATAGTATATACCTGAAAAGCTATGAAAAACCTAGATAAAATTTTCAGCTATAGATAAGGAATTAGAGTTAGCAACACCGGTCACTGAATTCTGTCTGCACGGCCAGTTTGTGTGCAAATTTTAGGCTCAACTCCCCCACCCCCAGAGCGCATAAGGGCAACGGCTGCTCGCTGAGAATGCGAGTTGGGACACGTTTGTCCATTTCCAGTGTCATTTTAACAGTTTAACGTGGAAGAATTAACAAATAATGATGATGATGATGGTGGTGGTGGTGGTGGTGAAGGAGAAGGAGAAGGAGAGGAAGAAGAAGAAGGAAAAAATTTTACAAATTTGGTAATTTCCAATATTTTTGCACCATATCTTTCAGAACTTGGATTTGCCATTCATTTTAATAATTGTTTTAAGGTCACCACGGCCTTGAAAAAGCCCGAAATGGGATTCCCTGTCATAGAAGCGTAAACTCAGCCTGACGGTGTATGTTGGGTGGGGTCGTGGTTCATCATTGACTGTAACAAAACAACTTTGAATCGGGGTCAAACTCCAGGGAAAAGGCTAAACGCAGATCTCATCCATTATTCCCTCTTATTCTTACATTTGGAGGTAGGGGGGAAGATTCAAAGTTGAATTTTGTTTTCGAAGTATACGCTTCTAAATCATTGTACAATGATTATAAAGGATTGTTAAAAAAAAAATAAAGAAAATTGCTTGTGAATTTTATTTGAGTATTGTAAGATAGTTTAGTAATTCAATATCTAATAAATACCAAAGAGTCATTGGGAAGTGATTTTTGATAAAATGATATTTTCATTTCTCTTATCGTCCGTGGTTGGATGGAAACCTTCCTCCCAAGATTCGCTACTCCTGTCTATCATTGGTGTGGCGAAGTCAGTAGCTTCTGAATTTCTCGAAGGGACCATTGTGAATTTTATTCTCAGAGGTTTCCCGGAAACAAAATAAAGTCTCACAGAATATTGTCAGGTTCAATGGCACAGGCTTCCCCAAAACAAAATAAACTCTTACAGACTATTTTGAGATCCAATTTCACTTGCATTCCTCCCAAAAACAAAGAGAGTCTTGAAGAGACCATTGTGAATTCCAGTCTCACAGGCTTCCCGAAAACGAAATAAAGTCTCACAGACTATTGGAAGATTCAATTTCACTGGCTTCCTCCCGAATACATAAAGAGTCTTCAAAAAACTATTTTGAATTCCAGTCTGGCAGGCTTCCCGTAAACGAAATGAAGTCTGAAAGAATATTGGTAGATTCAATCTCACTTGCGTTCCTCCCCAAAACGAAAATAGTCATATAGAGACCATTGTGAATTTCAATCTCACAGGCTCCCCAAAAACAAAATACCGACTCACAGAACTCTGCCAGGTTCAATGGTACAGGCTTCCCAAAAACAAAATAAAGTCTCAAAGAATATTGGTAGATTCAATTTCCCTGGCTTCTTCCCGGAAACAAAAAGAGTCTCGAAGAGACCATGGTGAATTTCAGTCTCACAAGTTTCATTGAAGCAAAATAAAGTCTCACAGAATATTGTCAAGTTCAATGGCACAGGCTTCCCGAAAACAAGACAAAGTCTCACAGACTATTGGTAGATCCAATTTCACTGGTTTCCTCCTGAAAACGAAGAGAGACTCGAAGAGTTCATCGTGAATTCCAGTCTCACAGTCTTCCTGAATAAGAAATAAATACTCAGAGAATATTTCCAGGTTCATTGGCATTGGCTTCCATAAAACCAAATAAAGTCACACAGATCATTTTGAGATCCAATTCCACAGTCATAAAGAAACCATTGTGAATTTCAGTCTCACAGGATTCCCGAAAACAAAATACAGTCTCCCAGAATAATACCAGGTTCAATGGTACAGGCTTCCCGAAAACAAAATAATGTCCCACAGACTATTTTGAGATCTAATTTCACTTGCATTCCTCCCAAATACGAAAAAAGTCTTGAAGAGGCCATTGTGAATATCAGTCTCATAGACTTCCCAAAAACAAAATAAAGTCTCACAGACTATTTTCAGGTTCAATTTCACTGTTTTCCTTCCGAAAATTGAAAAGAGTCTTGAAGACACCATTGTGAATTTCAGTCTAATAGAATTCCACAAAACGAAATAAAGTTTCACAGACTATTTTCAGGTTCAATTTCACTGGCTTCCTCCCGAAAACAAAAAGTTTTACAGGGACCATTGTGAATATCAGTCTCCAAGGCTCTCTGGGAACATAATAAAGTCTCACAGACTATTTTTCAGGTTTAATTTCATTGGCTTCCTCCTGGAAACAAAAAGAGTCTTGAAGAGACCATTGTAAATATCAGTCTTAAAGGCTCTCTGGAAACAAAATAAAGTCTCACAGACTATTTTCAGGTTCAATTTCACTGTTTTCCTTCCGAAAACGAAAAGAGTCTTGAATAGACCTTCCTGAATTTCAGTGTTAAAGGCTTCTGGGAAACAAAATAAAGTCTCACAGACTATTTTCAGGTTCAATTTCTCTGGCTTCCTCCCCAAAACGAAAAGAGTCTTGAATAGACCATCCTGAATTTAAGTGTTAAAGGCTTCTGGGAAACAAAATAAAGTCTCACAGACTATTTTCAGGTTCAATTTCACTGGCTTCCTCCCAAAAACAAAAAGTGTCTTGAAGAGACCATTGTGGATTCCAGTCTCATAAACTCCCCAAAAACAAAATGAAGTCTCACGGACTATTTTCAGGTTCAATTTCACTGGCTTCCTCCCGAAAACGAAGAGAGTTTTGAAGAGACCATAGTGAATATCAGTCTTAAAGGCTCAATGTCTTTGAAATTCATTGAGAACTCCTAGAAATATAGTGTGTGCACAAATTCGTATTATCAATTAGGCACAATCAGCACAGTACCTTGGGCCTACGAAAATTTGGTGCCCACTAAAAGTATATTTCGAACCGTTTAAGACATTTGAATATTATAAGATAATAGAAATATTTCTGTACCTTGCAAAAATGAATCAACATAGCCCACGTGTGTACCAGAACTAATTATCTGAAAAATTATCTAATATCATCTTATGCACTAATAAAGATATTTTATCTAGAATTATCTTTAAAAAGAAATAAAAAGGATCTTTCATCTAAAATTATCTAGAAAATACCTACGCAAGATTCGGGCATTATTCGTCCCAAAATGTCTCAAAAGAAGCTTTTTTTGAAAAAACAAAAATAGGAATTTTTAGATGGTGTCTAGCGGTGCCTTCATACAAGTATCCAAGGTTGTCGCCCTGGAAATGTGACCAAGGTCGCCCAGATACACACACACACACACACACACACACACAGAAGAATCTGTAGCCCACATGGCTGGGTAGTCGGGTAGGTAGTTCGTGGGGTTACGGTGATTCAATATACATTTCAGAACATTAATGAGACCCTGATCTTATCAATGTCCAGGGCCCCTGAATGCCTCGATCCGGCCCTCTATGGGAAAACAAACAAAGTTGAATACATATAGCTCTCTCAACTTCATAGGTAGAGGTGAACAAAGAAAGTGTTTTAAAAAACATGAACGGAATTCAATGATTTGCATAATGGGACGGAACGAAATCGGGAAAAAAATCGGTGACATGCTTAATACAAAGATCAAACATAGAACTCATTCATTCATCCCGTTGAAATCATCTTGGGGGTCAAATCCGGGTTCAGAAAAATAAATAATTGTTCAAAGAATATCTTTGTATGTAAAGATATGTACGTGTTTTATTCAATTCAATCACTTAAATCTCTGACGTTCATAAAAAGAGATCTCTACACTCATCGTATTGTTAGGTTTTCTTGTTCTGCCATTCCGTTTTTGTAATCCTTTACAGTTTACCACGTTCATTCCATTTTCGCCATTCTACATTTTTTATCGTCTCAAAAATGTTCTATCTCACATTATTTACTTATTTTGAATTTCCGTGACAGACAATCGCTTTTTATTTGTTTTTTTGGTTTGCTTTAGCAGTGAATGAATTTTGATATGGATTTTTCTTAGTGAGAGATTTTTTTTCTTCTTTTTTTTAAAATGCTTTTATGTATAAAGTGACGTTCGATCAGACTGACATGGGTCGTCGTGTGGTTTCAAGTCACGTCTCCGTAAAGATCATTATGTTGCTTTTGCAACATATCCAGCCCATTGCCATTTTAGTTTTCTAACTGTTTCTACGATACCTTAACATTAATCTCCAGATGGGTAGAAAAGTCGGATTTTGTCTCTGGGGACCACGGAGATCATGATATATATATTCACCATGTATATTTCTAAACATGATCTCCTTCTTTGTTAATGCTCTTGATTCAGTGGTGAATACTATTCACATAGATCGAACATCACATGGTGAACAAGTATAATACCCATCATAAACGACGATATTATTACGCGTGGATAAATCATGAACATATAATTTGTTTTATTACACGATTAATATTTCTGTTTTTTTTTGGGGGGGGGCGGGTGCAAACCAAGAAAATAGCTGAATTGATTCTACAGCAATGGTAGTAAATTGATTCCAACAGCAGTCACCCACTTGATACCGGCGAAGGTGCACATACAGACACAAAATAGGTTGCTGCTGGGAAAGAGCAGCAGCCATTTTGTATCGGTGTATTCGCAGTATTCCAGTCCTTTTTTGCATCTGTTTGAGCGTGACAGGAAAGCAACAAACAAACAAAATATCTTATATAATAATACATTTCAGATTAAAATTCAGCAGATAACTACGTTCAAGGAAGGGGACATATGTATACATATATGTATTCTAGAAACAGACATACTTGGTCCGACAGAGGGAGTCATAAATCGCGTTATATTATATAGAAACTTGTTACACGGTTAATATAAGTCTCAATTTAAACAAGGTAAATAGAATAAACAATTGAAGAGAATGGTGCTGCTACAGGAATCGAACCTGCGACCGATATGGTGGCTTTTTCAGCATACTGACATTGAGAGTCACATTCACAACTGCCAACCCTGTCCATTCTTCGCGTCTTTTGAGAGGGGTCTTTGGCAGAACATTGAACAAGCCATGTCGGGCACTCTCTCAACCAATCGTCTGAATTTGGCTCACTACAACTGTTGACAGTTTTCGTTGACTGTTTCTAAAGCACACACGCACACATATATTCAAACACACACACACACACACACACACACACACACACACACATACAAGAAAAACAGTCCAACATGGGCAACAAAACAAGCCAGCCAACTGAACCATCTGCAGCATCAAAAACAGTCGAAGTGGCCATTACCCCCTTCATCATAGAGGTGGGTAAGGACCCACCGATCGCTATGAATCCTCTAACGTGCACGCTAGATATTGAGAGACCGTTGCCAGGCGTAGAGGGAGCCTCAACATCCGTTGGTACTGTCGTACCGATGGTAGAGGCTCTGTCTCATCTGGTGAACATCGGTCAACTATCACCCAGGATTGAGGAAGCCTCAACACCTACCATAGTGGAAGCTAATCAGGTTCATCTTCCTGGACCAATATTTCCTGGCAACGTTTCAACCGTAGACAAAAATTGTAGGATGAAACGAAAGGTGTTCAATCTTCAACTTTTCTTGGCGTTGGTGTTTGCCATTACATTTGCATTCACTATATATTTGGCCATTGCAGCTACTCCATATGCCCTGATTAGTGGCATTATAAGTATGATAGCTATGTATTGGTGTGTTGGCTTATCTTTCACTCCATCATTGAACTGAGGGAGTGCTTGAGTTTTTTTCTGAAAATTGTGAATCTTGACTTGAAAATACGGATGTTTGTTTTTCTGAGCGTGTCAATGTTGTGATAAAAATGGAATTGTCAATGATGTCTATTATATATGTCTCTTTTTTTGCCTTTGAAATTAAGATCATGTTTTCGAGAAGCCTGCCGTATTGAACCTGGCATTATTCCGTGGGAGTTTATTGCGTTTACAGGAAACCTGTCAGATTAAAAATGACAATGGTCTCCTCATTAACTTTTTCGTCTTTGGGGGGAAGCCAATGGAATTGAACGAATAGTCCGTGAGACTTTATTTCGTTTTGGGGAACCTGTGACACTGATATTCACGATGGTCTCTTCAAGACTCTTTTCGTTTTCGGAAGGAAGCCAGTGAAATTGAACCTGAAAATAGTCTGTGAGACTTTATTTTGTTTCCAGGAAGCCTTTAAGACTGATATTCACAATGGTCTCTTCAAGACTCTTTTCATTTCCGGGAGGAAGCAAGTGAAATTGAACCTGTAAATAGTCTATGAGACATTATTTCGTTTCCAAGAAGCCTTTAAGACTGATATTCATAATGGTCTCTTCGAGACTCTTTTCGTTTTCGGGAAGAATCCAGTGAAATTGAACCTGAAAATAGTCTGTGAGACTTTATTTCGTTTCCAGGAAGCCTTTAAGACTGATATTCACAATGGTCTCTCCGATATTCTTTTTGTTTTCGGGAGGAAGCCAGTGAAATTGAGCCTAAAAAACATCTGTGAGACTTTATTCTGTTTCCAGGAAGCCTTTAAGACTGATATTCACAATGGTTTCTCGGAGTAAAATTGAAAGCCAGGGAAATTAAACCTAGTGTTGATCACAGGGATAAAACTAACCTGTCTCACAAAAACGTAAAGCTAACCCATGTTCCTGTCAGTGGGTGAACAATCCAACGCTTGGTGAATTCTGCTTTGCAATGATAAGAGGAGCCGACATCGAAGGATCAAAAATCGACGTCGTTACGAACACTTGGCCGCCACAAGCTAATTATCCCCGTTGTAACTTTTCTGACACCTCTTGGCAGAATTGAGCCAGGCCTAAAATGGTCTAAACAGAGCTCTTCAGCTTGGAAACCAATGTTTTTAAAGTTTCTTCAGAAATTTTCAGTGGAAATCTAAATGGCAATGGGCTTGTCATGTTGCAAGAATGGCACACTCCCGATGGACATCACGATTTACCCCATGGATCTCCAGAGATCACATACACAACCGAAGGAGGCTGGCAGAATAGAAGATGAAGTGACGAACTAGAGAAATTCAGAAACTATTGACTTTGCCACACCAATGATAGACAGGAGTAGCGAATCCAGGGAGTAATGTTTTCATCCAACCACGGACAATAAGAGAAATGAAAATATCATTTCATCAAAAATCACTTCCCAATGACTCTTTGGTATTTATTAGATATTGAATTACTAAACTATCTTACGATACTCAAATAAAATTCACAAGCAATTTTCTTTCTTTTTTTTTTAACAATCCTTTATAATCATTGTACAATGATTTAGAAGCGTATACTTCGAAAACAAAATTCAACTTTGAATCTTCCCCCCTACCTCGAAATGTAAGAATAAGAGGGAATAATGGATGAGATCTGCGTTTAGCCTTTTCCCTGGAGTTTGACCCCGATTCAAAGTTGTTTTGTTTCCTACAAGAGTTCAAAGATAAGTCAGTGTTTCATCAGTCAATGATGAACCACGACCCCACCCAACATACACCGTCAGGCTGAGTTTACGCTTCTACGACAGGGAATCCCATTTCGGGCTTTCTCAAGGCCGTGGTGACCTTAAAACAATTATCAAAATGAATGAAAAATCTAAGTTCTGAAAGATATGGTGCAAAAATATTGGAAATTACCAAATTAGTAAAATTGTTTCCTTCTTCTTCTTCTCCATTTTTTTCTTCCTCTCCTTCTTCTTCTTCTTTTCCTTCTTCTTCTTTTCTTTCTTCTTCTTCACCACCATCATCATCATCATCATTTGTTAAATCATCCACGTTAAATTGTTAAAATAACACTGGAAATGGCCAAATGTGTCCCTATTCGCAGTCCTAGCGAGCAGCCGTTGCCCTTATGCGCTCTGGGGGTGGGGGAGTTGACACTAAAATTTGCACACAAACTGGCCGTGCAGACAGAATTCAGTGACCGGTGTTGCTAACTCTAATTCCTTATCTAGAGCTGAAAATTTTATCTGGGTATTTCATAGCTTTTCAGGTATATACTATTTTAACGCCCATTTATCAAATAAAGTAACTCTATGCTAAGACTGCAAGAGAAATTATCTTAGAGAAGAGAAGAATTTCTTTCATTAAACTTAGCCGATTTTATTGTCCCTAAGCAAGCCTAAAAGGGTATGAATAGAGCTTTGTCACTTCAGACCCACTCTTTTAAAGGTCTTTAACAACTTTCTTGAATGCAGTAATAATATAAAAGTTTTTAATAAAAACCAACAGCAAAGATATCTTTAGATGAATATCTAAATATTCACTGACATATTGATAATAGCTAGAAAGGTTTTTGAATTATCAAAATATCCAAACAGCCCAACAAATATCGAGACGTGGATGAAAGATAGTGAAAGTGAAAAGAAAAAGTTGTTGTCAAGAACGGTAACTCTGCAATACTCTTGATCGCTTATCTCCCTTGAAAGCTATTTGAACCTTTCAAATCCTAAGCGTTTAACATAACGAGAAAAACAAGAGATTCTCTTGAAAAGCAGCCATGTTATAGAGACGAGTTTGGTGTGGAATGAGATTATTGATAATAGAAAAAACAAGTTGTTTCCAATTGATTTCCCAGTTCATTCCCGTAAGAACATCCGAAAGAGGAACGAATAATGAGTGAAATGAAAAATCAAAAATAGAAACCAGATAAGAATTCGGTTTGAAAGCAGTTATTTAGCCTTTGCCTAACCAGCGGGCTGTTTAGCCTAATGGTAAGTGTGTGGCTACGTAGAAGAAGCCATTTGTTGCTAAGAGGTTCGATGGAAATTATACACGGAGCCTATTTAACTTTGAAGATGAATATTTACAAGGTTTTTAACAATTGTTCCGAACGTAGAAATGATATATAATTGAATTTTCCATGTGTAAAAAAGCAAGCCTGAAAAGGTATAAACGGAGCCTTGTTAGCTCCAGAGCGAATATTATCAACTATTGATATTCTAATACAAACAAAAATAGCAATGGGCAGGATATGTTGCAGCAATGGTACACATCAAACACACATTATGATCCACATTAGGGATCACCAGAGGAAACATGCGCTACCGAGGGAGTCCGGCAGAATACAACATGGAGAGACGAACCAGACATATTCAGAAAGATAATGATGATACCATTATCGATTCTTTTCTTTTTTTAATCATTACTTTATTGGGACTTTTAAAAGAGAACTATCGTTAATATTTACTTTATTAGAATAATATTTCAATAGTATGATTTGGATAAATGAAACTATTATTTTATTAAAAAACCACTTCCCAATGACAGTTCATTATCATTATTATTATTAGATATTGAACTACTAAACTAATCTACAATACTCAATGCTAAATAAACATCGTACAATGATTTAGAAGTGAATATTTCGACAAATTTCAACTATGAATCTCCCCCTCCACATTTTTATAATAATAAAGAATAGATGAGATGCACTTTTAGGCTTTTTCCCTGGAGTTTGACCCCGATCCAAAGTTATCTTGTCCTTTCACCCCCAACCCCTTCCGTACAAGAGATCAAAGATAAGTCGGTGTTTCATCAGTTAACGATGAGTCCCGACCCCCATCCGACACACAGACACACCATACGGCCGAACGTACGCTTCTATGACAGGGAATCCAATTTCAGGCCTTCAGTCACCAGTTAGGCCTCATTGATCTTCATCAGAATGAATAGAAAAAAAAATGCATCGTTGTGTAAGAAATTGTGAAAAAAATATTGGAAAGTTCAGAATGAATAAAAATGAGTTTTTTTTTCTTTCAAAATATATTCATTTATGATATATATATATGTATATATCTATTTAACCAAAATGCGACACATTAAACAACAAAAAACAGATTTATTTGCATCAACTGATTTTTTAATTGTTTATGAAATTATTTCTTTGATAATAACATGAAGGACTGTGTGAAATAAAAAACATATTTATTCAACGAAAATGCGACATATTTGAAACCATAACATATTTCCAGCGACCCTCTCATGATTACCACTGTTGGACTTCCCAGCCGAATTCTCTGAGTCTCAGAATGTGCTCAAAATCCTTACTTATGGGTGGTCGACCACTGAATTCTTCACCTTTTACAACTGGTTATAGCCTCCCTAGAAATATTGTTTATTATCAATATCCATATTTCCAAACATAAACATATTGAATCAACACTGAACAGTTCGCATTGTAGTAGTGCAATTTCTAAGTCAACGCAGATTAAACAATAAAAATATTTTCTGTCAAATGATAAACGAATGAATAAAATAAATTGATGTTGTATTTGTTTTTGTGAGTTTTATCAATCTAGCCGAACTCCCGTCCAAGTTTGGAGTTGACTTTGTTTTTGTACCACAACAACCACAACAACAATCCTCAGGAATTTGGGATAGTAAAATCTCCACTGTTAGTCTGCACTGTCAGTAGAGTACAGTACGCTTTAGGTATTCATATTTGAAGTTTTTCACTTCAATGAATCAGATCTCTTGAATGTTGGGTCTTGTTTTTTTAGAGTCAGATGAAACTAGTCGTTGTTTGAGTTTTCACTTAGCCTGCTTGATTATAATATCATCCAATGGCTTCGTGATGTTAATCCGCAGGTCTTGGTAATTACTGATATATATATATATATATATATATATATATATATATATATATATATATATATATATATATATATATATATATATATATATATATTATATATATATATATATATATATATATATATATATATATAAACAAAGTAGATACCTGTGGGAGTTGTAAAGCGATTCAACGGAGAGAGAGAGAGAAGGAGAGAGAGAGAGAGAGAGAGAGAGAAGGAGAGAGGGATAGAGAGAGATCATTAAGGGTTCATCTTGGAGTACATGGAATGATGATGGTGTTAAATATATATATATATATATATATATATATATATATATATATATATACATATATATACATACATATAAATATTTATATAATGTATTTCAGATATTGATAAGCACTTACAGACATTTTATTTAATAAAAAATAATGAATATATACGTAGCTATGAAATATAATCCATGAAAACGTTTCCAAATATGGTCAAGCTTATTTCCAGACGATCAGTGAACGTTATCACCATGACAACCGAACGCCATCTTAATATTCTGCCGTATCGGAAGAAAACTTTACGCAAGTCTTGTTTTATGAACAAAACTACAAACATTTCTTTAATTTACTGTTAAAATTTCATTGATCCAAGTTTTTCTCACTTAAAAACAATTAAATAGCTTGACCAAAATTAATTGTATATTTCATAACAAGAAAAACGGCCCAAAATGAGCAACAAAACAAGCCAGCCAACTGAACCATCTGCACCATCAGAAAGCGTCGAAGTGGCAATTACCCCCTTTATCATAGAAGTGGGTGAGGACCCACCGATCGCTATGAGTCCTCCAATGTGCACGCTGGATATGGAGAGACCGTTGCCAGGCGTAGAGGGAGCCTCAACATCCGTTGCTACTGTCCTACCGATGGTAGAGGCTCCGTCTCACCGGGTGCACTTCGCTCAACTACCACCCAGGATTGAGGATGCCTCAACACCAACCATAGGGGCAGCTAATCGGAGTCATCTTCCTCGAACAAGATTGCCTGGCAATGCTTCTGCAGTGAACCAGAGGATGAAGCAGAAGCATCGCCTTCTACTCATTGCCTTGGCATTTTTAGTTGTGATTGCATTGATATTAAGTGTAGTATTGGCCGTTGCCGCTAATATATATGTGGTGATTTCAGAGATTATATGTATGCTGGCTGTGAATTTTATCATTGTTTATCTTTGCCACCAGGATTTAGGCATTGAGTTGCTTTAGATTTTTTCTCAAAATTATGAATGTTGACTTTTTTTGGAAATTCGGATGTTTGTTCTTTTGAGCGTGTCGATGTTGTGATGAAAATGGAATCGTCAATCAGATACATCTCGTTTTTATGTCTTTGAATGTGGATAATGATTTGTGAAGCCTGTCAGATTGGACCTGACGATTTCAGGTTCAATTCCACTGGTATCCTCCCGGACGAATGTGAATATCATTCTTAAAGGATTCCTGGAAACAAAAAAAAGTCTCATGGACTATTTTCAGGTTCAATTTCACTGTTTTCCTCCCGAAAACAAAAAGAGTCTCAAAGAGATCATAGTGAATTTCAGTCTTAAAGGCTTCGTGGAAACAAAATAAAGTCTCAAAGACGATTTTCAGGCTCAATTTCACTGGTTTCCTCCCGGGAACAAAAAGAGTCTTGAAAACACTTTTGTGAATATCAATGTTGAAGGCTTCCTGGAAACAAGATAAAGTATCGAAGACTATTTTTAAATTCGATTTTACTGGCTTCCTCCCCAAAACGAAAAGAGTCTCGAAGAGACCATAGTGAATTTCAGTCTTAAAAGCTACACGGAAACAAAATGAAGTCTCACAGACTATATCCTGGTTCAATTTCACTGGCTTCCTCCCGGAAACGAAAAAGAGTCTTAAACAGACTATTGTGAGTATCAGTCATAAAAGCTCTCTGGAAACAAAATAGTGACTCACAGACTAATTTCAGGTTAAATTCCACTGGCTACCTCCCGAAAACAAAGAGAGTCTCGAAGAGACCATAGTGAATTTCAGTCTTAAAGGCTTTGTGGAAACAAAATAAAGTCTCAAAGACTATTTTCAGGCTCAATTTCACTGGTTTCGTCCCGGAAACAAAAAGAGTCTTGAAGACACTATTATGAATATCATTCTTAAAGGCTTCCTGGAAACAAGATAATGTCTCACAGACTAATTTCGGGTTAAATTCCACTGGCTTCCTCCCGGAAACAAAAACATTATTGAAGAGACCATCGTGAATATCATTTCTAAAGGCTTCCTTGAAAGGAAATAAAGTCTCACAGACTATTTCCAGGCTCAATTTCACTGGCTTCCTCAAAAAAACAAGAAGAGTTTCGAAGGGACAATTGTGAATTTCAGTCTCAAAGGCTTCCTGGAAACGAAAAAAATATCAAAGACTATTTTCAGGCTCAATTTCACTGGTTTCCTCCCGGAAACAAAAAGAGTCTTGAAGACACTATTGTGAATATCATTCTTAAAGGCTTCCCGGAAACAAGATAAAGTCTCAAGGACTATTTTCAAGTACAATTTCACTGGCTTCCTCCCCAAAACGAAAAGAGTCTCGCAGAGACCATAGTGAATTTCAGTCTTAAAAGCTACATGGAAATAAAATAAAGTCTCACAGATTATTTCCTGGTTCAATTTCACTGTTTTCCTCCCGAAAATGAAAAGATTCTTGAAGACTATTGTGAATATCAGTCATAAAAGCTCTCTGGAAACAAAATAATGTCTCAAAGACTAATTTCAGGTTAAATTCCACTGGCTTCCTCCCGGATACAAAAAACAGTATTGAAGAGACCATTATGAATATCATTCCTAAAGGCTTCCTGGGAAGAAAATAAAGTCTCACAGACTATTTCCAGGTTCAACTTCACTGGCTTCCTCAAAAAAACAAATAGAGTTTCGAAGGAACAATTGTGAATTTCAGTCTCAAAGGCTTCCTGGAAACAAAATGAAGTCTCAAAGACTATTTTCTGGCTCAATTTCACTGGTTTCCTCCTGGAAACAAAAAGAGTCTGGAAGACGCTATTGTGAATATCATTCTTAAAAGCTACATGGAAACAAAATAAAGTCTCACAGACTATATCCTGGTTCAATTTCACTGGCTTCCTCCCGGAAACGAAAAAGAGTCTTAAACAGACTATTGTGAGTATCAGTCATAAAAGCTCTCTGGAAACAAAATAGTGACTCACAGACTAATTTCAGGTTAAATTCAACTGGCTACCTCCCGAAAACAAAGAGAGTCCGAAGAGACCATAGAAAATTTCGGTCTTAAAAGCTTCGTGGAATCAAAATAAAGTCTCAAAGACTATTTTCAGGCTCAATTTCACTGGTTTCCTCCTGGAAACAAAAAGAGTCTGGAAGACACTATTGTGAATATCATTCTTAAAGACTTGAAGAGACCATTGTGAATATCATTCCTAAAGGATTCCTGGATAGAAAATAAAGTCTCACAGACTTTTTCCAGGTTCAATTTCACTGGTTTTCTCAAAAAAACAAAAAGAGTTTCAAAGGAACAATTGTGAATTTCAGTTTCAAAGGCTTCCTGGAAACAAAATAAAGTCTCACAGACTATTTTCAGGTTCAATTTCACTGTTTTCCTCCCGGAAACAAATAGAGTCTCGAAGAGACCATATTCAATTTCAGGCTTAAAGGCTTCCCGGAAACAAAATAAAGTCTCAAAGACTTTTTTCAGGCTCAATTTCACTGGTTTCCTCCTGGAAACAGGAAGAGACTTGAAAACACTATGGTGAATATCGATATCAAAGGCTTCCTGGAAACAAGATAAAGTATCACAGACTATTTTTGAATTCGATTTTACTGGCTTCCTCCCCAAAACGAAAAGTGTCTCGGAGAGACCATACAGAATTTTATCGCTAAAAGCTACATGGAAACAAATTAAAGTCTCACGGACTATATCCTGGTTCAATTTCACTGGTTTCATCCCGGAAACGAAAAGAGTCTTGAATAAACCATTGAAAGTATTAGTCTTAAAAGCTTCCTGGGAACGAAATAAAGTCTCACAGACTATTTTCAGGTTCAATTTCACTGGTTTCCTCCCAGAAACGAAAAGAGTCTTGGAGAGACCATTGTGGATATCAATCTCATAAACTTCCTAAAAACGAAATAAAGTCTCACAGAATGTTTTCAGGTACAATTTCATGGGCATCCCCCTGGAAACGAAAAGACTTTTGAAGACACGATTGTGAATTTCAGTCTCTCAAACTACACAAAAACGAGATAAAGTCTCACAGACTAATTTTAGTTTCAACTTAATTGGCTTCCTCCCGAAAACAAAAAGAGTTTTGAGGTGACCTATGTGAATATCAGTCTTGAAAGCTTCCTGGGAAAAAAAATTAAAATCTAACTGAATATTTTTAGGTACAATTTTACGGGCTTCCTCCCGGTAACAAAAAGAATCATGAAGAGACTTTTGTGAATTTAAGTCTCATACACTTCCCATAAACGGAATAAAGTCTCACAGACTATTTTCTGGTTCAATTTCTTGGGTTCCCTCCCGGGAACGAAAAAAGTTTCGAAGAGATCATTGTGAACCTCAGTCCTAAAGGCTCTCAGTGAACAATGTAGTCTCACAAACTATTTTCAGGTTTGATTTCACAGGCTTAGTTCCCGAAACTAGAAAGTGTTTTGAAAAGACCATTGAGAATATCATTCTTAAAGGCTTCCTGGATACAAAATAAATTCTCAGACTCTATTTCCAGTTTCAATTTCACTGGCTTCCTCCCAAGACAAAAACAGTCTTGAAGGGACAATTGTGAATTTCAATTTATAGGCTTTTTGAAAACAAAATAAATTTTCATAATTTATTTCAACGTTCAATTTCACAGGCTCCCTACCGAAAACAAAAAGAGTCTTGAAGAGACCATTGTGAATATCAGTGGTAAAGGCTTCCGGGAAACAAAATAAGATCTCACAGACTATCTCAAGATTTTTATCACTGGCTTCATCCCAGAAACGAAAAGAGTCTTGAAAAAACCATTGTGAATTTCAGTCTCAAAGACTACCCAAAAACGATATAAAGTCTCACAGACTATTTTCAGTTTCAATTTCACTGGCTTCCTCCCAAAAACAGAAACAGTCTTGAAGTGACCTATGTGAATATCAGTCTTGAAAGCTTCCTGGGAAAAAATTAAAATCTAACTGAATATTTTCAGGTACAATTTTACGGGCTTCCTCCCGGTAACAGAAAAAGTCTTGAAGACAACATTGTAAATTTCAGTCTCATATACTTACCATAAACAAAAAAAAGTCTCACAGACGATTTTCACGTTCGATTTCACTGGCTTCTTCCTGAAAACGAAAGAGGCTTGAAGACACCATTGTGAATTTCAGTCTTCAAGGCTTCTTAGACACAAAATAAAAAGTCACAGACGATTTTGAGGTTCAATTTCACTGTTTTCCTCCCGAAAACAAAAAGAGTCTTGAGAAAAACCATTGTGAATATCATTCTCAAAGGCTTCCTGAAAACAAAAAGAGTCCCTAATGGACAATTGTGAAATTTAATCTAAATGGCTTCCTGGTAACTGAATAAAGTCTAATGGACTATTTTCAGGTTCAATTTCACTGTTTTCCTCCCAAAAACAAAAAGAGTCCCTAATGGACAATTGTGAATTTGAGTCTGAAAGGCTTCCTGGAAACTAAATGTAGTCTCACAGACTATTTTCAGGTTCAATTTCACTGTTTTCCTCGCGAAAACAAAAAGAGTCCCTAAAGGACAATTATGAATTTCAGTCTGAAAGGCTTCCTGGAAACTAAATGTAGTCTCACAGACTATTTTCAGGTTCAATTTCACTGTTTTCCTCCCGAAAACAAAAAGAGTCCCTAAAGGACAATTATGAATTTCAGTCTGAAAGGCTTCCTGGAAACTAAATGTAGTCTCATATACTATTCTCAGGTTCAATTTCACTGTTTTAATCCCGAAAACAAAAAGAGTCCCTAAAGGACAATTGTGAATTTTAGTCTAAAAGGCTTCCTGGAAACTATAAAAAGTCTCACAGACTATTTTCAGGTTCAATTTCATTGTTTTCCTCCCGAAAACAAAAAGAGTCCCTAAAGGACAATTGTGAATTTTAGTCTAAAAGGCTTCCTGGAAACTAAATAAAGTCTCACAGACTATTTTCAGGTTCAATTTCACTGTTTTCCTCCCGAAAACAAAAAGAGTCCCTAAAGGACAATTGTGAATTTTAGTCCAGAAGGCTTCTTGGAAACTAAATAAAGTCGCACAGACTATTTTCAGGTTCAATTTCACTGTTTTCCTCCCGAAAACAAAAAGAGTCCCTAAAGGACAGTTGTGAATTTTAGTCTGAAAGACTTCCTGAAAACTAAATAAAGTCTCACAGACTATTTTAAGGTTCAATTTCACTGTTTTCCTCCCGAAAAAAAAAAGAGTCCCTAAAGGACAATTGTGAATTTTAGTCTAAAAGGCTTCCTGGAAACTATAAAAAGTCTCACAGACTATTTTCAGGTTCAATTTCATTGTTTTCCTCCCGAAAACAAAAAGAGTCCCTAAAGGACAATTGTGAATTTTAGTCTAAAAGGCTTCCTGGAAACTAAATAAAGTCTAACGGACTATTTTCAGGTTCAATTTCACTGTTTTCCTCCCGAAAACAAAAAGAGTCCCTAAAGGACAATTGTGAATTTTAGTCTAAAAGGCTTCCTGGAAACTATAAAAAGTCTCACAGACTATTTTCAGGTTCAATTTCACTGTTTTCCTCCCGAAAACAAAAAGAGTCCCTAAAGGACAATTGTGAATTTTAGTCCAGAAGGCTTCTTGGAAACTAAATAAAGTCGCACAGACTATTTTCAGGTTCAATTTCACTGTTTTCCTCCCAAAAACAAAAAGAGTCCCTAAAGGACAATTGTGAATTCAAGTCTAAAAGGCTTCCTGGAAACTATAAAAAGTCTCACAGACTATTTTCAGGTTCAATTTCACTGTTTTCCTCCCGAAAACAAAAAGAGTCCCAAAAGGACAATTGTGAATTTCAGTCTAAAAGGCTTCCTGGAAACTATAAAAAGTCTCACAGACTATTTTCAGGTTCAATTTAATTGTTTTCCTCCCGAAAACAAAAAGAGTCCCTAAAGGACAATTGTGAATTTTAGTCTAAAAGGCTTCCTGGAAACTAAATAAAGTCTCACAGACTATTTTCAGGTTCAATTTCACTGTTTTCCTCCCGAAAACAAAAAGAGTCCCTAAAGGACAATTGTGAATTTTAGTCGAAAAGGCTCCCTGGAAACTAAATAAAGTCTCGCAGACTATTTTCAGGTTCAATTTCATTGTTTTCCTCCCGAAAACAAAAAGAGTCCCTAAAGGACAATTGTGAATTTTAGTCTAAAAGGCTTCCTGGAAACTATAAAAAGTCTCACAGACTATTTTCAGGTTCAATTTCATTGTTTTCCACCCGAAAACAAAAAGAGTCCCTAAAGGACAATTGTGAATTTGAGTCTGAAAGGCTTCCTGGAAACTAAATAAAGTCTCACAGACTATTTTCAGGATCAATTTCACTGTTTTCCTCCCGAAAACAAAAAGAGTCCCTAAAGGACAATTGTGAATTTTAGTCTAAAAGGCTTCCTGGAAACTATAAAAAGTCTCACAGACTATTTTCAGGTTCAATTCCATTGTTTTCCTCCCGAAAACAAAAAGAGTCCCTAAAGGACAATTGTGAATTTGAGTCTGAAAGGCTTCCTGGAAACTAAATAAAGTCTCACAGACTATTGTCAGGTTCAATTTCACTGTTTTCCTCCCGAAAACAAAAAGAGTCCCTAAAGGACAATTGTGAATTTTAGTCTGAAAGACTTCCTGAAAACTAAATAAAGTCTCACAGACTATTTTCAGGTTCAATTTCACTGTTTTCCTCCCGAAAAAAAAAAGAGTCCCTAAAGGACAATTGTTAATTTTAGTCTAAAAGGCTTCCTGGCAACTATAAAATGTCTCACAGACTATTTTCAGGTTCAATTTCACTGTTTTCCTCCCGAAAACAAAAAGAGTCCCTGAAGGACAATTGTGAATTTTAGTCTAAAAGGCTTCCTGGAAACTAAATAAAGTCTAACGGACTATTTTCAGGTTCAATTTAACTGTTTTCCTCCCAAAAACAAAAAGAGTCCCTAAAGGACAATTGTGAATTTTAGTCTAAAAGGCTTCCTGGAAACTATAAAAAGTCTCACAGACTATTTTCAGGTTCAATTTCACTGTTTTCCTCCCGAAAACAAAAAGAGTCCCTAAAGGACAATTGTGAATTTCAGTCTAAAAGGCTTCCTGGAAACTATAAAAAGTCTCACAGACTATTTTCAGGTTCAATTTCATTGTTTTCCTCCCGAAAACAAAAAGAGTCCCTAAAGGACAATTGTGAATTTTAGTCTAAAAGGCTTCCTGGAAACTAAATAAAGTCTCACAGACTATTTTCAGGTTCAATTTCACTGTTTTCCTCCCGAAAACAAAAAGAGTCCCTAAAGGACAATTGTGAATTTTAGTCTAAAAGGCTCCCTGGAAACTAAATAAAGTCTCGCAGACTATTTTCAGGTTCAATTTCATTGTTTTCCTCCCGAAAATAAAAAAAGTCCCTAAAGGACAATTGTGAATTTTAGTCTAAAAGGCTTCCTGGAAACTATAAAAAGTCTCACAGACTATTTTCAGGTTCAATTTCATTGTTTTCCACCCGAAAACAAAAAGAGTCCCTAAAGGACGATTGTGAATTTGAGTCTGAAAGGCTTCCTGGAAACTAAATAAAGTCTCACAGACTATTTTCAGGATCAATTTCACTGTTTTCCTCCCGAAAACAAAAAGAGTCCCTAAAGGACAATTGTGAATTTTAGTCTAAAAGGCTCCCTGGAAACTAAATAAAGTCTAACAGACTATTTTCAGGTTCAATTTCATTGTTTTCCTCCCGAAAATAAAAAAAGTCCCTAAAGGACAATTGTGAATTTTAGTCTAAAAGGCTCCCTGGAAACTAAATAAAGTCTCACAGACTATTTTCAGGTTCAATTTCATTGTTTTCCTCCCGAAAATAAAAAAAGTCCCTAAAGGACAATTGTGAATTTCAGTCTAAAAGGCTTCCTGGAAACTAAATAAAGTCTCACAGACTATTTTCAGGTTCAATTCCATTGTTTTCCTCCCGAAAACAAAAAGAGTCCCTAAAGGACAATTGTGAATTTGAGTCTAAAAGGCTTCCTGGAAACTAAATAAAGTCTCACAGACTATTTTCAGGTTCAATTTCATTGTTTTCCTCCCGAAAATAAAAAAAGTCCCTAAAGGACAATTGTGAATTTTAGTCTAAAAGGCTTCCTGGAAACTAAATAAAGTCTCGCAGACTATTTTCAGGTTCAATTTCATTGTTTTCCTCCCGAAAACAAAAAGAGTCCCTAAAGGACAATTGTGAATTTTAGTCTAAAAGGCTTCCTGGAAACTATAAAAAGTCTCACAGACTATTTTCAGGTTCAATTTCACTGTTTTCCTCCCGAAAACAAAAAGAGTCCCTAAAGGACAATTGTGAATTTTAGTCTGAAAGGCTTCCTGAAAACTAAATAAAGTCTTACAGACTATTGTCAGGTTCAATTTCACTGTTTTCCTCCCGAAAACAAAAAGAGTCCCTAAAGGACAATTGTGAATTTTAGTCTGAAAGACTTCCTGAAAACTAAATAAAGTCTCACAGACTATTTTCAGGTTCAATTTCATTGTTTTCCTCCCGAAAAAAAAAAGAGTCCCTAAAGGACAATTGTGAATTTTAGTCTAAAAGGCTTCCTGGAAACTATAAAAAGTCTCACAGACTATTTTCAGGTTCAATTTCATTGTTTTCCTCCCGAAAACAAAAAGAGTCCCTAAAGGACAATTGTGAATTTTAGTCCAGAAGGCTTCCTGGAAACTAAATAAAGTCCCACAGACTATTTTCAGGTTCAATTCCACTGTTTTCCTCCCGAAAACAAAAAGGGTCCCCAAAGGACAATTGTGAATTTTAGTCTAAAAGGCTTCCTGGAAACAAAATAAAGTCTTACAGACTATTTTCAGTTTAAATTTAACTGGCTTCCATCCGAAAACAAAAAGATTACTGGAGAAACCATTGCATATTTCAGTCTTAGAAGATTCCTGGAAAAAAAATAAAGTCTCGCAGACTTTTTTCTGGTTCAATTCAACTGGCTCCCTCCCGAAAAAAAAATGAGTCTTGAAGAGATCATTGTTGATATCAATCTTAAAGGTTCCTGGATACAAAATAAAGTGTCACAGACAAATTACAGGTTCAATTTCACTGTTTTCCTCCCGAAAACAAAAAGAGACTCTAAAGGACAATTGTGAATTTCTGTCTGAAAGGCTTCATGGAAACTAAATAAAGTCTAACAGACTATTTTCAGGTTCAATTTCACTGTTTTCATCCCGAAAACAAAAAGGGTCCCCAAAGGACAATGTGAATTTGAGTCTAAAAGGCTCCCTGGAAACTAAATAAAGTCTCACAGACTATTTTCAGGTTCAGTTTCACTGTTTTTCTCCCAGGAACAAAAAGTGTTTCGAAGAGACAATTGTGAATTTCAGTCTAAAAGGCTTCCTGGATACAAAATAATGTGTCACAGACTATTTTCAGGTTCAATTTCACTGGCTTCCTCCTGGAAGGGAAAAGAGTCTTGAAGAGACCATTGTTAATATCAGCGTTAATGGCTTTGTGGGAACAAAATAAAGTCTAACAGATTATTTTCAACTGAAAACTTGATTCAAAAAATAATTCAAGGGAGGCTAAAACCGGTTGTAAATAGTAAAGAATTCAGTGGCCGACAACCCACAAAGAGGGTTTCGAGCACATTCTGAGGCTCAGAGAATTTCGGTGGGAAGTCCAACAGTGGTAATCATGAGAACGTTGCTGGAAACATCATATTGCTTCAAATATGTCGCATTTTAGTTAAATAAATATATTTTTTATTTTACCATGTCGTTCATGTTATTATCAAAAAAATAATTTCATAAACAATGAAAACATCTGTTGATGCGAATAATTCTGTTTTGTGTTATTCAATACTTATTTTTTCTTTAGGTGGAACGGTTCAATCAGTTTTGCGTAGCACTCCTTGTCAGGGAGTTTTGAATTTTCCAGCTTAATTGTCTTCAATTTGGAATCCTGAGCATCTCAGCCATAGACAACTGGATCGTGAGAATCCTAATCGTTGTCTGGGATTTTGTAAAACATATAGAGATCAGACATTAGATCAGTGTTTTGGAACCTGTTGAAAAATCGGAAAATATATCAATATAATACTAATGTTCACTACGCTTATCTTAGTGGGGCGCAAGCTCACAAGTGAGGGGGAACCCAGTTTGGATCGAATACACTAGAGTTGTAAATTGAAAGTCTCATGTAATACAGGTTCTCCCCGACTTTCTCACTGGCACCGTCCTAAGTCAGACAATTTTTTTTCCTGAAGTGTTTATTCCTTAAAAAAAGACAAAAAAACAAACAAACAAAAAAACAACAACATTGGCACAGCCCGTACGTGTGATACATACATACATAGCCAGCCTAACTTGAAAACTGAACAAAACTCTGACTATATTTCGATTGATGCTTATCACAATTAAGGACACTGTTTCTGTTTTGATTGTTGCTATCAACAACATCACAAATAAATAAACAACAGTGTCTCATCATCTCAAGTTTAAACCTCCTGAAGATTTTCATGAAACCAGGTACAGCATTAGAATGGGCATGCCCTAGTGTCTACGGAACAAGATTTAATTTTAATATATACACACACATATATATATATATATATATATATGTATAGGATTGGTGATAAGGAGCCCCCTATTGGAAATTGATAAAACCTTTATTATCTATGGGTTGACAGTAGTCAAACTAGCTTTACTGATAGAATTTGCCTTCAGTGTTGTATCTACTTACTTATTGTCCCACTCTCAAAGGAAGAAGTTTTAGAAATAAAGGAATGTTTACCAAAGGAAGATAATATTTCTGATAGGGAATTCATTCTCAGCCATCGTTTACAAGCTAGACTAGAGAAGTATTGAGTATTACCAAGGATAATTCATCTGTCTATGGCTGGACATGTATGCAGGGAGATAGCTCGACAACTTTGCATCATACGGAGTTGATATTTGCCACATGTTTTATTGACAACTTCTTTTATTATCATAACTTCACAAAAAATTGTTAAAAATATTAAAAACATTAGTTATAGGAGCTAAAAAGGCTCTGTTTATAGCTTTTTAGGTTTATAGCTTTTTAGGCTCATTCGTTTATTATTAGTACATACAAGAAAGTTGTTAAAAACCTTTGAAACATTGCTTCTGTGGCTACCCTTTAAGGCTTGGTTATGAACACTTTGAAAAATCAGTACTTATTTTTTTACTACATTCAGTAAAATTGTTGGAAAACCTCTAAAACTTTTGTTTCAAAACTAAAAAGGCTCTGATTATAGCTTTTCAGGTTGGTTTTATGTCTGACTCGTATATTGTTACTACATTCAAGAAAGTTGTTAAAAACCTTTGAAACATTGCTTCTGTGGCTACCCTTTAAGGCTTGGTTATGAACACTTTGAAAAATCAGTACTTATTTTTTTACTACATTCAGTAAAATTGTTGGAAAACCTCTAAATATTTACTTTCAAATATAGAAAATCTCTGATTATTGTTTTTTAGGTTGGTTTTATCACTGACTCATATATTGTTACTATATTCAAAATAGTTGTTAAAAAACTATGAAACATTGCTTCTCTGGCTACCCTTTAAGGCTTGGTTATGAACACTCTGAAAAATCAGTACTATTTTTTTTACTACATTCAGGAAAATTGTTGGAAAACCTCTAAAATTTTAGTTTCAAATATAGAAAGGCTATGTTTATATCTTTTTAGGTTGGTTTTTTATCACTGACTTGTACATTGTTACTACATTCAAGAAGTTGTTAAAAACCTTTGAAACATTGCTTCTCTGGCTACCCTTCAAGGCTTAGTTATTAACACTGTGAAAAATCAGTACTATTTTTCACTACATTCAGGAAAATTGTTGGAAAACCTCTGAAACTTTAGTTTAAGACCTAAAGAGGGTCTGATTATATCTTTTCTGGAAAATCAGTACTTTTTTATTCAATTCATTCAGGAGCATTGTTGGAAAACAACTAAAACTTTAGTTACAAACCTTAAAAAAATCTCATTATAGCTTTTCTGGTCGGTTTTATCACTGACACGTATATTGTTACTACATTCAAGAAAGTTGTTAAAAACCTTCGAAACATTGCTTCTGTGGCTATCCTTTAAGGGTTGGTTATTAACACTATGAAAAATCTATACTTTTTTCTCACTACATTCAGGAAAATTGATGGAAAACCTCTAAAAAAGTGGTTTTGAACCTAAAAAGGTTATGTTTATAGCTTTTTAGGTTAGTTATATCACTTACTTATACAATGTTACCACATTCAAGAAAGTTGTTACAAATCTTTGAAATATTGCTTCTGTGGCTAACCTTTAAAACTTGGTTATGAACGCTTCAAAAAATGAGAACTATTTTTTACAAATTTCAGGAAAATTGTTGGAAAACCTATAAAACTTTAGTTCTGAATATACAAAGGCTATGTTTACAGCTTGTAAAGTTGGTTTTATCACTGACTCATATATTGTTACAACATCCAAAAAGTTGTTAAAAACCTTTGATACATAGTCCTGTGGCTACCCTTTAAGGCTTGGTTGTGAACACTTTAGAAAATCAGTATTATTTTTTTACTACATTCAGTAAAATTGTTGGAAAACCTCTAAAACTTTTGTTTCAAAACTAAAAAGGCTCTGATTATAGCTTTTCAGGTTGGTTTTATGTCTGACTCGTATATCGTTACTACATTCAAGAAAGTTGTTAAAAACCTTTGGAACATTGTTTCTGTGGCTACCCTTTAAGGCTTGGTTATGAAGACTCTGAAAAATCAGTACTATTTTTTTTACTACATTCAGGAAAATTGTTGGAAAACCTCTAAAACTTTAGTTTCAAAAATATAAAGGCTATGTTTATAGCTATTGAGGTTGGTTTTTTATCACTGACTCGTATATTGTAACTATATTCAAGAAAGTTGTTAAAAACCTTTAGAACATTGCTTCTGTGGCTACCCTTTAAGGCTTGGTTATTAACACTTTGAAAAATCAGGACTATTTTTCACTACATTCAGGAAAATTGTTGGAAAACCTTTAAATATTTACTTTCAAATATAGAAAATCTCCGAGAATAGTTTTTTAGGTTGGTTTTATCACTGACTCATATGTTGTTACTATATTCAAAAAAGTTGTTAAAAAACTTTGAAACAATGCTTCTCTGGCTACCCTCTAAGGCTTGGTTATGAACACTTTGAAAAATCAGTACTATTTTTTTTACTACATTCAGGAAAATTGTTGGAAAACCTCTAAAACTTTAGTTTCAAATATAGAAAGGCTCTGATTATAGCTTTTCAGGTTAGTTTTATCACTGACTTGTATATTGTTACTACATTCAAGAAAGTTGTTAAAAACCTTTGAAACATTGCTTCTCTGGCTACCTTTTGAGGTTTGGTTATGAACACTGTGAAAAATCAGTACTATTTTTCACTACATTCACGAAAATTGTTGGAAAACCTCTAAAACTTTAGTTTAAGACCTAAAGAGGATCTGATTATATCTTTTTAGGTTGGTTTTATCACTGACTCGTATAATGTTACTACATTCAACAAAGTTGTTAAAACCCCCTAAACATTGTTTCTGTTGCTACCCTTCAAGACTTGGTTATGAACACTTTGAAAAATCAATAATATTTATCTTCACTACGTTCAGGAAAATATTTGGAAAACCTCTAAAACTTTAGTTTCAAATATATAAAGGTTATGTTTATAGCTATTGAGGTTGGTTTTATCACTGACTCGTATATTGTAACTATATTCAAGAAAGTTGTTAAAAACCTTTAGAACATTGCTTCTGTGGCTACCCTTTAAGGCTTGGTTATGAACACTTTGAAAATCAGGACTATTTTTCTCTGCTACATTCAGGAAAATTGTTGGAAAACCTCTAAAACTTTACTTAAAGACCTAAAGAGGGTCTGATTATATCTTTTTAGGTTGTTTTTATCTCCGACTTGTATATTGTTACTACATTCAAGAAAGTTGTTAAAAACCTTTGGAACATTGTTTCTGTGGCTACTTTTTAAGGTTTGGTTATGAACACTTTGAAAAATCGGTACTATTTTTTTTACTATATTCTGGAAAATTGTTGGAAAACCTCTAAATCTTCACTTTCAAATATAGAAACGCTCTGATTATAGCTTTTTAGGTTGGTTTTATCTCTGACTCGTATATTGTTACTACATTCAAGAAAGTTGATAAAAAACCCCTCATGCATTGCTTCTGCGGCTACCTTTTAAGACTTGGTTATGAACACTATGAAAAGTTAGTACTATTTTTTTTTCTACATTCAGGAAAATTGTTGGAAAACCTCTAAAACTTTAGTTCCAAATATAGAAAGGCTCTGATTATAGCTTTTCAGGTTGGTTTTATCACTGACTCGTATATTGTTACTACATTTAAGAAAGTTGTTAAAAACCTTTGAAACATTGCTCATCAGGCTTGGTTATGAACACTTTGTAAAATTAGTACTATTTTTTTTACTACATTCAGGAAAATATTGGGAAAACCTCTAAAACTTTAGTTTCAGTTTAGTTTCAGACTTAAAAAGGGTTTGATTATAGCTTTTCGTGATCGAAAAATAAATTATTTCAGCTGGTATTTAAAAAAAATGTTTAGTTGATTTGGTCATTTCCAGTGTCTTCTCAACAATTTATAGAGGAAATAAAAGAATCATGTGATGATAATAATGTGTGTGTGTGTGTGTGTGTGTGTATGTGTGTGTGTGGTGGGGTTTGGGGCACATCATTGTCCGATGAAACGCCCACTTACGTCTGATCTCTTGTATGAAAGGGGTCGGGGACGAAAGGACAAGATAACTTTGAATCAGGGTCAAACTCCAGGGGAGAAGGCTAAAAGTGCCTCTCATCTATTCCCTCTTATTATTACAATTGGAGGGGGGAACATTCAAAGTTGGAATTTGTCGAAATATTCGCTACTAAATCATTTTACAATGATTATAAAGGATTGTAAAAAAATAATACTAAAAATTGCTTATGAATTTCACTCGAGCATAGTAGGATAGTTTTGTAATTTAATGTCTAATAAGATAACAAGCAGTCATTGGGAAGTGGTTTTTGATGAATTAATACTTTCATTTGTCCAAATCAGATTTTGCAACAACACCTCTCTATCGTTGGCGTCACGGAGCCAGTACTTTCCGAATATGTCTGCTTCGTCTCTCCATCTTGTATTCTGCCGGACTACCTCGGTAGCACATGTTTTCTCTGCTGATGCCTGTTGTCAATCATAATGTATGTTTGGTGTGTGCCATTCCTGCAATATATCCAGCCCATTGCTATTTTACAGTGCATTAGAATATTAATAGTTGATAACATTCGCTCTGAAGCTAAGAAGGCTCCGTCTATACCTTTTCAGGCTTGCTTTTTTACACCTGCAAAATTCAATTATATATGATTACTACTTTTGAGACAATTGTTAAAAACCTTGTAAACATACATTGTCAAAGCTAAAAAGGCTCCATGTATAATTTCTTTTTACTCATATATTATTAAAGAATGCAAGAAAACTTATTGAAATATTCGATTCAAAGCTAAAAAGGCTCTGTTTATATCTTTTTAGCTTTGCTCTTCATACACATCTAAATATTATTTTGAAAAAAACCTTTCAAACATTAGTTTCAAGGCTAAAAAGGCTCTGTTTATACCCTTCCAGACTTGGTTTTGACACTTTGAAAATTCCATCATATATTATTACTACATTGAAGCAAATTGTTAAAAACCTTCAAAACATTGCTATCAAAGCTAAAAAGACTCTGTTTACAGCATTTTAGGCTCAGTTTTGACACTTTGATTATATATTATTACTACTTCCTTGGAAAGGGTTGAAAATATTGAAAACATTCGTTTTTAATACTCACTCATATACTATCACTACATGCAAGAAAAGTATTAAAAACCTTTGAAACATTGGTTCCTAATCTAAAAAGGCTCTGTTTATACCTTGTTAGGCTTGGATTGGACATTTTGAAAATTCAAGTATGTGTTATAACAGCATCGTAAAAATTTCATGAAAAACATTGGAAACATTGGTTTCAAAGCTGAAAATGCTTTATTCATACCCTTTTAGGCTTTGTTTATGGTCACTTTGATATTTCAATAATATATTTTGACTACACTCAGACAAATTGATGAGAAACCTCTAAAACATAGTTTTCAAACCTTAAAAGTCTTGGCTTGGTTTTGACACATATTCATTTATTACTTCATTCAAGTAAATTGTTTGAAACTTCAAATATATGGGTTTCAAAGCTAGAAAGGCTCTTTTTATACCCATTCAGTAATGGTTTTGACACATATTCATCTATTATTACTTCATTGAAGTAAATTGTTTGAAACTTCAAAAATATGGGTTTCAAAGCTAGAAAGGCTCTTTTTATACCCTTTCAGTAATGGTTTTGACACATATTCATCTATTATTACTACATTCAATAGAATTGTTATAAAACCTTAAAATAGTGGTTTCAAAGCTGAAAAGTCCCCGTGTATACCCTTTTTGGTTCGGTTTTGACACTTCCAATGTTCAATCATATCTCATTGATATATTCATGAAAATTATTGAGGAACAATGAAGACATGGATTTCAGAGCTGAAAAGACTCTGTATATAGCTTTTTGGGGCTTGGTTTTCACTCAGTGCAATCATATATTCTTACTACATTAGAGAAAATTTAAAAAAAACAAACCTTGAAAACATTGGTTTTGGAAGCTAAAAAAGGCTCTGTTTATACCCTCTAGGTCTGCTTTTGGCACTTTCAAGATTCAGTTATACGATAATAATACATTGAAAGGAAATTGTCAAAATACCTTTAGACCATTGCTTGAAAAGTTAAAAAGGCTCATTTCATATCTTTCAAGGCTCAGTTTTAACACTTTGAAACTTCAATCATATATTAGGACTACATTCAGGAAAACTCTTGCAAAACCTTGGAAACACTGGTTTCAAGGCCAAAAACGCTCTGCTAATACCTTTTTAGGCTTGCTTTTGACACTTCCAAAGTTCAATCATATCTTATTGATATATTCATGAAAATTATTGAAAAACCATGAAGACATGGCTTTCAGAGCTGAAAAGACTCTGTTTATGGCTCTTTTTGGTTTGGTTTTCACACTTACTCTTGTATTGTTATTATGTTCAAGAAAATTGTTAAAACCTTGGGAAAATTAGTTTTCAAGGTAAAAAAGCTTCGTTTGTAACCTTTTTAGGTTAGGTCTTGACTCTTACTTACGTATTATCACTGCATCCGAGACATTGGTTTCCAAAGTTAAGAATTCCTGTTTACACCTTTTTATGCTTGGTTTAGACATTTTGAAAATACAATCATATATCATTACTGCATGAAAGAAAATTGTAGAAAAATCTTGGAAGCATTGCTTTTCAAAGCTAAAAAGGCTCTGTTCATACCTTTTTAGGCTGGGCTTTGCCACTTCTCATATATCATTACGTTTGGGAGAATTGTTAGAAAAAATCGCACATTGTTTTCAAAGCTGTTTACAACGTTTCGGGCTCAGCTGTGACACTTTGAGAATTCAATCATATCAGATTGATACATTCATGGAACTTATTGAAAAACCTTGAAAACATTGCTTTCAAAGCTAAAAAGGCTCTATTTACAAGCTCTTCATCTTGGTTTTGACCCTCCAACCCATATATTATAACTACATTCAAGATTATTGATAAAAACCTTGAAAACATTGCTTTCAAATCTTAGAAGGCTCTGCTTTTGATATTTCAATAGTCTAGCATACATTATTTTTCAATACAAGACATTTGTTGAAAATCCTTGAAAACATATATTGCACAGTTTATATGATTTGGAGCTTGATTTTAACACTTTTAATATTCAATCATACAATATAACTGTATTGAAGAAAATTGTTGTAAAACTTTGAAAAGATTCTTTTCAAAAGATAAAAGATAAAAATCCTTTAAAACATTGGTTCGTAAACTTGAAGTGTCTTTATTATGCTTATTTGAGTGGGCTTTCTCGTTTTTTTTTTTTCAATATTATAATATGCAGAAAAATTCTCGAAACTAAATATTCAAAACATCTCTTCAAATGTTGGTTCCAAATTCAAACTGTCTTCATTATTCGAATTTAGGTTATTTTAAAAATGAATTTGAATCAAATTACATAGAAATACTACAGCTCTAACAGTTTAAAACACTCTTGAAAATATCAATGTGAATTGTCGTTAAAAAACCGTTTTGCCTGGTATTTAAAAAAAAAGTTTGATTACTTAGGCTATTTCCAGCGTCTCCTTTACAATCTATGGAATAACGTGTAATCATCATCATCATCATCATCATCATCTATGTAATAACGTGTAATCGTCGTCGTCGTCGTCGTAGCATCATCATCATCATCATCATCATCATCCCCGCTAAAAACACCTTTTCACTCATTCTGAACTTTCTGTTATTTTTACACCAGATCTTTCACAAAGTTGCATTTTATTTTTTATTCATTATGATAACATTCATAGAGGCCAAACTGGTGACTGAAAGGCATGAAATTGGATTCCCTGTCATAGAAGCGTACGTTCGGCCAGACAGTGTGTGTGTGTGTGTGTGGATTTTCGGAGCTCATCGTTCACCGATGAAACACTGTTTTTGAAACTTTGAAACATTGTTTTTCAAGGTAAAAAAAGCTATGTTTATATCTTTCTAGGCTTGGTTTTCTCACTTACGAATAGATTAATTAATACATCAAAGAGAATAGTTAAGAACCTTTAAAACATTACTTTCAACGCTGTTTATACCTTTTCAGCCTCGCTTTTTACACTTTAAAATTCAATCGTTTATTATTGATAGATTCATGAAAATTATCAAAAAACTTTCAAGACATTGGTGTCAAAGCTAAGAAAACTTTCTTTATACCATTTTAGCTTTGGTTTCAACATTTTCAAAATCCAATTTTATATTATTACTACATTATTTAGAATTGTTAAAAAAAATTTGAAACATTGCTTTTGAAGCTAAAAAGGCCCTGCTTATATCTTTATATACTAAATTAAGAAAAGAAATTTTAAAAACCTCCAAAACATTGGTTTATGAGCTTGAAATATCCTTATTACACTTATTTGAGTTGATTTTCACATTTTTCCGTATTAAAATATGTAGAAATATTGTAGCACAAGAAATTTAAAACATCCTTTCAAACGTAGGTTCCAAAAGTGAAAAGTTATTTTCACAATGAATTTGAATCATATTAAGGAGAAATACTAGAGAAATAAAAGTTTGAAACACTTTTGAAATTATCAACGTAATTCGTGATTAAAAAAATAAATTATTTCAGCTGGTATTTGAAAAAGAAAAGTTTTATTGATTTGGCAATTTCCATTGTCTCCTCAACAATCTATAGAAGGAATTGAATAATTATGTAATAATAATAATCATCATCAACATTGTAGTAGGGAAATAATTACTAATATTACAAGTACTACAGTAGTAAAACTAGTAATTATATCCCCCGCACCCCCCAAAAGCTTTCTGTTATTTTTACACCAAATCTTTCAAAAAGTAGAATTTTATATTTTATTCATTATGATAACATTGACTGAAAGGCCTGAAATTGGATTCCCTGTCATAGAAGCGCACGTTCGGCCAGATAGTGTGAGTGTGGGTTTTTGGAACTCATCGTTGACTGATGGAACACTGACTTACCTTTGATCTCTTGTACAGAAGGAATCGGGGGCGAAAGGACAAGACAACTTTGAATCGGGGTCGAACTCCAGGGAAAACGGCTAAAAGTGCATCTCACCTATTCCCTCTTATTATTACAATTGAAAGAGGAAAAAAAATTCACAGTTGAAATTTGTCGAAATATTTGCTTCTAAATCATTTCACTCTGATTATAAATGATGGTGAAAAAAATATTTGCCCATGAATTTTACTCGAGCATTGTAGGATAGATTTGTACTTTAATCTCTATTAAGATAACGAACAATCATTGGGAAGTGGTTTTTAATGAAAAATAATAATTATGATTATTAAACAATGATAATTTTTAATAAAATGAAACTGATCCAAATTATTTGCTGTCGTCATACGGTTAATATATCATTGAATTTAGACGACATAAATAGAGGAAACAATGAAAGGCCTAAATAGCGCTTCCATCGAACCTGTTAGCAACAAGTGGCCTCTTCAACGTAGCCACACACTTACCATTAGGCTAAACAGCCCGCTGGTTAGGCAAAGGCTAAATAACTGCTTTCAAACCGAATTCTTATCTGGTTTCTATTTTTTGATTTTTCATTTCACTCATTATTCGTTCCTCTTTCGGACGTTCTAACGGGAATGAACTTGGAAATCAATTGGAAACAACTTGTTTTTTCTATTATTAATAATCTCATTCCACACCAAACTCGTCTCTATAACGTGGCTGCTTTTCAAGAGAATCTCTTGTTTTTCTCGTTATGTTAAACGCTTAGGATTTGAAAGGTTCAAATAGCTTGTAAGGGAGATAAGTGATCAAGAGTATTTCCGAGGTACCCTTGTTGACGACAACTTTTTCTCTTCACTTTCACTATCTTTCATCCACGTCTCGATATTTGTTGGGCTGTTTGGATATTTTGATAATTCAAAAACCTTTCTAGCTATTATCAATATGTCAGTGAATATTTCGATATTCATCTAAAGATATCTTTGCTGTTGGGTTTTTTTAAAAAAACTTTTATATTATTACTGCATTCAAGAAAGTTGTTAAAGACCTTTAAAAGAGTGGGTCTGAAGTCAAAAAGCTCTATTCATACCTTTTTAGGCTTGCTTAGGGACAATAAAATCGCATTAGTTTAATGAAAGAAATTCTTCTCTTCTCTAAGATAATTTCTCTTGCAGTCTTAGCATAGAGTTACTTTATTTGATAAATGGGCGTTAAAATAGTATATACCTGAAAAGCTATGAAATACCTAGATAAAATTTTCAGCTATAGATAAGGAATTAGAGTTAGCAACACCGGTCACTGAATTCTGTCTGCACGGCCAGTTTGTGTGCAAATTTTAGTGTCAACTCCCCCACCCCCAGAGCGCATAAGGGCAACGGCTGCTCGCTGGGACTGCGAATGGGGACACATTTGGCCATTTCCAGTGTCATCTTAATAATTTAACGAGGAAGAATTAACAGATGATGATGATGATGATGATGATGATGATGATGATGAAGAAGAAGAAGAAGAAGAAGAAGAAGAAGAAGAAGAAGAAGAAGAAGAAGAAGAAGAAGAAGAAGAAGGAGAGGAAGAACAAGAAGAAAGAGAGGAAGAAAAAAATGGAGAAGAAGAAGAAGGAAACAATTTTACTAATTTGGTAATTTCCAATATTTTTGCACCATATCTTTCAGAACTTAGATTTTTCATTCATTTTGATAATTGTTTTAAGGTCACCACGGCCTTGAGAAAGCCCGAAATGGGATTCCCTGTCGTAGAAGCGTAAACTCAGCCTGACGGTGTATGTTGGGTGGGGTCGTGGTTCATCATTGACTGATGAAACACTGACTTATCTTTGAACTCTTGTAGGAAACAAAACAACTTTGAATCGGGGTCAAACTCCAGGGAAAAGGCTAAACGCAGATCTCATCCATTATTCCCTCTTATTCTTACATTTGGAGGTAGGGGGGAAGATTCCAAGTTGAATTTTGTTTTCGAAGTATACGCTTCTAAATCATCGTACGATGATTATAAAGGATTGTTAAAAAAAAAAGAAAGAAAATTGCTTATGAATTTTATTTGAGTATTGTAAGATCGTTTAGTAATTCAATATCTAATAAATACCAAAGAGTCATTGGGAAGTGATTTTTGATAAAATGATATATATCATTTCTCTTATCGTCCGTGGTTGGATGGAAACCTTCCTCCCAGGATTCGCTACTCCTGTCTATCATTGGTGTGGCGAAGTCAATAGTTTCTGAATTTCTCTAGTTCGTCACTTCATCTTCTATTCTGCCAGCCTCCTTCGGTTGTGTATGTGATCTCTGGAGATCCATGGGGCAAATCGTGATGTCCATCGGGAGTCTGCCATTCTTGCACCATGACAAGCCCATTGTTATTTAGATTTCCACGAAAAATTTCCAAAGTAACTTCAAAAACATTGGTTTCCAAGCTGAAGAGCTCTGTTTAGACCACTTTAGGCCTGGCTTAATTCTGCCAAGAGGTGTCTGAAAAGTTACAACGGGGATAATTAGCTTGTGGCAGCCAAGTGTTCGTAACAACATCCATTTTTGATCCTTCGATGTCGGTTCCTCTTATCATTGCAAAGCAAAATTCACCAAACGTTGGATTGTTCACCCACTGACAGGAACATGAGTTAGCTTTACGCTTTTGTGTGACAGGTTAGTTTTCTTCCTGTGATCAACACTAGGTTTAATTTCCCTGGCTTTCAATTTCAATCCCAGAAACGAATAGAGTCTCGGAGAAACCATATCCAAAATGGTCTCTTCGAGACTCTTTTCGTTTCCGGGAGGAAGCCAGTGAAATTGAAACTGAAAATAGTCTGTGAGACTTTATTTCGTTTTGGGGAAGTCTATGAGACTGAGATTCACAATGGTCTTTTCAAAACTCTTTTTGTTTTCGGGAGAAAGCCAGTGAAATTGAACCTGAAAATAGTGTGTGAGACTTTATTTCGTTTTGGGGAAGTCTATGACACTGAAATTCACAATGTTGTCTTCAAGACTCTCTTCGTTTTCGGGAGGAAGCCAGTAAAATTGAACCTGAAAATAGTCTATGAGACCTTTTTTTCTTTCCAGGAAGCCTTTAAGACTGATGTGGACCTTCCTCAGCGTCTGTGTGATGGTCTCACAAACTATACTAAACCAGCTGTGGTTCTGGGTTAGTAAAAGAAGGCAACAAGTTGAAATTTCGTTTAACTGTTTTATATAGAGTATTGATTATCAATATCTCTGGAGACGGGAAATGCTTATCCGCTGTTGAAAAGAGAGGTGGCCGATTTTCATCTAAGTCAAACTGACTGGTCTCTCATGTCACGAACGGTAGTCTACTGGATGGTAGCAGCGGTTGATGGTTACGAAGGTGGACGGCTGACCTGAGGGACTGGTAGCGTTCACTTCTCGAACCCCCAACTCTACTCTATTGCTGTTACGAAAATCCCTTCTATTTAAGCCCTGGGTGTCAACACTGTATTTCTTTGTAATTGACTTCCTTTCTTTCTTTTCCTGTTATCTCGATCCTTCCAGAAAATCCCAAATATTGACCCTCATCCGTCTCACGACGCAAGTCCGTCCAAGATCATAAATTAGCCTCCCCCCTCTTTCAAGAACTCTGCAAATTACTTTTCTTTCAAAAGCTTTACTCTTTCTCTCAAGACCCCAGACATTGGCCCCCATCTGGCCATCGAACCAGGAGGAGAACTTCTCTAAGAGTGCTTGTTTTTGCAACCCAGGAATCCGATAGAAGACATTAAATTGAGAAACTGCGGGCGCCTGCACTTGGAAGCACGTAATTCTCACTTCCTACGGTATCTTCAAGAAACATATCAAGCCCCTATCTAGACATCAAATCGGGAAGAGAACTTCTCTAAAAGTACTTGTTTTTGCAACCCAGGGATTTGACAGAAGACATTAAATTGAGAAACTGCAGGTGCCTGCACTTGGAAGCACGTAATTCTCAATTTCCTACAGTATCTTCCAAAAACATATTAAGCCTTTAATACAGATAACTCCATTGGTAATAACCATAGTAATTTTTAGGACACGGGGGACTCCTGGTCCCCTAGTGTCACATCACTCCCCACCCCTTTGTTACCTGACTTTTACCCCAGTAAAAGTCATCTAAAACATCGGCCGCCTCTCTTGTGTTTTATAGAAAAAAATCTTTTACACGCAAGGTGTCCGAACTCCAGAGAGACATGTAAAAAGAAACAAAACATTTTGAATACAACAAAATAGACAGATTTCTGTCTTGTCGATCAAAGATTATATCCGACGGATCGGATTATTTTCTGGGATTGTCTTTTCTTTTTTTTTTTTTTTTCGTTCTTTGCATGCAAGCTACGATTATTCAACACTTTAATTTGGTAGCTACTGCCACTTAAAAAAATCATTCATATGTACTTTAAAAAAAAATGGGTCCCTCGTTTTTAATTGTCTGTGAAAAGTATGAAACATTGAAAATAAGCAGTATTGTTCTCTTTCCTTCCTCTTTTTTTTTTCATATGTTTTTCATTATCGAGACTTGCAGCATCTCTTGCCAATCAATAAATCATTCTCATTTTTTTTTCTTTCACGTTTTCCTCACTTCTAATATGCAGAAAACATCGGTTTCCGAGCAACGTCTTGCTTTTCAATGTCATGTTGCTCGACAGTTTGTAGTTCGTGTTCAGTGTCACACAGATCTGTGATACCTGTGTTAATGATAGCAAATGGCGTCTCCAATTCCGATTTTTCAAACGTTTCTCTCATAACTTTGTTTACATTCTCCAGACCGTTATCCGTCACTACTACTCTCGGAGTCCCATATCTAGGGAATATCTCAGTCAGCAGCAAGTTCGATATTGGTACGGCCTTTTTATCACTGATCGCAAATATTTCAGGCCAATTGGTCAGCTAGTCCACAAAACCGACGATATACATATTGCCACTTCTCGATTTTCCGTATGCTCCTGAGATATCCAGACTAATTTTTTTCAAACGGAAAAGATGGTACATCAATCTCTTCGACAGGCGCCTTATCCTGTCGGCTAGATCTACTTTGGCATGTAGTACACTTCCCCACATAGAGCAGCACTTCTTTATAGACTCTCGGCCAATAATATCTTTCACTGATCAAATCATATGTTTTGTCTACTCCCATGTGCCCCAGTCTGTCGTGGCATACGTCTAGCACTTTCATTCTAATTTTATTAGGAACATATAACCGAAGTCTAGTCTCCCCTTCTTTTTCAGCTATGCAATACACCATCCCATCCTGTAATATGTATTTGCCTGCGTATCCTTCTTTTTCTATTTCCCGTCTGATTTTCTGTAATTCTTTATCGTCCCCATATTCTCTCTCAACCTCTTCCCGTTGCAGGGTTCCCAATTTGTTTTCTACTTCTTCTCCTTCTCCTTTCACTATTTCCTCTTCTTCTTCTGGCCCTCCCTTCAGGACATTCGAGTTAATAACATTTATAGTATATGCTCTATCGTCCATCTCCTCTACATTTTCAATTGGGTCAGATTCTAGTTGTTCGGGTATCCTTGACAGCAAGTCTGCGCCTGTATTCTCCTTACCGGCCAGATATTCTATCTTGCAGTTATAATTGGCTAACTTTAAGGCCCACTGATTAACTTTCTTATTTTCGCAGTTTGCCTCAAATAAATATTTTAGAGGCTCATGATCCGTTTTAATAATGAAGGTGGCCCCGTTCAGATAGTAGACTAATTTCTGGATGGCATAGACAATAGCATATGCCTCCCTTTCCACCACTGGCCACCTCCGCTGGGTTGGCGACAGCTTATGTGACAGGAAATATAATGGAATTTCCTCCAGGATTCCCGGGATGGGACCCTCCTTAGCTGGACAGGGCTGCGTTAAACAGGCCCTATACAGTCCACACTCGCGTCGATATAGAGATTCATGGGTTGGTTCATGTCGGGGTACGCCAACAACGGTACCTTCGTCAATCTTTATTTTAATGTCTCAAAGGCCTTCTGGCATTCTTCGGACCACCTAAACCGGGCGTACTTCCTTGTGAAGGCTATTATGGGTGCTGCAATCTTAGAGAACGCAGGCACAAATCGCCGGTAGTACCCTATCGCCCCGATAAAACCTCTATCCGGCCTTACTGAGTTAGGTACTGGCATATTTCTTATTACTTCCACCTTGTCCATGTCAGCTTTAACTCCCTCCTGACTAATAATAAACCCCAGGTACTTCGTTTTTTTTTTCATGAACTGACATTTTGGCAGTTTCAATTTTAGTCCGTGCTCCCTTAATTTGTCGAATACTAGTTGCAAGTACCGAAGGTGTTCATCTGCCGTTTTTGAAAATATTAAAATGTTGTCAATATATGCCATAGCGTATTGTTCCATCCCTGCCAACACTATGGACATCAATTAATGGAACACCCCCGGGGCGTTTGCCAATCCAAAGGGCATTACCCTGAATTGGTATAATCCCATGTGGCACACGAAAGAAGCTTTCAACCTATGCTCAGTCCGCAGGTAAAGTTGCCAAAATCCACAACGATGGTCAAGGGTCGTAAAGTAACTAACCTGCCCAAGCAGTGCTAGTATATCAACAATCAAGGGAAGGGGGAAAGCTATCGGTTTATTTATAGCGTTCAGGGCTCCGGAATCGACACGTGTTAATAATCAAGCCATAAAGGGTAGCCACAGAAGCGATGTTTCAATATAATCAAAAAAAGGATTGATTTTCCAAAGTGTTCATAACCAAGCCTGGAAGGGAAGCCACAGAAACAATGTTTCAATGGTTTTTAACATCTTTCTTGAATGTAATAAAAAAAAAGATTGATTTTCCAAAGTGTTCATAACCAAGCGTTGAAGGGAAGCCTCAGAAGCAATGTTTCAATGGTTTTTAACATCTTTCTTGAATGTAATACAGAAAAAGATGGTTTCTCCAAGTGTTCATAACCAAGCCTTGAAAAAAAAGCCATAGAATCAATGTTTCAATGGTTTTTAACATCTTTCTTGAATGTAATAAGAAGAAAGATTGATTTTTCAAAGAGTCCTTAACTAAACCTTGAGGGAAAGCCTCAAAAGCAATTATTGAATGGTTTTAAACAACTTTCTTGAATGTAATAAAAAAATGGATTGATTTTCAAAAGTGTTCATAACCAAGCCTCAAAGGGAACCTTTAGAAGCAATGTTTCAATGGTTTTTAACATCTTTCTTGAATGTAATAAAAAAATGGATTGATTTTCCAAAGTGTTCATAACCAAGCCTTGAGGAGAAGCCTCAGAAGCAATGTTTAAATGGTTTTTAAAAACTTTCTTGAATGTAATAAAAAAAAAAAGGATTGATTTTCCAAAGTGTTCATAACCAAGCCTTGAAGGGAAGCCTCAGAAGCAATGTTTCAATGGTTTTTAACAACTTTCTTGAATGTAATAAAAAGAAAGGATTGATTTTCCAAAGTGTTCATAACCAAGCATTGAAGGGAAGACTCAGAAGCAATGTTTCAATGGTTTTTAATAACTTTCTTGAATGTAATAAAAAGAAAGGATTGATTTTCCAAAGTGTTCATAATCAAGCCTTGAAGGATAGCCATGGAAGATTTGTTTCAATGGTTTTTGAAAAATTTCTTGAATGTTATAGAAAAAAAAAAGATTGATTTTCCAAAGTGTTCATAACCAAGCGTTGAAAGGAAGCCTCAAAAGCAATGTTTCAATGGTTTTTAACATCTTTTTTGAATGTAATAAAAAAAAAAGGTTTGATTTTCCAAAGTGTTCATAATCAAGCCTTGAAGGATAGCCATGGAAGATTTGTTTCAATGGTTTTTGAAAAATTTCTTGAATGTTATAGAAAAAAAAAAGATTGATTTTCCAAAGTGTTCATAACCAAGCCTTGAAGGATAGCCATGGAAGCAATGTTTCAATGGTTTTTAACAACTTTTTTGAATGTAATTAAAGAAAAGGATTGATTTTCCAAAGTGTTCATAACCCAGCCTTGAAGGATAGCCACGGAAACAATGTTTCAATGGTTTTTAACAACTTTCTTGAATGTGATAAAAAAATGGATTGATTTTCCAAAGTGTTCATAACCGAGCCTTGAAATAAAGGCTTAGAAGAAATGTTTCAATGATTTTCAACATCTTTCTTGAATGTAGTAAAAAAAAAATGTTTTTCCAAAGTGTTCAGAACCAAGCCTGGAAGGGAAGCCTCAGAAGCAATGTTTCAATGGTTTTCAACAACTTTCTTGAATGTAATAAAAAAAAAGTGATTGTTTTTCCAAAGTGTTCATAACTGAACCTTAAAGGGAAAACTCTGAAGCAATGTTCCAATGGTTTTTAACACCTTTTTTGAATATAAAAAAAAAAAAAGGATTGATTTTCCAAAGTGTTCATAACCAAACCTTGAGGAGAAGCCTCGGAAGCAATGTTTCAATGGTTTTTAACAACTTTCTTGAATGTAATAAAAAAAAGGATTGAATTTCCGAAGTGTTCATAACCAAGCCTTGAGGAGAAGCCTCAGAAGCAATGTTTCAATGGTTTTTAACATCTTTCTTGATTGTAATGAAAAATAAACATTGATTTTCCTAAGTGTCCATATCCAAGCCAAACTTTGAAGGATAGCCACGGAAGCAATGTTTCAATGGTTTTTAACATCTTTCTTGAATGTAATAAAAAAAAGGATTGATTTTCCAAAGTGTCCATATCCAAGCCTTGAAGGGAAGCCATAGAAGATATTTCAATGGTTTTTAACATCTTTTTCGAATGTAATAAAAAAAAAGGATTGATTCTCAAAAGTGTTCATAACCAAGCCTTGGAAAAAAGACACAGAAGCATTGTTTCAATGGTTTGTAAAAACTTTCTTGAATGTAATAAAGATAAAGGATTGATTTTCCAAAGTGTCCATAACCAAGCGTTGAAGGGAAGCCTCAGAAGCAATGTTTCAATCGTTTTTAACAACTTTCTTGAATGTAATAAAAAAAAAGGATTGATTTTTCAAAGTGTTTTTAACCAAGCGTTGAAGGGAAGCCTCAGAAGCAATGTTTCAATGGTTTTTAACAACTTTCTTGAATGTTATAGAAAAAAAAAAGATTGATTTTCCAAAGTGTTCATAACCAAGCGTTGAAAGGAAGCCTCAAAAGCAATGTTTCAATGGTTTTTAACATCTTTTTTGAATGTAATAAAAAAAAAAGGTTTGATTTTCCAAAGTGTTCATAATCAAGCCTTGAAGGATAGCCATGGAAGATTTGTTTCAATGGTTTTTGAAAAATTTCTTGAATGTTATAGAAAAAAAAAAGATTGATTTTCCAAAGTGTTCATAACCAAGCCTTGAAGGATAGCCATGGAAGCAATGTTTCAATGGTTTTTAACAACTTTTTTGAATGTAATTAAAGAAAAGGATTGATTTTCCAAAGTGTTCATAACCCAGCCTTGAAGGATAGCCACGGAAACAATGTTTCCATGGTTTTTAACAACTTTCTTGAATGTGATAAAAAAATGGATTGATTTTCCAAAGTGTTCATAACCGAGCCTTGAAATAAAGGCTTAGAAGAAATGTTTCAATGATTTTCAACATCTTTCTTGAATGTAGTAAAAAAAAAATGTTTTTCCAAAGTGTTCAGAACCAAGCCTGGAAGGGAAGCCTCAGAAGCAATGTTTCAATGGTTTTCAACAACTTTCTTGAATGTAATAAAAAAAAAGTGATTGTTTTTCCAAAGTGTTCATAACTGAACCTTAAAGGGAAAACTCTGAAGCAATGTTCCAATGGTTTTTAACACCTTTTTTGAATATAAAAAAAAAAAAAGGATTGATTTTCCAAAGTGTTCATAACCAAACCTTGAGGAGAAGCCTCGGAAGCAATGTTTCAATGGTTTTTAACAACTTTCTTGAATGTAATAAAAAAAAGGATTGAATTTCCGAAGTGTTCATAACCAAGCCTTGAGGAGAAGCCTCAGAAGCAATGTTTCAATGGTTTTTAACATCTTTCTTGATTGTAATGAAAAAAAAACATTGATTTTCCTAAGTGTCCATATCCAAGCCAAACTTTGAAGGATAGCCACGGAAGCAATGTTTCAATGGTTTTTAACATCTTTCTTGAATGTAATAAAAAAAAGGATTGATTTTCCAAAGTGTCCATATCCAAGCCTTGAAGGGAAGCCATAGAAGATATTTCAATGGTTTTTAACATCTTTTTCGAATGTAATAAAAAAAAAGGATTGATTCTCAAAAGTGTTCATAACCAAGCCTTGGAAAAAAGACACAGAAGCATTGTTTCAATGGTTTGTAAAAACTTTCTTGAATGTAATAAAGATAAAGGATTGATTTTCCAAAGTGTCCATAACCAAGCGTTGAAGGGAAGCCTCAGAAGCAATGTTTCAATCGTTTTTAACAACTTTCTTGAATGTAATAAAAAAAAAGGATTGATTTTTCAAAGTGTTTTTAACCAAGCGTTGAAGGGAAGCCTCAGAAGCAATGTTTCAATGGTTTTTAACAACTTTCTTGAATGTTATAGAAAAAAAAAAGATTGATTTTCCAAAGTGTCCATATCCAAGCCTTGAAGGAAAGCCATAGAAGAAATGTTTCAATGGTTTTTAACAACTTTCTTTATTGTAATAAAAAGAAAGGATTGAATTTCCAAAGTGTTCATAACCAAGCGTTGAAGGGAAGCCTCAGAAGCAATGTTTCCATGGTTTTTAACAACTTTCTTGAATGTAATAAAAAAAAAAGATTGATTATCCAAAGTGTTCATAACCAAGCGTTGAAGGGAAGACTCAGAAGCAATGTTTCAATCGTATTTAACAAATTTCTTGAATGTAATAAAAAAAAAAGATTGATTTTCCAAAGTGTTCATAACCAAGCCTTGAAGGGAAGCCTCAGAAGAAATGTTTCAATGGTTTTTAACAACTTTCTTGAATGTAATAAAAAAAAAAGATGGATTTCCCAAAGTGTTCATAACCAAGCGTTGAAGGGAAGCCTCAGAAGCAACAATTCAATGGTTTTTAACATCTTTCTTGAATGTAATAAAGGAAAAAAGATTGATTTTCCAAAGTGTTCATAACCAAGCTTTGAAGGGAAGCCTCAGAAGAAATGTTTCAATGGTTTTTAACAACTTTCTTGAATGTAATAAAGAAAAAAAGATTGATTTTCCAAAGTGTTCATAACCAAGCCTTGAAGGGAAGCCATAGAAGATATTTCAATGGTTTTTAACAACTTTCTTGAATGTAATAAAAAAAAAAGGATTTTCCAAAGAGTTCTTAACCAAGCCTTGAGGAGAAGCCTCGGAAGCAATGTTTCAATGGTTTTTAACAACTTTCTTGAATGTAATAAAAAAAAGGATTGATTTCCCAAAGTTCTCATAACCAAGCGTTGAAGGAAAGCCTCAGAAGCAATGTTTCAATGGTTTTTAACAACTTTCTTGAATGTGATAAAAAAAAAAATTGATTTTCCAAAGAGTTCTTTACAAAGCCTGGAATGGAAGCCTCAGAAGCAAAGTTTCAATGGTTTTTAACAACTTTCTTGAATGTAATAAAAAAAAGATTGATTTTCCAAAGTGTTCATAACCAAGCGTTGAAGGCGAGCCTCAGAAGCAATTCTTCAATGGTTTTTAACAACTTTCTTGAATGTAATAAAAAAAATGGATTGATTTTCCAAAGTGTTCATAACCAAGCGTTGAAGGCGAGCCTCAGAAGCAATTCTTCAATGGTTTTTAACAACTTTCTTGAATGTAATAAAAAAAATGGATTGATTTTCCAAAGTGTTCATAACCAAGCGTTGAAGGCGAGCCTCAGAAGCAATTCTTCAATGGTTTTTAACAACTTTCTTGAATGTAATAAAAAAAAAGGATTGATTATCCAAAGTGTTCATAACCAAGCGTTGAAGGGAAGCCTCAGAAGCAGTGTTTCAATGGTTTTTAACAACTTCCTTCAATGTAATAAAAAAAAGGATTGATTTTCCAAAGTGTTCATAACCAAGCCTTGAAGGGAAGCCTCAGAAGAAATGTTTCAATGGTTTTTAACAACTTTCTTTATTGTAATAAAAAGAAAGGATTGATTTTCAAAAGTGTTCATAACCAAGCGTTGAAGGGAAGCCTCAGAAGCAATGTTTCAATGGTTATTAACAACTTTCTTGAATGTAATAAAAAAAAAGATTGATTTTCAAAAGTGTTCATAACCAAACCTTGAAGGGAAGCCTCAGAAGCAATGTTTCAATGGTTTTTATCAACTTTCTTGAATGTAATAAAAAGAAGGATTGATTTTCCAAAGTGTCCATATCCAAGCCTTGGAAAGAAGCCTCATAAAAATGTTTCAATGGTTTTTAACATCTTTTTCGATGTAATAAGAAAAAAAAGATTGATTCATAAAAGTTTTCATAACGAAGCTTTGGAAAAAAGACACAGAAGCAATGTTTCAATGGTTTTTAACAACTTTCTTGAATGTAATAAAAAAAAGAATTGATTTTCCAAAGTGTACATAACCAAGCGTTGAAGGGAAGCCTCAGAAGCAATGTTCCAATAGTTTTTAATAACTTTCTGTAATGTAAAACAAAGAAAGGATTGATTTTCCAAAGTGTTCATAACAAAGACTTGAAGGGGAGCCTCAGAAGAAATGTTTCAATGGTTTTTAACATCTTTCTTTAATGTAATATAAAGAAAGATTGATTTTCCAAAGTGTTCATAACCAAGCGTTGAAGGGAAGCCTCAGAAGAAATGTTTCACTGGTTTTTAACAACTTTCTTAAATGTAATAAAAAAAAGGGATGGATTTTCCAAACTGTTCATAACCAAGCTTTGAAGGGAAACCTCAAAAGAAATGTTTCAATGGTTTTTAACAACTTTCTTGAATGTAATAAAAAAAAAGGATTGATTTTCCAAAGTGTTCATAACCAAGCGTTGGAAGGAAGCCTAAGAAGCAATATTTCAATGGTTTTTAACAACTTTCTTGAATGTAATAAAAAAAAAGGATTGATTTTCCAAAGTGTTCATAACCAAGCCTTGAAGGGAAGCCTCAGGAGCAATGTTCCAATAGTTTTTAATAACTTTCTTTAATGTAATAAAAAAAATGGATTGATTTTCCAAAGTGTTCATAACCAAGCGTTGAAGGGAAGCCTCAGAAGCAATTCTTCAATGGTTTTTAACAACTTTCTTGAATGTAATAAAAAAAAAGGATTGATTTTCCAAAGTGTTCATAACCAAGCCTGGAGGGGAAGCCTCAGAAGCAATGTTTCAATGGTTTTTAACAACTTTCTTAAATGTAATAAAAAAAAAAGATTGATTTTCCAAAGTGTTCATAACCAAGCGTTGAAGGGAAGCCTCAGAAGCAATGTTTCAATGGTTTTTAACAACTTTCTTGAATGTAATAAAAAAAAAAAAATTGATTTTCCAAAGTGTTCATAACCAAGCGTTGAAGTGAAGCCTCAGAAGCAATGTTTCAATGGTTTTTAAAAACTTTCTTGAATGTAATAAAAAAAAAGATTGATTTTCCAAAGAGTTCTTAACCAAGCCTTGAGGAGAAGCCTCAGAAGCAATGTTTCAATGGTTTTTAACAACTTTCTTGAATGTAATAAAAAAAAAGATTGATTTTCCATAGAGTTCTTAACCAAGCCTTGAGGAGAAGACTCAGAAGCAATGTTTCAACGGTTTTTAACAACTTTCTTGAATGTAATAAAAAAAAAGGATTGATTTTTCAAAGTGTTCATAACCAAGCCTTGAAGGAAAGCCTCAGAAGCAATGTTTCAATGGTTTTTAACAACTTTCTTGAAAGTAATAAAAAAAAAGATTGATTTTCCAAAGTGTTCTTAACCAAGCCTTGAGGAGAAGCCTCAGAAGCAATGTTTCAATGGTTTTTAACAACTTTCTTGAATGTAATTAAAAAAAAGGATTGATTTTCCAAAGTGTTTATAACCAAGCGTTGAAGGGAAGCCTTAGAAGCAATGTTCCAATAGTTTTTAATAACTTTCTGTAATGTAAAAAAAAGAAAGGATTGATTTTCCAAAGTGTTCATAACAAAGACTTGAAGGGAAGCCTCAGAAGAAATGTTTCAATGGTTTTTAACATCTTTCTTTAATGTAATATAAAGAAAGATTGATTTTCCAAAGTGTTCATAACCAAGCGTTGGAAGGAAGCCTCAGAAGCAATGTTTCCATGGTTTTTAACAACTTTCTTGAATGTAATAAAAAAAAAAGGTTTGATTTTCCAAAGTGTTCATAACCAAGCCTTGAAGGGAAGCCTCATTAACAACTTTCTTGAATGTAATAAAAAAAAAATGATGGATTTCCATAAAGTGTTCATAACCAAGCGTTGAAGGGAAGCCTCAGAGGAAATGTTTCAATGGTTTTTAACAATTTTCTTGAATGTAATAAAAAAAAGATTGATTTTCCATAGAGTTCTTAACCAAGCCTTGAGGAAAATCCTCAGAGGAAATGTTTAAATGGTTTTTAACAACTTTCTTGAATGTAATAAAAAAAAAAGATTGATTTTTCAAAGTGTTCGTAACCAAGCCTTGAAGGAAAGCCTCAGAAGCAATGTTTCAATGGTTTTTAACCACTTTCTTGAATGTAATAAAAAAAAAGGATTGATTTTCCAAAGTGTTCATAACCAAGCCTTGAAAGGAAGCCTCAGAAGCAATGTTTCAATGGTTTTTAACAACTTTCTTGAATGTAATAAAAAGAAAGGATTGATTTTCCAAAGTGTTCATAACCAAGGCTTGAAGAGAAGCCTCAGAAGCAATGTTTCAATGGTTTTTAACAACTTTCTTGAATGTAATCAAAAAAAAAGATTAATTTTCCAAAGTGTTCATAACCAAGCCTTGAAGGGAAGCCTCAGAAGCAATGTTTCAATGGTTTTTTACAACTTTCTTGAATGTAATAAAAAAAAAAGATAGATTTTCCATAGTGTTCATAACCAAGCGTTGAAAAGAAGCCTCAGAAGCAATGTTTCAATGGTTTTTAACAACTTTCTTGAATGTAATAAAAAAAAAGGATTGATTTTCCAAAGGGTTCTTAACCAAACCTTGAGGAGAAGCCTCAGTAGCAATGTTTCAATGGTTTTTAACATCTTTCTTGATTGTAATGAAAAATAAACATTGATTTTCCTAAGTGTTCCTAACCAAACTTTGAAGGATAGCCACGGAAGCAATGTTTCAATGGTTTTTAACATCTTTCTTGAATGTAATAAAAAAAAGGATTGATTTTCCAAAGTGTCCATATCCAAGCCTTGAAGGGAAGCCATAGAAGATATTTCAATGGTTTTTAACATCTTTTTCGAATGTAATAAAAAAAAAGGATTGATTCTCAAAAGTGTTCATAACCAAGCCTTGGAAAAAAGACACAGAAGCATTGTTTCAATGGTTTGTAAAAACTTTCTTGAATGTAATAAAGATAAAGGATTGATTTTCCAAAGTGTCCATAACCAAGCGTTGAAGGGAAGCCTCAAAAGCAATGTTTCAATCGTTTTTAACAACTTTCTTGAATGTAATAAAAAAAAAGGATTGATTTTTCAAAGTGTTTTTAACCAAGCGTTGAAGGGAAGCCTCAGAAGCAATGTTTCAATGGTTTTTAACAACTTTCTTGAATGTTATAGAAAAAAAAAAGATTGATTTTCCAAAGTGTCCATATCCAAGCCTTGAAGGGAAGCCATAGAAGAAATGTTTCAATGGTTTTTAACAACTTTCTTTATTGTAATAAAAAGAAAGGATTGAATTTCCAAAGTGTTCATAACCAAGCGCTGAAGGGAAGCCTCAGAAGCAATGTTTCCATGGTTTTTAACAACTTTCTTGAATGTAATAAAAAAAAAAGATTGATTATCCAAAGTGTTCATAACCAAGCGTTGAAGGGAAGACTCAGAAGCAATGTTTCACTGGTTTTAACAACTTTCTTGAATGTAATAAAAAAAAAAGATTGATTTTCCAAAGTGTTCATAACCAAGCCTTGAAGGGAAGCCTCAGAAGAAATGTTTCAATGGTTTTTAACAACTTTCTTGAATGTAATAAAAAAAAAAGATGGATTTCCCAAAGTGTTCATAACCAAGCGTTGAAGGGAAGCCTCAGAAGCAACAATTCAATGGTTTTTAACATCTTTCTTGAATGTAATAAAGGAAAAAAGATTGATTTTCCAAAGTGTTCATAACCAAGCTTTGAAGGGAAGCCTCAGAAGAAATGTTTCAATGGTTTTTAACAACTTTCTTGAATGTAATAAAGAAAAAAAGATTGATTTTCCAAAGTGTTCATAACCAAGCCTTGAAGGGAAGCCATAGAAGATATTTCAATGGTTTTTAACAACTTTCTTGAATGTAATAAAAAAAAAAGGATTTTCCAAAGAGTTCTTAACCAAGCCTTGAGGAGAAGCCTTGGAAGCAATGTTTCAATGGTTTTTAACAACTTTCTTGAATGTAATAAAAAAAAGGATTGATTTCCCAAAGTTCTCATAACCAAGCGTTGAAGGAAAGCCTTAGAAGCAATGTTTCAATGGTTTTTAACAACTTTCTTGAATGTGATAAAAAAAAAAATTGATTTTCCAAAGAGTTCTTTACCAAGCCTGGAATGGAAGCCTCAGAAGCAAAGTTTCAATGGTTTTTAACAACTTTCTTGAATGTAATAAAAAAAAAGATTGATTTTCCATAGAGTTCATAACCAAGCTTTGAAGGGAAGCCTCAGAAGAAATGTTTCAATGGTTTTTAACAACTTTCTTGAATGTAATAAAGGAAAAAAGATTGATTTTCCAAAGTGTTCATAACCAAGCGTTGAAGGGAAGCCTCAGAAGAGATGTTTCAATGGTTTTTAACAACTTTCTTGAATGTAATAAAAAAAATGGATTGATTTTCCAAAGTGTTCATAACCAAGCGTTGAAGGGAAGCCTCAGAAGAAATGTTTCAATGGTTTTTAACAACTTTCTTGAATGTAATAAAAAAAAAGGATTGATTATCCAAAGTGTTCAGAACCAAGCGTTGAAGGGAAGCCTCAGAAGCAGTGTTTCAATGGTTTTTAACAACTTCCTTCAATGTAATAAAAAAAAGGATTGATTTTCCAAAGTGTTTATAACCAAGCCTTGAAGGGAAGCCTCAGAAGAAATGTTTCAATGGTTTTTAACAACTTTCTTTATTGTAATAAAAAGAAAGGATTGATTTTCAAAAGTGTTCATAACCAAGCGTTGAAGGGAAGCCTCAGAAGCAATGTTTCAATGGTTATTAACTACTTTCTTGAATGTAATAAAAAAAAAGATTGATTTTCAAAAGTGTTCATAACCAAACCTTGAAGGGAAGCCTCAGAAGCAATGTTTCAATGGTTTTTATCAACTTTCTTGAATGTAATAAAAAGAAGGATTGATTTTCCAAAGTGTCCATATCCAAGCCTTGGAAAGAAGCCTCATAAAAATGTTTCAATGGTTTTTAACATCTTTTTCGATGTAATAAGAAAAAAAGGATTGATTCACAAAAGTTTTCATAACGAAGCTTTGGAAAAAAGACACAGAAGCAATGTTTCAATGGTTTTTAACAACTTTCTTGAATGTAATTAAAAAAAAGGATTGATTTTCCAAAGTGTTTATAACCAAGCGTTGAAGGGAAGCCTTAGAAGCAATGTTCCAATAGTTTTTAATAACTTTCTGTAATGTAAAAAAAAGAAAGGATTGATTTTCCAAAGTGTTCATAACAAAGACTTGAAGGGGAGCCTCAGAAGAAATGTTTCAATGGTTTTCAACATCTTTCTTTAATGTAATATAAAGAAAGATTGATTTTCCAAAGTGTTCATAACCAAGCGTTGGAAGGAAGCCTCAGAAGCAATGTTTCCATGGATTTTAACAACTTTCTTGAATGTAATAAAAAAAAAAGATTGATTTTCCAAAGTGTTCATAACAAAGCCTTGAAGGGAAGCCTCATTAACAACTTTCTTGAATGTAATAAAAAAAAAATGATGGATTTCCCAAAGTGTTCATAACCAAGCGTTGAAGGGAAGCCTCAGAGGAAATGTTTCAATGGTTTTTAACAATTTTCTTGAATGTAATAAAAAAAAGATTGATTTTCCATAGAGTTCTTAACCAAGCCTTGAGGAAAATCCTCAGAGGAAATGTTTAAATGGTTTTTAACAACTTTCTTGAATGTAATAAAAAAAAAGATTGATTTTCCAAAGTGTTCATAACCAAGGCTTGAAGGGAAGCCTCAGAAGCAATGTTTCACTGGTTTTTAACAACTTTCTTGAATGTAATAAAAAAAAAAGATTGATTTTTCAAAGTGTTCGTAACCAAGCCTTGAAGGAAAGCCTCAGAAGCAATGTTTCAATGGTTTTTAACCACTTTCTTGAATGTAATAAAAAAAAAGGACTGATTTTCCAAAGTGTTCATAACCAAGGCTTGAAGGGAAGCCTCAGAAGCAATGTTTCAATGGTTTTTAACAACTTTCTTGAATGTAATCAAAAAAAAAAATTAATTTTCCAAAGTGTTCATAACCAAGCGTTGAAGGGAAGCCTCAGAAGCAATGTTTCAATGGTTTTTTACAACTTTCTTGAATGTAATAAAAAAAAAAGATAGATTTTCCATAGTGTTCATAACCAAGCGTTGAAAAGAAGCCTCAGAAGCAATGTTTCAATGGTTTTTAACAACTTTCTTGAATGTAATAAAAAAAAAGATTGATTTTCCAAAGGGTTCTTAACCAAACCTTGAGGAGAAGCCTCGGTAGCAATATTTCAATGGTTTTTAACAACTTTCTTGAATGTAATAAAAAAAAAGGATTTATTTTCCTAAGTGTTCATAACCAAGCGTTGAAGGGAAGCCCCAGAAGCAATGTTCCAATAGTTTTTAATAACTTTCTTTAATGTAATAAAAAGAAAGGATTGATTTTCCAAAGTGTTACTAACCAAGCCTTGAAGGGAACCCTCAAAAGCAATGTTTCACTGGTTTTTAACAACTTTCTTGAATGTAATAAAAAAAAAGATTGATTTTCCAAAGGGTTCTTAACCAAACCTTGAGGAGAAGCCTCGGAAGCAAAAAGATTGATTTTCCAAAGTGTTCATAACCAAGCCTTGAAGGGAAGCCTCAGAAGAAATGTTTCACTGGTTTTTTACAACTTTCTTGAATGTAATAAAAAAAAGGATTGATTTTCCAAAGTGTTCATAACCAAACCTTGAAGGGAAGCCTCAGAAGAAATGTTTCAATGGTTTCTCACAACTTTCTTGAATGTAATAAAAAAAAAGGAATGATTTTCCAAAGTGTTCATAACCAAGCGTTGAAGTGAAGCCTCAGAAGCAATGTTTCAATGGTTTTTAACAACTTTCTTGAATGTAATAAAAAAAAAAGATTGATTTTCTAAAGAGTTCTTAACCAAGCCTTGAGGAGAAGCCTCAGAAGCAATGTTTCAATGGTTTTTAACAACTTTCTTGAATGTAATAAAAAAAAAGGATTGATTTTCCAAAGTGTTCATAACCAAGCGTTGAAGGGAAGCCTCAAAAAAAATGTTTCAATGGTTTTTAACAATTTTCTTGAATGTAATAAAAAAAAGGATTGATTTTCCAAAGTGTTCATAACCAAGCGTTGAAGGGAAGCCTCAAAAGAAATGTTTCAATGGTTTTTATCAATTTTCTTGAATGTAATAAAAAAAAAGGATTGATTTTCCAAAGTGTTCATGACCAAGCGTTGAAGGGAAGCCTCAGAAGAAATGTTTCAATGGTTTTTAACAACTTTTTGAATGTAATAAAAAAAAAGATTGATTTTCCAAAGGGTTCTTAACCAAACCTTGAGGAGAAGCCTCGGAAGCAATGTTTCAATGGTTTTTAACAACTTTCTTTATTGTAATAAAAAAAAAAGATTGATTTTCCAAAGTGTTCATAACCAAGCTTTGAAAGGAAGCCTCAGAAGGAATGTTTCAATGGTTTTTAACAACTTTCTTGAATGAAATAAAAAAAAAGGATTGATTTTCCAAAGTGTTCATAACCAAGCGTTGAAGGGAAGACTTAGAAGCAATGTTTCAAAGGTTTTTAACAACTTTCTGTAATGTAAAAAAAAGAAAGGAATGATTTTCCAAAGTATTCTTAACCAAGCGTTGAAGGGAAGCCTCAGAAGCAATGTTTCAATGGTTTTTAACAACTTTCTTGAATGTAATCAAAAAAAAAAGGTTGATTTTCCAAAGTGTTCATAACCAAGCGTTGAAGGGAAGCCTCAGAAGCAATGTTTCAATGGTTTTTAACAACTTTCTTGAATGCAATAAAAAAAAAGATTGATTTTCCAAATTATTCTTAACCAAGCCTGGAAGGGGAGCCTCAAAAGCAATGTTTCAATGGTTTTTAACAACTTTCTTGAATGTAATAAAAAAAAAGGATTGATTTTCCAAAGTGTTCATAACCAAGCGTTGAAGGGAAGCCTCAGAAGCAATGTTTCAATGGTTTTTAACAACCTTCTTGAATGTAATAAAAAAAAAAGATTGATTTTCCAAAGTGTTCATAACCAAGCGTTGAAGGAAAGCCTCAGAAGCAATGTTTCAATGGTTTTTAACAACTTTCTTGAATGTAATAAAAAAAAAAGATTGATTTTCCAAAGTGTTCATAACCAAGCCTTGAAAGGAAGCCACAGAAGCAATGTTTCAATGGTTTTTAATAAACTTTCTTGAAGGTAATAAAAAAAAAGGATTGATTTTCAAAAGTGTTCATAAGCAAGCATTGATGGGAAACCATAGAAGAAATGTTTCAATGGTTTTCAATAAACTTTCTTGAATGTAATAAAAAAAAAAGATTGATTTTCCAAAGTGTTCATAACCAAGCCTTGAAAGGAAGCCACAGAAGCAATGTTTCAATGGTTTTTAACAACTTTTTTTAATGTAATAAAAAAAAGGATTGATTATCCAAAGTGTTCAGAACCAAGCGTTGAAGGGAAGCCTCAGAAGCAATGTTTCAATGGTTTTTAACAACTTTATTGAATGTAATAAAAAAAAAAGATTGATTTTCCAAAGTGTTCATAACCAAGCCTTGAAGGGAAGCCTCAGAAGAAATGTTTCAATGGTTTTGAATAAACTTTCTTGAATGTAATAAAAAAAAAAGATTGATTTTCCAAAGTGTTCATAACCAAGCGTTGAAGGGAAGCCTCAGAAGCAATGTTCCAATAGTTTTTAATAACTTTCTTTAATGTAATAAAAAGAAAGGATTGATTTTCCAAAGTGTTACTAACCAAGCCTTGAAGGGAAGCCTCAAAAGCAATGTTTCACTGGTTTTTAACAACTTTCTTGAATGTAATAAAAAAAAAGATTGATTTTCCAAAGGGTTCTTAACCAAACCTTGAGGAGAAGCCTCGGAAGCAAAAAGATTGATTTTCCAAAGTGTTCATAACCAAGCCTTGAAGGGAAGCCTCAAAAGAAATGTTTCAATGGTTTTTTACAACTTTTTGAATGTAATAAAAAAAAGGATTGATTTTCCAAAGTGTTCATAACCAAACCTTGAAGGGAAGCCTCAGAAGAAATGTTTCAATGGTTTCTAACAACTTTCTTGAATGTAATAAAAAGAAAGGAATGATTTTCCAAAGTGTTCATAACCAAGCGTTGAAGTGAAGCCTCAGAAGCAATGTTTCAATGGTTTTTAACAACTTTCTTGAATGTAATAAAAAAAAAAGATTGATTTTCTAAAGAGTTCTTAACCAAGCCTTGAGGAGAAGCCTCAGAAGCAATGTTTCAATCGTTTTTAACAACTTTCTTGAATGTAATAAAAAAAAAGGATTGATTTTCCAAAGTGTTCATAACCAAGCGTTGAAGGGAAGCCTCAAAAAAAATGTTTCAATGGTTTTTAACAATTTTCTTGAATGTAATAATAAAAAGGATTGATTTTCCAAAGTGTTCATAACCAAGCGTTGAAGGGAAGCCTCAAAAGAAATGTTTCAATGGTTTTTATCAATTTTCTTGAATGTAATAAAAAAAAAGGATTGATTTTCCAAAGTGTTCATGACCAAGCGTTGAAGGGAAGCCTCAGAAGAAATGTTTCAATGGTTTTTAACAACTTTTTGAATGTAATAAAAAAAAAGATTGATTTTCCAAAGGGTTCTTAACCAAACCTTGAGGAGAAGCCTCGGAAGCAATGTTTCAATGGTTTTTAACAACTTTCTTTATTGTAATAAAAAAAAAAGATTGATTTTCCAAAGTGTTCATAACCAAGCTTTGAAAGGAAGCCTCAGAAGGAATGTTTCAATGGTTTTTAACAACTTTCTTGAATGAAATAAAAAAAAAGGATTGATTTTCCAAAGTGTTCATAACCAAGCGTTGAAGGGAAGACTTAGAAGCAATGTTTCAATGGTTTTTAACAACTTTCTGTAATGTAAAAAAAAGAAAGGAATGATTTTCCAAAGTATTCTTAACCAAGCGTTGAAGGGAAGCCTCAGAAGCAATGTTTCAATGGTTTTTAACAACTTTCTTGAATGTAATCAAAAAAAAAAGGTTGATTTTCCAAAGTGTTCATAACCAAGCGTTGAAGGGAAGCCTCAGAAGCAATGTTTCAATGGTTTTTAACAACTTTCTTGAATGCAATAAAAAAAAAGATTGATTTTCCAAATTATTCTTAACCAAGCCTGGAAGGGGAGCCTCAAAAGCAATGTTTCAATGGTTTTTAACAACTTTCTTGAATGTAATAAAAAAAAAGGATTGATTTTCCAAAGTGTTCATAACCAAGCGTTGAAGGGAAGCCTCAGAAGCAATGTTTCAATGGTTTTTAACAACCTTCTTGAATGTAATAAAAAAAAAAGATTGATTTTCCAAAGTGTTCATAACCAAGCGTTGAAGGAAAGCCTCAGAAGCAATGTTTCAATGGTTTTTAACAACTTTCTTGAATGTAATAAAAAAAAAAGATTGATTTTCCAAAGTGTTCATAACCAAGCCTTGAAGGGAAGCCTCAGAAGAAATGTTTGAATGGTTTTTAATAAACTTTCTTGAATGTAATAAAAAAAAAGATTGATTTTCAAAAGAGTCATAAGCAAGCCTTGATGGGAAACCATAGAAGAAATGTTTCAATGGTTTTCAATAAACTTTCTTGAATGTAATAAAAAAAAAAGATTGATTTTCCAAAGTGTTCATAACCAAGCCTTGAAAGGAAGCCACAGAAGCAATGTTTCAATGGTTTTTAACAACTTTCTTTAATGTAATAAAAAAAAAAGATTGATTAACCAAAGTGTTCATAACCAAGCGTTGAAGGAATGCCTCAAAAGCAATGTTTCAATGGTTTTTAATAAACTTTCTTGAAGGTAATAAAAAAAAAGGATTGATTTTCAAAAGTGTTCATAAGCAAGCCTTGATGGGAAACCATAGAAGAAATGTTTCAATGGTTTTCAATAAACTTTCTTGAATGTAATAAAAAAAAAAGATTGATTTTCCAAAGTGTTCATAACCAAGCCTTGAAAGGAAGCCACAGAAGCAATGTTTCAATGGTTTCTAACAACTTTCTTTAATGTAATAAAAAAAAAGATTGATTATCCAAAGTGTTCATAACCATGCGTTAAAGTGAAGCCACAGAAGCAATGTTTCAATGGTTTTTAACAACTTTCTTTAATGTAATAAAAAAAAGGATTGATTTTCCAAAGTGTTCATAACCAAGCCTTGAAGGGAAGCCTCAGAAGAAATGTTTGAATGGTTTTTAATAAACTTTCTTGAATGTAATAAAAAAAAAGATTGATTTTCAAAAGTGTCATAAGCAAGCCTTGATGGGAAACCATAGAAGAAATGTTTCAATGGTTTTCAATAAACTTTCTTGAATGTAATAAAAAAAAAAGATTGATTTTCCAAAGTGTTCATAACCAAGCCTTGAAAGGAAGCCACAGAAGCAATGTTTCAATGGTTTTTAACAACTTTCTTTAATGTAATAAAAAAAAAAGATTGATTATCCAAAGTGTTCATAACCAAGCGTTGAAGGAATGCCTCAAAAGCAATGTTTCAATGGTTTTTAATAAACTTTCTTGAAGGTAATAAAAAAAAAGGATTGATTTTCAAAAGTGTTCATAAGCAAGCATTGATGGGAAACCATAGAAGAAATGTTTCAATGGTTTTCAATAAACTTTCTTGAATGTAATAAAAAAAAAAGATTGATTTTCCAAAGTGTTCATAACCAAGCCTTGAAAGGAAGCCACAGAAGCAATGTTTCAATGGTTTTTAACAACTTTTTTTAATGTAATAAAAAAAAGGATTGATTTTCCAAAGTGTTCATAACCAAGCGTTGAAGGGAAGCCTCAGAAGCAATGTTTCAATGGTTTTTAACAACTTTATTGAATGTAATAAAAAAAAAAGATTGATTTTCCAAAGTGTTCATAACCAAGCCTTGAAGGGAAGCCTCAGAAGAAATGTTTCAATGGTTTTTAATAAACTTTCTTGAATGTAATAAAAAAAAAAGATTGATTTTCCAAAGTGTTCATAACCAAGCGTTGAAGGGAAGCCTCAGAAGCAATGTTCCAATAGTTTTTAATAACTTTCTTTAATGTAATAAAAAGAAAGGATTGATTTTCCAAAGTGTTACTAACCAAGCCTTGAAGGGAAGCCTCAAAAGCAATGTTTCACTGGTTTTTAACAACTTTCTTGAATGTAATAAAAAAAAAGATTGATTTTCCAAAGGGTTCTTAACCAAACCTTGAGGAGAAGCCTCGGAAGCAAAAAGATTGATTTTCCAAAGTGTTCATAACCAAGCCTTGAAAGGAAGCCTCAGAAGAAATGTTTTACTGGTTTTTTACAACTTTCTTGAATGTAATATAAAAAGGATTGATTTTCCAAAGTGTTCATAACCAAGCGTTGAAGGGAAGCCTCAGAAGAAATGTTTCAATGGTTTCTAACAACTTTCTTGAATGTAATAAAAAGAAAGGAATGATTTTCCAAAGTGTTCATAACCAAGCGTTGAAGTGAGGCCTCAGAAGCAATGTTTCAATGGTTTTTTAACAACTTTCTTGAATGTAATAAAAAAAAAAGATTGATTTTCCAAAGAGTTCTTAACCAAGCCTTGAGGAGAAGCCTCAGAAGCAATGTTTCAATGGTTTTTAACAACTTTCTTGAATGTAATAAAAAAAAAGGATTGATTTTCCAAAGTGTTCATAACCAAGCGTTGAAGGGAAGCCTCAGAAGAAATGTTTCAATGGTTTTTAACTACTTTCTTGAATGTAATAAAAAAAAGGATCGATTTTCCAAAGTGTTCATTACCAAGCCTTGAAGGGAAGCCTCAAAAGAAATGTTTCAATGGTTTTTAACAATTTTCTTGAATGTAATAAAAAAAAAGGATTGATTTTCCAAAGTGTTCATAACCAAGCGTTGAAGTGAAGCCTCAGAAGCAATGTTTCAATGGTTTTTTAACAACTTTCTTGAATGTAATAAAAAAAAAAGATTGATTTTCCAAAGGGTTCTTAACCAAACCTTGAGGAGAAGCCTCGGAAGCAATGTCTCAATGGTTTTTAATAACTTTCTTTATTGTAATAAAAAAAAAAGATTGATTTTCCAAAGTGTTCATAACCAAGCTTTGAAAGGAAGCCTCAGAAGGAATGTTTCAATGGTTTTTAACAACTTTCTTGAATGAAATAAAAAAAAAGGATTGATTTTCCAAAGTGTTCATAACCAAGCGTTGAAGGGAAGCCTCAGAAGCAATGTTCCAATAGTTTTTAATAACTTTCTTTAATGTAATAAAAAGAAAGGATTGATTTTCCAAAGTGTTACTAACCAAGCCTTGAAGGGAAGCCTCAAAAGCAATGTTTCACTGGTTTTTAAAAACTTTCTTGAATGTAATAAAAAAAAAGATTGATTTTCCAAAGGGTTCTTAACCAAACCTTGAGGAGAAGCCTCGGAAGCAAAAAGATTGATTTTCCAAAGTGTTCATAACCAAGCCTTGAAGGGAAGCCTCAGAAGAAATGTTTCACTGGTTTTTTACAACTTTCTTGAATGTAATAAAAAAAAAGGATTGATTTTCCAAAGTGTTCATAACCAAGCGTTGAAGGGAAGCCTCAGAAGAAATGTTTCAATGGTTTCTAACAATTTTCTTGAATGTAATAAAAAAAAAGGATTGATTTTCCAAAGTGTTCATAACCAAGCGTTGAAGTGAAGCCTCAGAAGCAATGTTTCAATGGTTTTTAACAACTTTCTTGAATGTAATAAAAAAAAAAGATTGATTTTCCAAAGTGTTCATAACCAAGCGTTGAAGGGAAGCCTCAGAAGCAATGTTTCAATGGTTTTTAACAACTTTCTTGAATGTAATAAAAAAAAAGATTGATTTTCCAAAGTGTTCATAACCAAGCGTTGAAGGAAAGCCTCAAAAGAAATGTTTCAATGGTTCTTAATAAACTTTCTTGAATGTAATAAAAAAAAAGATTGATTTTCAAAAGTGTCATAAGCAAGCCTTGATGGGAAACCATAGAAGAAATGTTTCAATGGTTTTCAATAAACTTTCTTGAATGTAATAAAAAAAAAAGATTGATTTTCCAAAGTGTTTATAACCAAGCCTTGAAAGGAAGCCACAGAAGCAATGTTTCAATGGTTTTTAACAACTTTCTTTAATGTAATAAAAAAAAAAGATTGATTATCCAAAGTGTTCATAACCAAGCGTTGAAGGAATGCCTCAAAAGCAATGTTTCAATGGTTTTCAATAAACTTTCTTGAATGTAATAAAAAAAAAGGATTGATTTTCAAAAGTGTTCATAAGCAAGCCTTGATGGGAAACCATAGAAGAAATGTTTCAATGGTTTTCAATAAACTTTCTTGAATGTAATAAAAAAAAAAGATTGATTTTCCAAAGTGTTCATAACCAAGCCTTGAAAGGAAGCCACAGAAGCAATGTTTCAATGGTTTTTAACAACTTTCTTTAATGTAATAAAAAAAAAGGATTGATTTTCCATAGTGTTCATAACCAAGCGTTGAATGGAAGCCTCAGAAGCAATGTTTCAATGGTTTTTAACAACTTTATTGAATGTAATAAAAAAAAAAGATTGATTTTCCAAAGTGTTCATAACCAAGCCTTGTAGGGAAGCCTCAGAAGAAATGTTTCAATGGTTTTTGATAAACTTTCTTGAATGTAATAAAAAAAAAAGATTGATTTTCCAAAGTGTTCATAAGCAAGCCTTGATGGGAAACCATAGAAGAAATGTTTCAATGGTTTTCAATAAACTTTCTTGAATGTAATAAAAAAAAAAGATTGATTTTCCAAAGTGTTTATAACCAAGCCTTGAAAGGAAGCCACAGAAGCAATGTTTCAATGGTTTTTAACAACTTTCTTTAATGTAATAAAAAAAAAAGATTGATTATCCAAAGTGTTCATAACCAAGCGTTGAAGGAATGCCTCAAAAGCAATGTTTCAATGGTTTTCAATAAACTTTCTTGAATGTAATAAAAAAAAAGGATTGATTTTCAAAAGTGTTCATAAGCAAGCCTTGATGGGAAACCATAGAAGAAATGTTTCAATGGTTTTCAATAAACTTTCTTGAATGTAATAAAAAAAAAAGATTGATTTTCCAAAGTGTTCATAACCAAGCCTTGAAAGGAAGCCACAGAAGCAATGTTTCAATGGTTTTTAACAACTTTCTTTAATGTAATAAAAAAAAAGGATTGATTTTCCATAGTGTTCATAACCAAGCGTTGAATGGAAGCCTCAGAAGCAATGTTTCAATGGTTTTTAACAACTTTATTGAATGTAATAAAAAAAAAAGATTGATTTTCCAAAGTGTTCATAACCAAGCCTTGTAGGGAAGCCTCAGAAGAAATGTTTCAATGGTTTTTGATAAACTTTCTTGAATGTAATAAAAAAAAAGGATTGATTTTCAAAAGTGTTCATAAGCAAGCCTTGATGGGAAACCATAGAAGAAATGTTTCAATGGTTTTCAATAAACTTTCTTGAATGTAATAAAAAAAAAAGATTGATTTTCCAAAGTGTTCATAACCAAGCCTTGAAAGGAAGCCACAGAAGCAATGTTTCAATGATTTTCAACAACTTTCTTTAATGTAATAAAAAAAAAGGATTGATTATCCAAAGTGTTCATAACCAAGCGTTGAAGGGAAGCCTCAGAAGCAATGTTTCAATGGTTTTTAATAAACTTTCTTGCATGTAATAAAAAAAAAGGATTGATTTTCAGAAGTGTTCATAAGCAAGCCTTGATGGGAAACCATAGAAAAAATGTTTCAATGGTTTTCAATAAAATTTCTTGAATGTAATAAAAAAAAAAGATTGATTTTCCAAAGTGTTCATAACCAAGCCTTGAAAGGAAGCCACAGAAGCAATGTTTCAATGGTTTTTAACAACTTTCTTTAATGTAATAAAAAAAAAGGATTGATTTTCCAAAGTTTTCATAACCAAGCGTTGAATGGAAGCCTCAGAAGCAATGTTTCAATGGTTTTTAACAACTTTCTTGAATGTAATAAAAAGAAAAGATTGATTTTCCAAAGTGTTCATAACCAAGCCTTGAAGGGAAGCCTTAGAAGCAATGCTTCAATGGTTTTTAACAACTTTCTTGAATGTAATAAAAAAAAAAGATTGATTTTCCAAAGTCTTCATAACCAAGCCTTGGTGGGGGGAGCCTCAGAAGCAATTCTTCAATGGTTTTTAACAACTTTCTTGAATGTAATAAAAAAAAAAGATTGATTTTCCAAAGTTTTCAAAACCAAGCGTTGAAGGAATGCCTCAGAAGCAATGTTTCAATGGTTTTTGACAACTTTCTTGAATGTAATAAAAAAAAAGATTAATTTCCAAAGTGTTCGTAACCAAGCGTTGAAGGAATGCCTCAGAAGCAATGTTTCAATGGTTTTTGACAACTTTTTTGAATGTAATAAAAAGAAAAGATTGATTTTCCAAAGTGTCCATATCCAAGCCTTGAAGGGAAGCCTCAGAAGGAATGTTTCAATGGTTTTTAACAACTTTCTTGAATGAAATAAAAAAAAAAGATTGATTTTCCAAAATGTTCATAACCAAGCGTTGAATGGAAGCCTTAGAAGCAATGTTTCAATGGTTTTTAACAACTTTCTTGAATGTAATAAAAAAAAAGGATTGATTTTCCAGAGTGTTCATAACCAAGCGTTGAAGGAATGCCTCAGAAGCAATGTTTCAATGGTTTTTGACAACTTTCTTGAATGTAATAAAAAAAAAAGATTGATTTTCCAAAGAGTTCTTAACCAAGCCTTGAGGAGAAGCCTCAGAAGCAATGTTTCAATGGTTTCCAACAACTTTCTTGAATGTAATTAAAAAAAAAGATTGATTTTCCAAAGTGTCCATATCCAAGCCTTGAAAGGAAGGCTCAGAAGCAATGTTTCAATGGTTTTTAACAACTTTCTTGAATGTAATAAAAAAAAAAGATTGATTTTCCAAAGTGTTCATATCCAAGCCTTGATGGGAAACGATAGAAGAAATGTTTCAATGGTTTTCAATAAACTTTCTTGAATGTAATAAAAAAAAAAGATTGATTTTCCAAAGTTTTCAAAACCAAGCGTTGAAGGAATGCCTCAGAAGCAATGTTTCAATGGTTTTTAACAACTTTCTTGAATGTAATAAAAACAAAAGATTGATTTTCCAAAGTGTTCAAAACCAAGCGTTGAAGGGAAGCCTTAGAAGCAATGTTTCAATGGTTTTCAACAACTTTCTTGAATGTAATAAAAAAAAAGGATTGATTTTCCAAAGTGTTCATAACCAAGCCTTGAAGGGAAGCCTCAGAGGCAATTCTTTAATGGTTTTTAACAACTTTCTTGAATGTAATAAAAAAAAAGGATTGATTTTCCAAAGTGTTACTAACCAATCCTTGAAGGGAAGCATCAGAAGAAATGTTTAAATGGTTTTTAACAACTTTCTTGAATGTAATCAAAAAAAAGGATTAATTTTCCAAAGTGTTCATAACCAAGCCTTGAAAGGGAGCCTCAGAAGCAATGTTTCAATGGTTTTTAACAACTTTCTTGAATGTAATAAAAAAAAAGGATTGATTTTCCAAAGTGTTCATAACCAAGCGTTGAAGGGAAGCCTCAGAAGAAATGTTTCAATGGTTTTTAACAACTTTTTTGAATGTAATAAAAAAAAAGATTGATTTTCCAAAGGGTTCTTAACCAAACCTTGAGGAGAAGCCTCGGAAGCAATGTTTCAATGGTTTTTAACAATTTTCTTGAATTTAATAAAAAAAAAGGATTGATTTTCCAAAGTGTTCATAACCAAGCGTTGAAAAGAAGCCTCAGAAGCAATGTTTCAATGGTTTTTAACAACTTTCTTTAATGTAATAAAAAAAAAAGATTGATTTTCCAAAGAGTTCTTAACCAAGCCTTGAGGAGAAGCCTCAGAAGCAATGTTTCAATGGTTTTTAACAACTTTCTTGAATATAATAAAAAAAAAGATAGATTTTCCATAGAGTTCTTAACCAAGCCTTGAGGAGAAGCCTCAGAAGCAATGTTTCAATGGTTTTTAACAACTTTCTTGAATTTAATAAAAAAAAAGGATTGATTTTCCAAAGTGTTCATAACCAAGCGTTGAAGGGAAGCCTCAGAAGAAATGTTTCAATGGTTTTTAACAACTTTTTTGAATGTAATAAAAAAAAAGATCGATTTTCCAAAGGGTTCTTAACCAAACCTTGAGGAGAAGCCTCGGAAGCAATGTTTCAATGGTTTTTAACAACTTTCTTGAATGTAATAAAAAAAAAGGATTGATTTTCCAAAGTGTTACTAACCAAGCCTTGAAGGGAAGCATCAGAAGAAATGTTTCAATGGTTTTTAATAACTTTATTTAATGTAATAAAAAGAAAGGAGTGATTTTCCAAAGTTTCCATAACCAAGCGTTGAATGGAAGCCACAGAAGATATGTTTCAATGGTTTTTAACAACTTTCTTTATTGTAATAAAAAGAAAGGATTGATTTTCCAAAGTGTTCATAACCAAGCCTTGAAGGGAAGCCTTAGAAGCAATGCTTCAATGGTTTTTAACAACTTTCTTGAATGTAATAAAAAAAAACATTGATTTTCCAAAGTGTTCATAACCAAGCCTTGAAGGGAAGCCTCAGAAAAAATGTTTCAATGGTTTTTAACAACTTTCTTGAATGTAATAAAAAAAAAAGATTGATTTTCCAAAGTGTTCATTACCAAGCCTCGAAGGGAAGCCTCAAAAGCAATGTTTCAATGGTTTTTAACAATTTTCTTGAATGTAATAAAAAAAAAGGATTGATTTTCCAAAGTGTTCATGACCAAGCGTTGAAGGGAAGCCTCAGAAGAAATGTTTCAATGGTTTTTAACAACTTTTTTGAATGTAATAAAAAAAAAGATTGATTTTCCAAAGGGTTCTCAACCAAACCTTGAGGAGAAGCCTCGGAAGCAATGTTTCAATGGTTTTTAACAACTTTCTTTATTGTAATAAAAAAAAAAGATTGATTTTCCATAGAGTTCTTAACCAAGCCTTGAAAGGAAGCCTCAGAAGCAATGTTTCAATGGTTTTTAACAACTTTCTTGAATGTAATAAAAAAAAAGGATTGATTTTCCAAAGTGTTCATAACCAAGCCTTGAAGGGAAGCCTTAGAAGCAATGTTTCAATGGTTTTTAACAACTTTCTTGAATGTGATAAATAAAAAAAGATTGATTTTCCAAAGTGTTCATAACCAAGCCTTGAAGGGAAGCCTCAGAAGCAATTCTTCAATGGTTTTTTTACAACTTTCTTGAATGTAATAGAAAAAAAAAGATTGATTTTCCAAAGTGTTCATAACCAAGCCTTGAAGGGAAGCCTCAGAAGGAATGTTTCACTGGTTTTTAACAACTTTCTTGAATGTAATCAAAAAGAAGATTAATTTTCCAAAGTGTTCATAACCAAGCCTTGAAGGGAAGCCTCAGAAGCAATGTTTCAATGGTTTTTAACAACTTTCTTGAATGTAATAAAAAAAAGATTGATTTTCCATAGTGTTCATAACCAAGCGTAGAAAAGAAGCCTCAGAAGCAATGTTTCAATGGTTTTTAACAACTTTCTTTAATGTAATAAAAAAAAAAGATTGATTTTCCAAAGAGTTCTTAACCAAGCCTTGAGGAGAAGCCTCAGAAGCAATGTTTCAATGGTTTTTAACAACTTTCTTGAATATAATAAAAAAAAAGATAGATTTTCCATAGAGTTCTTAACCAAGCCTTGAGGAGAAGCCTCAGAAGCAATGTTTCAATGGTTTTTAACAACTTTCTTGAATTTAATAAAAAAAAAGGCTTGATTTTCCAAAGTGTTCATAACCAAGCGTTGAAGGGAAGCCTCAGAAGAAATGTTTCAATGGTTTTTAACAACTTTTTTGAATGTAATAAAAAAAAAGATTGATTTTCCAAAGGGTTCTTAACCAAACCTTGAGGAGAAGCCTCGGAAGCAATGTTTCAATGGTTTTTAACAACTTTCTTGAATGTAATAAAAAAAAAGGATTGATTTTCCAAAGTGTTACTAACCAAGCCTTGAAGGGAAGCATCAGAAGAAATGTTTCAATGGTTTTTAATAACTTTATTTAATGTAATAAAAAGAAAGGAGTGATTTTCCAAAGTGTCCATAACCAAGCGTTGAATGGAAGCCACAGAAGATATGTTTCAATGGTTTTTAACAACTTTCTTTATTGTAATAAAAATAAAGGATTGATTTTCCAAAGTGTTCATAACCAAGCCTTGAAGGGAAGCCTTAGAAGCAATGCTTCAATGGTTTTTAACAACTTTCTTGAATGTAATAAAAAAAAACATTGATTTTCCAAAGTGTTCATAACCAAGCCTTGAAGGGAAGCCTCAGAAGAAATGTTTCAATGGTTTCAAACAACTTTCTTGAATGTAATAAAAAAAAAAGATTGATTTTCCAAAGTGTTCATTACCAAGCCTCGAAGGGAAGCCTCAAAAGCAATGTTTCAATGGTTTTTAACAATTTTCTTGAATGTAATAAAAAAAAAGGATTGATTTTCCAAAGTGTTCATGACCAAGCGTTGAAGGGAAGCCTCAGAAGAAATGTTTCAATGGTTTTTAACAACTTTTTTGAATGTAATAAAAAAAAAGATTGATTTTCCAAAGGGTTCTTAACCAAACCTTGAGGAGAAGCCTCGGAAGCAATGTTTCAATGGTTTTTAACAACTTTCTTTATTGTAATAAAAAAAAAAGATTGATTTTCCAAAGTGTTCATAACCAAGCTTTGAAAGGAAGCCTCAGAAGGAATGTTTCAATGGTTTTTAACAACTTTCTTGAATGAAATAAAAAAAAAGGATTGATTTTCCAAAGTGTTCATAACCAAGCGTTGAAGTGAAGCCTCAGAAGCAATGTTTCAATGGTTTTTAATAAACTTTCTTGAATGTAATAAAAAAAAAAGATTGATTTTCCAAAGTGTTCATAACCAAGCGTTGAAGGGAAGCCTCAGAAGCAATGTTCCAATAGTTTTTAATAACTTTCTTTAATGTAATAAAAAGAAAGGATTGATTTTCCAAAGTGTTACTAACCAAGCCTTGAAGGGAAGCCTCAAAAGCAATGTTTCCATGGATTTTAACAACTTTCTTGAATGTAATAAAAAAAAAGATTGATTTTCCAAAGGGTTCTTAACCAAACCTTGAGGAGAAGCCTCGGAAGCAAAAAGATTGATTTTCCAAAGTGTTCATAACCAAGCCTTGAAGGGAAGCCTCAGAAGAAATGTTTCACTGGTTTTTTACAACTTTCTTGAATGTAATAAAAAAAAGGATTGATTTTCCAAAGTGTTCATAACCAAGCGTTGAAGGGAAGCCTCAGAAGAAATGTTTCAATGGTTTCTAACAACTTTCTTGAATGTAATAAGAAGAAAGGAATGATTTTCCAAAGTGTTCATAACCAAGCGTTGAAGTGAAGCCTCAGAAGCAATGTTTCAATGGTTTTTAACAACTTTCTTGAATGTAATAAAAAAAAAAGATTGATTTTCCAAAGTGTTCATAACCAAGCGTTGAAGGGAAGCCTCAGAAGCAATGTTTCAATGGTTTTTAACAACTTTCTTGAATGTAATAAAAAAAAAAGATTGATTTTCCAAAGTGTTCATAACCAAGCGTTGAAGGAAAGCCTCAGAAGAAATGTTTCAGTGGTTCTTAATAAACTTTCTTGAATGTAATAAAAAAAAAGATTGATTTTCAAAAGTGTCATAAGCAAGCCTTGATGGGAAACCATAGAAGAAATGTTTCAATGGTTTTCAATAAACTTTCTAGAATGTAATAAAAAAAAAAGATTGATTTTCCAAAGTGTTCATAACCAAGCCTTGAAAGGAAGCCACAGAAGCAATGTTTCAATGGTTTTTAACAACTTTCTTTAATGTAATAAAAAAAAAAGATTGATTATCCAAAGTGTTCATAACCAAGCGTTGAAGGAATGCCTCAAAAGCAATGTTTCAATGGTTTTCAATAAACTTTCTTGAATGTAATAAAAAAAAAGGATTGATTTTCAAAAGTGTTCATAAGCAAGCCTTGATGCGAAACCATAGAAGAAATGTTTCAATGGTTTTCAATAAACTTTCTTGAATGTAATAAAAAAAAAAGATTGATTTTCCAAAGTGTTCATAACCAAGCCTTGAAAGGAAGCCACAGAAGCAATGTTTCAATGATTTTCAACAACTTTCTTTAATGTAATAAAAAAAAAGGATTGATTATCCAAAGTGTTCATAACCAAGCGTTGAAGGGAAGCCTCAGAAGCAATGTTTCAATGGTTTTTAATAAACTTTCTTGCATGTAATAAAAAAAAAGGATTGATTTTCAGAAGTGTTCATAAGCAAGCCTTGATGGGAAACCATAGAAAAAATGTTTCAATGGTTTTCAATAAACTTTCTTGAATGTAATAAAAAAAAAAGATTGATTTTCCAAAGTGTTCATAACCAAGCCTTGAAAGGAAGCCACAGAAGCAATGTTTCAATGGTTTTTAACAACTTTCTTTAATGTAATAAAAAAAAAGGATTGATTTTCCAAAGTTTTCATAACCAAGCGTTGAATGGAAGCCTCAGAAGCAATGTTTCAATGGTTTTTAACAACTTTCTTGAATGTAATAGAAAAAAAAAGATTGATTTTCCAAAGTGTTCATAACCAAGCCTTGAAGGGACGCCTTAGAAGCAATGCTTCAATGGTTTTTAACAACTTTCTTGAATATAATAAAAAAAAAAGATTGATTTTCGAAAGTCTTCATAACCAAGCCTTGGTGGGGGGAGCCTCAGAAGCAATGTTTCAATGGTTTTTAACAACTTTCTTGAATGTAATAAAAAAAAAAGATTGATTTTCCAAAGTTTTCAAAACCAAGCGTTGAAGGAATGCCTCAGAAGCAATGTTTCAATGGTTTTTAACAACTTTCTTGAATGTAATAAAAAAAAAGATTAATTTCCAAAGTGTTCGTAACCAAGCGTTGAAGGAATGCCTCAGAAGCAATGTTTCAATGGTTTTTAACAACTTTTTTGAATGTAATAAAAAGAAAAGATTGATTTTCCAAAGTGTCCATATCAAAGCCTTGAAGGGAAGCCTCAGAAGGAATGTTTCAATGGTTTTTAACAACTTTCTTGAATGAAATAAAAAAAAAAGATTGATTTTCCAAAATGTTCATAACCAAGCGTTGAATGGAAGCCTCAGAAGCAATGTTTCAATGGTTTTTAACAACTTTCTTGAATGTAATAAAAAAAAAGGATTGATTTTCTAAAGTGTTCATAACCAAGCGTTGAAGGAATGCCTCAGAAGCAATGTTTCAATGGTTTTTGACAACTTTCTTGAATGTAATAAAAAAAAAAGATTGATTTTCAAAGAGTTCTTAACCAAGCCTTGAGGAGAAGCCTCAGAAGCAATGTTTCAATGGTTTCCAACAACTTTCTTGAATGTAATTAAAAAAAAAGATTGATTTTCCAAAGTGTCCATATCCAAGCCTTGAAAGGAAGGCTCAGAAGCAATGTTTCAATGGTTTTTAACAACTTTCTTGAATGTAATAAAAAAAAAAGATTGATTTTCCAAAGTGTCCATATCCAAGCCTTGAAAGGAAGGCTCAGAAGCAATGTTTCAATGGTTTTTAACAACTTTCTTGAATGTAATAAAAAAAAAAGATTGATTTTCCAAAGAGTTCTTAACCAAGCCTTGAAGGGAAGCCTCAGAAGAAATGTTTCAATGGTTTTTAATAAACTTTCTTGAATGTAATAAAAAAAAAGGATTGATTTTCAAAAGTGTTCATAAGCAAGCCTTGATGGGAAACCATAGAAGAAATGTTTCAATGGTTTTCAATAAACTTTCTTGAATGTAATAAAAAAAAAAGATTGATTTTCCAAAGTTTTCAAAACCAAGCGTTGAAGGAATGCCTCAGAAGCAATGTTTCAATGGTTTTTAACAACTTTCTTGAATGTAATAAAAACAAAAGATTGATTTTCCAAAGTGTTCAAAACCAAGCGTTGAAGGGAAGCCTTAGAAGCAATGTTTCAATGGTTTTCAACAACTTTCTTGAATGTAATAAAAAAAAAGGATTGATTTTCCAAAGTGTTCATAACCAAGCCTTGAAGGGAATCCTCAGAAGCAATTCTTTAATGGTTTTTAACAACTTTCTTGAATGTAATAAAAAAAAGGATTGATTTTCCAAAGTGTTCATAACCAAGCGTTGAAGGAATGCCTCAGAAGCAATGTTTCAATGGTTTTTAACAACTTTCTTGAATGTAATAAAAAAAAAGATTGATTTTCCAAAGTGTTCGTAACCAAGCCTTGAAGGGAAGCCTTAGAAGCAATGTTTCAATGGTTTTTAACAACTTTCTTGAATGTGATAAAAAAAAAAGATTGATTTTCCAAAGTGTTCATAACCAAGCCTTGAAGGGAAGCCTCAGAAGCAATTCTTCAATGGTTTTTTTACAACTTTCTTGAATGTAATAGAAAAAAAAAGGATTGATTTTCCAAAGTGTTCATAACCAAGCCTTGAAGGGAAGCCTCAGAAGCAATGTTTCACTGGTTTTTAACAACTTTCTTGAATGTAATCAAAAAAAAGGATTAATTTTCCAAAGTGTTCATAACCAAGCCTTGAAGGGAAGCCTCAGAAGCAATGTTTCAATGGTTTTTAACAACTTTCTTGAATGTAATAAAAAAAAAGATTGATTTTCCATAGTGTTCATAACCAAGCATTGAAAAGAAGCCTCAGAAGCAATGTTTCAATGGTTTTTAACAACTTTCTTTAATGTAATAAAAAAAAAGGATTGATTTCCCAAAGGTTTCTTAACCAAACCTTGAGGAGAAGCCTCGGTAGCAATATTTCAATGGTTTTTAACAACTTTCTTGAATGTAATAAAAAAAAAGGATTGATTTTCCTAAGTGTTCATAACCAAGCGTTGAAGGATAGCCATGGAAGCAATGTTTCAATGGTTTTTAACAACTTTTTTTAATGTAATAAAAAAAAAGATTGATTTTCCAAAGGGTTCTTAACCAAACCTTGAGGAGAAGCCTCGGAAGCAATATTTCAATGGTTTTTAACAACTTTCTTGAATGTAATAAAAAAAAAGGATTGATTTTCCAAAGTGTTCATAACCAAGCGTTGAAGGGAAGCCTCAGAAGAAATGTTTCAATGGTTTTTAACAACTTTTTTGAATGTAATAAAAAAAAAGATTGATTTTCCAAAGGGTTCTTAACCAAACCTTGAGGAGAAGCCTCGGAAGCAATGTTTCAATGGTTTTTAACAACTTTCTTGAATGTAATAAAAAAAAAGGATTGATTTTCCAAAGTGTTACTAACCAAGCCTTGAAGGGAAGCATCAGAAGAAGTGTTTCAATGGTTTTTAATAACTTTATTTAATGTAATAAAAAGAAAGGAGTGATTTTCCAAAGTGTCCATAACCAAGCGTTGAATGGAAGCCACAGAAGATATGTTTCAATGGTTTTTAACAACTTTCTTTATTGTAATAAAAATAAAGGATTGATTTTCCAAAGTGTTCATAACCAAGCCTTGAAGGGATGCCTTAGAAGCAATGCTTCAATGGTTTTTAACAACTTTCTTGAATGTAATAAAAAAAAACATTGATTTTCCAAAGTGTTCATAACCAAGCGTTGAAGGGAAGCCTCAGAAGAAATGTTTCAATGGTTTTTAACAACTTTCTTGAATGTAATCAAAAAAAAGATTAATTTTCCAAAGTGTTCATGACCAAGCGTTGAAGGGAAGCCTCAGAAGAAATGTTTCAATGGTTTTTAACAACTTTTTTGAATGTAATAAAAAAAAAGATTGATTTTCCAAAGGGTTCTCAACCAAACCTTGAGGAAAAGCCTCGGAAGCAATGTTTCAATGGTTTTTAACAACTTTCTTTATTGTAATAAAAAAAAAAGATTGATTTTCCATAGAGTTCTTAACCAAGCCTTGAAAGGAAGCCTCAGAAGCAATGTTTCAATGGTTTTTAACAACTTTCTTGAATGTAATAAAAAAAAAGGATTGATTTTCCAAAGTGTTCATAACCAAGCCTTGAAGGGAAGCCTTAGAAGCAATGTTTCAATGGTTTTTAACAACTTTCTTGAATGTGATAAATAAAAAAAGATTGATTTTCCAAAGTGTTCATAACCAAGCCTTGAAGGGAAGCCTCAGAAGCAATTCTTCAATGGTTTTTTTACAATTTTCTTGAATGTAATAGAAAAAAAAAGATTGATTTTCCGTAGTGTTCATAACCAAGCCTTGAAGGGAAGCCTCAGAAGCAATGTTTCACTGGTTTTTAACAACTTTCTTGAATGTAATCAAAAAAAAGATTAATTTTCCAAAGTGTTCATAACCAAGCGTTTAAGGGAAGCCTCAGAAGCAATGTTCCAATAGTTTTTAATAACTTTCTTTAATGTAATAAAAAGAAAGGATTGATTTTCCAAAGTGTTACTAACCAAGCCTTGAAGGGAAGCCCCAAAAGCAATGTTTCAATGGTTTTTAACAACTTTCTTTAATGTAATAAAAAAAAAGATTGATTTTCCATAGAGTTCTTAACCAAGCGTTGAAAGGAAGCCTCAGAAGCAATGTTTCAATGGTTTTTAACAACTTTCTTGAATGTAATAAAAAAAAAAGATTGATTTTCCAAAGTGTTCATAACCAAGCCTTGAAGGGAAGCCTCAGAAGCAATTCTTCAATGGTTTTTTTACAACTTTCTTGAATGTAATAGAAAAAAAAAGATTGATTTTCCAAAGTGTTCATAACCAAGCCTTGAAGGGAAGCCTCAGAAGCAATGTTTCAATGGTTTTTAACAACTTTCTTGAATGTAATAAAAAAAAAAGATTGATTTTCCAAAGTGTTCATAACCAAGCCTTGAAGGGAAGCCTCAGAAGAAATGTTTCAATGGTTTTTAACAACTTTCTTGAATGTAATAAAAAAAAAGATTGATTTTCCATAGTGTTCATAACCAAGCGTTGAAAAGAAGCCTCAGAAGCAATGTTTCAATGGTTTTTAACAACTTTCTTTAATGTAATAAAAAAAAAGGATTGATTTTCCAAAGGGTTCTTAACCAAACCTTGAGGAGAAGCGTCGGTAGCAATATTTCAATGGTTTTTAACAACTTTCTTGAATGTAATAAAAAAAAAGGATTGATTTTCCTAAGTGTTCATAACCAAGCGTTGAAGGATAGCCATGGAAGCAATGTTTCAATGGTTTTTAACAACTTTTTTGAATGTGATAAAAAAAAAGATTGATTTTCCAAAGTGTTCATAACCAAACCTTGAGGAGAAGCCTCGGAAGCAATATTTCAATGGTTTTTAACAACTTTCTTGAATGTAATAAAAAAAAAGGATTGATTTTCCAAAGTGTTCATAACCAAGCGTTTAAGGGAAGCCTCAGAAGCAATGTTCCAATAGTTTTAATAACTTTCTTTAATGTAATAAAAAGAAAGGATTGATTTTCCAAAGTGTTACTAACCAAGCCTTGAAGGGAAGCCCCAAAAGCAATGTTTCAATGGTTTTTAACAACTTTCTTTAATGTAATAAAAAAAAAGATTGATTTTCCATAGAGTTCTTAACCAAGCCTTGAAAGGAAGCCTCAGAAGCAATGTTTCAATGGTTTTTAACAACTTTCTTGAATGTAATAAAAAAAAAGGATTGATTTTCCAAAGTGTTCATAACCAAGCGTTGAAGGGAAGCCTCAGAAGCAATGTTTCAATGGTTTTTAACAACTTTTTTGAATGTAATAAAAAAAAAGATTGATTTTCCAAAGGGTTCTTAACCAAACCTTGAGGAGAAGCCTCGGAAGCAATGTTTCAATGGTTTTTAACAACTTTCTTGAATGTAATAAAAAAAAAGGATTGATTTTCAAAAGTGTTCATAACCAAGCCTGGAAGGGAAGCCTCAAAAGCAATGTTTCACTGGTTTTTAACAACTTTCTTGAATGTAATAAAAAAAAAGGATTGATTTTCCAAAGTGTTCATAACCAAGCGTTGAAGGGAAGCCTCAGAAGAAATGTTTCAATGGTTTCAAACAACTTTCTTGAATATAATAAAAAGAAACGAATGATTTTCCAAAGTGTTCATAACCAAGCGTTGAAGTGAAGCCTCAGAAGCAATGTTTCAATGGTTTTTAACAACTTTCCTAATGTAATAAAAAAAAAAGATTGATTTTCCAAAGAGTTCTTAACCAAGCCTTGAGGAGAAGCCTCAGAAGCAATGTTTCAATGGTTTTTAACAACTTTCTTGAATATAATAAAAAAAAAGATAGATTTTCCATAGAGTTCTTAACCAAGCCTTGAGGAGAAGCCTCAGAAGCAATGTTTCAATGGTTTTTAACAACTTTCTTGAATTTAATAAAAAAAAAGGATTGATTTTCCAAAGTGTTCATAACCAAGCGTTGAAGGGAAGCCTCAGAAGAAATGTTTCAATGGTTTTTAACAACTTTTTTGAATGTAATAAAAAAAAAGATTGATTTTCCAAAGGGTTCTTAACCAAACCTTGAGGAGAAGCCTCGGAAGCAATGTTTCAATGGTTTTTAACAACTTTCTTGAATGTAATAAAAAAAAAGGATTGATTTTCAAAAGTGTTCATAACCAAGCCTGGAAGGGAAGCCTCAAAAGCAATGTTTCACTGGTTTTTAACAACTTTCTTGAATGTAATAAAAAAAAAGGATTGATTTTCCAAAGTGTTACTAACCAAGCCTTGAAGGGAAGCATCAGAAGAAATGTTTCAATGGTTTTTAATAACTTTATTTAATGTAATAAAAAGAAAGGAGTGATTTTCCAAAGTGTCCATAACCAAGCGTTGAATGGAAGCCACAGAAGATATGTTTCAATGGTTTTTAACAACTTTCTTTATTGTAATAAAAAGAAAGGATTGATTTTCCAAAGTGTTCATAACCAAGCCTTGAAGGGAAGCCTTAGAAGCAATGCTTCAATGGTTTTTAACAACTTTCTTGAATGTAATAAAAAAAAACATTGATTTTCCAAAGTGTTCATAACCAAGCCTTGAAGGGAAGCCTCAGAAGAAATGTTTCAATGGTTTGTAACAACTTTCTTGAATGTAATTAAAAAAAAAGTTTGATTTTCCAAAGTGTTCATTACCAAGCCTCGAAGGGAAGCCTCAAAAGAAATGTTTCAATGGTTTTTAACAACTTTCTTGAATGTAATAAAAAAAAAAGATTGATTTTCCATAGAGTTCTTAACCAAGCGTGTGAGGGAAGCCTCAGAAGCAATGTTTCAATGGTTTTTAACAACTTTCTTGAATGTAATAAAAAAAAAGGATTGATTTTCCAAAGTGTTCATAACCAAGCGTTGAAGGGAAGCCTCAGAAGAAATGTTTCAATGGTTTTTAACAACTTTTTTGAATGTAATAAAAAAAAAGATTGATTTTCCAAAGTGTTCATAACCAAACCTTGAGGAGAAGCCTCCGAAGCAATGTTTCAATGGTTTTTAACAACTTTCTTGAATGTAATAAAAAAAAAAGATTGATTTTCCAAAGTGTTCATAACCAAGCTTTGAAACGAAGCCTCAAAAGGAATGTTTCAATGGTTTTTAACAACTTTCTTGAATGAAATAAAAAAAAAGGATTGATTTTCCAAAGTGTTCATAACCAAGCGTTGAAGGGAAGACTTAGAAGCAATGTTTCAATGGTTTTTAACAACTTTCTTGAATGTAATAAAAAAAAAGATTGATTTTCCAAAGTATTCTTAACCAAGCGTTGAAGGGAAGCCTCAGAAGCAATGTTTCAATGGTTTTTAATAAACTTTCTTAAATGTAATAAAAAAAAAAGATTGATTTTCCAAAGTGTTCATAACCAAGCTTTGAAAGGAAGCCTCAGAAGCAATGTTTCAATGGTTTTTAACAACTTTCTTAAATGTAATTAAAAAAAAAGATTGATTTTCCAAAGTGTCCATATCCAAGCCTTGAAGGGAAGCCTCAGAAGCAATGTTTCAATGGTTTTTAACAACTTTCTTGAATGTAATAAGAAAAAACATTGATTTTCCAAAGTGTTCATAACCAAGCGTTTAAGGGAAGCCTCAAAATCAATGCTTCAATGGTTTTTAACAACTTTCTTGAATGTAATAAAAAAAAAGATTGATTTTCCAAAGTGTTCATAACCAAGCGTTGAAGGGAAGCTTCAGAAGCAATGTTTCAATGGTTTTTAACAACTTTCTTTAATGTAATAAAAAAAAAAAGGTTGATTATCCGAAGTGTTAATAACCAAGTGTTGAATGGAAGCCTCAAAAGCAATGTTTCAATGGTTTTTAACAACTTTCTTGAATGTAATAAAATAAAATGATTGATTATCCAAAGTGTTCATAACCAAGCGTTGAAGGGAAGCCTTAGAAGCAATGTTTCAATGGTTTTTAATGAACTTTTTTTGAATGTATTGAAAAAAAAGGATTGATTTTCCAAAGTGTTCATAACCAAGCGTTGAAGGGAAGCCTCAGAAGCAATGTTTCAATGGTTTTTAACAACTTTCTTGAATGCAATAAAAAAAAAGATTGATTTTCCAAAGTGTTCATAACCAAGCGTTGAAGGGAAGCCTCAGAAGCAATGATTCAATGGTTTTTAACAACTTTCTTTAATGTAATAAAAAAAAAAGATTGATTTTCCAAAGTGTTCATAACCAAGCCTTGAAGGGAAGCCTCAGAAGAAATGTTTCAATGGTTTTTAATAAACTTTCTTGAATGTAATAAAAAAAAAGGATTGATTTTCAAAAGTGTCATGAGCAAGCCTCGATGGGAAACCATAGAAGAAATGTTTCAATGGTTTTCAATAAACTTTCTTGAATGTAATAAAAAAAAAAGATTGATTTTCCAAAGTGTTCATAACCAAGCCTTGAAAGGAAGCCACAGAAGCAATGTTTCAATGGTTTCTAACAACTTTCTTTGATGTAATAAAAAAAAAGATTGATTATCCAAAGTGTTCATAACCATGCGTTGAAGGAATGCCTCAGAAGCAATGTTTCAATGGTTTTTAATAAACTTTCTTGAATTTAATAAAAAAAAAGGATTGATTTTCAAAAGTGTTCATAAGCAAGCATTGATGGGAAACCATAGAAGAAATGTTTCAATGGTTTTCAATAAACTTTCTTGAATGTAATAAAAAAAAAAGATTGATTTTCCAAAGTGTTCATAACCAAGCCTTGAAAGGAAACCACAGAAGCAATGTTTCAATGGTTTTTAACAACTTTCTTCAATGTAATAAAAACAAAAGATTGATTTTCCAAAGTGTTCATAACCAAGCGTTGAATGGAAGCCTCAGAAGCAATGTTTCAATGGTTTTTAACAACTTTCTTGAATGTAATAAAAAAAAAAGATTGATTTTCCAAAGTGTTCATAACCAAGCCTTGAAGGGAAGCCTCAGAAGAAATGTTTCAATGGTTTTTAATAAACTTACTTGAATGTAATAAAAAAAAAAGATTGATTTTCAAAAGTGTTCATAAGCAAGCCTTGATGGGAAACCATAGAAGGAATGTTTCAATGGTTTTCAATAAACTTTCTTGAATGTAATAAAAAAAAAAGATTGATTTTCCAAAGTGTTCATAACCAACCCTGGAAGGGAAGCCTCAGAAGAAATGTTTCAATGGTTTTACATAAACTTTCTTGAATGTAATAAAAAAAAAAGATTGATTTTCCAAAGTGTTCATAACCAAGCCTTGAAAGGAAGCCACAGAAGCAATGTTTCAATGGTTTTTAACAACTTTCTTTAATGTAATAAAAAAAAAAGATTGATTATCCAAAGTGTTCATAACCAAGCGTTGAAGGGAAGCCTCAGAAGCAATGTTTCAATGGTTTTTAATAAACTTTCTTGAATGTAATAAAAAAAAAGGATTGATTTTCAAAAGTGTTCATAAGCAAGCCTTGATGGGAAACCATAGAAAAAATGTTTCAATGATTTTCAATAAACTTTCTTGAATGTAATAAAAAAAAAAGATTGATTTTCCAAAGTGTTCATAACAAAGCCTTGAAAGGAAGCCACAGAAGCAATGTTTCAATGGTTTTTAACAACTTTCTCGAATTTAGTAAAAAAATAGTATTGATTTTTCAAAGTGTTCATAACCAAGCATTGAATGGAAGCCTCAGAAGCAATGTTTCAATGGTTTTTAACAACTTTCTTGAATGTAATAAAAAAAAAAGATTGATTTTCCAAAGTATTCATAACCAAGCCTTGAAGGGAAGCCTTAGAAGCAATGCTTCAATGGTTTTTAACAACTTTCTTGAATGTAATAAAAAAAAAAGATTGATTTTCCAAAGTGTTCATAACCAAGCCTTGGTGGGGGGAGCCTCAGAAGCAATTCTTCAATGGTTTTTAATAAACTTTCTTGAATGTAATAAAAAAAAAGATTGATTTTCCAAAGTTTTCAAAACCAAGCGTTGAAGGAATGCCTCAGAAGCAATGTTTCAATGGTTTTTAACAACTTTCTTGAATGTAATAAAAAAAAAAGATTGATTTTCCAAAGTGTTCGTAACCAAGCGTTGAAGGAATGCCTCAGAAGCAATGTTTCAATGGTTTTTAACAACTTTTTTGAATGTAATAAAAAGAAAAGATTGATTTTCCAAAGTGTCCATATCCAAGCCTTGAAGGGAAGCCTCAGAAGGAATGTTTCAATGGTTTTTAACAACTTTCTTTAATGTAATAAAAAAAAAAGATTGATTTTCCAAAATGTTCATAACCAAGCGTTGAATGGAAGCCTCAGAAGCAATGTTTCAATGGTTTTTAACCACTTTCTTGAATGTAATAAAAAAAAAGGATTGATTTTCTAAAGTATTCTTAACCAAGCCTGGAAGGAATGCCTCAGAAGCAATGTTTCAATGGTTTTTGACAACTTTCTTGAATGTAATAAAAAAAAAGGATTGATTTTCCAAAGAGTTCTTAACCAAGCCTTGAGGAGAAGCCTCAGAAGCAATGTTTCAATGGTTTTTAACAACTTTCTTGAATGTAATAAAAAAAAAAGATTGATTTTCCAAAGTGTTCGTAACCAAGCGTTGAAGGAATGCCTCAGAAGCAATGTTTCAATGGTTCTTAACAACTTTCTTGAATGTAATAAAAAGAAAAAGATTGATTTTCCAAAGTTTTCAAAACCAAGCGTTGAAGGAATGCCTCAGAAGCAATGTTTCAATGGTTTTTAACAACTTTCTTGAATGTAATAAAAAAAAAGGATTGATTTTCCAAAGGGTTCATAACCAAGCATTGAATGGAAGCCTCAGAAGCAATGTTTCAATGGTTTTTAACAACTTTCTTGAATGTAATAAAAAAAAAAGATTGATTTTCCAAAGTGTTCGTAACCAAGTGTTGAAGGAATGCCTCAGAAGCAATGTTTCAATGGTTTTTAACAACTTTCTTGAATGTAATAAGAACAAAAGATTGATTTTCCAAAGTTTTCAAAACCAAGCATTGAAGGGAAGCCTTAGAAGCAATGTTTCAATGGTTTTCAACAACTTTCTTGAATGTAATAAAAAAAAAGGATTGATTTTCCAAAGTGTTCATAACCAAGCGTTGAAGGGAAGCCTCAGAAGAAATGTTTCAATGGTTTTTAACAACTTTCTTTATTGTAATAAAAAAAAAGGATTGATTTTCCAAAGTGTTCATAACCAAGCGTTGAAGGAATGCCTCAGAAGCAATGTTTCAATGGTTTTTAACAACTTTCTTGAATGTAATAAAAAAAAAAGATTGATTTTCCAAAGTGTTCATAACCAAGCCTTGAAGGGAAGCCTTAGAAGCAATGTTTCAATGGTTTTTAACAACTTTCTTGAATGTAATAAAAAAAAAAGATTGATTTTCCTAAGTGTTCATAACCAAGCCTTGAAGGGAAGCCTCAAAAGCAATTTTTCAATGGTTTCTAACAACTTTCTTGAATGTAATAAAAAAAAAAGATTGATTTTCCAAAGTGTTCATAACCAAGCGTTGAAGGAATGCCTCAGAAGCAATGTTTCAATGGTTTTTAACAACTTTCTTGAATGTAATAAAAAAAAAAGATTGATTTTCCAAAGTGTTTATAACCAAGCCTTGAAGGGAAGCCTTAGAAGCAATGCTTCAATGGTTTTTAACAACTTTCTTGAATGTAATAAAAAAAAAAGATTGATTTTCCAAAGTGTTCATAACCAAGCCTTGAAGGGAAGCCTCAGAAGCAATGTTTCAATGGTTTTTAACAACTTTTTTGAATGTAATAAAAAAAAAAGATTGATTTCCCAAAGTGTTCATAACCAAGCGTTGAAGGGAAGCCTCAGAAGGAATGTTTCAATGGTTTTTAACAACTTTCTTGAATGAAATAAAAAAAAAAGATTGATTTCCCAAAGTGTTCATAACCAAGCGTTGAATGGAATGCCTCAGAAGCAATGTTTCAATGGTTTTTAACAACTTTCTTGAATGTAATAAAAAAGGATTGATTTTCTAAAGTATTCTTAACCAAGCCTGGAAGGGGAGCCTCAGAAGCAATGTTTCAATGGTTTTTAACAACTTTCTTGAATGTAATAAAAAAAAAGATTGATTTTCCAAAGTGTTCATAACCAAGCCTTGAAGGGAAGCCTCAGAAGCAATGTTTCAATGGTTTTTAACAACTTTCTTGAATGTAATAAAAAAAAAGATTGATTTTCCAAAGTGTTCATAACCAAGCGTTGAAGGGAAGCCTCAGAAGCAATGTTTCAATGGTTTTTAACAACTTTCTTGAATGTACTAAAAAAAAAGATTGATTTTCCAAAGAGTTCATAACCAAGCGTTGAAGGGAAGCCTCAGAAGCAATGTTTCAATGGTTTTTAACAACTTTTTTGAATGTAATAAAAAAAAAGATTGAGATTCCAAAGTATTCTTAACCAAGCCTGGAAGGGAAGCCTCAGAAGCAATGTTTCAATGGTTTTCAACAACTTTCTTGAATGTAATAAAAAAAAAGATTGATTTTCCAAAGTGTTCATAACCAAGCCTTGAAGGGAAGCCTCAGAAGCAATGTTTCAAAGGTTTTTAACAACTTCCTTGAATGTAATAAAAAAAAAGATTGATTTTCCAAAGTGTTCATAACCAAGCATTGAAGGGAAGCCTCAAAGAAATGTTTCAATGGTTTTTAATAATTTTCTCGAATGTAATAAAAAAAAAGGATTAATTTTCCAAAGTGTTCATAACTAAACCTTGAAGGGAAGCCATAGAAGCAATGTTTCAATATTTTTCAACAACTTCCTCGAATGTAATAAAAAAAAAGGATTGATTTTCCAAAGTGTTTATAACCTAGCCTCAAAGGGTAACCACAGAAGCAATGTTTCAATGGTTTTCAACAACTCTTTTGAATGTAGTAACAATATACGAGTCTGTGATAAAACCTGCCTAAAAAGCTATAAACAGAGCCTTTTTAGCTTCTAAAACCAATGGTGTCAATGTTTTTAACAATGTTTTTGGAAGTAATTATAGTAAATGAAATTGTCAACCAAAAAAATGATAAATATCAACTCCTTATGATGTCAAGTTGTCGAGCTATCTCCCTGCATACACATCCACCAACAGACAGACAGATTATACTTAGTAATTCTCAATATTTCTCTACTCCGCTTGTACATGGTGGCTGCGAATGAATTCCCTATCAGAAATATTATGCTACTTTGGTAAACATTCCTTTATTTTTGTGACTTCTTCCTGTGAGTGTTGGCCAAGAAGTAAGTAGATGTAATACTGAAGGCAAATTCTATCAGTAAAGGTAGTTTGATTACAGTCAATCCATAGATAATAAAGTTATTATCAATTTCCAATAGGGGGCTCCTTGTCACCCATCTTATATATATATATATTAAAATTAAACAGTTCGCATTGTAGTAGTGCTTTCTTTCTCGAGAATGCTGTCTATCTCTCTTCGGCAAGGTGTAGATCCAGTATATGTAGAAGTGTTGAAACATATTTACAATCACGGCAGCTCTTTTATCAGGCTACATAAAGACTCGGACCCCTTCCAGCTCCAGAAAGGAGTAAGACAAGGTGATACCAGCTCACCTAAACTCTTCACAGCCTGCCTCGATATGATCTTCAGAAAGCTAGACTGGGAGAGTAAAGGAATTAAAATAGACGGCAAGTATCTGAGCAACCTCAGATTTGCAGACGACATTGCCCTTTTCGCAGAGAACCTACACAACCTCCAACTAATGATAGATGAACTAAATTATGAGAGCAAGAAAGTCGGCCTACACATGAACTTCAGCAAGAGGAAGATCATGTGCAACAACCACATTCGAGATAAAAACACTAAGATCGAAATTGAGGACACAGAACTCGAGAAAGTAGACGACTGCATCTACCTAGGACAACTAATCTCCATGAAACCCTCAAAAGAAGAAGGAATCAAGCGAAGAATCACACTAGGATGGCAAGCCTTTGGCAGAGCTAGCTCAACCTTCAAAAATAATAGGATCCCATTAATCCTAAAGAGAAGGGTGTATAACCAATGCATCCTCCAAATAATCACTTATGGAAATGAAAGATGGAACTTAACCAAGAGACAGTCTCGTAAGCTAGGAACCATGCAACATGCACATGAAAGAATAATGATAGAGCAGTGTGGCAAATCCTGACAGACAGACAATAAAAGACTGATGATGATGATCATCATGATCATCATCATCATGACATAGCTATGAAATATAATCAACGAAAACGTTTCCAAATATGGTAAAGCTTATTTCAATATGATCGGTAAACGTTCTCACCATGACAACCCAACGTCATCTTAATGTTTTGCCGTATAGGATGAAAACTGTGCAGAATTCTTGTTTTATCAACAATAGTATAAATATTTCTTCCATTTACTGTTGAGATTGCATTGAAGCCAGTGTTTTGTCTTTTCAAAACAAATTCAATAGCAGTTAACAAAAATCAACTGAACATATCGTATCAAGAAAAACGGTCCAACATGGGCAACAAAACAAGCCAGCCAACTGGACCATCTGCACCATCAGGAAGCGTCAAAGTGGCAATTACCCCCTTCATCATCGAGGTGGGTGAGGACCAACCCATCGCTATGAGTCCTCCAATGTGCACGCTGGATATTGAGAGACCGTTGCCAGGCTTGGAGGGAGCCTCAACATCCGTTGGTACTGTTCTACCTATGGTAGAGGCTCCTTCTCACCGGTTGAACTTCTGTCAACTATCACCTAGGATTGAGGAAGCTTCAACATCTACCATAGCGGCAGCTAATCAGGTTCATCTTCCTCGACCAATATTGCCTAGCAATACTTCTGCAGTGAACCAGAGGATGAAGCTAAAGCATCGCCTTCTACTTATTGCCTTGGCATTTTTGATTGTCATTACATTGACATTAGGTATAGTTTTGGCCATTGCAGCTACTATATATGTCGTGATTTCTGAAATTATATGTATGCTGGCTATGTATTCTATATTGGTTTATCTTTGCCACCAAGATTTGAACATTGAGAGGCTTTGAATATTTTCTCAAAAGTGGCCATTACCCCCTTCATCATAGACGTGGGAAGCATGCAACGTGCACATGAAAGAATAATGCTGGGCCTCACATGTAGAGACCACAAAACAGCACAGTACATCCGGGAAAAGACATGACTTTGAGAAATCATAGAATCTATGAAAAATCTCAAATGGTGGTTGGCTGGCCATCTTGCAAGAATGGCAGACAATCGATGGAGATCAAGATTCACAACATGGATCCCCCGACACATGTGCAACCAAGGCTGGCAAAATGTTAGATGGAAAGGCAAGCTAGACAAGTTCAGGAACTACTGGCTCCGTGACGCCCATCATAGAGAAGTGTGGCAAATCCTTGGGAAGGCCTATGTCAAACGACGGATGCTAAAAGACTGATGATAATGATGATCATCATCATCATGATGACATAGCTATGAAATATAATCCATGAAAACGTTTCCAAATATGGTCAAGCTTATTTCCTTATGATCGGTAAACATTATCACCATGACAACTTAACGTCATCTTAATGTTCTGCCGTATCCGAAGAAAACTGTGCAAAATTCTTGTTTTATCAACAATAGTATAAAGATTGCTTTCATTTACTGTTAAAATTGCATTGAAGCCAGTTTTTGTCTTTTCAAAACAAATTCAATAGCAGTTAACAAAAATCAATTAAACATATCATATCAAGAAAAACGGTCCAACATGGGCATAAAACAAGCCAGCCAACTGAACCATCTTCAGCATCAGAAACCGTCGGAGTGGCCATTACATCCTTCATCATAGACGTGGGAACCATGCTACGTGCCCATGAAAAAATAATGCTGGGCCTCACATGGAGAGACCATAAAACAGCACAGTACATCCGGGAACAGACAAGAGTTTGAGACATCATAGAATCCATTAAAAATCTCAAATGGCGGTTGGCTGGCCATCTTGCAAGAATGGAAGACAATTGATGGACATCACGAATCACAACATGGATCCCCCGAGACCACAAGTGCAACCGAGGCCGGCAAAATGTTAGATGGAAAGACGACAAATTCAATAGCAGTTAACAAAAACCAATTGAATATATCATATCAAGAAAAACAGTCTTACACGAGCAACAAAACAAGCCAGCTCACTGAACCATATGCAGCATCAGAAACATTCAAAGTCGCCATCACCCCCTTCATCCTAGAGGTAGGTGAGGACCCACCGATCGCTATGAGTCCTCCAACGTATACACTGGATATTGAGAGACCGTTGCCAGGCGTAGAGGGAGCCTCAACATCCGTTGGTACTGTCCTACCGATGATAGAGGCTCCTTCTCCCTGGGTGAACTTCGGTCAACTATCACCCAGGATTGAGGAAGCTTCAACACCTACCATAGCGGCAGCTAATCAGGTTCATCTTTTTGGATGGCAATGCTTCTGCAGTGAACAAGAGGATGAAGCTAAAGATGCGTCTTTTTCTTATTCTCTAGGCATTGTTGGTTGCCATTACATTGACATTAACAATATATTTGGCCATTGTAGCTACTCCATATGCCCTGATTTTTGATATTATAAGTATGATGGCATTGTATGGTGTATTTGCATTGTACACCAATATTGAACCATGGGCGTGCTTGAGTTTTTTTCCTGAAAATTGTGAATCTTGACTTGGAAATACGTTTTCGAGTAGCCTGCTGTATTGAGCCTGGCAATATTCTATGGGAGTTTATTTCATTTTCAGGAAGCCTGTCAGATTAAAACTGACGATGGGAACCTGTGACACTGATATTCACGATGGTCCCTTCAAGACTCTTTTCATTTTGTGGGAGGAAACCAGTGAAATTGATCCTGAAAATAGTCTGTTAGACTTTATTTCATTTTCCAGGAAGCCTTTATGACTGATATTCACAATGGTCTCTTCAGGACTCTTTTTGTTTTCGGGAGGAAGATAGTGAAATTGAACCTGAAAATTATTTTTAGAGGCTTTATTTTGTTTTTGGGAGGTCTATGAGACTGAAATTAACAATGGTATCTTCAAAACTCTTATCGTTTTTGGGAAGAAGCCAGTGAAATTGAACCTAAAAATAGTCTGTAAGACTTTATTTTGCTCCCAGGAAACTTAAGGTTGATATTCATAATGGTCTATTCGAGACTCTTTTCATTTTCAAGAAGAAGCCAGTGAAATTAAACCTGAAAATAGTCTGAGAGACTTCATTTCATTTTGGGAAGTACATCAGACTGATATTCACCATGGTCTCTTGAAGACTTTTTTCTCTTCAGGAGGAAAACAGTGAAACTGAACCTGAAAATAGTCCGTGAGACTTTATTTTGTTTCCAATGAGCCTTTAAGTTTGATATTCACAATGGTGTCTTCAAGAATCTTTTCATTTCCTGGACGAAGCCAGTGAAATTGAACCTGAAAATAGTTTGTCAGACTTTATTTTATTTCCAGGAAGCTTTTAAGACTGATATTCAGAACGGTATTTTCAAGATTTTTTTCGTTTTTGGGAGGAAACCAGTGATATAGAACCTGAAAATAGTCTGTGAGACTTTATTTTGTTTCCAGGAAGCCTTTTAGACTCATATTCACAATTGAGTCTACAAAATTCTTTTTCCTTTTTGGGAGGGAGCCGGTGAAATTGAACCAGAAAATAGTCTGTTAGACTTTATTTTGTTTCCACAAAACCTTTATGACTGATATTAACAATGGGCTCTTCAAGAATGCTTTTTATTCGGGAGGAAGCCAGTGAAATTGAACCGGGAAATAGTCTGTGAGACTTTAATTTATTTCCAGGAAGACTTTAAGACTGATATTCACAATGTGGTCTCTTCAAGACTCTTTTTGTTTCCGGGAGGACGCAAGTGGAATTGAACCTGAAAATAGTGTGTGAAACTTTATTTCATTTTCGGGAACTTTATGATACTGATATTGACAATGGTCTATTCAAGACTCTTTTCAATTTCGGGAGTAAGCCAGTGATATTGAACCTCAAAATAGTCTGTGAGACTTTATTTTAATTACAGGAAGTCTTTAAGACTGATATTCATAATGGTCTCTTCAAGACTCTTTTCGTTTTCGGGATGATGCCAGTGAAAATGAACCTGAAAATAGTCTTTGAGACTTTATTTTGTTTCCAGGAAGCCTTTAAGACTAGTATTTAGAATGTTCTCTTCGAGACTCTCTTCGTTTTCAGGAGGAAGTCAGTGAAATTGAAACCGAAAATAGTATGTGAAACTTTATTTCGTTTTTCGGAAGTCTATGAGACTGAAATTAACAATGGTGTTTTCTAGACTCTTTTCGTTTTCGGGAGGAAGCCAGTGAAATTGAACCTGAAAATAGTCTGTAAGACTTTATTTTGCTTCCAAGAAACTTAAGGCAGATATTCACGATGGTCTCTTCAAGACTCTTTTCGTTTTGGGGAGGAAGCCAGTGAAATTGAACCCGAAAATAGTCTGTGAAACTTTATTTTGTTTTGAGGAAGCCTTTAAGACTGATATTCACAATGGTCTCTTCAAGACTCTTTTTGTTTTCGGAAGGAAGCCAGTGAAATTGAATCTGAAAATAGTCTGTGAGACTTTATTTCATTTTCAGGAAGTCTATGAGACTGATAGTCACAATGGTTCCTACAAGACTTTTTTCGCATTCGGGAGGATGCCAGTGAAAATGATCCTGAAAATAGTCTATGAGACTTTATTTTGTTTCGAGGATGCCTTCAAGACTGATATTCACAATGGTATCTTCAAGACTCTTTTCTATTTCGGGAGGAAGCCAGTGAAATTGAACCTGAAAAATAGTCTGTGAGACGTTATTCTGTCTTTGGAAAGTCTATGAGATTGAAATTCACAATGGTATCTTCAAGACTCTTTTTCTTTTCGGGAAGAAGCCAGTGAAATTGAACCTGAAAATAGTCTCTGAGACTTTATATTGTTCAAGGGAGCTTTTAAGACTGATATTCACGATGGTCTCTTCAAGACTCTTTTTGTTTTCGGTAAGCCAGTGAAATTGAACCTGAAAATAGTCTGTGAAACTTTATTTTGTTTCGAGGAAGCCTTCAAGACTGATATTCACAATGGTATTTTCAAGACTCTTTTCAATTTCGGGAGGAAGCCAGTGAAATTGAACCTGAAAAATAGTCTGTGAGATGTTATTCTGTCTTTGGAAAGTCTATAAGATTGAAATTCACAATGGTGTCTTCAAGACTCTTTTTGTTTTCGGGATGATGCCAGTGAAAATGAACCTCAAAATAGTCTATGAGACTTTATATTGTTCAAGGGAGCTTTTAAGACTGATATTCACAATGGTATCTTCAAGACTCTTTTTGTTTTCGGTAAACCAGTGAAATTGAACCTGAAAATAGTCTGTGAAACTTTATTTTGTTTCGAGGAAGCCTTCAAGACTGATATTCACAATGGTATCTTCAAGACTCTCTACGTTTTCGGGAGGAAGCCAGTGAAATTGAACCTGAAAAATAGTCTGTGAGACTTCATTTTGTTTCCAGGAGGCCTTTAAGACTGATATTTACAATGGTCTCTTCAAGACAGATAAAGATGACGATGATACCATGACTGATATTTTTTCAATCATTACTTCAATGAGACTAAAAAAAACTATCGTCAACATATGTTTCATTATTTTCATTATTTTCATATTAATTCGATGCAGTGATTTGAAGAAATGAAAATATCATTCATTCACAAGCAATTTTCTTTCTTTTATTTCACAATCCTTTATAATCATCTTACAATGATTTAGAAGCGTATACTTCGAGAGAAAAAATTCAACTTTGAATCTTCCCCCCTCCTTCCAAATGTAAGAATAAGAGGGAATAATGGATGAGATCTGCGTTTAGCCTTTTCCCTGGAGTTTGACCCCGATTCAAAGTTGTTTTGTTTCCTACAAGAGTTCAAAGATAAGTCAGTGTTTCATCAGTCAATGATGAACCACGACCCCACCCAACATACACCTTCAGGCTGAGTTTACGCTTCTACGACAGGGAATCCCATTTCGGGCTTTCTCAAGGCCGTGGTGACCTTAAAACAATTTAAAAATGAATGACAAATGTAAGTTCTGAAAGATATAGTGCAAAAATATTGGAAATTACCAAATTTGTAAAAAAGTTTCCTTCTTCTTCTTCTTCCTCTCCTTCTTCGTCTTCTTCACCACCACCACCACCACCATCATCATCATCATCATCGTAGGTAACTCTGAAAAGCCTAAAAGGATATTCAACTTTCTTGAATGAAGTAATAATATAAAAGTTTTAAAACAAACTTAACAGCCTAGATATCTTTAGATGAATATCTAAATATTCACTGACATATTGATAATAGCTAGAAAGGTTTTTGAATTATCAAAATATCCAAACAGCCCAACAAATATCGAGACGTGGATGAAAGATAGTGAAAGTGAAAAGAAAAAGTTGTTGTCAAGAACGGTAACTCTGAAATACTCTTGATCGCTTATCTCCCTTGAAAGCTATTTGAACCTTTCAAATCCTAAACGTTTAACATAACAAGAAAAACAAGAGATTCTTTTGAAAAGCAGCCACGTTATAGAGACGAGTTTGGTGTGGAATGAGATTATTAATAAGGGAAAAAACAAGTTTCGTTCACCGGTTTGGCCTCTATGAATGTTAGCATAATGAATAAAAGAAATGCTACTTTTTGAAAGATTTGGTGTAAAAATAACAGAAAGCTTTTTTTCGGGGCGGGGGATATAATTACTAGTTTTACTAATGTAGTACTAGTAATATTAGTAATTATTTCCCTACTACAATGATGATGATGATTATTATTATTACATAATTATTCAATTCCTTCTATAGATTGTTGAGGAGACAATGGAAATTGCCAAATCAATGAAACTTTTCTTTTTCAAATACCAGCTGAAATGATTTATTTTTTTAATCACGAATTACGTTGATAATTTCAAAAGTGTTTCAAACTTTTATTTCTCTAGTATTTCTCCTTAATATGATTCAAATTCATTGTGAAAATAACTTTTCACTTTTGGAACCTACGTTTGAAAGGATGTTTTAAATTTCTTGTGCTACAATATTTCTACATATTTTAATACGGAAAAATGTGAAAATCAACTCAAATAAGTGTAATAAGGATATTTCAAGCTCATAAACCAATGTTTTGGAGGTTTTTAATATTTCTTTTCTTAATTTAGTATATAAAGATATAAGCAGGGCCTTTTTAGCTTCAAAAGCAATGTTTTAAAGTTTTTTTTAACAATTCTAAATAATGTAGTAATAATATAAAATTGGATTTTGAAAATGTTGAAACCAAAGCTAAAATGGTATAAAGAAAGTTTTCTTAGCTTTGACACCAATGTCTTGAAAGTTTTTTGATAATTTTCATCAATCTATCAATAATAAACGATTGAATTTTAAAGTGTAAAAAGCGAGGCTGAAAAGGTATAAACAGCTTTGAAAGTAATGTTTTAAAGGTTCTTAACTATTCTCTTTGATGTATTAATTAATCTATTAGTAAGTGAGAAAAGCAAGCCTAGAAAGATATAAACATAGCTTTTTTTACCTTGAAAAACAATGTTTCAAAGTTTCAAAAACAGTGTTTCATCAGTGAACGATGAGCTCCGAAAATCCACACACACACACACTGTCTGGCCGAACGTACGCTTCTATGACAGGGAATCCAATTTCATGCCTTTCAGTCACCGGTTTGGCCTCTATGAATGTTATCATAATGAATAAAAAATAAAATGCAACTTTGTGAAAGATCTGGTGTCAAAATAACAGAAAGTTCAGAATGAGTGAAAAGGTGTTTTTAGCGGGGATGATGATGATGATGATGATGATGACGCTACCATGACGACGACGACGACGATTACACGTTACAACATAGATGATGATGATGATGATGATGATGATTACACGTTATCCCATAGATGATGGTGATGATGATGATTACACGTTATTCCATAGATGATGATGATGATGATGATGATTACACGTTATCCCATAGATGATGATGATGATGATTACACGTTATTCCATAGATTGTAAAGGAGACGCTGGAAATAGCCTAAGTAATCAAACTTTTTTTTAAAATACCAGGCAAAACGGTTTTTTAACGACAATTCACATTGATATTTTCAAGAGTGTTTTAAACTGTTAGAGCTGTAGTATTTCTATGTAATTTGATTCAAATTCATTTTTAAAATAACCTAAATTCGAATAATGAAGACAGTTTGAATTTGGAACCAACATTTGAAGAGATGTTTTGAATATTTAGTTTCGAGAATTTTTCTGCATATTATAATATTGAAAAAAAAAACGAGAAAGCCCACTCAAATAAGCATAATAAAGACACTTCAAGTTTACGAACCAATGTTTTAAAGGATTTTTATCTTTTATCTTTTGAAAAGAATATTTTCAAAGTTTTACAACAATTTTCTTCAATACAGTTATATTGTATGATTGAATATTGAAAGTGTTCAAATTAAGCCCCAAATCATATAAACTGTGCAATATATGTTTTCAAGGATTTTCAACAAATGTCTTGTATTGAAAAATAATGTATGCTAGACTATTGAAATATCAAAAGCAGAGCCTTGTAAGATTTGAAAGCAATGTTTTCAAGGTTTTTATCAATAATCTTGAATGTAGTTACAATATATGGGTTGGAGGGTCAAAACCAAGATGAAGAGCTTGTAAATAGAGCCTTTTTAGCTTTGAAAGCAATGTTTTCAAGGTTTTTCAATAAGTTCCATGAATGTATCAATCTGATATGATTGAATTCTCAAAGTGTCACAGCTGAGCCCGAAACGTTGTAAACAGCTTTGAAAACAATGTGCGGTTTTTTTCTAACAATTCTCCCAAACGTAATGATATATGAGAAGTGGCAAAGCCCAGCCTAAAAAGGTATGAACAGAGCCTTTTTAGCTTTGAAAAGCAATGCTTCCAAGATTTTTCTACAATTTTCTTTCATGCAGTAATGATATATGATTGTATTTTCAAAATGTCTAAACCAAGCATAAAAAGGTGTAAACAGGAATTCTTAACTTTGGAAACCAATGTCTCGGATGCAGTGATAATACGTAAGTAAGAGTCAAGACCTAACCTGAAAAGGTTACAAACGAAGCTTTTTTACCTTGAAAACTAATTTTCCCAAGGTTTTGACAATTTTCTTGAACATAATAACAATACAAGAGTAAGTGTGAAAACCAAACCAAAAAGAGCCATAAACAGAGTCTTTTCAGCTCTGAAAGCCATGTCTTCATGGTTTTTCAATAATTTTCATGAATATATCAATAAGATATGATTGAACTTTGGAAGTGTCAAAAGCAATCCTAAAAAGGTATTAGCAGAGCGTTTTTGGCCTTGAAACCAGTGTTTCCAAGGTTTTGCAACAGTTTTCTTGAATATAGTCCTAATATATGATTGAAGTTTCAAAGTGTTAAAACTGAGCCTTGAAAGATATGGAATGAGCCTTTTTAACATTTCAAGCAATGGTCTAAAGGTATTTTGACAATTTCCTTTCAATGTAGTATTATCGTATAACTGAATCTTGAAAGTGCCAAAAGCAGACCTAGAGGGTATAAACAGAGCCTTTTTTAGCTTCCAAAATCAATGTTTTCAAGGTTTGTTTTTTTAAAATTTTCTCTAATGTAGTTAGAATATATGAGTGCACTGAGTGAAAACCAAACCCCAAAAAGCTATATACAGAGTCTTTTCAGCTCTGAAATCCATGTCTTCATTGTTCCTCAATAATTTTCCTGAATATATCAATGAGATATGATTGAACATTGGAAGTGTGAAAACCGAACCGAAAAGGGTATACACAGGGACTTTTCAGCTTTGAAACCCATATTTTAAGGTTTTATAACAATTCTATTGAATGAAGTAATAATAGATGAATATGTGTCAAAACCATAACTGAAAGGGTATAAAAAGAGTCTTTCTAGCTTTGAAACCCATATTTTTGAAGTTTCAAACAATTTACTTCAATGAAGTAATAATAAATGAATATGTGTCAAAACCATAACTGAAAGGGTATAAAAAGAGCCTTTCTAGCTTTGAAACCCATATTTTTGAAGTTTCAAACAATTTACTTGAATGAAGTAATAATAGATGAATATGTGTCAAAACCATAACTGAAAGGGTATTAAAAAGAGCCTTTCTAGCTTTGAAACCCATATTTTTGAAGTTTCAAACAATTTACTTCAATGAAGTAATAATAGATGAATATGTGTCAAAACCATTACTGAAAGGGTATTAAAAAGAGCCTTTCTAGCTTTGAAACCCATATTTTTGAAGTTTCAAACAATTTACTTGAATGAAGTAATAATAAATGAATATGTGTCAAAACCATAACTGAAAGGGTATGAAAAGAGCCTTTCTAGCTTTGAAACCCATATTTTTGAAGTTTCAAACAATTTACTTGAATGAAGTAATAATAGTTGAATATGTGTCAAAACCAAGCCAAGCCTTTTAAGGTTTGAAAACAATGTTTTAGAAGTTTCTCATCAATTTGTCTGAATGTAGTCAAAATATATTATTGAAATATCAAAGTGACCATAAACAAAGCCTAAAAGGGTATGAATAAAGCATTTTCAGCTTTGAAACCAATGTTTCCAATGTTTTTCATGAAATTTTTACGATGCTGTTATAACACATACTTGAATTTTCAAAATGTCCAATCCAAGCCTAACAAGGTATAAACAGAGCCTTTTTAGATTAGGAACCAATGTTTCAAAGGTCTTTAATACTTTTCTTGCATGTAGTGATAGTATATGAGTGAGTATTAAAACCTAGCCTAATTTCAATTTTGAAAACGAATGTTTTCAATATTCTCAACACTTTCCAAGGAAGTAGTAATAATATATAATCAAAGTGTCAAAACTGAGCCTAAAATGCTGTAAACAGAGTCTTTTTAGCTTTGATAGCAATGTTTTGAAGGTTTTTAACAATTTACTTCAATGTAGTAATAATATATGATGGAATTTTCAAAGTGTCAAAACCAAGTCTGGAAGGGTATAAACAGAGCCTTTTTAGCCTTGAAACTAATATTTGAAAGGTTTTTTTCAAAATAATATATAGATGTGTATGAAGAGCAAAGCTAAAAAGATATAAACAGAGCCTTTCTAGCTTTGAATCGAATATTTTAATAAGTTTTCTTGCATTCTTTAATTATATATGAGTAAAAAGAAATTATACATGGAGCCTTTTTAGCTTTGACAATGTATGTTTACAAGGTTTTTAACAATTGTCTCGAAAGTAGTAATCATATATAATTGAATTTTGCAGGTGTAAAAAACCAAGCCTGAAAAGGTATAGACGGAGCCTTCTTAGCTTCAGAGCGAATGTTATCAACTATTAATATTCTAATGCACTGTAAAATAGCAATGGGCTAGATATATTGCGGGAATGGCACACACCAAACATACATTATGATTCACAACAGGCATCAGCAGAGAAAACATGTGCTACCGAGGTAGTCCGGTAGAATGCAAGATGGAGAGACGAAGCAGACATATTCGGAAAGTACTGGCTCCGTGACACCAACGATAGAGAGGTGTTGTTTCAAAATAATCTGATTTGGACAAATGAAAGTATTAATTCATCAAAAACCACTTCCCAATGACTGCTTGTTATCTTATTAGACATTAAATTACAAAACTATCCTACTATGCTCGAGTGAAATTCATAAGCAATTTTTAGTATTATTTTTTTACAATCCTTTATAATCATTGTAAAATGATTTAGTAACGAATATTTCGACAAATTCCAACTTTGAATGTTCCCCCCTCCAATTGTAATAATAAGAGGGAATAGATGAGAGGCACTTTTAGCCTTCTCCCCTGGAGTTTGACCCTGATTCAAAGTTGTCTTGTCCTTTCGTCCCCGACCCCTTTCATACAAGAGATCAGACGTAAGTGGGCGTTTCATCGGACAATGATGAGCCCCAAACCCCACCACACACACACACACACACACACACACACACACACACACACACACACATTATTATTATCACATGATTCTTTTATTTCCTCTATAGATTGTTGAGAAGACACTGGAAATGACCAAATCAACTAAACATTTTTTTTAAATACCAGCTGAAATAATTTATTTTTCGATCACGAAAAGCTATAATCAAACCCTTTTTAAGTCTGAAACTAAACTGAAACTAAAGTTTTAGAGGTTTTCCCAATATTTTCCTGAATGTAGTAAAAAAAAAAGTACTGATTTTACAAAGTGTTCATAACCAAGCCTGAGAAGCAATGTTTCAAAGGTTTTTAACAACTTTCTTAAATGTAGTAACAATATACGAGTCAGTGATAAAACCAACCTGAAAAGCTATAATCAGAGCCTTTCTATATTTGAAACTAAAGTTTTAGAGGTTTTCCAACAATTTTCCTGAATGTAGAAAAAAAAATAGTACTAACTTTTCATAGTGTTCATAACCAAGTCTTAAAAGGTAGCCGCAGAAGCAATGCATGAGGGTTTTTTTAACAACTTTCTAGAATGTAGTAACAATATACGAGTCAGTGATAAAACCAACCTAAAAAGCTATAATCAGAGCGTTTCTATATTTGAAAGTGAAGATTTAGAGGTTTTCCAACAATTTTCGTGAATGTAGTAAAAAATAGTACTGATTTTTCAGAGTGTTCATAACCAAGCCTTAAAGGGTAGCCACAGAAACAATGTTCCAAAGGTTTTTAACAACTTTCTTGAATGTAGTAACAATGTACAAGTCAGAGAAAAAACAAACCTAAAAAGCTCTTATCAGAGCCTTTTAAGGTTTGAAACTGAAGTTTTAGAGGTTTTCCAGCAATTTGCCTGAATGTAGTAAAAAAATGATACTGATTTTTTAAAGTGTTCACAACCAAGCCTTAAAGGGTAGCCACAGGACTATGTAAAGGTTTTTAACAACTTTTTGGATGTTGTAACAATATATGAGTCAGTGATAAAACCAACTTTACAAGCTGTAAACATAGCCTTTGTATATTCAGAACTAAAGTTTTAGAGGTTTTCCAACAATTTTCCTGAAATTTGTAAAAAATAGTTCTCATTTTTTGAAGCGTTCATAACCAAGTTTTAAAGGTTAGCCACAGAAGCAATATTTCAAAGATTTGTAACAACTTTCTTGAATGTGGTAACATTGTATAAGTAAGTGATATAACTAACCTAAAAAGCTATAAACATAACCTTTTTAGGTTCAAAACCACTTTTTTAGAGGTTTTCCAACAATTTTCTAGGATGTAGTGAGAAAAAAGTATAGATTTTTCATACTGTTAATAACCAACCCTTAAAGGATATCCACAGAAGCAATGTTTCGAAGGTTTTTAACAACTTTCTTGAATCTAGTAACAATATACGTGTCAGTGATAAAACCGACCAGAAAAGCTATGATGAGATTTTTTTTAGGTTTGAAACTAAAGTTTTAGTTGTTTTCCAACAATGCTCCTGAATTAATTGAATGAAGAAGTACTGATTTTCCAAAAAAGATATAATCAGACCCTCTTTAGGTCTTAAACTAAAGTTTCAGAGGTTTTCCAACAATTTTCCTGAATGTAGTGAAAAATAGTAGTGATTTTTCACAATGTTAATAACTAAGCCTTGAAGGGTAGCCAGAGAAGCAATGTTTCAAAGGTTCTTAACAACTTTCTTGAATGTAGTAACAATATACGAGTCATTGATAAAACCAACCAGAAAAGCTTTAATCAGAGCCTTTCTATATTTGAAACTAAAGTTTTAGAGGTTTTCCAACAATTTTCGTGAATGTAGTAAGGAAAAAAGTACTGATTTTTCAGAGTCTTCATAACCAAGCCTTGAAGGGTAGCCAGAGGTGCAATGTTTCAAAGGTTTTTAACAACTTCTTGAATGTAGTAACAATGTACAAGTCAGAGATAAAACCAACCTAAAAAGATATAAACATAGCCTTTCTATATTTGAAACTAAAATTTTAGAGGTTTTCCAACAATTTTCCTGAATGTAGTAGAGAAAAATAGTACTGATTTTTCAGAGTGTTCATAACCAAGCCTTAAAGGGTAGCCAGAGAAGCAATGTTTCATAGTTTTTTAACAACTTTTTTTAATATAGTAACAATATATGAGTCAGTGATAAAACCAACCTAAAAAACTATAATCAGAGATTTTCTATATTTGAAAGTAAATATTTAGAGGTTTTCCAACTATTTTACTGAATGTAGTAAAAAAATAAGTACTGATTTTTCAAAGTGTTCATAACCAAGCCTTAAAGGGTAGCCACAGAAGCAATGTTTCAAATGTTTTTAACAACTTTCTTGTATGCACAAATAATATACAAATGAGCCTCAAAAGCTATAAACCTAAAAAGCTATAAACAGAGCCTTTTTAGCTCCTATAACTAATGTTTTTAATATTTTTAACAATTTTTTGTGAAGTTATGATAATAAAAGAAGTTGTTAATAAAACATGTGGCAAATATCAACTCCGTATGATGCAAAGTTGTCGAGCTATCTCCCTGCATACATGTCCACCCATAGACAGATGAATTATCCTTGGTAATACTCAATATTTCTCTAGTCTAGCTTGTAAACGATGGCTGAGAATGAATTCCCTATCAGAAATATTATGTTCCTTTGGTAAACATTCCTTTATTTCTAAAACTTCTTCCTTTGAGAGTGGGACAATAAGTAAGTAGATACAACACTGAAGGCAAATTCTATCAGTAAAGCTAGTTTGACTACTGTCAACCCATAGATAATAAAGGTTTTATCAATTTCCAATAGGGGGCTCCTTATCACCAATCCTATACATATATATATATATATATATATATATATATATATATGTGTGTGTATATATTAAAATTAAATCTTGTTCCGTAGACACTAGGGCATGCCCATTCTAATGCTGTACCTGGTTTCATGAAAATCTTCAGGAGGTTTAAACTTGAGATGATGAGACACTGTTGTTTATTTATTTCTGATGTTGTTGATAGCAACAATCAAAACAGAAACAGTGTCCTTAATTGTGATAAGCATCAATCGAAATATAGTCAGAGTTTTGTTCAGTTTTCGAGTTAGGCTGGCTATGTATGTATGTATCACACGTACGGGCTGTGCCAATGTTGTTGTTTTTTTGTTTGTTTGTTTTTTTGTCTTTTTTTAAGGAATAAACACTTCAGGAAAAAAAATTGTCCGACTTAGGACGGTGCCAGTGAGAAAGTCGGGGAGAACCTGTATTACATGAGACTTTCAATTTACAACTCTAGTGTATTCGATCCAAACTGGGTTCCCCCTCACTTGTGAGCTTGCGCCCAACTAAGATAAGCTTAGTGAACATTAGTATTATATTGATATATTTTCCGATTTTTCAACAGGTTCCAAAACACTGATCTAATGTCTGATCTCTATATGTTTTACGAAATCCCAGACAACGATTAGGATTCTCACGATCCAGTTGTCTATGGCTGAGATGCTAAGGATTCCAAATTGAAGACAATTAAGCCGGAAAATTCAAAACTCCCTGACAAGGAGTGCTACGCAAAACTGATTGAACCGTTCCACCTAAAGAAAAAATAAGTATTGAATAACACAAAACAGAATTATTCGCATCAACAGATGTTTTCATTGTTTATGAAATTATTTTTTTGATAATAACATGAACGACATGGTAAAATAAAAAATATATTTATTTAACTAAAATGCGACATATTTGAAGCAATAACATGTTTCCAGCAACGTTCTCATGATTACCACTGTTGGACTTCCCACCAAAATTCTCTGAGCCTCAAAATGTGCTCAAAACCCTCTTTGTGGGTTGTCGGCCACTGAATTCTTTACTATTTACAACCAGTTTTAGCCTCCCTTGAATTATTTTTTGAATCAAGTTTTGAGTTGAAAATAATCTGTTAGACTTTATTTTGTTCCCACAAAGCCATTAACGCTGATATTCACAATGGTCTCTTCAAGACTCTTTTCCTTTCCAGGAGGAAGCCGGTGAAATTGAACCTGAAAATAGTCTGTGACACATTATTTTGTATCCAGGAAGCCTTTTAGACTGAAATCCAAAATGGTCTATTCGAGACTCTTTCTGTTTCCGGGAGAAAGCAAATGAAATTAAACCTGAAAATAGTCTGTTAGACTTCATTTTGTATCCCGTAAGCCTTTTAGATTGAAATTCACAATTATCTCTTCGAGATGCTTTTCATTTCTCGGAGGAAACTAGTGAAATTGAACCTGAAAATAGTCTGTGAGACTTTAATTTGTTTCCAGGGGGCTTTTGAGACTGAAATTCACAATGGTCTCTTCAGCACTCTTTTTGTTTTCAGGAGGAAAACAGTGAAAATAGTCTATGACACTTTATTTCATTTTTAGGAAGTCTATGAGACAGAAATTCACAATTGTCCTTTAGAGTCTCTTTTTGTTTTCGGGGGGGAAAACAGTGAAATTCAACCTGGAAATAGTCTGTTAGACTCTATTTTGTTTTTGGGAAGTCTATGAGACTGAAAATTCACTAAGGTTTTGTCAATACTCTTTTTGTTTTGGGGAGAAAGCCAGTGAAATTGAACCTTCAAATAGTCTGCTGGACTTTATTTTGTTCCAAGGAATCCTTTTAGACTGAAATTCACAATGGTCTACTCAAGACATTTTTTGTTTTTGGGAGGAAGCAAGTGAAATTGAACCTGAAAATAGTCTTTAAGACTTTATTTTGTTCCCAGGAAGCCTTTAAGACTAAATTTCACAATTGTCTCTTCAAAACACTTTTTGTTCCTGGGAGGAAAACAGTGAAACTGAACCTGATAATAGTCTGTGAGACTTTATTTAGTTTCCAGGAAACCTTTTAGACTAAAATTCACAATTGTCCTCCAGGGACTCTTTTTGTTTTCGGGATGAAAACAGTGAAATTGAACCTGAAAATAGTCTGTTAGACTTTATTTAGTTTCCATGAAGCCTTTCAGACAGAAATTCACAATTGTCCTTTCGAGTCTCTTTTTTTTTTTCGGGAGGAAAACAGTGGAATTGAACCTGCAAAGTGTCTGTTTGACTTTATTTAGTTTCCAGGAAGCCTTTTAGACAAAAATTCAAAATTGTCCTTTAGAGTCTCTTTTTGTTTTCAGGAGGAATACAGTGAAATTGAACCTGAAAATAGTCTGTGAGACTTTATTTAGTTTCCATGAGTCCTTTCAGACAAAAATTCACAATTGTCCTTTAGAGTTTCTTTTTGATTTCGGGAGGAAAACAGTGAAATTGAACCTGTAAATTGTCTGTGACACTTTATTTTGTATCTAGGAACCTTTAAGATTGATATCAACAATGATATCTTCAAGACTCATTTTTTTTTCGGGAGGGAGCCAGTTGAATTGAACCAGAAAAAAGTCTGCGAGACTTTATTTTTTTTCCAGGGAGCTTCTAAGACTGAAATATGCAATGGTTTCTCCAGTAATCTTTTTGTTTTCGGATGAAAGCCAGTAAAATTTAAACTGAAAATAGTCTGTGAGACTTTATTTTGTTTCCAGGAAGCCTTTAAGACTAAATTTCACAATCGTCCTTTAGGGACTCTTTTTGCTTTTGGGAGGAAAACAGTGAAATTGAACCTGAAAATAGTCTGTGAGACTTTATTTTCTTTCCAGGAAGCCTTTTAGACTAAAATTCACAATTGTCCTTTAGGGACTCTTTCTGTTTTCGGGAAGAAAACAATGAAATTGAACCTGAAAATAGTCTGTGAGACTATATTTAGTTTCCAGGAAGCCTTCTAGACTAAAATTCACAATTGTCCTTTAGGGATTCTTTTTGTTTTCGGGAGGAAAACAGTGAAATTGAACCTGAAAATAGTCTGTGAGACTTTTTATATTTTCCAGGAAGCCTTTTAGACTAAAATTCACTATTGTCCTTTAGGGACTCTTTTTGTTTTCAGGAGGAAAACAATGAAATTAAACCTGAAAATAGTCTTTGAAACTACATTTAGTTTCCAGGAAGCCTTTCAGACTAAAATTCACAATTGTCCTTTAGGGACTCTCTTTTTTTATTTAGTTTCCAGGAAGCCTTTTAGACTAAAATTCACGATTGACCTCTAGAGATTTTCTTTGTTTTCGGGAGGAAAACAGTGAAATTGAACCTGAAAATTGTCTGTGAGACTTTATTTAGTTTCCAGGAAGCCTTCTAGACTAAAATTCACAATTGTCCATTAGGGACTCTTTTTGTTTTCGGGAGGAAAACAGTGAAATTGAACCTGAAAATAGTCTGTGAGACTTTATATAGTTTCCTGGAAGCCTTCTAGACTAAAATTCACAATTGTCCTTTAGGGACACTTTTTGTTTTCGGGAGGAAAACAATGAAATTGAACCAGAAAATAGTCTGTGAGACTTTATTTAGTTTCCAGGAAGCCTTTCAGTCTAAAATTCACAATTGTCCTTTTGGGACTCTTTTTTTTAATTTAGTTTCCAGGAAGCCTTTTAGACTAAAATTCACAATTGACCTCTAGAGATTTTTTTTTGTTTCCGGGAGGAAAACAGTGAAATTGAACCTGAAAATAGTCTATGAGACTTTATTTAGTTTCCAAGAAGCCTTTTAGACTTAAATTCACAATTGTCCTTTAGGGACACTTTTTGTTTTCGGGAGGAAAACAGTGAAATTGAACCTGAAAATAGTCTGTGAGACTCTATCTAGTTTCCAGGAAGCCTTCTAGACTATAATTCACAATTGTCCTTTAGGGACTCTTTTTGTTTTCAGGAGGAAATCAGTGAAATTGAACATGAAAATAGTCTGTGAGACTCTATTTTGTTTTTGGGAAGTCTATGAGACTGAAAATTCACTAAGGTTTTGTCAATACTCTTTTTGTTTTCTGGAGGAAGCCAGTGAAATTAAACCTTGAAATATTCTGCTGGACTTTATTTTGTTCCAAGGAATCCTTAAAGACTGATGTTCACAATGGTCTCTTCAAGACTCTTCCCGTTTTCAGGAGGAAACCAGTGTAATTAAACCTGAAAATAGTCCGTGACACTTTATTTTGTTTCCAGGAACCTTTAAGATTGATATCAACAATGGTCTCTTCAAGACTCCTATCGTTTTCAGGAGGAAGCCAGTTGAATTGAACCTGAAAAAAGTCTGCGAGACTTATTTTGTTTCCAGTAAGCTTTTAAGACTGAAATTTGCAATGGTTTCTCCAATACTCTTTTTGTTTTCGGATGGAAGCCAGTTAAATTGAAACTGAAAATAGTCTGAAGGTCTTTATTTTGTCTCCAGAAAGCCTTTAAGACTTATATTCACAATGGTCTCTTCAAGACCTTTTCCGTTTTCAGTAGGAAACCAGTGATATTGAACCTGAAAATAGTCTTTAAGACTATATTTCGTTTTTGGGAAATCTATGAGACTGAAATTCACAAAGGTTTCTTAGAAACATTTTTCTTTTTCAGGAGGAAGCCAGTGAAATTGAACCCGAAAATGGTATGTGAGACTTTATTTTTTCTCTTCAAAACTCTTTTTGTTTTCGGGAGGTAACCAGTGAGATTAAACTTGAGAATAATATTTGGGACTTCATTTTGTTTTCAGGAAACCTTTAAGACTGAAATTCGAAATGGTGAAAAAAGTCTGCGAGACTTTATTTTGTTTCCAGGAAGCTTTTAAGACTGAAATTTGCAATGGTTTCTCCAATACTCTTTTTGTTTTCGGATGGAAGCCAGTTAAATTGAAACTGAAAATAGTCTGTGAGACTCAATTTTGTTTCCAGGAAGCTTTTAAGACTGAAATTCACAAATGTCTCTTCGAAACTGTTTTTATTTTCGGGGGGGAGCTAGTAAAATTGAACCAGAAAAATGTCGGTGAGACTTTATTTTGTTCCCAGGATGCCTTTAAGACGGAAATTCACACTTGTCTCTTCGAGATTCTTTTCAATTTTGGGGGGAAGCCAGTGAAATAGAACTTGAAAATAGTCTGAGAGACTTTTTTTTGTTTCCAGGAAGCCTTTTCGTCTAAAATTCACAACTGTCCTTTAAGGACTCTTTTTGTTTTTGGGAGGAAGGAAGTGAAATTGAACCTAAAAATAGTCTTTAACACTTTATTTTGCTCCCAGGAAACATTAAGACTGAAATTCACAATCGACTCTTCGAAATACTTTTTGTTCCAGGGAGAAAAACAGTGAAATTGAACCTGAAAATAGTCTGTGAGACTTTATTTAGTTTCCAAGAAGCCTTTTAGACTGAAATTCACAATTGTCCTTTCGGGACACTTTTTGTTTTCGGGAGGAAAACAGTGAAATTGAACCTGAAAATAGTCTGCGAGACTATATTTAGTTTCCAAGAAGCCTTTTAGACTAAAATTCACAATTGTCCTTTAGGGACTCTTTCTGTTTTCGGGAGGAAAACAGTGAAATTGAACCTGAAAATAGTCTATGAGACTTTATTTAGTTTCCAGGAAGCCTTTTAGACTAAATTTCACAATCGTCCTTTAGGGACTCTTTTTGTTTTCGGGAAGAAAACAGTGAAATCGAACCTGAAAATAATCTGTTAGACTTTATTTAGTTTCCAGGAAGCCTTTTAGACTGAAATGTACAATTGTCCTTCAGGGACTCTGTTTGTTTTCGGGAGGAAAACAGTGAAATTGAACCTGAAAATAGTCTATGAGACTTTATTTATTTTCCTGGAAGCCTTCTGGACTAAAATTCACAACTGTCCTTTAGGGACTCTTTTTGTTTTGGGGAGGAAAACAGTGAAATTGAACCTGAAAATAGTCTGTTAGACTTTATTTAGATTCCAGGAAGCCTTTTAGACTCAAATTCACATTTGTCCATTAGGGACTCTTTTTGTTTTCGGGAGGAAAACAGTGAAATTGAACCTGAAAATAGTCTGTGAGACTTTATTTAGTTTCCAGGAAGCCTTTCAGACTCAAATTCACAATAGTCCATTAGGGACTCTTTTTGTTTTCGGGAGGAAAACAGTGAAATTGAACCTTAAAATAGTCCATTAGACTTTATTCAGTTCCCAGGAAGCCATTTAGATTAAAATTCACGATTGTCCATTAGGGACTCTTCTTGTTTTCGGGAGGAAAACAGTGAAATTGAACCTAAAAATAGTCCATTAGACTTTATTCAGTTTCCAGGAAGCCATTTAGATTAAAATTCCCAATTGTCCATTAGGGACTCTTTTTTTTTTCGGGAGGAAAACAGTGAAATTGAACCTAAAAAAAGGTCTATGAGACTTTATTCAGTTTCCAGGAAGCCTTCTGGACTAAAATTCACAACTGTCCTTTAGGGACTCTTTTTGTTTTTGGGAGGAAAACTGTTAAATTGAACCTGAAAATAGTCTGTGAGACTTTATTTAGTTTCCAGGAAACCTTTTAGACTAAAATGCACAATTGTCCATTAGGGACTCTTTTTGTTTTCGTGAGGAAAACAGTGAAATTGAACCTGAAAATAGTCTATGAGACTACATTTAGTTTCCAGGAAGCCTTTCAGACTGAAATTCATAATTGTCCTTTAGGGACTCTTTTTGTTTTCGGGAGGAAGACAGTCAAATACAACCTGAAAATAGTCTGTGAGACTTTATTTAGTTTCCAGGAAGCATTTTAGACTAATATGCACAATTGTCCTTTAGGGACTCTTTTTGTTTTCGGGAGGAAAACAGTGAAATTGAACCTGAAAATGGTCTATGAGACTACATTTAGTTTCCAGGAAGCCTTTCAGACTGAAATTCATAATTGTCCTTTAGGGACTCGTTTTGTTTCCGGGAGGAAAACAGTCAAATACAACCTGAAAATAGTCTGTGAGACTACATTTAGTTTTCCAGGAAGCCTTTCAGACTGAAATTCTTAATTGTCCTTTAGGGACTCTTTTTGTTTTCGGGAGGAAAACAGTGAAATTGAACCTGAAAATAGTCTGTGAGACTTTATTTAGTTTCCAGGAAGCCTTTCAGACTCAAATTCACAATAGTCCATTAGGGACTCTTTTTGTTTTCCGGAGGAAAACAGTGAAATTGAACCTTAAAATAGTCCATTAGACTTTATTCAGTTCCCAGGAAGCCATTTAGATTAAAATTCACAATTGTCCATTAGGGACTCTTCTTGTTTTCGGGAGGAAAACAGTGAAATTGAACCTAAAAATAGTCCATTAGACTTTATTCAGTTTCCAGGAAGCCATTTAGATTAAAATTCCCAATTGTCCATTAGGGACTCTTTTTTTTTTTCGGGAGGAAAACAGTGAAATTGAACCTAAAAAAAGGTCTATGAGACTTTATTCAGTTTCCAGGAAGCCTTCTGGACTAAAATTCACAACTGTCCTTTAGGGACTCTTTTTGTTTTTGGGAGGAAAACTGTTAAATTGAACCTGAAAATAGTCTGTGAGACTTCATTTAGTTTCCAGGAAACCTTTTAGACTAAAATGCACAATTGTCTATTAGGGACTCTTTTTGTTTTCGTGAGGAAAACAGTGAAATTGAACCTGAAAATAGTCTATGAGACTACATTTAGTTTCCAGGAAGCCTTTCAGACTGAAATTCATAATTGTCCTTTAGGGACTCTTTTTGTTTTCGGGAGGAAGACAGTCAAATACAACCTGAAAATAGTCTGTGAGACTTTATTTAGTTTCCAGGAAGCCTTTTAGACTAATATGCACAATTGTCCTTTAGGGACTCTTTTTGTTTTCGGGAGGAAAACAGTGAAATTGAACCTGAAAATAGTCTATGAGACTACATTTAGTTTCCAGGAAGCCTTTCAGACTAAAATTCATAATTGTCTTTTAGGGACTCGTTTTGTTTCCGGGAGGAAAACAGTCAAATACAACCTGAAAATAGTCTGTGAGACTACATTTAGTTTTCCAGGAAGCCTTTCAGACTGAAATTCATAATTGTCCTTTAGGGACTCTTTTTGTTTTCGGGAGGAAAACAGTGAAATTGAACCTGAAAATAGTCTGTGAGACTTTATTTAGTTTCCAGGAAGCCTTTCAGACTCAAATTCACAATAGTCCATTAGGGACTCTTTTTGTTTTCGGGAGGAAAACAGTGAAATTGAACCTAAAAATAGTCCATTAGACTTTATTCAGTTTCCAGGAAGCCATTTAGATTAAAATTCCCAATTGTCCATTAGGGACTCTTTTTTTTTTCGGGAGGAAAACAGTGAAATTGAACCTAAAAAAAGGTCTATGAGACTTTATTCAGTTTCCAGGAAGCCTTCTGGACTAAAATTCACAACTGTCCTTTAGGGACTCTTTTTGTTTTTGGGAGGAAAACTGTTAAATTGAACCTGAAAATAGTCTGTGAGACTTTATTTAGTTTCCAGGAAACCTTTTAGACTAAAATGCACAATTGTCCATTAGGGACTCTTTTTGTTTTCGGGAGGAAAACAGTGAAATTGAACCTAAAAATAGTCTATGAGACTAAATTTAGTTTCCAGGAAGCCTTTCAGACTGAAATTCATAATTGTCCTTTAGGGACTTCTTTTGTTTTCGGGAGGAAGACAGTCAAATACAACCTGAAAATAGTCTGTGAGACTTTATTTAGTTTCCAGGAAGCCTTTTAGACTAATATGCACAATTGTCCTTTAGGGACTCTTTTTGTTTTCGGGAGGAAAACAGTGAAATTGAACCTAAAAATAGTCTGCGAAACTTTATTTATTTTCCAAGAAGCCTTCTGGAGTAAAATTCACAATTGTCCTTTAGGGACTCTTTTTGTTTTCGGGAGAAAAACAGTGAAATTGAACCTTAAAATAGTCCATTAGACTTTATTCAGTTCCCAGGAAGCCATTTAGATTAAAATTCACAATTGTCCATTAGGGACTCTTCTTGTTCTCGGGAGGAAAACAGTGAAATTGAACCTAAAAATAGTCCATTAGACTTTATTCAGTTTCCAGGAAGCCATTTAGATTAAAATTCCCAATTGTCCATTAGGGACTCTTTTTTTTTTCGGGAGGAAAACAGTGAAATTGAACCTAAAAAAAGGTCTATGAGACTTTATTCAGTTTCCAGGAAGCCTTCTGGACTAAAATTCACAACTGTCCTTTAGGGACTCTTTTTGTTTTTGGGAGGAAAACTGTTAAATTGAACCTGAAAATAGTCTGTGAGACTTTATTTAGTTTCCAGGAAACCTTTTAGACTAAAATGCACAATTGTCCATTAGGGACTCTTTTTGTTTTCGGGAGGAAAACAGTGAAATTGAACCTGAAAATAGTCTGTGAGACTTTATCTAATTTCCAGGAAGCCTTCTGGACTAAAATTCACAACTGTCCTTTAGGGACTCTTTTTGTTTTTGGGAGGAAAACTGTGAAATTGAACCTGAAAATAGTCTGTGAGACTTTATTTAGTTTCCAGGAAACTTTTTAGACTAAAAGGCACAATTGTCCATTAGGGACTCTTTTTGTTTTCGGGAGGAAAACAGTGAAATTGAACCTAAAAATAGTCCATTAGACTTTATTCAGTTTCCAGGAAGCCATTTAGATTAAAATTCCCAATTGTCCATTAGGGACTCTTTTTTTTTTTGGGAGGAAAACAGTGGAATTGAACCTGAAAATAGTCTGTGAGACTTTATTTAGTTTCCATGAAGCCTTTTAGACTCAAATTCACAATTGTCCTTAAGGGACTCTTTTTGTTTTCGGGAGGAAGACAGTCAAATACAACCTGAAAATAGTCTGTGAGACTACATTTAGTTTCCAGGAAGCCTTTCAGACTGAAATTCATAATTGTCCATTAGGGACTCTTTTTGTTTTCGGGAGGAAAACAGTGAAATTGAACCTGAAAATAGTCTGTGAGACTTTATTTTGTTTTCAGGAAGCCTTTGAGAATGATATTCACAATGGTTTTTCTCAAGACTTTTTCTGTTTTCGGGAGGAAAACAGTGAAATTGAACCTGAAAATAGTCTGTGAGACTTTATTTTGTTTTCAGGAAGCCTTTGAGAATGATATTCACAATGGTTTTTCTCAAAACTCTTTTTGTTTTCGGGAGGAAAACAGTGAAATTGAACCTCAAAATCGTCTGTGACTTTTTTTTTTGTGTCTAAGAAGCCCTGAAGACTGAAATTCACAATGGTGTCTTCAAGCCTCTTTTGTTTTCAGGAAGAAGCCAGTGAAATCGAACGTGAAAATCGTCTGTGAGATTTTATTTTGTTTATGGTAAGTATATGAGACTGAAATTTACAATGGTGTCTTCAAGACTCTTTCTGTTACCGGGAGGAAGCCAGTAAAATTGTACCTGAAAATATTCAGTTAGATTTTAATTTTTCCCCAGGAAGCTTTCAAGACTGATATTCACATAGGTCACTTCAAGACTGTTTCTGTTTTTCGGGAGGAAGCCAGTGAAGTTGAAACTGAAAATAGTCTGTGAGACTTTATATCGTTTTTGGGTAGTCTTTGAGACTGAAATTCACAATGGTTTTTTCAAGACTCTTTCCGTTTCTGGGATGAAGCCAGTGATAAAAATCTGGAAATAGTGTGTGAGATCTTATTTTGTTTCCTGGAAGCCTTTACTACTGATATTCACGATGTTCTCTTCAAGACTCTTTTTGTTTTCGGAAGGGAGCCTGTGAAATTGAACGTTGAAATAAATTATGAAAATTTATTTTGTTTTCAAAAAGCCTATAAATTGAAATTCACAATTGTCCCTTCAAGACACTTTTTGTTTTGGGAGGAAGCCAGTGAAATTGAAACTGAAAATAGAGTCTGAGAATTTATTTTGTATCCAGGAAGCCTTTAAGAATGATATTCTCAATGGTCTTTTCAAAACACTTTTTAGTTTCGGGAACGAAGCCTGTGAAATCAAACCTGAAAATAGTTTGTGAGACTACATTGTTCACTGAGAGCCTTTAGGACTGAGGTTCACAATGATCTCTTCGAAACTTTTTTCGTTCCCAGGAGGGAACCCAAGAAATTGAACCAGAAAATAGTCTGTGAGACTTTATTCCGTTTATGGGAAGTGTATGAGACTTAAATTCACAAAAGTCTCTTCAAGATTCTTTTTGTTACCGGGAGGAAGCCCGTAAAATTGTACCTAAAAATATTCAGTTAGATTTTAATTTTTTTTCCAAGGAAGCTTTCAAGACTGATATTCACATAGGTCACCTCAACACCCTTTTTGTTTTCGGGGGGAAGCCAATTAAGTTGAAACTAAAAATAGTCTGTGAGACTTTATCTCGTTTTTGTGTAGTTTGAGAGACTGAAATTCACAATCGTGTCTTCAAAACTCTTTTCGTTTCCAGGGGGATGCCCATGAAATTGTACCTGAAAATATTCTGTGGGACTTTATTTCGTTTTTGAGAAGTTTATGAGATTGATATCCACAATGGTCTCTCCAAGACTCTTTTCGTTTCTGGGAGGAAACCAGTGAAATTGAACCTGGAAAAAGTCTGTGAGACTTTATTTTCAATCCAGGAATCTTTTAGGAATGATATTCACAATGGTCTCTTCAAGTCTTTGAGAATGATATTCACAATAGTGTCTTCCAGACTCTTTTTGTTTCCAGGACGAAACCAGTGAAATTGAGCCTGAAAATAGTCTTGTAGACTTTATTTTGTTTCCACGAAGCCTTTAAGACCGAAATTCACTATAGTTCCTTTGAGACTCTCTTTGTTTTCGGGAGGTAGCCAGTGGAATTTAACCTGAAATTAGTCTGTGAGTCACTATTTTGTTTCCAGAGAGCTTTTATGAACGATACTCACAATAGACTCTTTAAGACTCTTTTTCGTTTTCGGGAGGAAGCCAGTGAAATTGAACCAGGATATAGTCTGTGAGACTTTATTTTGTTTCCATGTAGCTTTTAAGACTGAAATTCACTATGGTCTCTTCGAGACTCTTTTCGTTTTGGGGAGGAAGCCAGTGAAATTGTACTTGAAAATAGTCTTTGAGACTTTATTTTGTTTCCAGGAAGCCTTTAAGAATGATATTCACAATAGTGTCTTCAAGACTCTTTTTGTTTCCGGGAGGAAACCAGTGAAATTGAGCCTGAAAATAGTCTTTGAGACTTCATTTTGTTTCCAGGAAGCCTTTGAGACTGAAATTCACAATTGTTCCTTCGAAACTCTATTTGTTTTTTTGAGGAAGCCAGTGAAGTTGAACCTGGAAATAGTCTGTGAGACTTTATTTCCTTTCCAGGAAGCCTTTAGGAATGATATTCACAATGGTCTCATCAATACTGTTTTTTGTTTCCGGGAGGAAGCCAGTGGAATTTAACCTGAAATTAGTCTTTGAGACATTATTTTGTTTCCAGAGAGCTTTTATGACTGATATTCAAAATAGTCTCTTCAAGAATCTTTTCATTTTCGGGAGGAAAACAGTGAAATTGAACCAGGAAATAATCTGTGAGACTTTATTTTGTTTCCATGTAGCTTTTAAGACTGAAATTCACTATGGTCTCTTCGAGACTCTTTTCGTTTTGGGGAGGAAGCCAGTGAAATTGTACTTGAAAATAGTCTTTGAGACTTTATCTTGTTTCCAGGAAGCCTTTAAGAATGATATTCACAATAGTGTCTTCAAGACTCTTTTTGTTTCCGGGAGGAAACCAGTGAAATTGAGCCTGAAAATAGTCTTTGATATTTTTTTCGTTTCCAGGAAGCCTTTGAGACTTAAATTCACAATTGTCCCTTCGAAACTCTTCTTGTTTTTTTGAGGAAGCCAGTGAAATTGAACCTGGAAATAGTCTGTGAGACTTTATTCCCTTTCAAGGAAGCCTTTAGAAATGATATTCACAATGGTCTCTTCAATAATGTTTTTGTTTCCGGGAGGAAACCAGTGGAATTTAACCCGAAATTAGTCTGTGAGACATTATCTTGTTTCCAGGAAGCCTTTAAGAATGATATTCATAATAGTGTCTTCCAGACTCTTTTTGTTTCCGGGACGAAACCAGTGAAATTGAGCCTGAAAATAGTCTTTGTGACTTTTTTTTGTTTCCACAAAGCTTTTAAGACTGAAATTCACTCTGGTCTCTTCGAGACTCTCTTTGTTTCCGGGAGGTAGCCAGTGGAATTTTACCTGAAATTAGTCTGTGGGTCACTATTTTGTTTCCAGAGAGCTTTTATGACTGATACTCACAATAGTCTGTTTAAGACTCTTTTTCGTTTCCGGGAGGAAGCCAGTGAAATTGAACCAGGATATAGTCTGTGAGACTTCATTTTGTTTCCATGTAGCTTTTAAGACTGAAATTGACTATGTTCTCTTCGAGACTCTTTTCGTTTTGGGGAGGAAGCCAGTAAAATCGAATTTAAAAATAGTCTTTGATACTTTATCTTGTTTCCAGGAAGCCTTTAAGAATGATATTCACAATAGTGTCTTCAAGACTCTTTTTGTTTCCGGGAGGAAACCAGTGAAATTGAGCCTGAAAATCGTCTTTGAGACTTTATTTTGTTTCCACGAAGCCTTTAAGACTGAAATTCACTATGATCTCTTTGAGACTCTTTTTGTTTTTTCCGGAGGAAAACAGTGAAATTGAACCTGAAAATAGTCCATGAGACTTTTCTTTGTTTCCAGGAATCCTTTAAGAATGATATTCACATTAGTCCGGGAGTATACCAATGGAATTGAACCTGAAATCGTCAGGTCCAATCTGACAGGCTTCACAAATCATTATCCACATTCAAAGACATAAAAACGAGATGTATCTGATTGACGATTCCATTTTCATCACAACATCGACACGCTCAAAAGAACAAACATCCGAATTTCCCAAAAAAGTCAACATTCATAATTTTGAGAAAAATCTAAAGCAACTCAATGCCTAAATCCTGGTGGCAAAGATAAACAATGATACTATTCACCGCCAGCATACATATGATCTCTGAAATCACCACATATATATTAGCGGCAACGGCCAATACTACACTTAATATCAATGCAATCACAACTAAAAATGCTAAGGCAATGAGTAGAAGGCGATGCTTCTGCTTCATCCTCTGGTTCACTGCAGAAGCATTGCCAGGCAATCTTGTTCGAGGAAGATGACCCCTATTAGCTGCCCCTATGGTTGGTGTTGAGGCATCCTCAATCCTGGGTGGTAGTTGAGCGAAGTGCACCCGGTGAGACGGAGCCTCTACCATCGGTAGGACAGTAGCAACGGATGTTGAGGCTCCCTCTACGCCTGGCAACGGCCTCTCCATATCCAGCGTGCACATTGGAGGACTCATAGCGATTGGTGGGTCCTCACCCACCTCTATGATAAAGGGGGTAATTGCCACTTCGACGCTTTCTGATGGTGCAGATGGTTCAGTTGGCTGGCTTGTTTTGTTGCTCATTTTGGGCCGTTTTTCTTGTTATAAAATATGCAATTAATTTATGTCAAGCTATTTGATTGTTTTTAAGTGAGAAAAACTTGGATCAATGAAATTTTAACAGTAAATTAAAGAAATGTTTGTAGTTTTGTTCACAAAACAAGATTTGCGTACAGTTTTCTTCCGATACGGCAGAATATTAAGATGGCGTTCGGTTGTCATGGTGATAACGTTCACTGATCGTCTGGAAATAAGCTTGACCATATTTGGAAACGTTTTCATGGATTATATTTCATAGCTACGTATATATTCATTATTTTTTATTAAATAAAATGTCTGTAAGTGCTTATCAATATCTGAAATACATTATATAAATATTTATATGTATGTATATATATATGTATATATATATATATATATATATATATATATATATATATATTTAACACCATCATCATTCCTTGTACTCCAAGATGAACCCTTAATGATCTCTCTCTATCTCTCTCTCCTTCTCTCTCTCTCTTTCTCTCTCCTTCTCTCTCTCTCTCCTTCTCTCTCTCTCTCCGCTGAATCGCTTTATAACTCCCACAGGTATCTACTTTGTTTATATATATATATATATATATATATATACACACATATATATATATATATATATATATATATATATATATATATATATATATATATATATATATATATATCAGTAATTACCAAGACCTGCAGATTAACAGCACGAAGCCATTGGATGATATTATAATCAAGCAGGCTAAGTGAAAACTCAAACAACGACAAGTTTCATCTGACTCTAAAAAAACAAGACCCAACATTCAAGAGATCTGATTCATTGAAGTGAAAAACTTCAAATATGAATACCTAAAGCGTACTGTACTCTACTGACAGCGCAGACTAACAGTGGAGATTTTACTATCCCAAATTCCTGAGGATTGTTGTTGTGGTTGTTGTGGTACAAAAACAAAGTCAACCCCAAACTTGGACGGGAGTTCAGCTAGATTGATAAAACTCACAAAAACAAATACAACATCAATTTATTTTATTCATTCGTTTATCACTTGACAGAAAATATTTTTATTGTTTAATCTGCGTTGACTTAGAAATTGCACTACTACAATGCGAACTGTTCAGTGTTGATTCAATATGTTTATGTTTGGAAATATGGATATTGATAATAAACAATATTTCTAGGGAGGCTATAACCAGTTGTAAAAGGTAAAGAATTCAGTGGTGGACCACCCATGAGTAAGGATTTCGAGCACATTCTGAGACTTAGAGAATTGGGCTGGGAAGTCCAACAGTGGTAATCATGAGAGGGTCGCTGGAAATATGTTATGGTTTCAAATATGTCGCATTTTCGTTGAATAAATATGTTTTTTATTTCACACAGTCCTTCATGTTATTATCAAAGAAATAATTTCATAAACAATTAAAAAATCAGTTGATGCAAATAAATCTGTTTTTTGTTGTTTAATGTGTCGCATTTTGGTTAAATAGATATATACATATATATATATATCATAAATGAATATATTTTGAAAGAAAAAAAAACACATTTTTATTCATTCTGAACTTTCCAATATTTTTCACAATTTCTTACACAACGATGCATTTTTTTTTCTATTCATTCTGATGAAGATCAATGAGGCCTAACTGGTGACTGAAGGCCTGAAATTGGATTCCCTGTCATAGAAGCGTACGTTCGGCCGTATGGTGTGTCTGTGTGTCGGATGGGGGTCGGGACTCATCGTTAACTGATGAAACACCGACTTATCTTTGATCTCTTGTACGGAAGGGGTTGGGGGTGAAAGGACAAGATAACTTTGGATTGGGGTCGAACTCCAGGGAAAAAGCCTAAAAGTGCATCTCATCTATTCTTTATTATTATAAAAATGTGGAGGGGGAGATTCATAGTTGAAATTTGTCGAAATATTCACTTCTAAATCATTGTACGATGTTTATTAAGCATTGAGTATTGTAGATTAGTTTAGTAGTTCAATATCTAATAATAATAATGATAATGAACTGTCATTGGGAAGTGGTTTTTTAATAAAATAATAGTTTCATTTATCCAAATCATACTATTGAAATATTATTGTGATAAAGTAAATATTAACGATAGTTCTCTTTTAAAAGTCCCAATAAAGTAATGATTAAAAAAAGAAAAGAATCGATAATGGTATCATCATTATCTTTCTGAATATGTCTGGTTCGTCTCTCCATGTTGTATTCTGCCGGACTCCCTCGGTAGCGCATGTTTCCTCTGGTGATCCTTAATGTGGATCATAATGTGTGTTTGATGTGTACCATTGCTGCAACATATCCTGCCCATTGCTATTTTTGTTTGTATTACAATATCAATAGTTGATAATATTCGCTCTGGAGCTAACAAGGCTCCGTTTATACCTTTTCAGGGTTGCTTTTTTACACATGGAAAATTCAATTATATATCATTTCTACGTTCGGAACAATTGTTAAAAACCTTGTAAATATTCATCTTCAAAGTTAAATAGGCTCCTTGTATAATTTCCATCGAACCTCTTAGCAACAAATGGCTTCTTCTACGTAGCCACACACTTACCATTAGGCTAAACAGCCCGCTGGTTAGGCAAAGGCTAAATAACTGCTTTCAAACCGAATTCTTATCTGGTTTCTATTTTTTGATTTTTCATTTCACTCATTATTCGTTCCTCTTTCGGACGTTCTAACGGGAATGAACTGGAAAATCAATTGGAAACAACTTGTTTTTTCCCTTATTAATAATCTCATTCCACACCAAACTCGTCTCTATAACGTGGCTGCTTTTCAAAAGAATCTCTTGTTTTTCTCGTTATGTTAAACGCTTAGGATTTGAAAGGTTCAAATAGCTTGTAAGGGAGATAAGTGATCAAGAGTATTTCCGAGGTACCCTTGTTGACGACAACTTTTTCTCTTCACTTTCACTATCTTTCATCCACGTCTCGATATTTGTTGGGCTGTTTGGATATTTTGATAATTCAAAAACCTTTCTAGCTATTATCAATATGTCAGTGAATATTTCGATATTCATCTAAAGATATCTTTGCTGTTGGGTTTTTTTTTTGATTTTATATTATTACTGCATTCAAGAAAGTTGTTAAAGACCTTTAAAAGAGTGGGTCTGAAGTGACAAAGCTCTATTCATACCCTTATAGGCTTGCTTAGGGACATTAAAATCGCATTAGTTTAATGAAAGAAATTCTTCTCTTCTCTAAGATAATTTCTCTTGCAGTCTTAGCATAGAGTTACTTTATTTGATAAATGGGCGTTAAAATAGTATATACCTGAAAAGCTATGAAATACCCAGATAAAATTTTCAGCTATAGATAAGGAATTAGAGTTAGCAACACCGGTCACTGAATTCTGTCTGCACGGCCAGTTTGTGTGCAAATTTTAGTGTCAACTCCCCCACCCCCAGAGCGCATAAGGGCAACGGCTGCTCGCTAGGACTGCGAATGGGGACACATTTGGCCATTTCCAGTGTCATTTTAACAATTTAACGTGGATGATTTAACAAATGATGATGATGATGATGATGATGGTGGTGAAGAAGAAGAAAGAAAAGAAGAAGAAGGAAAAGAAGAAGAAGAAGGAGAGGAAGAAAAAAATGGAGAAGAAGAAGAAGGAGAGGAAGAAAAAAATGGAGAAGAAGAAGAAGGAAACAATTTTACTAATTTGGTAATTTCCAATATTTTTGCACCATATCTTTCAGAGCTTAGATTTTTCATTCATTTTTATTATTGTTTTAAGGTCACCACGGCCTTGAGAAAGCCCGAAATGGGATTCCCTGTCGTAGAAGCGTAAACTCAGCCTGACGGTGTATGTTGGGTGGGGTCGTGGTTCATCATTGACTGATGAAACACTGACTTATCTTTGAACTCTTGTAGGAAACAAAACAACTTTGAATCGGGGTCAAACTCCAGGGAAAAGGCTAAACGCAGATCTCGCCCATTATTCCCTCTTATTCTTACATTTGGAGGTAGGGGGGAAGATTCAAAGTTGAATTTTGTTTTCGAAGTATACGCTTCTAAATCATTGTACAATGATTATAAAGGATTGTTAAAAAAAAAGAAAGAAAATTGCTTGTGAATTTTATTTGAGTATCGTAAGATAGTTTAGTAATTCAATATCTAATAAATACCAAAGAGTCATTGGGAAGTGATTTTTGATGAAATGATATTTTCATTTCTCTTATTGTCCGTGGTTGGATGAAAACATTACTCCCTGGATTTGCTACTCCTGTCTATCATTGGTGTGGCGAAGTCAATAGTTTCTGAATTTCTCTAGTTCGTCACTTCATCTTCTATTCTGCCAGCCTCCTTCGGTTGTGTATGTGATCTCTGGAGATCCATGGGGCAAATCGTGATGTCCATCGGGAGTGTGCCATTCTTGCAACATGACAAGCCCATTGCCATTTAGATTTCCACTGAAAATTACTGAAGAAACTTTAAAAACATTGGTTTCCAAGCTGAAGAGCTCGGTTTAGACCATTTTAGGCCTGGCTCAATTCTGCCAAGAGGTGTCAGAAAAGTTACAACGGGGATAATTAGCTTGTAGCGGCCAAGTGTTCGTAACGACGTCGATTTTTGATCCTTCGATGTCGGCTCCTCTTATCATTGCAAAGCAGAATTCACCAAGCGTTGGATTGTTCACCCACTGACCGGAACATGAGTTAGCTTTACGCTTTTGTGAGACAGGTTAGTTTTATCCCTGTGATCAACACTAGGTTTAATTTCCCTGGCTTTCAATTTCACTCCGAGAAACCATTGTGAATATCAGTCTTAAAGGCTTCCTGGAAACAGAATAAAGTCTCACAGATGTTTTTTAGGCTCAATTTCACTGGCTTCCTCCCGAAAACAAAATGAATATCGGAGAGACCATTGTGAATATCAGTCTTAAAGGCTTCCTGGAAACAAAATAAAGTCTCACAGACTATTTTCAGGTTCAATTTCACTGGATTCTTCCCGAAAACGAAAAGAGTCTCGAAGAGACCATTATGAATATCAGTCTTAAAGGCTTCCTGGAAACGAAATAATGTCTCATAGACTATTTACAGGTTCAATTTCACTTGCTTCCTCCCGGAAATGAAAAGAGTCTTGAAGAGACCATTGTGAATATCAGTCTTAAAGTCTTCCTGGAAAGAAAATAAAGTCTCACAGACTATTTTCAGGTTCAATTTCACTGGCTTCCTTCCGAAAACGAAAAGAGTCTTGAAGAGACCATCGTGAATATCAGTGTCACAGGTTCCCCAAAACGAAATAAAGTCTCACGGACTATTCGTTCAATTCCATTGGCTTCCCCCCAAAGACGAAAAAGTTAATGACGAGACGATTGTCATTTTTAATCTGACAGGCTTCCTGTAAACGCAATAAACTCCCACGGAATAATGCCAGGTTCAATACGGCAGGCTTCTCGAAAACATGATCCTAATTTCAAAGGCAAAAAAAGAGACATATATAATAGACATCATTGACAATTCCATTTTTATCACAACATTGACACGCTCAGAAAAACAAACATCCGTATTTTCAAGTCAAGATTCACAATTTTCAGAAAAAAACTCAAGCACTCCCTTAGTTCAATGATGGAGTGAAAGATAAGCCAACACACCAATACATAGCTATCATACTTATAATGCCACTAATCAGGGCATATGGAGTAGCTGTAATGGCCAAAATTATAGTGAATGCAAATGTAATGGCAAACACCAACGCCAAGAAAAGTTGAAGATTGAACACCTTTCGTTTCATCCTACAATTTTTGTCCACTGCTGAAACGTTGCCAGGAAATATTGGTCGAGGAAGATGAACCTGATTAGCTTCCGCTATGGTAGGTGTTGAGGCTTCCTCAATCCTGGGTGATAGTTGACCGATGTTCACCAGATGAGACGGAGCCTCTACCATCGGTACGACAGTAGCAACGGATGTTGAGGCTCCCTCTACGCCTGGCAACGGTCTCTCAATATCTAGCGTGCACGTTAGAGGATTCATAGCGATCGGTGGGTCCTTACCCACCTCTATGATGAAGGGGGTAATGGCCACTTCGACTGTTTTTGATGCTGCAGATGGTTCAGTTGGCTGGCTTGTTTTGTTGCCCATGTTGGACTGTTTTTCTTGTATGTGTGTGTGTGTGTGTGTGTGTGTGTGTGTGTGTGTGTGTTTGAATATGTGTGTGCGTGTGTGCTTTAGAAACAGTCAACGAAAACTGTCAACAGTTGTAGTGAGCCATATTCAGACGATTGGTTGAGAGAGTGCCCGACATGGCTTGTTCAATGTTCTGCCAAAGACCCCTCTCAAAAGACGCGAAGAATGGACAGGGTTGGCAGTTGTGAATGTGACTCTCAAACAATAGAGAAGCTCACTTCATGGTGTCACACTGCCGACCAGGGCAACCCAGCGGGGAGGGTCTGTTCATGCTCGCAAAGTTAGGTCCGCTCTCTTCAGGAATATTCGAATACACCAAAAAAAAAACAAAAAAAAACCCAGAAAAACAGGTCTGCTTTTGCTGTCCCATTCTGTATTTGAAACCGTGATATCTATAATCTCATGTTCGGCAAATGTTCCACTGCAAAGGAAGGAAAGGGTTAACGCTGTGGAGAACAACTTCAACTTGGCCAGTGGTTTGCAGTTTCAAATTCGACGGTAGCATTTTAAAGATGTTTAATAGTTCTAAAAGCTTCTTACGAACTCAACCGACCTGTGAAGAGAGATACTCTCCTCTTCCCAGCATTACTCCAGCTATTTACAATCAACTTATGGGAGTATTCATTACACAACTATGCACCAGTATTCTTTAAAATCATATATTCATACAAGGCTTACTTCTTTCTTTCACACTAAGCCCCGCCTCCTTTTTTTTTTTACAGCCGAGGGAAAATCCAGAATTCGGGTAAACTGAAAATTTGCTTTCAAAGAATTTTTCTGATAATATTACTTCTTTCAAAATGAACTAAAAAGTAATTCAAATTACAGAATAAAATCTTGAGTAAATATGTTACTCCGTTCAAAGCAATCCTACTTTCATCAAATAAAATCTTGCCGAAAGAGTTTTATTAGCATAGAGAGATAAGTGTACCAAATTATTTTTAAACCATTTCAAGTTTTGCTTTGCACAATCATTCAGTGTGCATATACTTCACAAATTGCACAAATCTGCACACATTTCGTAAATTTTCACAGATTGCACAAATTTTCACAAATTGCAGAAATTGGCACGAATTGCAGGATATGAGGCTTTAGCACAAATTTGCACAAATTGCACGAATTTGCACAAATTTCATAACGCAGGTTTGTCTGACTAATGAATATTTGAAGAAACCTAAATTTCACTCCTCTCTTCTAATCATTGCCTTCTTATCAGAAACTGTAAACGAAAACTGTCACCAAAACTATCAGCATAAGTTTCTTCAGTTTTTAATCCGGTCTGGCTGACTAGTTGGCTTTCCATGTAAGAATCATCCGTCTAGGCTCCGACGCTGGAACTAGAGGGCTGAAAATTAAACCATTACTTTTTAGTATGTCTACAAAAAAAGATTTTTCTCATTTTCGAAAGTTACCCCTCAAAATAGGTTTCAGTGAGGATGGGTCTCAATTTATTATGTAAGTTTATGCTAAATTGTTGCCTTAGATTGTGCCCGGTTGTGTCCATCCTTGTTTTTAGAAAATCTAGACTTTTACTGATCCAGCAAAATGTGATAGAATTATCTTGTTTATCTACGTTTTTTCCAAATTTCAATTGATCATCCCCAAACACTGCATGCTGACAAAAGCAGTAGTTGGGTGACAGTTTCTATTGAGAGACTAACCAGCCCTGTCTTTCATTATTTTTTATATATCTATGAGATAAAGTATTGTAAACGATAATTGACAATTTTGACACAATTTTTTTTCATCCCAGAATATCTCTTATGTGAAGGTGTTTGTAAGATTTATAGTACAACAAGCGTGGGTATATGTAATAATGCATTTAGTAGATTGTCATTCTTAGAAAGTGCTCAATACCATCAGCAGAGCGGTTATAAAATAAGTAAAGATTTCCCAATGGTTCATTACTGATTGTACATACTGTTCTACCTGAAAGTCTTTGTCAAGCAAAACAGAGGGTACAATCTGTAATAAACTATCGAAAAAATCTTTACTCATTATAAATATATATATATATGTGTATATATATATATATATATATATATATATATATGAAATATATATTTATTTATTCTATTTATTTTGTTTACATACTAATATCGTAAAATGTTACGGTTGTGAAGCTTTATATTGAGATATTCAGATATGATTGAAGCATCCTTCCCTTTATTTGGGTACCTTCCGGGTAAACAAAGGTATTGATTTTTGTGAAATTATTTTAAGCAAACAACAGGATTAAATGAACATCATTTTTTTCGTTTATATATATATATATATATATATATATATATAAATATATATATATATATATATATATATATATATATATATATATGTATATATACATATATATGAATTATAAATCGCATTATATTATATAGAAACTTATTAAAGATGATATCCCGTCGTTACACGGTTAATGTATCATTCAATTTAGACAAAGTAAATAGAATGAACTATTAATGAAAATGGGAAATCGAACCTGTGACCGATAAGTCAGCCGTTTCAATACAGCAATGCACATACCATTGTGCTAAACAGCCCACCGGTAATGCAAAGGTCAAATAACTGCTTTCAACTCAAATTCTCATCTCGTTTATTCTCTTCTTAGTTATTTGGCCTTGCAATCCCAATGGCTGTTTAGCACGATCAGTGCATCAGTATGCTGAAAAAGCCACCATATCGGTCGCAGGTTCGATTCCTGTAGCAGCACCATTCTCTTCAATTGTTTATTCTATTTACCTTGTTTAAATTGAGACTTATATTAACCGTGTAACAAGTTTCTATATAATATAACGCGATTTATGACTCCCTCTGTCGGACCAAGTATGTCCGTTTCTAGAATACATATATGTATACATATGTCCCCTTCCTTGAACGTAGTTATCTGCTGAATTTTAATCTGAAATGTATTATTATATAAGATATTTTGTTTGTTTGTTGCTTTCCTGTCACGCTCAAACAGATGCAAAAAAGGACTGGAATACTGCGAATACACCGATACAAAATGGCTGCTGCTCTTTCCCAGCAGCAACCTATTTTGCGTCTGCATGTGCACCTTCGCCGGTATTAAGTGGGTGACTGCTGTTGGAATCAATTTACTACCATTGCTGTAGAATCAATTCAGCTATTTTCTTGGTTTGCACCCCCCCCCCAAAAAAAAACAGAAATATTAATCGTGTAATAAAACAAATTATATGTTCATGATTTATCCACGCGTAATAATATCGTCGTTTATGATGGGTATTATACTTGTTCACCATGTGATGTTCGATCTATGTGATTAGTATTCACCACTGAATCAAGAGCATTAAGAAAGAAGGAGATCATGTTTAAAAATATACATGGTGAATATATATATCATGATCTCCGTGGTCCCCAGAGACAAAATCCGACTTTTCTACCCATCTGGAGATTAATGTTAAGGTATCGTAGAAACAGTTAGAAAACTAAAATGGCAATCGGCTGGATATGTTGCAAAAGCAACATAATGATCTTTACGGAGACGTGACTTGAAACCACACGACGACCCATGTCAGTCTGATCGAACGTCACTTTATACATAAAAGCATTTTAAAAAAAAGAAGAAAAAAAATCTCTCACTAAGAAAAATCCATATCAAAATTCATTCACTGCTAAAGCAAACCAAAAAAAACAAATAAAAAGCGATTGTCTGTCACGGAAATTCAAAATAAGTAAATAATGTGAGATAGAACATTTTTGAGACGATAAAAAATGTAGAATGGCGAAAATGGAATGAACGTGGTAACCTGTAAAGGATTACAAAAACGGAATGGCAGAACAAAAAAACTTAACAATACGATGAGTGTAGAGATCTCTTTTTATGAACGTCAGAGATTTAAGTGATTGAATTGAATAAAACACGTACATATCTTTACATACAAAGATATTCTTTGAACAATTATTTATTTTTCTGAACCCGGATTTGACCCCCAAGATGATTTCAACGGGATGAATGAATGAGTTCTATGTTTGATCTTTGTATTAAGCATGTCACCGATTTTTTTCCCGATTTCGTTCCGTCCCATTATGCAAAACATTGAATTCCGTTCATGTTTTTTAAAACGCTTTCTTTGTTCACCTCTACCTATGAAGTTGAGAGAGCTATATGTATTCAACTTTGTTTGTTTTCCCATAGAGGGCCGGATTGAGGCATTCAGGGGCCCTGGACATTGATAAGATCAGTGTCTCATTAATGTTCTGAAATGTATATTGAATCACCGTAGCCCCACGAACTACCTACCCGACTACCCAGCCCTGTGGGCTACAGATTCTTCTCTGTGTGTGTGTGTGTGCATGTGTATCTGGGCGCCCTTGGTCACATTTCCAGGGCGACAACCTTGGATACTTGTATTAAGGCACTGCTAGACACCATCTAAAAATTCCTATTTTTGTTTTTTCAAAAAAAGCTTCTTTTGAGACATTTTGGGACGAATAATGCCCGAATCTTGCGTAGGTATTTTCTAGATAATTTTAGATGAAAGATCCTTTTTATTTCTTTTTAAAGATAATTCTAGATAAAATATCTTTATTAGTGCATAAGATGATATTAGATAATTTTTCAGATAATTAGTTCTGGTACACACGTGGGCTATGTTGATTCATTTACGCAAGGTACAGAAATATTTCTATTATCTTATAATATTCAAATTTCTTAAACGGTTCGAAATATACTTTTAGTGGGCACCAAATTTTCGTAGGCCCAAGGTACTGTGCTGATTGTGCCTAATTGATAATACGAATTTGTGCACACACTATATTTCTAGGAGTTCTCAATGAATTTCAAAGACATTAAGCCTTTGAGACTGATATTCACTATGATCTCTTCAAAACCCTCTTCGTTTTCGGGAGGAAGCCAGTGAAATTGAACCTGAAAATAGTCCGTGAGACTTTATTTTGTTTCCCAGAAGCCTTTAACACTGAAATTCAGGATGGTCTATTCAAGACTCTTTTCGTTTTCGGAAGGAAAACAGTGAAATTGAACCTGAAAATAGTCTGTGAGACTTTATTTTCTTTCCAGAGAGCCTTTAAGACTGATATTTACAATGGTCTCTTCAAGACTCTTTTTGTTTCCAGGAGGAAGCCAATGAAATTAAACCTGAAAAATAGTCTGTGAGACTTTATTTTGTTCCCAGAGAGCCTTGGAGACTGATTTTCACAATGGTCTCTTTAAAACTCTTTTCGTTTTTGGGGGAGGAAGCCAGTGAAATTGAACCTGAAAATAGTCTGTGAAACTTTATTTCGTTTTGTGGAATTCTATTAGACTGAAATTCACAATGGTGTCTTCAAGACTCTTTTCAATTTTCGGAAGGAAAACAGTGAAATTGAACCTGAAAATAGTCTGTGAGACTTTATTTTGTTTTTGGGAAGTCTATGAGACTGATATTCACAATGGCCTCTTCAAGACTTTTTTCGTATTTGGGAGGAATGCAAGTGAAATTAGATCTCAAAATAGTCTGTGGGACATTATTTTGTTTTCGGGAAGCCTGTACCATTGAACCTGGTATTATTCTGGGAGACTGTATTTTGTTTTCGGGAATCCTGTGAGACTGAAATTCACAATGGTTTCTTTATGACTGTGGAATTGGATCTCAAAATGATCTGTGTGACTTTATTTGGTTTTATGGAAGCCAATGCCAATGAACCTGGAAATATTCTCTGAGTATTTATTTCTTATTCAGGAAGACTGTGAGACTGGAATTCACGATGAACTCTTCGAGTCTCTCTTCGTTTTCAGGAGGAAACCAGTGAAATTGGATCTACCAATAGTCTGTGAGACTTTATCTTGTTTTCGGGAAGCCTGTGCCATTGAACTTGACAATATTCTGTGAGACTTTATTTTGCTTCAATGAAACTTGTGAGACTGAAATTCACCATGGTCTCTTCGAGACTCTTTTTGTTTCCGGGAAGAAGCTAGGGAAATTGAATCTACCAATATTCTTTGAGACTTTATTTTGTTTTGGGGAAGCCTGTACCATTGAACCTGGCAGAGTTCTGTGAGTCGGTATTCTGTTTTTGGGGAGCCTGTGAGATTGAAATTCACAATGGTCTCTATATGACTATTTTCGTTTTGGGGAGGAACGCAAGTGAAATTGAATCTACCAATATTCTTTCAGACTTCATTTCGTTTACGGGAAGCCTGCCAGACTGGGATTCAAAATAGTTTTTTCAAGACTCTTTATGTATTCGGGAGGAAGCCAGTGAAATTGAATCTGCCAATAGTCTGTGAGACTTTATTTCGTTTTCGGGAAGCCTGTGAGACTGGAATTCACAATGGTCTCTTCAAGACTCTCTTTGTTTTTGGGAGGAATGCAAGTGAAATTGGATCTCAAAATAGTCTGTAAGAGTTTATTTTGTTTTGGGGAAGCCTGTGCCATTGAACCTGACAATATTCTGTGAGACTTTATTTTGTTTCCGGGAAACCTCTGAGAATAAAATTCACAATGGTCCCTTCGAGAAATTCAGAAGCTACTGACTTCGCCACACCAATGATAGACAGGAGTAGCGAATCTTGGGAGGAAGGTTTCCATCCAACCACGGACGATAAGAGAAATGAAAATATCATTTTATCAAAAATCACTTCCCAATGACTCTTTGGTATTTATTAGATATTGAATTACTAAACTATCTAACAATACTCAAATAAAATTCACAAGCAATTTTCTTTCTTTTTTTTTTAACAATCCTTTATAATCATTGTACAATGATTTAGAAGCGTATACTTCGAAAACAAAATTCAACTTGGAATCTTCCCCCCTACCTCCAAATGTAAGAATATGAGGGAATAATGGATGAGATCTGCGTTTAGCCTTTTCCCTGGAGTTTGACCCCGATTCAAAGTTGTTTTGTTACAGTCTATGATGAACCACGACCCCACCCAACATACACCGTCAGGCCGAGTGTACGCTTCTATGACAGGGAATCCCATTTCGGGCTTTTTCAAGGCCGTGGTGACCTTAAAACAATTATTAAAATGAATGGCAAATCCAAGTTCTGAAAGATATGGTGCAAAAATATTGGAAATTACCAAATTTGTAAAAAAGTTTCCTTCTTCTTCCTCTCCTTCTCCTTCACCACCACCACCACCACCATCATCATCTTCATTATTTGTTAATTCTTCCACGTTAAACTGTTAAAATGACACTGGAAATGGACAAACGTGTCCCAACTCGCATTCTCAGCGAGCAGCCGTTGCCCTTATGCGCTCTGGGGGTGAGGGAGTTGAGCCTAAAATTTGCACACAAACTGGCCGTGCAGACAGAATTCAGTGACCGGTGTTGCTAACTCTAATTCCTTATTTATAGCTGAAAATTTTATCTAGGTTTTTCATAGCTTTTCAGGTATATACTATTTTAACGCCCATTTATCAAATAAAGTAACTCTATGCTAAGACTGCAAGAGAAATTATCTTAGAGAAGAGAAGAATGTCTTTCATTAAACTAATGCGATTTTAATGTCCCTAAGCAAGCCTAAAAGGGTATAAATAGAGCTTTTTCACTTCAGACCCACTCTTTTAAAGGTCTTTAACAACTTTCTTGAATGTAGTAATAATATAAAAGTTTTTTAAAAAATCTAACTGCAAAAATATCTTTAGATGAATATCCAAATATTCACTGACATATTGAAAATAGCTTAAAAAGGTTTTTGAATTATCAAAATATCCAAACAGCAGTTATTTAGCCTGTGCCTTTATCAGCGGACTGTTCAGCCCAATGGTAAGTGTGTGGCTACGTTGAAGTGACCACTTTTTGCTAACAGGTTCGATAGAAGCCGTATTTAGGCCTTCCATTGTTTCCTCTGTTTATGTCGTGAAAATTCAATGATATATTAACCGTGTGACGGCAGCAAATGATTTCGGATCAGTTTCATTTTATTGAAAATTAATTTCATAATTGTTTGATAATCATAATTAATTTTTTTTAATTAGAAACCACTTCCCGATGATTGTTCGTTATCTTGATAGAGATTAAAGTACAAAACTATCCTACAATGCTCAAGTAAAATTCATAGGCGATTTTTTTACGATCATTTATAATCATAGCGCAATGATTTAGAGGCGAATATTTCGACAAATTACAACTTGGAATCTCCCCCCCCCACCTTGTAATAATGAGAGGGAATAGGTGAGATGCATTTTTAGCCTTTTTCCTAGAGTTCGAACCCGATTCAAAATTGTCTTGCCCTTCCATCCCCGACCCGTTGCGTGTAAGAGATCCAAAGTAAGTCGGCGTTTCATCATCAACGATGAGCCCTGACTGCCCCCACCCCACCCACATATCATCTGGTCGAACATAAGTTTCTATGACAGGGAATCCAATTTCGGGCCTTTCAGTCTCCGGTTTGGCCTCTTTGAATATTATCAGAATGAATGAAAAAAATATGCAACTTTGTGAAAGATTTGGTGTAAAATATTGAAAAGTTCAGAATGAGTGAAAAGGTTTTTTTTTTCTTTTAAAATATCAGAGATATCATCATCATCATCGTCATCGTCATCATCATCATCATCATCATCATCATCGTCATCGTCATTGTCATCCTCATCGTCATCCTCATCATTGTCATCATCATCATCATCATCATTATCATCATCATCATCATCATCATCATCATTACATGATTTCTTCGATAAATTGTTGAAGAGACAATGGAAATGGCCAAATCAATAAAATATGTTGTTTTTATAAATACGAACTTAAATAATTTTTTGGATTTTTAAAAAATGCAACTTTGTGGAAGATTTGGTGAAAAATATTGGAAAGTCCAAAATTGATAAAAAGGCGTTTTTTTTTCTTTTAAGATATCTGTAATATCATTATTATTTTAATCAAGTCTCCTATTTTACATTGTTGAGGTGACACTGGAAATGGCAAAATCAATAAAATGTGTTGTTTTTGTTTCTGAATATCAAGTGAAATGATCTTAATCGAAATTACGAGATATATTAATAATTTCGTGTGTGTTTTCAGCTTTTCATACTTTAGTGATGATGCTTAATATGATTTGAATTAGTTGTAAAAATTGACTTAAATTAGCAAAATGAAGAGAGTTTGAGCCCTGGAACCAAAGTCTTAAAGGTTTTCAACAATATTCTTGAATGCAGTTAAAATATATTATTGAATTTTCAAAATGTCCGAAACCATGCCTAAAAGGGTATAAAGAGAACCTTTTCAGTTTTGAAACAAATGTCTCAAAGGTCTTTAACAATTTACTTCAATGTAGTAATAATATAGAATTGAATTTCCAAAGTGTGGAAAACAAAAATTGAAACGCTATTTCTAACAATTACCTGAAATTTACTAATAATATATGATTGACTATTCAAAGTGTTGAAACCAAGCCTAAAATCATACAAAAAGGGACTTTTAAAGCGTGAAACACGTTTTCAAGGTTTTTTAACAGTTTTCCTCAATTTAGTGATGATATTTGGTAGACTATTCAGATATCAAAAGTAGAGCTTTTTTTAGCTTTGAATCCAATGTTTTCAAGGTTTTTATCAATCATCTTGAATGCAGAAATAATGTACGAGGGTCAAAACCAAGTCTTAGAGGATATAAACAGAGCATGTTTAGCTTTGAAACAAATGTTTTAAATGTTTTTAACAATTTTTCTCCAATGTAATTATAGTAAATAAATAAAATTGTAAAGTGTTGAATCCAAGCCTAAAAAGGTATAAACAGAGCCTCTTAGCTTCAAAAAACCTGTTTTCAAAGTTTTCCAACAATCTTCAGTAATGTAGTAAAATATGTGATTTGATCTTCAAAATGTCAAAACCAAACCCAAAAGGGCATAAAAAGAGCCTTTTTAGCACATAAAACGAATGTTTTCAACAATTTCTTGACTGTAATTAAAATACATGATTGTGCATTCGAAATGTCAAAACGAAGCCTAAAAAGATCTTTTCAGCTCTGAAAGCAATGTCCCAATGATTTTTCAATAATTTTCATGAATGTATCAATAGTATATGATTGAATTTTTAACAATTAGCCCAATAGGTTATGTACAGGGACTTTTCAGCTTTGAAACCAATCTTTCAAAGGTTTCTAATAATTCTATTGAAGTTAGTGATATTGCATGAGTCAGTGTCAAAACCAAGCTCTAAAAGGGTATAAAAAAAAGCCTTTTTAGCTTTGAAAATCAATGTTTGAAAGTTTTTTGCTAAAGCTTTCTCTAATGTAGTGATAACATATGAATATGTGTGAAAACCAAGCCTAAAAGCTATAAACAGAGTCTTTTTAGCTTCTAAAACCCATGTTTTCAATGTTTTAACACTTTTCTGGGAAGTAGTGATCATATATAATCAAATAATTCAAAGCATAAAAACTAAGCCTAAAAAGTTGTAAACAGAGACTTTTTAGTTCAAACCAATGTCCTCAAGGTTTCCCGATGATTTTCATGGATGTCTTAGTAATATATGATTGAATCCTCAAAATGTCAAAACTGAACCTAAAAAGGTATAAACAGAGACTTTTTAGTCCCCAAAACCAATGCATCCAAGGTTTTTCAACAATTCTCACAAATGAAGCAATTATATATGATGGTGTTTTCAAAATGACAAAAACGTGCCCTAAAAGGGTATAAACAGAGCCTTTTCAGTTTTGAATCCAAAAGGTATTATTGATGTTATTGAATATAGATATAATAATATATTCACCGATTTTTCAACAGGTTCCAAAACACTAATCTAATGTCTGATCTCTATATGTTTTATGGATTTCCAGACAACGATTATGATTCTCACGATCCAGTTGTTTGTGGCCGAGACGCTCAGGATTCCAAATTGAACACAATTATGCCGGAAGATTCCAAACTCCCTGACAAGCAGGGCTACACAAAACTGATTGAACCGTTCAAAACAGAATTATTCGCATCAACAGATGTTTTAATTGGTTATGAAATTATTTTTTTGATAATAACATGAAGGTCTGTGTAAAAAAGAAAATATATTTATTTAACCAAAATGTGACATAATAGAAGCAATAACATGTTACCAACAACCCTCACATGATTACCACTGTTGGACTTCACACCCCAATTCTCTGAGCCCTCAGAATGTGCTCGAAACCCTTCCTCGTGGGTCGTCGGCCACTGAAATCATTATCATTTAAAACCGGTTTTAGCGTCCCTTGAATTATTTTTCATCATTAGTATCCATATTTCCAAACATAAACATATTGAATCAACACAACACAATATATATATATATATATATATATATATATATATATATATATATATATATATATATATATATATAAACAAACTAGATACCTGTGAGAGTTGAAAAGCGATTCTACGGAGAGAGAGAGAGAGAGAGAGAGAGAGAGAGAGAGAGAGAGAGAGAGAGAGAGAGAGAAAGAGAGATAGAGAGATAGAGATAGAGAGAGAAGGAGAGATAGATAGAGAGAGATCATTAAGAGTTCATTGGAGTACATGGAATGATGATGGTGTTAAATATATATATATATATATATATATATATATATACATATATATATACATACAAATAAATATTTATATAATGTATTTCAGATATTGATAAGCACTTACAGACATTTTATTTAATAAAAAATAATGAATATATACGTAGCTATGAAATATAATCCATGAAAACGTTTCCAAATATGGTCAAGCTTATTTCCAGACGATCAGTGAACGTTATCACCATGACAACCGAACGCCATCTTAATATTCTGCCGTATCGGAAGAAAACTGTACGCAAGTCTTGTTTTATGAACAAAACTACAAACATTTCTTTAATTTACTGTTAAAATTTCATTGATCCAAGTTTTTCTCCTCTCAAAAACAATTCAATAGCTTAACAAAAATTAAGTGTATATATCAAAACAAATTTCTGAATCTTTGAGAGAGACTGCGCAGAATTACCACTGAGGCAAGTAAAGTGGCAGTGGGATTCTAGAGAGAGAGAGGGGGTGAAAAATCGTTAAGGGTTCATCCTTGAGTACGTGGAATGATGATGGTGATGAATATATATATATATATATATATGTGTGTGTGTGTGTGTGTGTGTGTGTGTAATGTATTTTAGATATTAAAAAGCACTTTGAGACATTTTATTCAATAGAAAAAATATTATAGATATATATTCATAGCCATGAGATATAATCTATGTAAACATTTTCAAATATGGCTAACCGTTTTTCCAATGGACAAAAAACGCCATCGCCAAGACAACGAAACGGCATCTTAATGATATTACGCAAAATCCATAGATTTTTTTTGTAAATTAAGACTTGTGCAAAAATTCCTTTTATTTCCTGTCAACATTGCGTTGAACGCAGTCTTCGTCTCTTCAACACATTCAATTATATTTGACGAAAACCGAACAAAAATATCAAGGGAAACAGTTGAAAATGGGAAACCAAACCATCCAACCATATGACCCATCCGTAGAGACTGATAGTTCAACAGAAACCGAGGGGGTGGCCATTACCCCCGTTATCATAACGGTGGGTAAGGACCCACCAATCCAAGTTGGTTCGTCTTGCAGGTTGGATATTAGCAGACTATCACCTGGCGTAGAGGAACCCTCAACATCGATTAGTACCACTGCACCGATGGTAGAGGCAGCGCCTCAACAAGTAAACATTGGTGAACCGTCACAAAGCGGAGAGGAAGGCTCAACGTCCACTGATATTGCCGAACCAATGGTGGAGGCGCTGCCTCAACTGATGAACACTGGTGAACCATCTCAAAGCGTAGAGGAACCCTCAACACCTTGCATAACGAAAGCTGATGAAGCTCAACTTTCTCGGCCAATAATGCCATGCAGCGGATCTGCGGTAAACGAGAATTGTAGGGTAAAGCAAGAGAAGTACATTTTCCAACTATTCCTTGGACTGGTGTCTGCTATCGCATTCATAATACATATAATTCTGTCGCTCGCAGCTATTCCATACGCTATCATACCATTTATCATAAGTATTTTGGCTGTGATAGGGTGTGTTCGCGTGATTTTTTCACCAACATTGTAAATTGAGGCAACTTGAGTTTTTCCACACAAAACGTGGATCTTGGACTTTTCCTTTTTTGAAAATACGGATGTTGGATATTTTTACAGTTTTGATCTTGTGACATTATGATATGCCTCGATTTTGTGCTATGGTTTTTTCCTTTGCAAATTGAATAAATTCAATCAAATCAGACAGTCGTCTGTCTCTTTGAAATCTTTTTTATTTCTAGAAAGCAAGCGAAGATGTATCAAACAATAGGATGTAGAGTCTCTTTTGTTGAGTCCGGACAGCAATGGATTGTTGAGAGACGAGGGGATTTGGTCCTCGTCGTGGTTTGACTGTAGCGCGCGTGCAGCCCTGTAGATGTGGAAGAGAAGGATGCTGTACGAAGAGAATGGAGTGTGCGCCAAGTATGAAGTTGGACGCGCATTGAAATAAAGAGGAATGAACACACATATGAATTATGGCCAGACAAGAGACGTACGTTTAATACCAAAATGAAGATTAGGTACATGTAAAGATAACATTAATACGATCAATCATGAGAAGTAATGTTAGGAGAAGAGATAGTAAAAGGTGGGAGCTTTCTTGTCTTGATATTGCTGGCGTCGGAGTTGTAGCGGAGTTGTCTGAAGGCATGGATTCCGTATGGTTGGACTGCTCCCAGATACGTGGAAACCGGGTTCAGTGTTCGAGCCTTACTGCCAAATAAGTGAGTCAACTTGGGGGCTATTCCCAGACGCTGTTAGACTCTCGACGAACAGACAATGAAAGACAGAGATAATAGAATTTCATCCATGCGTGTTTCCCGAAGTGTGGATGGTGGTTAAGATCGGATCGGCCAGTAAGTTGACGGAATGATAACGATCTTTGAGGGAAGGAAAGAGTATGGCTGGCCGCAAAGGCCGGGGCCAGAGGCATGACCAGCTAGGGGTCCTGGCGCCAATTAGCATTGGACTAGGAAGAAGGAAAGAGAGAGAGTGACCGGAGCTAGAAGCGTAACCAGCTAGGGGTATGGGAGCTAGTGAGCATTGGACCATGTGCGTCCAGGGCTTTTATAGGGATCGTCAGAGGAAGTGACGTTTTGGATATCTAGGTAACAGAAGAGTTTCGTACTTAATTCCTAACTAAAAGTATAGGGGGCACTACATGACATTAGTCTCTTCGAGACTCTTTTCGTTTTCGAGAAGCCAGTGAAAACAAAGCTGACTATTGTCTCTTTGAGGCTAATTTCGTTTTCGGGAAGCCAGTGGAATTAAAGCTGACAATCGTCTTTAAAAAAAAATGTTTTTAAAACACCAACGAAAAGAAAGGACAGCCAGTCCTGAAGGAACATCCGTTTTGATCATTGATATTTAAGAGCAGAAAGATTAAAGGGAAAAGAAATAAAATCAATTATTTCGTTTACTTTTATCTATTTTCGCTTTGATTAACTCGTGAAATTTAATACGAATATCTGGATTAAAGATTTAAAGAAAACAATGATTCTTAACTATAAAATTTTCATAAGTGTTCATAACCAAGCCTTAACGAGTAGCCACAAAAACAATGTTTCAATGGTTTTCAACAACTTCCTTGAGTGTAGTAAAAAAAAAAAGGATTGATTTTTCAAAGTGTTCATAACTAAAGCTTTAAGGGTAGCCACAGAAGCAATGTTTAAAAAGTTTTTAACACTTTTCTTGAATGTAATAAAAAAAAAAGATTGATTTTTCAAAGGATTCATAACCAAGCCTTAGAGGGAAGCTAAAAAAACAAAGTTTCAAAGGTTTTTAACAAGTTTCTTGAATGTAGTAAAAAGTAAGATTGATTTTTCGAAGTCATCATAACCGAGCCTTAATGGATAGCCTTGAAAGAAATATTTAAGTGTTTATAACAACTTTCTTGAACATAATAAAAAGATAGTATTGACTTTTCACAGAGTTCATAACTAAACCTTCATGGGTAGCCTTGCAAGCAAAGTTTGAATGGTTTTCAACTTTCTTGAATGTAGTAAAAAAAAGTACTGATTTTTCAAAGTGTTCACAACCAAACCTTAAAGGGTAGCCACAGAAGCAATGTTTCAATGGTTTTTAACAACTTTGTTGAATGTAATAAAAAAAGAGGATTGATTTTTCAAAGTGTTCATAACCAAACATTGAAGGGAAGCCACAGAAACAATGTTTCAATGGTTTTTAACAACTTTCTTGAATCTAGTAAAAAAATAAGATAGATTTTTCAAAGTGTTCATAACAAAACCTTAAAGGCTAGCCACGGGAGGAATGTTTCAATAGTTTTTAACAACTTTATTGAATGTAGTAAAAATAGGATTGATTTTTCACAGTGTTTATAACAAAACATAAAAAGGGTATCCTCGGAAGCCATGTTTTAGAGGTTTACAACAACTTTCTTGAATTCAGTAAAAAAATAGGATTCATTTTCAAAGTGTTCATAACCAAGCCTTAAAGGGTAGCCACAGAAGTAATGTTTCAATGGTTTTTAACGACTTTCTTGAATGTAGTAACAATATACGAGTCAGTGATAAAACCTAAAAAGCTATAAACAGAGCCCTTTTAGCTTTTAAAACCAATGGTTTTAATGTTTTTAACAATTTTCTGGGAAGTAGTGATAGTAAAAGAAGTTGTTAGTAAAACCAGTGGCAAATATCAACTCCATATGATGTCAAGTTGTCGAGCTATCTCCCTGCATACACATCCACCAACAGACAGATAGATTAAACTTAATAATACTCAATATTTCTTTAGTCCGCTCATACACGATGGCTGCGAATGAATTCCCTATCAGAAATATTATGTTCCTTTGGTAAACATTCCTTTATTTCTGTAACTTCTTCCTGTGAGAGTTGGACAACAAGTAAGTAGATGCAACACTGAAGGCAAATTCAATCAGTAAAGCTAGTTTGACTACTGTCAACCCATAGATAATAAAGGTTTTATCAATTTCCAATAGGGGGTTCCTTGTCACCAACCCTATATATATATATATATATATATATATATATATATATATATATATATATATATATATATATATATATATATATATTAGAATTAAATCTTGTTCCGTAGACTCTAGGGCATGCCCGTTCTAAAGCTGTACCTGGTTTCATGAAAATCTTCAGGAGGTTTAAACTTGAGATGATGAGATACTGTTGTTTATTTATTTGTGATGTTGTTGATAGCAACAATCAAAACAGACACAGTGTCTTTAATTGTGATAAGCATCAATCGAAATATAGTCAGAGTTTTCTTCAGTTTTCAAGTTAGGCTGGCTATTTATGTATGTATCACACGCACAGGCTGTGCCAATGTTGTTGTTTTTTGTTTGTTTGTTTTTTTGTCTGTTTTTAAGGATAAAAAAAAGTGTCCGACTTAGAACCGGGCCAGTGAGAAAGGGAGCCAGCCGTAAAGTCCGGGACAACCTGTATTACATGAGACTTTCAATTTACAACTCTAGTGTATTCGATCCAAACTGGGTTCCCCTCACTTGTGACCTTGCGCCTCGCTAAGATAAGCTTAGTGAACATTAGTATTATATTGATATATTTTCCGATTTTTCAACAGGTTCCAAAACACTGATCCAATGTCTGATCTCTATATGTTTTATGGAATCCCAGATGACGATTAGGATTCTCACGATCCAGTTGTCTGTGGCCGAGACGCTCAGGATTCCAAATTGAACACAATTATGCCGGAAGATTCCAAACTCCCTGACAAGCAGGGCTACGCATAACTGATTGAACCGTTCCACCTAAAGAAAATAAAGTATTAAACAACACAAAACAGAATTATTCGCATCAACAGATGTTTTAATTGGTTATGAAATTATTTTTTTGATGATAACATGAAGGACTGTGTAAAATAGAAACTGTATCTAATTGACCAAAATGCGACATATTTGAAGCAATAACATGTTTCCAACAACCGTCACATGATTACCACTGTTGGACTCCCCACACCAATTCTCAGAGCCTCAGAATGTGCTCAAAGCCCTTCCTCGTGGGTCGTTGGCCACTGAATTCTTGACCATTTACAACCAGTTTCAAAAATGTTTCAAGTTTGGAGTCGACTTTGTTAACAACAACAACCACAACAATTTTATAATTTAATCTTTAGACTTAGTTTTGACACTTTGATTATAATATAATCACTACTTCCAAGAAAACTGTTGAAAATCTTTAATATATTAAAATACTACCATGGTTTTTGAAACTAAAATTAGGCTTGCTTTTAATTCTCACTCATATACTATCACTACATGCAAGAAAATTATTAAAGACCTTTGAAACATTGGTTTCTAATCTGAAAAGGCTCTCTCAATACCTTTTTGGCTTAGTTTGGACACTTTGAGAATTTACTATGATGTGAAAATTTAAGTATATGTTGTAACAGCATCCCCAAAATTTTGGACTTTGATACCAATGTTTTGAAGGTTTTTTAACAATTTACTTCACTGTAATGATAATATGTGATTGAATTTTCAAAGTGTCCAAACCAAGCCTGGAAGAGTATAAACAGGGCCTTTTTGGCCTTGAAACTAGTGTCTCAAAGGGTTTTTTACACAATTTGCTTGAATGTAGATATAATATATAGATATATGTCAAAAGCAAACCTAAAAAGTTATGAACAGAGCCTTTTCAGCTTTGAATCCAATGTTTCAATACGTTTTCATGCATTTTTTTAATAATATATTAGTAAGAGTCAAAACCGAGCCCAAGAAATTATGCACGGTGCCTTTTTAGCTTTGACAATGAATGTTTACAAGGTTTATAACAATTGTCTTGAACGTAGAAATCATATATAACTGAATTTTCCATGTGTAAAAAAACCAAGCCTGGAAAGGTATAAACGGAGCCTTCTTAGCTCCAGAGCGAATATTATCAACTATTAATATTCTAATGCAAACTAAAATAGCAATGGGCTGGATATGTTGCAGCAATGGTACACATCAAACACACATTATGATTCACAACAGGCATCAGCAGAGAAAACATGTGCTACCGAGGGAGTTCGGGGGAATAAAAGATGGAGAGACGAACCAGACATATTCAGAAAGATAATGATGATACCATAATCGATTCTTTTCTTTTTTTAATCATTGTGGGTATTCCTGTGGGTGCTGTTCCCACAAAATATACTAAACCAGCCGTGGTTCTGGGTTAGTAAAAGAAGGCAACAAGACGGAATTCCGTTTTTATGTTTTATATAGAATATTGATTATCAATATCTCTGGAGACGGGAAATGCCTATTCGCAGTTGAAATGAGAGGAAGCCGATTATCATCTATGTCAAAATGACGACTGGTCTCTCATGTCACGAATGGTAGTCTACTGAATGGTAGCAGCGGTTGACGGTCACTAAGGGCGGCGTCTAACACGAGAAAGAGCTGGCAACGATTCTCTTCTCCAGACCCGAATTTTACTCTGCTTGCTTGTTACAAAAATTCTTTCTATTTAAGCCCTCGGTATCGGTATCGACACTGTATCTCTTGTAATTGACTTCCCTTTCTCTCCCTCTCCTGCCATCCCAAACTTTCCAGAAAAACCCCAAACCTTGACCCTCATTCATCAGGTCTGTTCAATATCATAAATTAGTCTCCCCCTCTCTCAAGGGCTCCGCAACAACCTTTCTTTCATAAGCTTTACTCTCTCTCTCTAGACCCCAGACACTGACCCTTATATCTGGCTTTGTTTTTTAAACTCAGGATTTGACAGATGACACTAGATTGAAAAAGTACAGGCAACTCAACTTCCCACGACAAGGTCATCGAATCGGGAACAAAACCTTTTTCCAAAAGCATTTGTTTTTGCAACCCAGGATTTGACAGATGACACTAGATTGAGAAATTGCAGATGCCCGCACCCAGAAATATGTAATTCTCAACTTGCTACAGTATCCTCAAAAAACACATTATCCCTTTTAACACAGATAACTCCTTTTGTAATAACAATAGTAATTACTGGTAATAACCATAATAATTTTTAGTAACAGCCATAGTAATTTTCAGGACACTGGGGACTCCTGGCCCCCTAGTCTCACATCATTACTTTAATGGGACTTTTAAAAGAGAACTATCTTCAATATTTACTTTATCACAATGATATTTTAATAGTAGGATTTGGATAAATGAAACTATTATTTTATTGAAGAACCACTTCCCAATGACTGTTCATTATCTTATTGGATATTGAATTACTAAACAAACCTACAATACTCAATGCTTAATAAACATCGTACAATGATTTAGAAGTGAATATTTCGACAAATTTCAACTATGAATCTCCCCCTCCACATTTTTATAATAATAAAGAATAGATGAGATGCACTTTTAGGCTTTTTCCCTGGAGTTCGACCCCGATCCAAAGTTATCTTGTCCTTTCACCCCCAACCCCTTCCGTACAAGAGATCAAAGATAAGTCGGTGTTTCATCAGTCAATGATGAGTCCCGACCCCCAACCGACACACAGACACACCATACGGCCGAACGTGCGCTTCTATGACAGGGAATCCAATTTCAGGCCTTCAGTCACCAGTTAGGCCTCATTGTTCTTCATCAGAATGAATAGAAAAAAAATGCATCGTTGTGAAAGAATTTGTGAAAAATATTGGAAAGTTCAGAATGAATAAAACAGTGTTTTTTTTTTCTTTCAAAATATATTTATTTATGATATATATATATATGTATATATCTATTTAACCAAAATGCAACACATTAACCAACAGAAAACAGATTTATTTGCATCAACTGATTTTTTAATTGTTTATGAAATTATTTCTTTGATAATAACATGAAGGACTGTGTGAAATAAAAAACATATTTATTCAACGAAAATGCGACGTATTTGAAGCCATAACATATTTCCAGCGACCCTCTCATGATTACCACTGTTGGACTTCCCAGCCGAATTCTCTGAGTCTCAGAATGTGCTCGAAATCCTTACTCATGGGTGGTCGACCACTGAATTCTTTACCTTTTACAACTGGTTATAGCCTCCCTAGAAATATTGTTTATTATCAATATCCATTTTTCCAAACATAAACATATTGAATCAACACTGAACAGTTCGCATTGTAGTAGTGCAATTTCTAAGTCAACGCAGATTAAACAATAAAAATATTTTCTGTCAAATGATAAACGAATGAATAAAATAAATTGATGTTGTATTTGTTTTTGTGAGTTTTATCAATCTAGCCGAACTCCCGTCCAAGTTTGGGGTTGACTTTGTTTTTGTACCACAACAACCACAACAACAATCCTCAGAAATTTGGGATAGTAAAATCTCCACTGTTAGTCTGCGCTGTCAGTAGAGTACAGTACGCTTTAAGTATTTATATTTGAAGTTTTTCACTTCAATGAATCAGATCTCTTGAATGTTGGGTCTTGTTTTTTTAGAGTCAGATGAAACTAGTCGTTGTTTGAGTTTTCACTTAGCCTGCTTGATTATAATATCATCCAATGGCTTTGTGATGTTAATCCGTGGGTCTTGGTAATTACTAATGTATATATTTATATATATATATATATATATATATATATATATATATATACACATATATATATATATATATATATATATATATATATATATATATACATATATATATATATTATCACCATGACAACCAAACATCATCTTAATATTATGCTCTATCGAAAGAAAACTGTGCAAAATTGTTGTTTTATCAACAATACTATAAAGATGGCTTTTATTTACTGTTAAAATTGCATTGAACCCAGTTTTTGTCTTTTCAAAACAAATTCAATAGCAGTTAACAAAAATCAACTAAATATATCATATCAAGAAAAACGGTCCAACATGGGCAACAAAAGAAGCCAGCCAACCGAACCATCTGCAGCATCAGAGACCGTTGAAGTGGCCATTACCCCCTTCATCATAGAGTTGGGTGAGGACCCACCCTTCGCTATGAGTCCTCCAATGTGCACGCTGGATATTGAGAGACCGTTGCCAGGCATAGACGGAGCCTCAACATCCGTTGGTACTGTCCTATCGATGGTAGAGGCTCCTATTCACCGGGTGAACTTCGGTCAACTATCACCCAGGATTGAGGAAGCTTCAACACCTACCATAGGGGCAGCTAATCGGGTTCATCTTCCTGGACCAAGATTGCCTGGCAATGCTTCTGCAGTGAACCAGAGGATGAAGCTAAAGATGCGCCTTTTTCTTATTGTCTTGGCATTGTTGATTGTCATTACATTGACATTAACAATATATTTGGCCATTGTAGCTACTCCATATGCCCTGATTTTTGATATTATAAGTATGATGGCATTGTATGGTGTATTTGCATGTCTTTTACACCAATATTGAACCATGGGCGTGCTTGAGTTTTTTTCTGAAAATTGTGAATCTTAATACGGATGTTTGGTTCTTTGAGCGTGTCGATGTTATGATCAAAATGGAATTGTTAATGATGTCTATTATGAACGTCTCGTTCTTTTACCTTTGAAATTTGGATAATGCTTTTGAGAAGCCTGCCGTATTGAACCTGGCAATATTCAGTTGGAGTTTATTTCGTTTTCAGGAAGCCTCTCTCATTAAAACTGACAATGGTCTCCTCGGTAACTTTTTCATCTTTGGGGGGAAGCCAATGAAATTGAACAAATAGTCCGTGAGACTTTATTTCGTTTCCGGGAACCTGTGACACTGATATTCATGATGGTCTCTTCAAGACTCTTTTCATTTCTGGGAGGTAGCAAGAGAAATTGAATCTGAAAATAGTTTGTGAGACTTTATTTTGTTTCCAGGAAGCCTTTAAGACTGATATTCACAATGGTCTCTTCAAGACTCTTTTTGTTTTCGGGAGGAAGCCAGTGAAATTGAACCTGGAAATAGTCTGTGAGACTTTATCTTGTTTCCAGGAAGCCTTTAAGACTGATATTCACAATAGTGTCTTCAAGACTCTTTTCATTTTGGGGATGGAGCCAGTGAAATTGAACCTGAAAATAGTCTCTGAGACTTTATTTTGTTTCCAGGAAGCCTTTAAGACTGATATTCACAATAGTGTCTTCAAGACTCTTTTCGTTTTTGGGATGGAGCCAGTGAAATTGAACCTGAAAATAGTCTCTGAGACTTTTTTTTGTTTCCAGGAAGCCTTTAAGACTGATATTCACAAGGGTGTCTTCAAGACTCTTTTCATTTTTGGGATGGAGCCAGTGAAACTGAACCTGAAAATAGTCTCTGAGACTTTATTTTGTTTCCAGGAAGCCTTTAAGACTGATATTCACAATAGTGTCTTCAAGACTCTTTTCATTTTGGGGATGGAGCCAGTGAAATTGAACCTGAAAATAGTCTCTGAGACTTTATCTTGTTTCCAGGAAGCCTTTAAGACTGATATTCACAATAGTGTCTTCAAGACTCTTTTCATTTTGGGGATGGAGCCAGTGAAATTGAACCTGAAAATAGTCTCTGAGACTTTATTTTGTTTCCAGGAAGCCTTTAAGACTGATATTCACAATAGTGTCTTCAAGACTCTTTTCATTTTGGGGATGGAGCCAGTGAAATTGAACCTGAAAATAGTCTCTGAGACTTTATCTTATTTCCAGGAAGCCTTTAAGACTGATATTCACAATAGTGTCTTCAAGACTCTTCTCATTTTGGGGATGGAGCCAGTGAAATTGAACCTGAAAATAGTCTCTGAGACTTTATTTTGTTTCCAGGAAGCCTTTAAGACTGATATTCACAATAGTGTCTTCAAGACTCTTTTCATTTTGGGGATGGAGCCAGTGAAATTGAACCTAAAAATAGTCTGTGAGACTTTATTTTGTTTCCAGGAAGCCTTTAAGACTAATATTCACAATAGTGTCTTCAAGACTCTTTTCATTTTGGGGATGGAGCCAGTGAAATTGAACCTGAAAATAGTCTCTGAGACTTTATTTTGTTTCCAGGAAGCCTTTAAGACTGATATTCACAATAGTGTCTTCAAGACTCTTTTCATTTTGGGGATGGAGCCAGTGAAATTGAACCTGAAAATAGTCTCTGAGACTTTATCTTGTTTCCAGGAAGCCTTTAAGACTGATATTCACAATAGTGTCTTCAAGACTCTTTTCATTTTGGGGATGGAGCCAGTGAAATTGAACCTGAAAATAGTCTCTGAGACTTTATCTTGTTTCCAGGAAGCCTTTAAGACTGATATTCACAATAGTGTCTTCAAGACTCTTTTCATTTTGGGGATGGAGCCAGTGAAATTGAACCTGAAAATAGTCTGTGAGACTTTATTTTGTTTCCAGGAAGCCTTTAAGACTGATATTCACAATAGTGTCTTCAAGACTCTTTTCATTTTGGGGATGGAGCCAGTGAAATTGAACCTGAAAATAGTCTCTGAGACTTTATTTTGTTTCCAGGAAGCCTTTAAGACTGATATTCACAATAGTGTCTTCAAGACTCTTTTCATTTTGGGGATGGAGCCAGTGAAATTGAACCTGAAAATAGTCTCTGAGACTTTATTTTGTTTCCAGGAAGCCTTTAAGACTGATATTCACAATAGTGTCTTCAAGACTCTTTTCATTTTGGGGATGGAGCCAGTGAAATTGAACCTGAAAATAGTCTCTGAGACTTTATTTTGTTTCCAGGAAGCCTTTAAGACTGATATTCACAATAGTGTCTTCAAGACTCTTTTCATTTTGGGGATGGAGCCAGTGAAATTGAACCTGAAAATAGTCTCTGAGTCTTTATTTTGTTTCCAGGAAGCCTTTAAGACAGATAATCACAATAGTGTCTTCAAGACTCTTTTCATTTTGGAGATGGAGCCAGTGAAATTGAACCTGAAAATAGTCTGTGAGACTTTATTTTGTTTCCAGGAAGCCTTTAAGACTGATATTCACAATAGTGTCTTCAAGACTCTTTTCATTTTGGGGATGGAGCCAGTGAAATTGAACCTGAAAATAGTCTGTGAGACTTTATTTTGTTTCCAGGAAGCCTTTAAGACTGATATTCACAATAGTGTCTTCAAGACTCTTTTCATTTTGGGGATGGAGCCAGTGAAATTGAACCTGAAAATAGTCTGTGAGACTTTATTTTGTTTCCAGGAAGCCTTTAAGACTGATATTCACAATAGTGTCTTCAAGACTCTTTTCATTTTGGGGATGGAGCCAGTGAAATTGAACCTGAAAATAGTCTGTGAGACTTTATTTTGTTTCCAGGAAGCCTTTAAGACTAATATTCACAATAGTGTCTTCAAGACTCTTTTCATTTTGGGGATGGAGCCAGTGAAATTGAACCTGAAAATAGTCTCTGAGACTTTATCTTGTTTCCAGGAAGCCTTTAAGACTGATATTCACAATAGTGTCTTCAAGACTCTTTTCATTTTGGGGAGGAAGCCAGTGAAATTGAACCTGAAAATAGTCTCTGAGACTTTATTTTGTTTCCAGGAAGCCTTTAAGACTGATATTCACAATAGTGTCTTCAAGACTCTTTTCATTTTGGGGATGGAGCCAGTGAAATTGAACCTGAAAATAGTCTCTGACACTTTATCTTGTTTCCAGGAAGCCTTTAAGACTGATATTCACAATAGTGTCTTCAAGACTCTTTTCATTTTGGGGATGGAGCCAGTGAAATTGAACCTGAAAATAGTCTGTGAGACTTTATTTTGTTTCCAGGAAGCCTTTAAGACTGATATTCACAATAGTGTCTTCAAGACTCTTTTCATTTTGGGGATGGAGCCAGTGAAATTGAACCTGAAAATAGTCTCTGAGACTTTATTTTATTTCCAGGAAGCCTTTAAGACTGATATTCACAATAGTGTCTTCAAGACTCTTTTCATTTTGGGGATGGAGCCAGTGAAATTGAACCTGAAAATAGTCTGTGAGACTTTATTTTGTTTCCAGGAAGCCTTTAAGACTGATATTCACAATAGTGTCTTCAAGACTCTTTTCATTTTGGGGATGGAGCCAGTGAAATTGAACCTGAAAATAGTCTCTGAGACTTTATTTTATTTCCAGGAAGCCTTTAAGACTGATATTCACAATAGTGTCTTCAAGACTCTTTTCATTTTGGGGATGGAGCCAGTGAAATTGAACCTGAAAATAGTCTCTGAGACTTTATTTTGTTTCCAGGAAGCCTTTAAGACTGATATTCACAATAGTGTCTTCAAGACTCTTTTCATTTTGGGGATGGAGCCAGTGAAATTGAACCTGAAAATAGTCTCTGAGACTTTATTTTGTTTCCAGGAAGCCTTTAAGACTGATATTCACAATAGTGTCTTCAAGACTCTTTTCATTTTGGGGATGGAGCCAGTGAAATTGAACCTGAAAATAGTCTCTGAGACTTTATTTTGTTTCCAGGAAGCCTTTAAGACTGATATTCACAATAGTGTCTTCAAGACTCTTTTCATTTTGGGGATGGAGCCAGTGAAATTGAACCTGAAAATAGTCTCTGAGACTTTATTTTGTTTCCAGGAAGCCTTTAAGACTGATATTCACAATAGTGTCTTCAAGACTCTTTTCATTTTGGGGATGGAGCCAGTGAAATTGAACCTGAAAATAGTCTCTGAGACTTTATTTTGTTTCCAGGAAGCCTTTAAGACTGATATTCACAATAGTGTCTTCAAGACTCTTTTCATTTTGGGGATGGAGCCAGTGAAATTGAACCTGAAAATAGTCTGTGAGACTTTATTTTGTTTCCAGGAAGCCTTTAAAACGGATATTCACAATAGTGTCTTCAAGACTCTTTTAATTTTGGGGATGGAGCCAGTGAAATTGAACCTGAAAATAGTCTGTGAGACTTTATTTTGTTTCCAGGAAGCCTTTAAGACTGATATTCACAATAGTGTCTTCAAGACTCTTTTCATTTTGGGGATGGAGCCAGTGAAATTGAACCTGAAAATAGTCTGTGAGACTTTGTTTTGTTTCCAGGAAGCCTTTAAGACTGATATTCACAATAGTGTCTTCAAGACTCTTTTCATTTTGGGGATGGAGCCAGTGAAATTGAACCTGAAAATAGTCTCTGAGACTTTATTTTGTTTCCAGGAAGCCTTTAAGACTGATATTCACAATAGTGTCTTCAAGACTCTTTTCATTTTGGGGATGGAGCCAGTGAAATTGAACCTGAAAATAGTCTGTGAGACTTTATTTTGTTTCCAGGAAGCCTTTAAGACTGATATTCACAATAGTGTCTCCAAGACTCTTTTCATTTTGGGGATGGAGCCAGTGAAATTGAACCTGAAAATAGTCCGTGAGACTTTATTTTGTTTCCAGGAAGCCTTTAAGACTGATATTCACAATAGTGTCTTCAAGACTCTTTTCATTTTGGGGATGGAGCCAGTGAAATTGAACCTGAAAATAGTCTCTGAGACTTTATTTTGTTTCCAGGAAGCCTTTAAGACTGATATTCACAATAGTGTCTTCAAGACTCTTTTCATTTTGGGGATGGAGCCAGTGAAATTGAACCTGAAAATAGTCTGTGAGACTTTATTTTGTTTCCAGGAAGCCTTTAAAACGGATATTCACAATAGTGTCTTCAAGACTCTTTTAATTTTGGGGATGGAGCCAGTGAAATTGAACCTGAAAATAGTCTGTGAGACTTTATTTTGTTTCCAGGAAGCCTTTAAGACTGATATTCACAATAGTGTCTTCAAGACTCTTTTAATTTTGGGGATGGAGCCAGTGAAATTGAACCTGAAAATAGTCTCTGAGACTTTATCTTGTTTCCAGGAAGCCTTTAAGACTGATATTCACAATAGTGTCTTCAAGACTCTTTTCATTTTTGGGATGGAGCCAGTGAAATTGAACCTGAAAATAGTCTCTGAGACTTTATTTTGTTTCCAGGAAGCCTTTAAGACTGATATTCACAATAGTGTCTTCAAGACTCTTTTCATTTTGGGGATGGAGCCAGTGAAATTGAACCTGAAAATAGTCTCTGACACTTTATCTTGTTTCCAGGAAGCCTTTAAGACTGATATTCACAATAGTGTCTTCAAGACTCTTTTCATTTTGGGGATGGAGCCAGTGAAATTGAACCTGAAAATAGTCTGTGAGACTTTATTTTGTTTCCAGGAAGCCTTTAAGACTGATATTCACAATAGTGTCTTCAAGACTCTTTTCATTTTGGGGATGGAGCCAGTGAAATTGAACCTGAAAATAGTCTCTGAGACTTTATCTTGTTTCCAGGAAGCCTTTAAGACTGATATTCACAATAGTGTCTTCAAGACTCTTTTCATTTTGGGGATGGAGCCAGTGAAATTGAACCTGAAAATAGTCTGTGAGAGTTTATCTTGTTTCCAGGAAGCCTTTAAGACTGATATTCACAATAGTGTCTTCAAGACTCTTTTCATTTTGGGGATGGAGCCAGTGAAATTGAACCTGAAAATAGTCTCTGAGACTTTATTTTGTTTCCAGGAAGCCTTTAAGACTGATATTCACAATAGTGTCTTCAAGACTCTTTTCATTTTGGGGATGGAGCCAGTGAAATTGAACCTGAAAATAGTCTGTGAGACTTTGTTTTGTTTCCAGGAAGCCTTTAAGACTGATATTCACAATAGTGTCTTCAAGACTCTTTTCATTTTGGGGATGGAGCCAGTGAAATTGAACCTGAAAATAGTCTCTGAGACTTTATTTTGTTTCCAGGAAGCCTTTAAGACTGATATTCACAATAGTGTCTTCAAGACTCTTTTCATTTTGGGGATGGAGCCAGTGAAATTGAACCTGAAAATAGTCTGTGAGACTTTATTTTGTTTCCAGGAAGCCTTTAAGACTGATATTCACAATAGTGTCTCCAAGACTCTTTTCATTTTGGGGATGGAGCCAGTGAAATTGAACCTGAAAATAGTCTGTGAGACTTTATTTTGTTTCCAGGAAGCCTTTAAAACGGATATTCACAATAGTGTCTTCAAGACTCTTTTAATTTTGGGGATGGAGCCAGTGAAATTGAACCTGAAAATAGTCTGTGAGACTTTATTTTGTTTCCAGGAAGCCTTTAAGACTGATATTCACAATAGTGTCTTCAAGACTCTTTTCATTTTGGGGATGGAGCCAGTGAAATTGAACCTGAAAATAGTCTGTGAGACTTTGTTTTGTTTCCAGGAAGCCTTTAAGACTGATATTCACAATAGTGTCTTCAAGACTCTTTTCATTTTGGGGATGGAGCCAGTGAAATTGAACCTGAAAATAGTCTCTGAGACTTTATTTTGTTTCCAGGAAGCCTTTAAGACTGATATTCACAATAGTGTCTTCAAGACTCTTTTCATTTTGGGGATGGAGCCAGTGAAATTGAACCTGAAAATAGTCTGTGAGACTTTATTTTGTTTCCAGGAAGCCTTTAAGACTGATATTCACAATAGTGTCTCCAAGACTCTTTTCATTTTGGGGATGGAGCCAGTGAAATTGAACCTGAAAATAGTCCGTGAGACTTTATTTTGTTTCCAGGAAGCCTTTAAGACTGATATTCACAATAGTGTCTTCAAGACTCTTTTCATTTTGGGGATGGAGCCAGTGAAATTGAACCTGAAAATAGTCTCTGAGACTTTATTTTGTTTCCAGGAAGCCTTTAAGACTGATATTCACAATAGTGTCTTCAAGACTCTTTTCATTTTGGGGATGGAGCCAGTGAAATTGAACCTGAAAATAGTCTGTGAGACTTTATTTTGTTTCCAGGAAGCCTTTAAAACGGATATTCACAATAGTGTCTTCAAGACTCTTTTAATTTTGGGGATGGAGCCAGTGAAATTGAACCTGAAAATAGTCTGTGAGACTTTATTTTGTTTCCAGGAAGCCTTTAAGACTGATATTCACAATAGTGTCTTCAAGACTCTTTTAATTTTGGGGATGGAGCCAGTGAAATTGAACCTGAAAATAGTCTCTGAGACTTTATCTTGTTTCCAGGAAGCCTTTAAGACTGATATTCACAATAGTGTCTTCAAGACTCTTTTCATTTTTGGGATGGAGCCAGTGAAATTGAACCTGAAAATAGTCTCTGAGACTTTATTTTGTTTCCAGGAAGCCTTTAAGACTGATATTCACAATAGTGTCTTCAAGACTCTTTTCATTTTGGGGATGGAGCCAGTGAAATTGAACCTGAAAATAGTCTCTGACACTTTATCTTGTTTCCAGGAAGCCTTTAAGACTGATATTCACAATAGTGTCTTCAAGACTCTTTTCATTTTGGGGATGGAGCCAGTGAAATTGAACCTGAAAATAGTCTGTGAGACTTTATTTTGTTTCCAGGAAGCCTTTAAGACTGATATTCACAATAGTGTCTTCAAGACTCTTTTCATTTTGGGGATGGAGCCAGTGAAATTGAACCTGAAAATAGTCTCTGAGACTTTATCTTGTTTCCAGGAAGCCTTTAAGACTGATATTCACAATAGTGTCTTCAAGACTCTTTTCATTTTGGGGATGGAGCCAGTGAAATTGAACCTGAAAATAGTCTGTGAGAGTTTATCTTGTTTCCAGGAAGCCTTTAAGACTGATATTCACAATAGTGTCTTCAAGACTCTTTTCATTTTGGGGATGGAGCCAGTGAAATTGAACCTGAAAATAGTCTCTGAGACTTTATTTTGTTTCCAGGAAGCCTTTAAGACTGATATTCACAATAGTGTCTTCAAGACTCTTTTCATTTTGGGGATGGAGCCAGTGAAATTGAACCTGAAAATAGTCTGTGAGACTTTGTTTTGTTTCCAGGAAGCCTTTAAGACTGATATTCACAATAGTGTCTTCAAGACTCTTTTCATTTTGGGGATGGAGCCAGTGAAATTGAACCTGAAAATAGTCTCTGAGACTTTATTTTGTTTCCAGGAAGCCTTTAAGACTGATATTCACAATAGTGTCTTCAAGACTCTTTTCATTTTGGGGATGGAGCCAGTGAAATTGAACCTGAAAATAGTCTGTGAGACTTTATTTTGTTTCCAGGAAGCCTTTAAGACTGATATTCACAATAGTGTCTCCAAGACTCTTTTCATTTTGGGGATGGAGCCAGTGAAATTGAACCTGAAAATAGTCCGTGAGACTTTATTTTGTTTCCAGGAAGCCTTTAAGACTGATATTCACAATAGTGTCTTCAAGACTCTTTTCATTTTGGGGATGGAGCCAGTGAAATTGAACCTGAAAATAGTCTGTGAGACTTTATTTTGTTTCCAGGAAGCCTTTAAGACTGATATTCACAATAGTGTCTTCAAGACTCTTTTCATTTTGGGGATGGAGCCAGTGAAATTGAACCTGAAAATAGTCTCTGAGACTTTATTTTGTTTCCAGGAAGCCTTTAAGACTGATATTCACAATAGTGTCTTCAAGACTCTTTTCATTTTGGGGATGGAGCCAGTGAAATTGAACCTGAAAATAGTCTCTGAGACTTTATTTTGTTTCCAGGAAGCCTTTAAGACTGATATTCACAATAGTGTCTTCAAGACTCTTTTCATTTTGGGGATGGAGCCAGTGAAATTGAACCTGAAAATAGTCTGTGAGACTTTATTTTGTTTCCAGGAAGCCTTTAAGACTGATATTCACAATAGTGTCTTCAAGACTCTTTTCATTTTTTTGGATGGAGCCAGTGAAATTGAACCTGAAAATAGTCTCTGAGACTTTATTTTGTTTCCAGGAAGCCTTTAAGACTGATATTCACAATAGTGTCTTCAAGACTCTTTTCATTTTTGGGATGGAGCCAGTGAAATTGAACCTGAAAATAGTCTCTGAGACTTTATCTTGTTTCCAGGAAGCCTTTAAGACTGATATTCACAATAGTGTCTTCAAGACTCTTTTCATTTTGGGGATGGAGCCAGTGAAATTGAACCTGAAAATAGTCTGTGAGACTTTATTTTGTTTCCAGGAAGCCTTTAAGACTGATATTCACAATAGTGTCTTTAAGACTCTTTTCATTTTGGGGATGGAGCCAGTGAAATTGAACCTGAAAATAGTCTCTGAGACTTTATTTTGTTTCCAGGAAGCCTTTAAGACTGATATTCACAATAGTGTCTTCAAGACTCTTTTCATTTTGGGGATGGAGCCAGTGAAATTGAACCTGAAAATAGTCTGTGAGACTTTATTTTGTTTCCAGGAAGCCTTTAAGACTGATATTCACAATAGTGTCTTCAAGACTCTTTTCATTTTGGGGATGGAGCCAGTGAAATTGAACCTGAAAATAGTCTCTGAGACTTTATCTTGTTTCCAGGAAGCCTTTAAGACTGATATTCACAATAGTGTCTTCAAGACTCTTTTCATTTTGGGGATGGAGCCAGTGAAATTGAACCTGAAAATAGTCTCTGAGACATTATTTTGTTTCCAGGAAGCCTTTAAGACTGATATTCACAATAGTGTCTTCAAGACTCTTTTCATTTTGGGGATGGAGCCAGTGAAATTGAACCTGAAAATAGTCTCTGAGACTTTATTTTGTTTCCAGGAAGCCTTTAAGACTGATATTCACAATAGTGTCTTCAAGACTCTTTTCATTTTGGGGATGGAGCCAGTGAAATTGAACCTGAAAATAGTCTCTGAGACTTTATTTTGTTTCCAGGATGCCTTTAAGACTGATATTCACAATAGTGTCTTCAAGACTCTTTTCATTTTGGGGATGGAGCCAGTGAAATTGAACCTGAAAATAGTCTCTGAGACTTTATTTTGTTTCCAGGAAGCCTTTAAGACTGATATTCACAATAGTGTCTTCAAGACTCTTTTCATTTTGGGGATGGAGCCAGTGAAATTGAACCTGAAAATAGTCCGTGAGACTTTATTTTGTTTCCAGGAAGCCTTTAAGACTGATATTCACAATAGTGTCTTCAAGACTCTTTTCATTTTGGGGATGGAGCCAGTGAAATTGAACCTGAAAATAGTCTCTGAGACTTTATTTTGTTTCCAGGAAGCCTTTAAGACTGATATTCACAATAGTGTCTTCAAGACTCTTTTCATTTTTGGGATGGAGCCAGTGAAATTGAACCTGAAAATAGTCTCTGAGACTTTATCTTGTTTCCAGGAAGCCTTTAAGACTGATATTCACAATAGTGTCTTCAAGACTCTTTTCATTTTGGGGATGGAGCCAGTGAAATTGAACCTGAAAATAGTCTGTGAGACTTTATTTTGTTTCCAGGAAGCCTTTAAGACTGATATTCACAATAGTGTCTTCAAGACTCTTTTCATTTTGGGGATGGAGCCAGTGAAATTGAACCTGAAAATAGTCTCTGAGACTTTATTTTGTTTCCAGGAAGCCTTTAAGACTGATATTCACAATAGTGTCTTCAAGACTCTTTTCATTTTGGGGATGGAGCCAGTGAAATTGAACCTGAAAATAGTCTGTGAGACTTTATTTTGTTTCCAGGAAGCCTTTAAGACTGATATTCACAATAGTGTCTTCAAGACTCTTTTGATTTTGGGGATGGAGCCAGTGAAATTGAACCTGAAAATAGTCTCTGAGACTTTATTTTTTTTCCAGGAAGCCTTTAAGACTGATATTCACAATAGTGTCTTCAAGACTCTTTTCATTTTGGGGATGGAGCCAGTGAAATTGAACCTGAAAATAGTCTCTGAGACTTTATCTTGTTTCCAGGAAGCCTTTAAGACTGATATTCACAATAGTGTCTTCAAGACTCTTTTCATTTTGGGGATGGAGCCAGTGAAATTGAACCTGAAAATAGTCTCTGAGACTTTATTTTGTTTCCAGGAAGCCTTTAAGACTGATATTCACAATAGTGTCTTCAAGACTCTTTTCATTTTGGGGATGGAGCCAGTGAAATTGAACCTGAAAATAGTCTCTGAGACTTTATTTTGTTTCCAGGAAGCCTTTAAGACTGATATTCACAATAGTGTCTTCAAGACTCTTTTCATTTTGGGGATGGATCCAGTGAAATTGAACCTGAAAATAGTCTCTGAGACTTTATCTTGTTTCCAGGAAGCCTTTAAGACTGATATTCACAATAGTGTCTTATAGACTCTTTTCATTTTGGGGATGGAGCCAGTGAAATTGAACCTGAAAATAGTCTGTGAGAGTTTATCTTGTTTCCAGGAAGCCTTTAAGACTGATATTCACAATAGTGTCTTCAAGACTCTTTTCATTTTGGGGATGGAGCCAGTGAAATTGAACCTGAAAATAGTCTCTGAGACTTTATTTTGTTTCCAGGAAGCCTTTAAGACTGATATTCACAATAGTGTCTTCAAGACTCTTTTCATTTTGGGGATGGAGCCAGTGAAATTGAACATGGAAATAGTCTCTGAGACTTTATTTTGTTTCCAGGAAGCCTTTAAGACTGATATTCACAATAGTGTCTTCAAGACTCTTTTCATTTTGGGGATGGAGCCAGTGAAATTGAACCTGAAAATAGTCTCTGAGACTTTATCTTGTTTCCAGGAAGCCTTTAAGACTGATATTCACAATAGTGTCTTCAAGACTCTTTTCATTTTGGGGATGGAGCCAGTGAAATTGAACCTGAAAATAGTCTGTGAGACTTTATTTTGTTTCCAGGAAGCCTTTAAGACTGATATTCACAATAGTGTCTTCAAGACTCTTTTCATTTTGGGGATGGAGCTAGTGAAATTGAACCTGAAAATAGTCTGTGAGACTTTATTTTGTTTCCAGGAAGCCTTTAAGACTGATATTCACAATAGTGTCTTCAAGACTCTTTTCATTTTGGGGATGGAGCCAGAGAAATTGAACCTGAAAATAGTCTCTAAGACTTTATTTTGTTTCCAGGAAGCCTTTAAGACTGATATTCACAATAGTGTCTTTAAGACTCTTTTCATTTTGGGGATGGAGCCAGTGAAATTGAACCTGAAAATAGTCTTTGAGACATTATTTTGTTTCCAGGAAGCCTTTAAGACTGATATTCACAATAGTGTCTTCAAGACTCTTTTGATTTTGGTAAGGAAGCCAGTGAAATTGAACCTGAAAATAGTCTGTGAGAGTTTATCTTGTTTCCAGGAAGCCTTTAAGACTGATATTCACAATAGTGTCTTCAAGACTCTTTTCATTTTGGGGATGGAGCCAGTGAAATTGAACCTGAAAATAGTCTGTGAGACTTTATTTTGTTTCCAGGAAGCCTTTAAGACTGATATTCACAATAGTGTCTTCAAGACTCTTTTCATTTTGGGGATGGAGCCAGTGAAATTGAACCTGAAAATAGTCTCTGAGACTTTATTTTGTTTCCAGGAAGCCTTTAAGACTGATATTCACAATAGTGTCTTCAAGACTCTTTTCATTTTGGGGATGGAGCCAGTGAAATTGAACCTGAAAATAGTCTCTGAGACTTTATTTTGTTTCCAGGAAGCCTTTAAGACTGATATTCACAATAGTGTCTTCAAGACTCTTTTCATTTTGGGGATGGAGCCAGTGAAATTGAACCTGAAAATAGTCTGTGAGACTTTATTTTGTTTCCAGGAAGCCTTTAAGACTGATATTCACAATAGTGTCTTCAAGACTCTTTTCATTTTGGGGATGGAGCCAGTGAAATTGAACCTGAAAATAGTCTCTGAGACTTTATTTTGTTTCCAGGAAGCCTTAAAGACTGATATTCACAATAGTGTCTTCAAGACTCTTTTCATTTTGGGGATGGAGCCAGTGAAATTGAACCTGAAAATAGTCTGTGAGACTTTATTTTGTTTCCAGGAAGCCTTTAAGACTGATATTCACAATAGTGTCTTCAAGACTCTTTTCATTTTGGGGATGGAGCCAGTGAAATTGAACCTGAAAATAGTCTGTGAGAGTTTATCTTGTTTCCAGGAAGCCTTTAAGACTGATATTCACAATAGTGTCTTCAAGACTCTTTTCATTTTGGGGATGGAGCCAGTGAAATTGAACCTGAAAATAGTCTCTGAGACTTTATTTTGTTTCCAGGAAGCCTTTAAGACTGATATTCACAATAGTGTCTTCAAGACTCTTTTCATTTTGGGGATGGAGCCAGTGAAATTGAACCTGAAAATAGTCTCTGAGACTTTATTTTGTTTCCAGGAAGCCTTTAAGACTGATATTCACAATAGTGTCTTCAAGACTCTTTTCATTTTGGGGATGGAGCCAGTGAAATTGAACCTGAAAATAGTCTCTGAGACTTTATTTTGTTTCCAGGAAGCCTTTAAGACTGATATTCACAATAGTGTCTTCAAGACTCTTTTCATTTTGGGGATGGAGCCAGTGAAATTGAACCTGAAAATAGTCTGTGAGACTTTATTTTGTTTCCAGGAAGCCTTTAAGACTGATATTCACAATAGTGTCTTCAAGACTCTTTTCATTTTGGGGATGGAGCCAGTGAAATTGAACCTGAAAATAGTCTGTGAGAGTTTATCTTGTTTCCAGGAAGCCTTTAAGACTGATATTCACAATAGTGTCTTCAAGACTCTTTTCATTTTGGGGATGGAGCCAGTGAAATTGAACCTGAAAATAGTCTGTGAGAGTTTATCTTGTTTCCAGGAAGCCTTTAAGACTGATATTCACAATAGTGTCTTCAAGACTCTTTTCATTTTGGGGATGGAGCCAGTGAAATTGAACCTGAAAATAGTCTCTGAGACTTTATTTTGTTTCCAGGAAGACTTTAAGACTGATATTCACAATAGTGTCTTCAAGACTCTTTTCATTTTGGGGATGGAGCCAGTGAAATTGAACCTGAAAATAGTCTGTGAGACTTTATTTTGTTTCCAGGAAGCCTTTAAGACTGATATTCACAATAGTGTCTTCAAGACTCTTTTCATTTTGGGGATGGAGCCAGTGAAATTGAACCTGAAAATAGTCTCTGAGACTTTATTTTGTTTCCAGGAAGCCTTTAAGACTGATATTCACAATAGTGTCTTCAAGACTCTTTTCATTTTGGGGATGGAGCCAGTGAAATTGAACCTGAAAATAGTCTGTGAGACTTTATTTTGTTTCCAGGAAGCCTTTAAGACTGATATTCACAATAGTGTCTTCAAGACTCTTTTCATTTTGGGGATGGAGCCAGTGAAATTGAACCTGAAAATAGTCTCTGAGACTTTATTTTGTTTCCAGGAAGCCTTTAAGACTGATATTCACAATAGTGTCTTCAAGACTCTTTTCATTTTGGGGATGGAGCCAGTGAAATTGAACCTGAAAATAGTCTGTGAGACTTTATTTTGTTTCCAGGAAGCCTTTAAGACTGATATTCACAATAGTGTCTTCAAGACTCTTTTCATTTTGGGGATGGAGCCAGTGAAATTGAACCTGAAAATAGTCTGTGAGACTTTATTTTGTTTCCAGGAAGCCTTTAAGACTGATATTCACAATAGTGTCTTCAAGACTCTTTTCATTTTGGGGATGGAGCCAGTGAAATTGAACCTGAAAATAGTCTCTGAGACTTTATTTTGTTTCCAGGAAGCCTTTAAGACTGATATTCACAATAGTGTCTTCAAGACTCTTTTCATTTTGGGGATGGAGCCAGTGAAATTGAACCTGAAAATAGTCTCTGAGACTTTATTTTGTTTCCAGGAAGCCTTTAAGACTGATATTCACAATAGTGTCTTCAAGACTCTTTTCATTTTGGGGATGGAGCCAGTGAAATTGAACCTGAAAATAGTCTGTGAGACTTTATTTTGTTTCCAGGAAGCCTTTAAGACTGATATTCACAATAGTGTCTTCAAGACTCTTTTCATTTTGGGGATGGAGCCAGTGAAATTGAACCTGAAAATAGTCTCTGAGACTTTATTTTGTTTCCAGGAAGCCTTTAAGACTGATATTCACAATAGTGTCTTCAAGACTCTTTTCATTTTGGGGATGGAGCCAGTGAAATTGAACCTGAAAATAGTCTCTGAGACTTTATTTTGTTTCCAGGAAGCCTTTAAGACTGATATTCACAATAGTTTCTTCAAGACTCTTTTCATTTTGGGGATGGAGCCAGTGAAATATAACCTGAAAATAGTTTCATAGACTTTATTTTGTTTCCAGGAAGCCTTTAAGACTGATATTCACAATAGTGTCTTCAAGACTCTTTTCATTTTGGGGATGGAGCCAGTGAAATTGAACCTGAAAATAGTCTGTGAGACTTTATTTTGTTTCCAGGAAGCCTTTAAGACTGATATTCACAATAGTGTCTTCAAGACTCTTTTCATTTTGGGGATGGAGCCAGTGAAATTGAACCTGAAAATAGTCTCTGAGACTTTATTTTGTTTCCAGGAAGCCTTTAAGACTGATATTCACAATAGTGTCTTCAAGACTCTTTTCATTTTGGGGATGGAGCCAGTGAAATTGAACCTGAAAATAGTCTCTGAGACTTTATTTTGTTTCCAGGAAGCCTTTAAGACTGATATTCACAATAGTGTCTTCAAGACTCTTTTCATTTTGGGGATGGAGCCAGTGAAATTGAACCTGAAAATAGTCTTTGAGACATTATTTTGTTTCCAGGAAGCCTTTAAGACTGATATTCACAATAGTGTCTTCAAGACTCTTTTCATTTTGGGGATGGAGCCAGTGAAATTGAACCTGAAAATAGTCTCTGAGACTTTATCTTGTTTCCAGGAAGCCTTTAAGACTGATATTCACAATAGTGTCTTCAAGACTCTTTTCATTTTGGGGATGGAGCCAGTGAAATTGAACCTGAAAATAGTCTCTGAGACTTTATTTTGTTTCCAGGAAGCCTTTAAGACTGATATTCACAATAGTGTCTTCAAGACTCTTTTCATTTTGGGGATGGAGCCAGTGAAATTGAACCTGAAAATAGTCTCTGAGACTCTATTTTGTTTCCAGGAAGCCTTTAAGACTGATATTCACAATAGTGTCTTCAAGACTCTTTTCATTTTGGGGATGGAGCCAGTGAAATTGAACCTGAAAATAGTCTCTGAGACTTTATTTTGTTTCCAGGAAGCCTTTAAGACTGATATTCACAATAGTGTCTTCAAGACTCTTTTCATTTTAGGGATGGAGCCAGTGAAATTGAACCTGAAAATAGTCTCTGAGACTCTATCTTGTTTCCAGGAAGCCTTTAAGACTGATATTCACAATAGTGTCTTCAAGACTCTTTTCATTTTGGGGATGGAGCCAGTGAAATTGAACCTGAAAATAGTCTCTGAGACTTTATTTTGTTTCCAGGAAGCCTTTAAGACTGATATTCACAATAGTGTCTTCAAGACTCTTTTGATTTTGGTAAGGAAGCCAGTGAAATTGAACCTGAAAATAGTCTCTGAGACTTTATTTTGTTTCCAGGAAGCCTTTAAGACTGATATTCACAATAGTGTCTTCAAGACTCTTTTCATTTTGGGGATGGAGCCAGTGAAATTGAACATGGAAATAGTCTCTGAGACTTTATCTTGTTTCCAGGAAGCCTTTAAGACTGATATTCACAATAGTGTCTTCAAGACTCTTTTCATTTTGGGGATGGAGCCAGTGAAATTGAACCTGAAAATAGTCTCTGAGACTTTATTTTGTTTCCAGGAAGCCTTTAAGACTGATATTCACAATAGTGTCTTCAAGACTCTCTTCATTTTGGGGATGGAGCCAGTGAAATTGAACCTGAAAATAGTCTCTGAGACTTTATTTTGTTTCCAGGAAGCCTTTAAGACTGATATTCACAATAGTGTCTTCAAAACTCTTTTCATTTTGGGGATGGAGCCAGTGAAATTGAACCTGAAAATAGTCTCTGAGACTTTATCTTGTTTCCAGGAAGCCTTTAAGACTGATATTCACAATAGTGTCTTCAAGACTCTTTTCATTTTGGGGATGGAGCCAGTGAAATTGAACCTGAAAATAGTCTCTGAGACTTTATTTTGTTTCCAGGAAGCCTTTAAGACTGATATTCACAATAGTGTCTTCAAGACTCTTTTCATTTTGGGGATGGAGCCAGTGAAATTGAACCTGAAAATAGTCTCTGAGACTTTATTTTGTTTCCAGGAAGCCTTTAAGACTGATATTCACAATAGTGTCTTCAAGACTCTTTTCATTTTGGGGAGGAAGCCAGTGAAATTGAACCTGGAAATAGTCTCTGAGACTTTATCTTGTTTCCAGGAAGCCTTTAAGACTGATATTCACAATAGTGTCTTCAAGACTCTTTTCATTTTGGGGATGGAGCCAGTGAAATTGAACCTGAAAATAGTCTCTGAGACTTTATTTTGTTTCCAGGAAGCCTTTACGACTGATATTCACAATAGTGTCTTCAAGACTCTTTTCATTTTGGGGATGGAGCCAGTGGAATTGAACCTGAAAATAGTCTGTGAGACTTTATTTTGTTTCCAGGAAGCCTTTAAGACTGATATTCACAATAGTGTCTTCAAGACTCTTTTCATTTTGGGGATGGAGCCAGTGAAATTGAACCTGAAAATAGTCTGTGAGACTTTATTTTGTTTCCAGGAAGCCTTTAAGACTGATATTCACAATAGTGTCTTCAAGACTCTTTTCATTTTGGGGATGGAGCCAGTGAAATTGAACCTGAAAATAGTCTCTGAGACTTTATTTTGTTTCCAGGAAGCCTTTAAGACTGATATTCACAACAGTATCTTCAAGACTCTTTTCATTTTGGGGATGGAGCCAGTGAAATTGAACCTGAAAATAGTCTGTGAGACTTTATCTTGTTTCCAGGAAGCCTTTAAGACGGATATTCACAATAGTGTCTTCAAGACTCTTTTCATTTTGGGGATGGAGCCAGTGAAATTGAACCTGAAAATAGTCTCTGAGACTTTATTTTGTTCCCTGGAAGCCTTTAAAACTGATATTCACAATAGTGTCTTCAAGACTCTTTTCATTTTGGGGATGGAGCCAGTGAAATTGAACCTGAAAATAGTCTCTGAGACTTTATCTTGTTTCCAGGAAGCCTTTAAGACTGATATTCACAATAGTGTCTTCAAGACTCTTTTCATTTTGGGGATGGAGCCAGTGAAATTGAACCTGAAAATAGTCTGTGAGACTTTATTTTGTTTCCAGGAAGCCTTTAAGACTGATATTCACAATGGTGTCTTCAAGACTCTTTTCATTTTGGGGATGGAGCCAGTGAAATTGAACCTGAAAATAGTCTCTGAGACTTTATCTTGTTTCCAGGAAGCCTTAAAGACTGATATTCACAATAGTGTCTTCAAGACTCTTTTCATTTTGGGGATGGAGCCAGTGAAATTGAACCTGGAAATAGTCTGTGAGACTTTATCTTGTTTCCAGGAAGCCTTTAAGACTGATATTCACAATAGTGTCTTCAAGACTCTTTTCCTTTTGGGGATGGAGCCAGTGAAATTGAACCTGAAAATAGTCTCTGAGACTTTATCATGTTTCCAGGAAGCCTTTAAGACTGATATTCAGAATGGTGTCTTCAAGACTCATTTCGTTTCCGGGAGGAAGCCAGTGAAATTGGTAACTTAAAATAGTCTGCGAGACTTTATTTTGTTTCCAGGAAGCCTTTAAAACTGATATACACAATGTTCTCTTCGAGACTTTATTTTTGTGATGTTAATCCATGGCTCTTGGTGATTTTCATTTTATTAAGAATTATTACTATGATTGTTTAATAATCATAATTATTATTTTTCATTAAAAACCACTTCCCATTCATTGTTTGTTATCTTATTCGAGATCAAAGTAATGATTGTATTTCCGAATATCAAAACCATGCCTAGAGAGATATGAACAGAGAATTTTTAGCTTTGAAACAAATGTTTTCAAGGTTTCCAACTATTTTCTTTAATGTAGTTATGATACATAATCAAATTTTCGTAGTGTCAAAGACATGTCTAAAAGGGTATAAACAAAGCCTTTTTAGTTTTGGAACCAATGTTTGAGAGATTTTTAACATTTTTCTTGAAAGCATTGATATTAACTGAGTGAGTGTCAAATTCAATCCTTAAAAGGTATAAACACAGCTATTTTTAGCTTTGAAAACCTGTGTTTTTGAGCTTTTTCAGCCATATTCTTTCAGGTAGTAATAAAAAACGATTGTATCTTGGAAATGTCAAAACCAAGACTGAAAAGGTATGACCAGAGACTTTTTAGCTTCAAAACCAATGTTCCAGAGGTTTTAAACACTTTCATTGAATGTATTATAAATAATTGAATGACAATCCAAACCAAGCCTAAAAAGGTATAAACAGAGCCTTTTTAGCCCTGAAACCAATGTTCCAAGAATTTTATCAATTTTTTCAAATGCAGTAATAATGTAGAATTAAAAGTATCAAAAGTGAGCCCGAGATCCTTTTCAGCTTTAAAAAGCAATGTTTTCAATGTTTTTCATCAATTTCTTTGAATTCAAAAACCCTTTATGATTGTGCAAAAACCTTGCCTGAAGTGCTATAAACATGGCATTTTTTGCTTTGAAATCAATGTTCTCCAATGTTTTTCATTAATTTTCTCGAATGCAGTTATAGTATATGATTGAATTTTCAGATTGTCATACAAAGCCTAAAAAGTTGTTAATAGAGCTCTTTTAGCTTTGAAATCAATGTCGTAAGGGTTTTTTAATAATTTTCATGGATGTTTAAGTGATATATGTTTAAAAGGTGTAAACAGGGAATCTTAACTTTAGAAACCAATTTCTCGGAAGCAATGATAATACATGAGTAAAAGTTGAGACCAAAGCTGAAAGGGCACGAACATAGCTTTTTTTACCTTCATAACCAATGTTTCTAAGGTTATGACGATTTTCTTGAACAAAATAATAATATAAGAGTAAGTGTCAAAAGCAAGCCTAAAAAGGTATTAGCAGAGCCTTTTTGGCATTGAAACCAGTGTTTCCAAGGTTTTGCAACAGTTTTCTTGAATGTAATCCTGATATATGATTGAAGATTCAAAGTGTTAAAACTGAGCCTTGAAAGATATGAAATGAGCCTTTTTAACTTTTCAAGCAATGGTCTAAAGATATTTTGACAATTTCCTTTTAATGTTGTAATATCGTATGACTGAATCTTGAAAGTGTCAAAAGCAGATCCATAGGGTATAAATATAGCCTTTTTAGCTTCCAAAACCAATGTTTTCAAGTTTTTTTCAAAATTTTCTCTGATGTAATAATAATATATGATTGAACTCCGTCAAGAGCAAGCCAAAAAAAGCTATATACAGAGTCTTTTCAGCTCTGAAATCCATGTCTTCATTGTTCCTCAATAATTTTCATGAATATATCAATGAGATATGATTGAACATTGGAAGTGTGAAAACCAAACCGAAAAGGGTATAAACAGGGACTTTCCAGCTTTGAAACCACTATTTCAAGGTTTTATAACAATTCTATTGAATGTAGTAATAATAGATGAATATGTGTCAAAACCATAACTGAAAGGGTATTAAAAAGAGCCTTTCTAGCTTTGAAACCCATATTTTTGAACTTTCAAACAATTTACTTGAATGAAGTAATAATAAATGAATATTTGTCAAAACCATAACTGAAAGGGTATTAAAAAGAGCCTTTCTAGCTTTGAAACCCATATTTTTGAACTTTCAAACAATTTACTTGAATGAAGTAATAAGAAATGAATATGTGTCAAAACCATAACTGAAAGGGTATTAAAAAGAGCCTTTCTAGCTTTGAAACCCATATTTTTGAACTTTCAAACAATTTACTTGAATGAAGTAATAATAGATGAATATGTGTCAAAACCATAACTGAAAGGGTATTAAAAAGAGCCTTTCTAGCTTTGAAACCCATATTTTTGAACTTTCAAACAATTTACTTGAATGAAGTAATAAGAAATGAATATTTGTCAAAGCCATTACTGAAAGGGTTTTAAAAAGAGCCTTTCTAGCTTTGAAACCCATATTTTTGAACTTTCAAACAATTTACTTCAATGAAGTAAAAATAGATGAATATGTGTCAAAACCATTACTGAAAGGGTATAAAAAGAGCCTTTCTAGCTTTGAAACCCATATATTTGAAGTTTCAAACAATTTACTTGAATGAAGTAATAAATGAATATGTGTCAAAACAAAGCCAAGACTTTTAAGGTTTTGAAAACTATGTTTTAGAGGTTTCTCATCAATTTGTCTGAATGTAGTCAAAATATATTATTGAAATATCAAAGTGACCATAAACAAAGCCTAAAAGGGTATGAATAAAGCATTTTCAGCTTTGAAACTAATGTTTCCAATGTTTTTCATGAAATTTTTACAATGCTGTTATAACACATAGTTGAATTTTCAAAATGTCCAATCCAAGCCTAACAAGGTATAAACAGAGCCTTTTTAGATTAGGAACCAATGTTTCAAAGGTCTTTAATACTTTTCTTGCATGTAGTGATAGTATATGAGTGAGTATTAAAAGCTAGCCTAATTTCAATTTTGAAAACGGATGTTTTCAATATTTTCAACACTTTCCAAGGAAGTAGTAATAATATATAATCAAAATGTCAAAACTGAGCCTAAAATGCTGTAAACAGAGTCTTTTTAGCTTTGATACCAATGTTTTGAAGGTTTTTAACAATTTACTTCAATGTAGAAATAATATATGATGGAATTTTCAAAGTGTCAAAACCAAGTCTGGAAGGGTATAAACAGAGCCTTTTTAGCCTTGAAACTAATGTTTGAAAGGTTTTTTTCAAAATAATATATAGATGTGTATGAAGAGCAAAGCTAAAAAGATATAAACAGAGCCTTTTTAGCTTTGAATCGAATATTTCAATAAGTTTTCTTGCATTCTTTAATAATATATGAGTAAAAAGAAATTATACATTGAGCCTTTTTAGCTTTGACAATGTATGTTTACAAGGTTTTTAACAATTGTCTCAAAAGTAGTAATCATATACAATTGAATTTTGCAGGTGTAAAAAAAGCAAGCCTGAAAAGGTATAGACGGAGCCTTCTTAGCTTCAGAGCGAATGTTATCAACTATTAATATTCTAATGCACTGTAAAATAGCAATGGGCTGGATATATTGCAGGAATGGCACACACCAAAAATACATTATGATTGACAACAGGCATCAGCAGAGAAAACATGTGCTACCGAGGTAGTCCGGCAGAATGCAAGATGGAGAGACGAAGCAGACATATTCGGAAAGTACTGGCTCCGTGACACCAACGATAGAGAGGTGTTGTTTCAAAATAATCTGATTTGGACAAATGAAAGTATTAATTCATCAAAAACCACTTCCCAATGACTGCTTGTTATCTTATTAGACATTAAATTACAAAACTATCCTACTATGCTCGAGTGAAATTCATAAGCAATTTTTAGTATTATTTTTTTACAATCCTTTATAATCATTGTAAAATGATTTAGTAGCGAATATTTCGACAAATTCCAACTTTGAATGTTCCCCCCTCCAATTGTAATAATAAGAGGGAATAGATGAGAGGCACTTTTAGCCTTCTCCCTTGGAGTTTGACCCTGATTCAAAGTTGTCTTGTCCTTTCGTCCCCGACCCCTTTCATACAAGAGATCAGACGTAAGTGGGCGTTTCATCGGACAATGATGTGCCCCAAACCCCACCACACACACACACACACACACACACACACACACACACACACACACACACACACACACACACACACACACACATTATTATCATCACATGATTCTTTTATTTCCTCTATAAATTGTTGAGAAGACACTGGAAATGACCAAATCAACTAAACATTTTTTTTAAATACCAGCTGAAATAATTTATTTTTCGATCACGAAAAGCTATAATCAAACCCTTTTTAAGTCTGAAACTAAACTGAAACTAAAGTTTTAGAGGTTTTCCCAATATTTTCCTGATTGTAGTAAAAAAAAAGTACTGATTTTACAAAGTGTTCATAACCAAGCCTGAAAAGCAATGTTTCAAAGGTTTTTAACAACTTTCTTAAATGTAGTAACAATATACGAGTCAGTGATAAAACCAACCTGAAAAGCTATAATCAGAGCCTTTCTATATTTGGAACTAAAGTTTTAGAGGTTTTCCAACAATTTTCCTGAATGTAGAAAAAAAAATAGTACTAACTTTTCATAGTGTTCATAACCAAGTCTTAAAAGGTGGCCGCAGAAGCAATGCATGAGGGTTTTTTTATCAACTTTCTTGAATGTAGTAACAATATACGAGTCAGTGATAAAACCAACCTCAAAAGCTATAATCAGAGCGTTTCTATATTTGAAAGTGAAGATTTAGAGGTTTTCCAACAATTTTCAAGAATATAGTAAAAAAAATCGTACCGATTTTTCAAAGTGTTCATAACCAAACCTTAAAAGGTAGCCACAGAAACAATGTTCCAAAGGTTTTTAACAACTTTCTTGAATGTAGTAACAATATACAAGTCGGAGATAAAAACAACCTAAAAAGATATAATCAGACCCTCTTTAGGTCTTTAAGTAAAGTTTTAGAGGTTTTCCAACAATTTTCCTGAATGTAGCAGAGAAAAATAGTCCTGATTTTTCAAAGTGTTAATAACCAAGCCTTAAAGGGTAGCCAGAGAAGCAATGTTTTAAAGGTTTTTAACAACTTTCTTGAATATAGTTACAATATACGAGTCAGTGATAAAACCAACCTCAATAGCTATAAACATAGCCTTTATATATATTCGAAACTAAAGTTTTAGAGGTTTTCCAAATATTTTCCTGAACGTAGTGAAGAAAAATAGTATTAATTTTTCAAAGTGTTTATAACCAAGCCTTGAAGGGTAGCAACAGAAACAATGTTTAGGGGGTTTTAACAACTTTCTTGAATGTAGTAACAATATACGAGTCAGTGATAAAACCAACCTAAAAAGCTATAAACATAGCCTTTCTATATTTGAAACTAAAGATTTAGAGGTTTTCCAACAAATTTCCTGAACGTGGTAAAAAAGAAATAGTACTGATTTTTGAAAGTGTTCATAACTAAGCTTCAGAGGGTAGCCAGAGAAGCGATGTTTCAAAGGTTTTTAACAACTTTCTTAAATGTAGTAACAATATACAAGTCAGAGATAAAACCAACCTAAAAAGATATAATCAGACCCTCTTTAGGTCTTAAACTAAAGTTTTAGAGGTTTTCCAACAATTTTCGTGAATGTAGTGAAAAATAGTACTGATTTTTCACAGTGTTCATAACCAAACCTTAGAAGGTAGCCGGAGAAGCAATGTTTCAAAGGTTTTTAACAACTTTCTTAAATGTAGTAACAATATACGAGTCAGTGATAAAACCAACCTGAAAAGCTCTAATCAGAGCCTTTCTATATTTGGAACTAAAGTTTTAGAGGTTTTCCCACAATTTTCCTGAATGTAGTAAAAAAAATAGTACTGATTTTTCAGAGTGTTCATAACCAAGCCTTAAAGGGTAGCCAGAGAAGCAATGTTTCATAGTTTTTTAACAACTTTTTTGAATATAGTAACAATATATGAGTCAGTGATAAAACCAACCTAAAAAACTATAATCAGAGATTTTCTATATTTGAAAGTAAATATTTAGAGGTTTTCCAACAATTTTACTGAATGTAGTAAAAAAATAAGTACTGATTTTTCAAAGTGTTAATAACCAAGCCTTAAAGGGTAGCCAGAGAAGCAATGTTTCAAAGGTTTTTAACAACTTTCTTGAATGTCGTAACAATATACGAGTCAGACATAAAACCAACCTGAAAAGCTATAATCAGAGCGTTTCTATATTTGAAAGTGAAGATTTAGAGGTTTTCCAACAATTTTCCTGAATGTAGTAAAAAAAATAGTACTGATTTTTCAAAGTGTTCATAACCAAGCCTTAGAGGGTGGCCAGAGAAGCATTGTTTCAAAGTTTTTTAACAACTTTTTTGAATATAGTAACAACATATGAGTCAGTGATAAAACAAACCTAAAAAACTATTATCGGGGATTTTCTGTATTTGAAAGTAAATATTTAGAGGTTTTCCAACAATTTTCGTGAATGTAGTGAAAAATAGTACCGGATTTTCAGAGTGTTCATAACCAAGTCTTAAAAGGTAGCCACAGATGCAATGTTTCAAAGGTTTTTAACAACTTTCTTGAATGTAGTAACAATATACGAGTCAGTGATAAAACCAATCTGAAAAGCTATAATCAGAGCCTTTCTATATTTGAAACTAAAGTTTTAAAGGTTTTCCAAATATTTTCCTGAACCTAGTGAAGAAAAATAGTATTGGTTTTAAAAGTGTTAATAACCAAGCCTTAAAGGGTAGCCACAGAAGCAATGTTCTAAAGGTTTTTAACAACTTCCTTGAATATAGTTACAATATACGCGTCAGTGATAAAACCAACCTCAATAGCTATAAACATAGCCTTTATATATTTGAAACTAAAGTTTTAGAGGTTTTCCAACAATTTTCGTGAATGTAGTAAAAAATAGTACTGATTTTTCAGAGTCTTCATAACCAAGCCTTAAAGGGTAGCCACAGAAACGATGTTCTAAAGTTTTCTAACAACTTTCTTGAATGTAGTAACAATATACGAGTCATTGATAAAACCAACCTGAAAAGCTTTAATCAGAGCCTTTCTATATTTGAAACTAAAGTTTTAGAGGTTTTCCAACAAATTTCCTGAATGTAGTAAGGAAAAAAGTACTGATTTTTCAGAGTCTTCATAACCAAGCCTTGAAGGGTAGCCAGAGGTGCAATGTTTCAAAGGTTTTTAACAACTTCTTGAATGTAGTAACAATGTACAAGTCAGAGATAAAACTAACCTAAAAAGATATAAACATAGCCTTTCTATATTTGAAACTAAAATTTTAGAGGTTTTCCAACAATTTTACTGAATGTAGTAAAAAAATAAGTACTGATTTTTCAAAGTGTTAATAACCAAGCCTTAAAGGGTAGCCAGAGAAGCAATGTTTCAAAGGTTTTTAACAACTTTCTTGAATGTAGTAACAATATACAAGTCAGTGATAAAACTAACCTGAAAAGCTATAATCAGAGCCTTTCTATATTTGGAACTAAAGTTTTAGAGGTTTTCCCACAATTTTCCTGAATGTAGTAAAAAAAATAGTACTGATTTTTCAGAGTGTTCATAACCAAGCCTTAAAGGGTAGCCACAGAAGCAATGTTTCAAAGGTTTTTAACAATTTTCTTGTATGTACTAATTATAAACGAATGAGCCTAAAAAGCTATAAACCTAAAAAGCTATAAACAGAGCCTTTTTAGCTCCTATAACTAATGTTTTTAATATTTTTAACAATTTTTTGCGAAGTTATGATAATAAAAGAAGTTGTCAATAAAACATGTGGCAAATATCAACTCCGTATGATGCAAAGTTGTCGAGCTATCTCCCTGCATACATGTCCACCCATACACAGATGAATTATCCTTGGTAATACTCAATATTTCTCTAGTCTAGCTTGTAAACGATGGCTGAGAATGAATTCCCTATCAGAAATATTATGTTCCTTTGGTAAACATTCCTTTATTTCTAAAACTTCTTCCTTTGAGAGTGGGACAATAAGTAAGTAGATACAACACTGAAGGCAAATTCTATCAGTAAAGCTAGTTTGACTACTGTCAACCCATAGATAATAAAGGTTTTATCAATTTCCAATAGGGGGCTCCTTATCACCAATCCTATACATATATATATATATATATATATATATATATATATATATATATATATATATATATATATATATATATATATATGTGTGTATATATTAAAATTAAATCTTGTTCCGTAGACACTAGGGCATGCCCATTCTAATGCTGTACCTGGTTTCATGAAAATCTTCAGGAGGTTTAAACTTGAGATGATGAGACACTGTTGTTTATTTATTTCTGATGTTGTTGATAGCAACAATCAAAACAGAAACAGTGTCCTTGATTGTGATAACCATCAATCGAAATATAGTCAGAGTTTTGTTCAGTTTTCGAGTTAGGCTGGCTATGTATGTATGTATCACACCTACGGGCTGTGCCAATGTTGTTTTTTGTTTGTTTGTTTTTGTCTTTTTTTAAGGAATAAACACTTCAGGAAAAAAAATTGTCCGACTTAGGACGGTGCCAGTGAGAAAGTCGGGGAGAACCTGTATTACATGAGACTTTCAATTTACAACTCTAGTGTATTCGATCCAAACTGGGTTCCCCCTCACTTGTGACCTTGCGCCCCACCAAGATAAGCTTAGTGAACATTAGTATTATATTGATATATTTTCCGATTTTTCAACAGGTTCCAAAACACTGATCTAATGTCTGATCTCTATATGTTTTACGAAATCCCAGACAACGATTACGATTCTCACGATCCAGTTGTCTATGGCTGAGATGCTCACGATTCCAAATTGAAGACAATTAAACCGGAAAATTCAAAACTCCCTGACAAGGAGTGCTACGCAAAACTGATTGAACCATTCCACCTAAAGAAAAAATAAGTATTGAATAACACAAAACAGAATTATTCGCATCAACAGATGTTTTCATTGTTTATGAAATTATTTTTTTGATAATAACATGAACGACATGGTAAAATAAAAAATATATTTATTTAACTAAAATGCGACATATTTGAAGCAATAACATGTTTCCAGCAACGTTCTCATGATTACCACTGTTGGACTTCCCACCAAAATTCTCTGAGCCTCAGAATGTGCTCAAAACCCTCTTTGTGGGTTGTTGGCCACTGAATTCTTTACTATTTACAACCAGTTTTAGCCTCCCTTGAATTATTTTTTGAATCAAGTTTTGAGTTGAAGATAATCTGTTAGACTTTATTTTGTTCCCACAAAGCCATTAACGCTGATATTCACAATGGTCTCTTCAAGACTCTTTTCCTTTCCAGGAGGAAGCCAGTGAAATTGAACCTGAAAATAGTCTGTGACACATTATTTGGTATCCAGGAAGCCTTTTAGACTGAAATCCAAAATAGTCTATTCGAGACTCTTTCTGTTTCCGGGAGAAAGCAAATGAAATTAAACCTGAAAATAGTCTGTTAGACTTCATTTTGTATCCCGTAAACCTTTTAGATTGAAATTCACAATTATCTCTTCGAGATGCTTTTCATTTCTGGGAGGAAACTAGCGAAATTGAACCTGAAAATAGTCTGTGAGACTTTAATTTGTTTCCAGGGGGCTTTTGAGACTGAAATTCACAATGGTCTCTTCAGCACTCTTTTTGTTTTCAGGAGGAAGCCAGTGAAAATAGTCTATGACACTTTATTTCATTTTTAGGAAGTCTATGAGACAGAAATTCACAATTGTCCTTTAGAGTCTCTTTTTCTTTTCTGAAAATAGTCTGCGAGACTTTATTTAGTTTCCAGGAAGCCTTTTAGTCTAAAATTCACAATCGTCCTTTAGAGTCTTTTTTTGTTTTCTGGAGGAAAACAGTGAAATTGAACCTGAAAATAGTCCGTGAGACTTTATTTAGTTTCCAGGAAGCCTTCTGGACTAAAATTCACAATTGTCCATTAGGGACACTTTTTGTTTTCTGGAGGAAAACAGTGAAATTGAACCTGAAAATAGTCCGTTAGACTTTATTTAGTTTCCAGGAAGCCTTCTGGACTAAAATTCACTATTGTCCATTAGGAACACTTTTTGTTTTCTGGAGGAAAACAGTGAAATTGAACCTGAAAATAGTCCGTTAGACTTTATTTAAAATAGTCTGCTGGACTTTATTTTGTTCCAAGGAATCCTTTTACACTGAAATTCACAATGGTCTACTCAAGACATTTTTTGTTTTTTGGAGGAAGCAAGTGAAATTGAACCTGAAAATAGTCTTTAAGACTTCATTTTGTTCCCAGGAAGCCTTTAAGACTAAAATTCACAATTGTCTCTTCAAAACACTTTTTGTTCCTTAGAGGAAAACAGTGAAACTGAACCTGAAAATAGTCTGTGAGACTTTATTTAGTTTCCAGGGAGCCTTTTAGACTAAAATTCACATTGTCTTTTGGGTACTCTTTTTGTTTTCGGGATGAAAACAGTGAAATTGAACCTAAAAATAGTCCATTAGACTTTATTCAGTTCCCAGGAAGCCATTTAGATTAAAATTCACAATTGTCCATTAGGGACTCTTTTTGTTTTCGGGAGGAAAACAGTGAAATTGAACCTGAAAATAGTCCGTTAGACTTTATTTAGTTTCCAGGAAGCCTTTTAGTCTAAAATTCACAATCGTCCTTTAGGGACACTTTTTGTTTTTGGGAGGAAAACAGTAAAATACAACCTGAAAATAGTTGTGAAACTTTATATTGTCTCCAAGAAGCCATTTATATTAAAATTTACGATTGTCCATTAGGGACTCTTTTCGTTTTCGGGAGGAAAAGTGAAATTGAATCTGAAAATAGTTTTTGAGACTTTATTTAGTTTCCAGGAAGCCTTTTGGACTAAAATTCACAATCGTCCTTCAGGGACACTTTTTGTTTTCGGGAGGAAAACTGTGAAATTGAACCTGAAAATAGTCTGTGAGACTTTATTTAGTTTCCAGGAAGCCTTTCAGACTCAAATTCACAATTGTCCATTAGGGACACTTTTTGTTTTCGGGAGGAAAACTGTGAAATTGAACCTGAAAATAGTTCATTAGACTTTATTTAGTTTCCAGGAAGCCTTTCAGACTCAAATGCACAATCGTCCTTCAGTGACTCTTTTTGTTTTCGGGAGGAAAACAGTGAAATTGAACCCGAAAATAGTCTATGAGACTTTATTCAGTTTCTAGGAAGTCTTTCCGACTAAAATTCACAATTATCCTTTAGGGACTCTATTTGTTTTCGGGAAGAAAACAGTGAAATTGAACTTGAAAATAATCTGTTAGACTTTATTTAGTTTCCAGGAAGCCTTTTGGACTAAAATTCACAATCGTCCTTCAGGGACACTTTTTGTTTTCGGGAGGAAAACTGTGAAATTGAACCTGAAAATAGTCTGTGAGACTTTATTTAGTTTCCAGGAAGCCTTTCAGACTCAAATTCACAATTGTCCATTAGGGACACTTTTTGTTTTCGGGAAGAAAACTGTGAAATTGAACCTGAAAATAGTTCATTAGACTTTATTTAGTTTCCAGGAAGCCTTTCAGACTCAAATGCACAATCGTCCTTCAGTGACTCTTTTTGTTTTCGGGAGGAAAACAGTGAAATTGAACCCGAAAATAGTCTATGAGACTTTATTCAGTTTCTAGGAAGTCTTTCCGACTAAAATTCACAATTGTCCTTTAGGGACTCTTTTTGTTTTCGGGAGGAAAACAGTGAAATTGAACCTGAAAATAGTCTGCGAGACTTTATTTATTTTCCAAGAAGCCTTCTGGACTAAAATTCACAACTGTCCTTTAGGGACTCTTTTTGTTTTCGGGAGGAAAACAGTGAAATGGAACCTGAAAATAGTCTATGAGACTACATTTAGTTTCCAGGAAGCCTTTCAGACTCTAATTCACAATTGTCCACTAGGGACTCTTTTTGTTTTCGGGAGGAAAACAGTGAAATTGAACCTAAAAATAGTCCATTAGACTTTATTTTGTTTCCAGGAAGCCGTTTAGATTAAAATTCACAATTGTCCTTTAGGGACTCTCTTAGTTTTCGGGAGGAAAACAGTGAAATTGAACCTGAAAATAGTCTGTGAGACTTTATTCAGTTCCCAGGAAGCCATTTAGATTAAAATTCACAATTGTCCATTAGGGACTCTTTTTGTTTTCGGGAGGAAAACAGTGAAATTGAACCTGAAAATAGTCTGTGAGACTTTATTTAGTTTCCAGGAAGCCTTTTAGACTAAAATTCACGATTGTCTTTCAGGGACTCTTTTTGTTTTCGGGAGGAAAACTGTGAAATTGAACCTGAAAATAGTCTGTGAGACTTTATTTAGTTTCCAGGAAGCCTTTTAGACTAAAATTCACGATTGTCCTTCAGGGACTCTTTTTGTTTTCGGGAGGAAAACTGTGAAATTGAACCTGAAAATAGTCTGTGAGACTTTATTCAGTTTCCATGAAGCCTTTTAGACTGAAATTCACAATTGTCCTTTAGGGACTCTTTTTGTTTTCGGGAGGAAGACGGTCAAATACAACCTGAAAATAGTCTGTGAGACTACATTTAGTTTCCAGGAAGCCTTTCAGACTGAAATTCATAATTGTCCTTTAGGGACTTTTTTTGTTTTCGGGAGGAAAACAGTGAAATTGAACCTGAAAATAGTCTGTGAGACTTTATTTTGTTTTCAGGAAGCCTTTGAAAATGATATTCACAATGGTTTTTCTCAAGACTCTTTCTGTTTTCGGGAGGAAAACAGTGAAATTGAACCTCAAAATCGTCTGTGACTTTTTATTTTGTGTCTAAGAAGCCTTGAAGACTGAAATTAACAATGGTGTCTTCAAGCCTCTTTTGTTTTCAAGAAGAAGCCAGTGAAATCGAACGTGAAAATCGTCTGTGAGACTTTATTTTGTTTATGGTAAGTATATGAGACTGAAATTTACAATGGTGTCTTCAAGACTCTTTCTGTTACCGGGAGGAAGCCCGTAAAATTGTACCTGAAAATATTCAGTTAGATTTTAATTTTTTCCCAGGAAGCTTTCAAGACTGATATTCACATAGGTCACTTCAAGACTGTTTCTGTTTTTCGGGAGGAAGCCAGTGAAATTGAAACTGAAAATAGTCTGTGAGACTTTATATCGTTTTTGGGTAGTCTTTGAGACTGAAATTCACAATGGTTTTTTCAAGACTCTTTTCGTTTCTTGGATGAAGCCAGTGATAAAAATCTGGAAATAGTCTGTGAGATCTTATTTTGTTCCCCGGAAGCCTTTACCACTGATATTCACGATGTTCTCTTCAAGACTCTTTTTGTTTTCGGAAAGGAGCCTGTGAAATTGAACGTTGAAATAAATTATGAAAATTTATTTTGTTTTCAAAAAGCCTATAAATTGAAATTCACAATTGTCCCTTCAAGACTCTTTTTGTTTTGGGAGGAAGCCAGTGAAATTGAAACTGAAAATAGAGTCTGAGAATTTATTTTGTATCCAGGAAGCCTTTAAGAATGATATTCTCAATGGTCTTTTCAAAACACTTTTTAGTTTCGGGAACGAAGCTTGTGAAATCAAACCTGAAAATAGTTTGTGAGACTACATTGTTCACTGAGAGCCTTTAACACTGAGGTTCACAATGATCTCTTCGAAACTTTTTTCGTTCCCAGGAGGGAACCCAAGAAATTGAACCAGAAAATAGTCTGTGAGACTTTATTCCGTTTATGGGAAGTGTATGAGACTTAAATTCACAAAAGTCTCTTCAAGATTCTTTCTGTTACCGGGAGGAAGCCCGTAAAATTGTACCTCAAAATATTCAGTTAGATTTTAATTTTTTTTCCCAGGAAGCTTTCAAGACTGATATTCACATAGGTCACCTCAACACTCTTTTTGTTTTCGGGAGGAAGCCAATTAAGTTGAAACTAAAAATAGTCTGTGAGACTTTATCTCGTTTTTGTGTAGTTTGAGAGACTGAAATTCACAATCGTGTCTTCAAAACTCTTTTCGTTTCCAGAGGGATGCCCATGAAATTGTACCTGAAAATATTCTGTGGGACTTTATTTCGTTTTTGGGAAGTTTACGAGATTGATATCCACAATGGTCTCTCCAAGACTCTTTTCGTTTCTGGGAGGAAACCAGTGAAATTGAACCTGAAAATAGTCTGTGAGACTTTATTTTGTTCCCAGGAAGCCTTTAAGACTAATACTTTCAATGGTTTATTCAAGATTCTTTTTGTTTCCGGGATGAAACCAGTGAAATTGAACCAGGATATAGTCCGTGAGACTTTAATTTGTTTCCATGTAGCTTTTAGCGATGAAATTCTGTATGGTCTCTCCAAGACACTATTCGTTTTGGGGAGGAAGCCAGTAAAATCGAATTCAAAAATAGTCTGTGATACTTTATCTTGTTTCCAGGAAGCCTTTGACATCGATATTCACGATAGTGTTTTCAAGACTCTTTCTGTTTCCAGGAGGAAAACAGTGAAATTGAGCCTGAAAAAAGTCTTTGAGACTTTATTTTGTTTCCACAAAGCCTTTAAGCCTGAAATTCACTATGATCTCTTCGAGACTCTATTTGTTTTCGGGAGGAAAACAGTGAAATTGAACCTGAAAATAGTCTGTGAGACTTTATTTTGTTTCCAGGAAGCCTTGGAGACTGAAATTCACAATTGTTCCTTCGAAACTCTTTTTGTTTTTTTGAGGAAGCCAGTGAAATTAAACCTGAAAATAGTCTGTGAGACTTTATTTTGTTTCCAGGAAGCCTTGGAGACTGAAATTCACAATTGTTCCTTTGAAACACTTTTTGTTTTTTTGAGGAAACAAGTGAAATTGAACCTGGAAAAAGTCTGTGAGACTTTATTTTCTATCCAGGAATCCTTTAGGAATGATATTCACAATGGTCTCTTCAAGTCTTTAAGAATGATATTCATAATAGTGTCTTCCAGACTCTTTTAGTTTCCAGGAGGAAACCAGTGAAATTGAGTCTGAAAATAGTCTTTGAGACTTTATTTTGTTCCCACGAAGCCTTTAAGACCGAAATTCACTATGGTCTCTTCGAGACTCTCTTTGTTTTCGGGAGGTAGCCAGTGGAAGTTAACCTGAAATTAGTCTGTGAGTCACTATTTTGTTTTCAGAGAGCTTTTATGACTGATATTCACAATAGTCTCTTTAAGACTCTTTTTCGTTTTCGGGAGGAAGCCAGTGAAATTGAACCAGGATATAGTCTGTGAGACTTTATTTTGTTTCCATGTAGCTTTTAAGACTGAAATTCACTATGGTCTCTTCGAGACCCTTTTCGTTTTGGGGAGGAAGCCAGTGAAATTGTACTTGAAAATAGTCTTTGAGACTTTATTTTGTTTCCAGGAAGCCTTTAAGAACGATATTCACAATAGTGTCTTCAAGACTCTTTTTGTTTCCGGGAGGAAACCAGTGAAATTGAGCCTGAAAATAGTCTTTGATATTTTTTTCGTTTCCAGGAAGCCTTTGAGACTGAACTTCACAATTGTCCCTTCGAAACTCTTCTTGTTTTTTTGAGGAAGCCAGTTAAATTGAACCTGGAAATAGTCTGTGAGACTTTATTTCCTTTCAAGGAAGCCTTTAGAAATGATATTCACAATGGTCTCTTCAATAATGTTTTTGTTTCCGGGAGGAAGCCAGTGGAATTTAACCCAAAATTAGTCTGTGAGACATTATCTTGTTTCCAGGAAGCCTTTAAGAATGATATTCATAATAGTGTCTTCAAGACTCTTTTTGTTTCCGGGAGGAAATCAGTGAAATTGAGCCTGAAAATAGTCTTTGAGACTTTATTTTGTTTCCACAAAGCCTTTAAGACTGAAATTCACTATGGTCTCTTCGAGACTCTCTTTGTTTTCGGGAGGTAGCCAGTGGAATTTAACCTGAAAATAGTCAGTGAGTCACTATTTTGTTTCCAGAGAGCTTTTATGACTGATACTCTCAATAGTCTCTTTAAGACTCTTTTTCGTTTCCGGGAGGAAGCCAGTGAAATTGAACCAGGATATAGTCTGTGAGACTTCATTTTGTTTCCATGTAGCTTTTAAGACTGAAATTCACTATGGTCTCTTCGAGACTCTTTTCGTTTTGGGGAGGAAGCCAGTAAAATCGAATTTAAAAATAGTCTTTGATACTTTATTTTGTTTCCAGGAAGCCTTCAACATTGATATTCACAAAAGTGTTTTCAAGACTCTTTTTGTTCCCGGGAGGAAACCAGTGAAATTGAGCCTGAAAATCGTCTTTGAGACTTTATTTTGTTTCCATGAAGCCGTTAAGACTGAAATTCACTATGATCTCTTTGAGACTCTTTTTGTTTTCGGGAGGAAAACAGTGAAATTGAACCTGAAAATAGTCCATGAGACTTTTTTTTGTTTCCAGGAATCCTTTAAGAATGATATTCACAATAGTCCTGGAGGATACCAGTGAAATTGAACCTGAAATCGTCAGGTCCAATCTGACAGGCTTCACAAATCATTATCCACATTCAAAGACATAAAAACGAGATGTATCTGATTGACGATTCCATTTTCATCACAACATCGACACGCTCAAAAGAACAAACATCCGAATTTCCAAAAAAAGTCAACATTCATAATTTTGAGAAAAATCTAAAGCAACTCAATGCCTAAATCCTGGTGGCAAAGATAAACAATGATACTATTCACCGCTAGCATACATATGATCTCTGAAATCACCACATATATATTAGCGGCAACGGCCAATACTACACTTAATATCAATGCAATCACAACTAAAAATGCCAAGGCAATGAGTAGAAGGCGATGCTTCTGCTTCATCCTCTGTTTCACTGCAGAAGCATTGCCAGGCAATTTTGTTCGAGGAAGATGACCCCTATTAGCTGCCCCTATGGTTGGTGTTGAGGCATCCTCAATCCTGGATGGTAGTTGAGCGAAGTGCACCCGGTGAGACGGAGCCTCTACCATCGGTAGGACAGTAGCAACGGATGTTGAGGCTCCCTCTACGCCTGGCAACGGTCTCTCCATATCCAGCGTGCACATTGGAGGACTCATAGCGATCGGTGGGTCCTCACCCACCTCTATGATAAAGGGGGTAATTGCCACTTCGACGCTTTCTGATGGTGCAGATGGTTCAGTTGGCTGGCTTGTTTTGTTACTCATTTTGGGCCGTTTTTCTTGTTATGAAATATGCAATTAATTTATGTCAAGCTATTTGATTGTTTTTAAGTGAGAAAAACTTGGATCAATGAAATTTTAACAGTAAATTAAAGAAATGTTTGTAGTTTTGTTCATAAAACAAGACTTGCGTAAAGTTTTCTTCCGATACGGCAGAATATTAAGATGGCGTTCGGTTGTCATGGTGATAACGTTCACTGATCGTATGGAAATAAGCTTGACCATATTTGGAAACGTTTTCATGGATTATATTTCATAGCTACGTATATATTCATTATTTTTTATTAAATAAAATGTCTGTAAGTGCTTATCAATATCTGAAATACATTATATAAATATTTATATGTATGTATATATATATGTATATATATATATATATATATATATATATATATATATATATATATATATATATATATATTTAACACCATCATCATTCCATGTACTCCAAGATGAACCCTTAATGATCTCTCTCTATCTCTCTCTATCTCTCTCTCCTCCTCTCTCTCTCTCTCTCCTTCTCTCTCTCTCTCCGTTGAATCGCTTTACAACTCCCACAGGTATCTACTTTGTTTATATATATATATATATATATATATATATATATACACACATATATATATATATATATATATATATATATATATATATATATATATATATATATATATATATATATATATATATATATATATATATATCAGTAATTACCAAGACCTGCAGATTAACATCACGAAGCCATTGGATGATATTATAATCAAGCAGGCTAAGTGAAAACTCAAACAACGACAAGTTTCTTCTGACTCTAAAAAAACAAGACCCAACATTCAAGAGATCTGATTCATTGTAGTGAAAAACTTCAAATATGAATACCTAAAGCGTACTGTACTCTACTGACAGCGCAGACTAACAGTGGAGATTTTACTATCCCAAATTCCTGAGGATTGTTGTTGTGGTTGTTGTGGTACAAAAACAAAGTCAACCCCAAACTTGGACGGGAGTTCGGCTAGATTGATAAAACTCACAAAAACAAATACAACATCAATTTATTTTATTCATTCGTTTATCATTTGACAGAAAATATTTTTATTGTTTAATCTGCGTTGACTTAGAAATTGCACTACTACAATGCGAACTGTTCAGTGTTGATTCAATATGTTTATGTTTGGAAATATGGATATTGATAATAAACAATATTTCTAGGGAGGCTATAACCAGTTGTAAAAGGTAAAGAATTCAGTGGTCGACCACCCATGAGTAAGGATTTCGAGCACATTCTGAGACTCAGAGAATTCGGCTGGGAAGTCCAACAGTGGTAATCATGAGAGGGTCGCTGGAAATATGTTATGGCTTCAAATATGTCGCATTTTCGTTGAATAAATATGTTTTTTATTTCACACAGTCCTTCATGTTATTATCAAAGAAATAATTTCATAAACAATTAAAAAATCAGTTGATGCAAATAAATCTGTTTTTTGTTGTTTAATGTGTCGCATTTTGGTTAAATAGATATATACATATATATATATATCATAAATGAATATATTTTGAAAGAAAAAAAAACACATTTTTATTCATTCTGAACTTTCCAATATTTTTCACAAATTCTTTCACAACGATGCATTTTTTTTTTCTATTCATTCTGATGAAGATCAATGAGGCCTAACTGGTGACTGAAGGCCTGAAATTGGATTCCCTGTCATAGAAGCGTACGTTCGGCCGTATGGTGTGTCTGTGTGTCGGATGGGGGTCGGGACTCATCGTTAACTGATCAAACACCGACTTATCTCTGATCTCTTGTACGGAAGGGGTTGGGGGTGAAAGGACAAGATAACTTTGGATCGGGGTCGAACTCCAGGGAAAAAGCCTAAAAGTGCATCTCATCTATTCTTTATCATTATAAAAATGTGGAGGGGGAGATTCATAGTTGAAATTTGTCGAAATATTCACTTCTAAATCATTGTACGATGTTTATTAAGCATTGAGTATTGTAGATTAGTTTAGTAGTTCAATATCTAATAATAATAATGATAATGAACTGTCATTGGGAAGTGGTTTTTTAATAAAATAATAGTTTCATTTATCCAAATCATACTATTGAAATATTATTCTGATAAAGTAAATATTAACGATAGTTCTCTTTTAAAAGTCCCACTAAAGTAATGATTAAAAAAAGAAAAGAATCAATAATGGTATCATCATTATCTTTCTGAATATGTCTGGTTCGTCTCTCCATGTTGTATTCTGCCGGACTCCCTCGGTAGCGCATGTTTCCTCTGGTGATCCCTAATGTGGATCATAATGTGTGTTTGATGTGTACCATTGCTGCAACATATCCTGCCCATTGCTATTTTTGTTTGTATTAGAATATCAATAGTTGATAATATTCGCTCTGGAGCTAACAAGGCTCCGTTTATACCTTTTCAGGCTTGGTTTTTTACACATGGAAAATTCAATTATATATCATTTCTACGTTCGGAACAATTGTTAAAAACCTTGTAAATATTCATCTTCAAAGTTAAATAGGCTCCTTGTATAATTTCCATCGAACCTGTTAGCAACAAATGGCTTCTTCTACGTAGCCACACACTTACCATTAGGCTAAACAGCCCGCTGGTTAGGCAAAGGCTAAATAACTGCTTTCAAACCGAATTCTTATCTGGTTTCTATTTTTTGATTTTTCATTTCACTCATTATTCGTTCCTCTTTCGGACGTTCTAACGGGAATGAACTGGAAAATCAATTGGAAACAACTTGTTTTTTTCTATTATCAATAATCTCATTCCACACCAAACTCGTCTCTATAACGTGGCTGCTTTTCAAAAGAATCTCTTGTTTTTCTCGTTATGTTAAACGCTTAGGATTTGAAAGGTTCAAATAGCTTGTAAGGGAGATAAGTGATCAAGAGTATTTCCGAGGTACCCTTGTTGACGACAACTTTTTCTCTTCACTTTCACTATCTTTCATCCACGTCTCGATATTTGTTGGGCTGTTTGGATATTTTGATAATTCAAAAACCTTTCTAGCTATTATCAATATGTCAGTGAATATTTAGATATTCATCTAAAGATATCTTTGCTGTTGGGTTTTTTTAAAAAATTTTATATTATTACTGCATTCAAGAAAGTTGTTAAAGACCTTTAAAAGAGTGGGTCTGAAGTGAAAAAGCTCTATTCATACCCTTTTAGGCTTGCTTAGGGACAATAAAATCGGCTAAGTTTAATGAAAGAAATTCTTCTCTTCTCTAAGATAATTTCTCTTGCAGTCTTAGCATAGAGTTACTTTATTTGATAAATGGGCGTTAAAATAGTATATACCTGAAAAGCTATGAAATACCCAGATAAAATTTTCAGCTATAGATAAGGAATTAGAGTTAGCAACACCGGTCACTGAATTCTGCCTGCACGGCCAGTTTGTGTGCAAATTTTAGTGTCAACTCCCCCACCCCCAGAGCGCATAAGGGCAACGGCTGCTCGCTGGGACTGCGAATGGGGACACATTTGGCCATTTCCAGTGTCATTTTAACAATTTAACGTGGATGATTTAACAAATGATGATGATGATGATGGTGGTGAAGAAGAAGAAAGAAAAGAAGAAGAAGGAAAAGAAGAAGAAGAAGGAGAGGAAGAAAAAAATGGAGAAGAAGAAGAAGGAAACAATTTTACTAATTTGGTAATTTCCAATATTTTTGCACCATATCTTTCAGAACTTAGATTTTTCATTCATTTTTATTATTGTTTTAAGGTCACCACGGCCTTGAGAAAGCCCGAAATGGGATTCCCTGTCGTAGAAGCGTAAACTCAGCCTGACGGTGTATGTTGGCTGGGGTCGTGGTTCATCATTGACTGATGAAACACTGACTTATCTTTGAACTCTTGTAGGAAACAAAACAACTTTGAATCGGGGTCAAACTCCAGGGAAAACGCTAAACGCAGATCTCATCCATTATTCCCTCTTATTCTTACATTTCGAGGTAGGGGGGAAGATTCAAAGTTGAATTTTGTTTTCGAAGTATACGCTTCTAAATCATTGTACGATGATTATAAAGGATTGTTAAAAAAAAATAAAGAAAATTGCTTGTGAATTTTATTTGAGTATTGTAAGATAGTTTAGTAATTCAATATCTAATAAATACCAAAGAGTCATTGGGAAGTGATTTTTGATGAAATGATATTTTTATTTCTCTTATTGTCTGTGGTTGGATGAAAACATTACTCCCTGGATTCGCTACTCCTGTCTATCAATGGTGTGGCGAAGTCAATAGTTTCTGAATTTCTCTAGTTCGTCACTTCATCTTCTATTCTGCCAGCCTCCTTTGGTTGTGTATGTGATCTCTGGAGATCCATGAGGCAAATCGTGATGTCCATCGGGAGTGTGCCATTCTTGCAACATGACAAGCCCATTGCCATTTAGATTTCCACTGAAAATTACTGAAGAAACTTTAAAAACATTGGTTTCCAAGCTGAAGAGCTCTGTTTAGACCATTTTAGGCCTGGCTCAATTCTGCCAAGAGGTGTCAGAAAAGTTACAACGGGGATAATTAGCTTGTGGCGGCCAAATGTTCGTAACGACGTCGATTTTTGATCCTTCGATGTCGGCTCCTCTTATCATTGCAAAGCAGAATTCACCAAGCGTTGGATTGTTCACCCACTGACAGGAACATGAGTTAGCTTTACGCTTTTGTGAGACAGGTTAGTTTTATCCCTGTGATCAACACTAGGTTTAATTTCCCTGGCTTTCAATTTCACTCCGAGAAACCATTGTGAATATCAGTCTTAAAGGCTTCCTGGAAACAGAATAAAGTCTCACAGATGTTTTTTAGGCTCAATTTCACTGGCTTCCTCCCGAAAACAAAAAGAATATCGGAGAGACCATTGTGAATATCAGTCTTAAAGGCTTCCTGGAAACGAAATAAAGTCTCACAGACTATTTTCAGGTTCAATTTCACTGGATTCTTCCCGAAAACGAAAAGAGTCTCGAAGAGACCATTATGAATATCAGTCTTAAAGGCTTCCTGGAAACGAAATAATGTCTCATAGACTATTTACAGGTTCAATTTCACTTGCTTCCTCCCCAAAACGAAAAGAGTCTCGAAGAGACCATTGTGAATATCAGTCTTAAAGACTTCCTGGAAACAAAATAAAGTGTCACAGACTATTTTCAGGTTCAATTTCACTGGCTTCCTTCCGAAAACGAAAAGAGTCTTGAAGAGACCATCGTGAATATCAGTGTCACAGGTTCCCCAAAACGAAATAAAGTCTCACGGACTATTCGTTCAATTCCATTGGCTTCCCCCCAAAGACGAAAAAGTTAATGAGGAGACCATTGTCATTTTTAATCTGACAGGCTTCCTGTAAACGCAATAAACTCCCACGGAATAATGCCAGGTTCAATACGGCAGGCTTCTCGAAAACATGATCCTAATTTCAAAGGCAAAAAAAGAGACATATATAATAGACATCATTGACAATTCCATTTTTATCACAACATTGACACGCTCAGAAAAACAAACATCCGTATTTTCAAGTCAAGATTCACAATTTTCAGAAAAAAACTCAAGCACTCCCATGGTTCAATATTGGAGTGAAAGATAAGCCAACACACCAATACATAGCTATCATACTTATAATGCCACTAATCAGGGCATATGGAGTAGCTGCAATGGCCAAAATTATAGTGAATGCAAATGTAATGGCAAACACCAACGCCAAGAAAAGTTGAAGATTGAACACCTTTCGTTTCATCCTACAATTTTTGTCCACGGCTGAAACGTTGCCAGGTAATATTGGTCGAGGAAGATGAACCTGATTAGCTGCCGCTATGGTAGGTGTTGAGGCTTCCTCAATCCTGGGTGATAGTTGACCGATGTTCACCAGATGAGACAGAGCCTCTACCATCGGTACGACAGTAGCAACGGATGTTGAGGCTCCCTCTACGCCTGGCAACGGTCTCTCAATATCTAGCGTGCACGTTAGAGGATTCATAGCGATCGGTGGGTCCTTACCCACCTCTATGATGAAGGGGGTAATGGCCACTTCGACTGTTTTTGATGCTGCAGATGGTTCAGTTGGCTGGCTTGTTTTGTTGCCCATGTTGGACTGTTTTTCTTGTATGTGTGTGTGTGTGTGTGTGTGTGTGTGTGTGTGTGTGTGTGTGTGTGTGTGTTTGAATATGTGTGTGCGTGTGTGCTTTAGAAACAGTCAACGAAAACTGTCAACAGTTGTAGTGAGCCAAATTCAGACGATTGGTTGAGAGAGTGCCCGACATGGCTTGTTCAATGTTCTGCCAAAGACCCCTCTCAAAAGACGCGAAGAATGGACACGGTTGGCAGTTGTGAATGTGACTCTCAAACAATAGAGAAGCTCACTTCATGGTGTCACACTGCCGACCAGGGCAACCCAGCGGGGAGGGTCTGTTCATGCTCGCAAAGTTAGGTCCGCTCTTTTCAGGAATATTCGAATACACCAAAAAAAAACAAAAAAAAAAAAACAGAAAAACAGGTCTGCTTTTGCTGTCCCATTCTGTATTTGAAACTGTGATATCTATAATCTCATGTTCGGCAAAGATTCCACTGCAAAGGAAGGAAAGGGTTAACGCTGTGGAGAACAACTTCAACTTGGCCAATGGTTTGCAGTTTCAAATTCGACGGTAGCATTTTAAAGATGTTTAATAGTTCTAAAAGCTTCTTACAAACTCAACCGACCAGTGAAGAGAGATACTCTCCTCTTCCCAGCATTACTCCAGCTATTTACAATCAACTTATGGGAGTATTCATTACACAACTATGCACCAGTATTCTTTAAAATCATATATTCATACAAGGCTTACTTCTTTCTTTCACACTAAGCCCCGCCTCCTTTTTTTTTTACACCCGAGGGAAAATCCAGAATTCGGGTAAACTGAAAATTTGCTTTCAAAGAATATTTCTGACAATATTACTTCTTTCAAAATGAACTAAAAAGTAATTCAAATTACAGAATAAAATCTTGAGTAAATATGTTACTCCGTTCAAAGCAATCCTACTTTCATCAAATAAAATCTTGCCGAAAGAGTTTTATTGGCATAGAGAGATAAGTGTACCAAATTATTTTTAAACCATTTCAAGTTTTGCTTTGCACAATCATTCAGTGTGCATATACTTCACAAATTGCACAAATCTGCACACATTTCGTAAATTTTCACAGATTGCACAAATTTTCACAAATTGCAGAAATTGGCACGAATTGCAGGATATGAGGTTTTAGCAGAAATTTGCACAAATTGCACGAATTTGCACAAATTTCATAACGCAGGTTTGTCTGACTAATGAATATTTGAAGAAACCTAAATTTCACTCCTCTCTTCTAATCATTGCCTTCTTATCAGAAACTGTAAACGAAAACTGTCACCAAAACTATCAGCATAAGTTTCTTCAGTTTTTAATCCGGTCTGGCTGACTAGTTGGCTTTCCATGTAAGAATCATCCGTCTAGGCTCCGACGCTGGAACTAGAGGGCTGAAAATTAAACCATTACTTTTTAGTATGTCTACAAAAAAAGATTTTTCTCATTTTGGAAAGTTACCCCTCAAAATAGGTTTCAGTGAGGATGGGTCTCAATTTATTATGTAAGTTTATGCTAAATTGTTGCCTTAGATTGTGCCTGGTTATGTCCATCCTTGTTTTTAGAAAATCTAGACTTTTACTGATCCAGCAAAATGTGATAGAATTATCTTGTTTATCTACGTTTTTTCCAAATTTCAATTGATCATCCCCAAACACTGCATGCTGACAAAAGCAGTAGTTGGGTGACAGTTTCTATTGAGAGACTAACCAGCCCTGTCTTTCATTATTTTTTATATATCTATGAGATAAAGTATTGTAAACGATAATTGACAATTTTGACACAATTTTTTTTTCATCCCAGAATATCTCTTATGTGAAGGTGTTTGTAAGATTTATAGTACAACAAGCGTGGGTATATGTAATAATGCATTTAGTAGATTGTCATTCTTAGAAAGTGCTCAATACCATCAGCAGAGCGGTTATAAAATAAGTAAAGATTTTCCAATGGTTCATTACTGATTGTACATACTGTTCTACCTGAAAGTCTTTGTCAAGCAAAACAGAGGGTACAATCTGTAATAAACTATCGAAAAAATCTTTACTCATTATAAATATATATATATATATATGTATATATATATATATATATATATATATATATATATGAAATATATATTTATTTATTCTATTTATTTTGTTTACATACTAATATCGTAAAATGTTACGGTTGTGAAGCTTTATATTGAGATATTCAGATATGATTGAAGCATCCTTCCCTTTATTTGGGTACCTTCCGGGTAAACAAAGGTATTGATTTTTGTGAAATTATTTTAAGCAAACAACAGGATTAAATGAACATCATTTTTTTCGTTATATATATATATATATATATATATATATATATATATATATATATATATATATACATATATATATATATATATATATATATATATATGTATATATATATATGAATTATAAATCGCATTATATTATATAGAAACTTATTAAAGATGATATCCCGTCGTTACACGGTTAATGTATCATTCAATTTAGACAAAGTAATGAAAATGGGAAATCGAACCTGTGACCGATAAGTCAGCCGTTTCAATACAGCAATGCACTTACCATTGTGCTAAACAGCCCACCGGTAATGCAAAGGTCAAATAACTGCTTTCAACTCAAATTCTCATCTCGTTTATTCTCTTCTTAGTTATTTGGCCTTGCAATCCCAATGGCTGTTTAGCACGATGTGAAGTGCATCAGTATGCTGAAAAAGCCACCATATCGGTCGCAGGTTCGATTCCTGTAGCAGCACCATTCTCTTCAATTGTTTATTCTATTTACCTTGTTTAAATTGAGACTTATATTAACCGTGTAACAAGTTTCTATATAATATAACGCGATTTATGACTCCCTCTGTCGGACCAAGTATGTCTGTTTCTAGAATACATATATGTATACATATGTTCCCTTCCTTGAACGTAGTTATCTGCTGAATTTTAATCTGAAATGTATTATTATATAAGATATTTTGTTTGTTTGTTGCTTTCCTGTCACGCTCAAACAGATGCAAAAAAGGACTGGAATACTGAGAATACACCGATACAAAATGGCTGCTGCTCTTTCCCAGCAGCAACCTATTTTGTGTCTGTATGTGCACCTTCGCCGGTATTAAGTGGGTGACTGCTGTTGGAATCAATTTACTACCATTGCTGTAGAATCAATTCAGCTATTTTCTTGGTTTGCACCCCCCCAAAAAAAAAACAGAAATATTAATCGTGTAATAAAACAAATTATATGTTCATGATTTATCCACGCGTAATAATATCATCGTTTATGATGGGTATTATACTTGTTCACCATGTGATGTTCGATCTATGTGATTAGTATTCACCACTGAATCAAGAGCATTAACAAAGAAGGAGATCATGTTTAAAAATATACATGGTGAATATATATATCATGATCTCTGTGGTCCCCAGAGACAAAATCCGACTTTTCTACCCATCTGGAGATTAATGTTAAGGTATCGTAGAAACAGTTAGAAAACTAAAATGGCAATGGGCTGGATATGTTGCAAAAGCAACATAATGATCTTTACGGAGACGTGACTTGAAACCACACGACGACCCATGTCAGTCTGATCGAACGTCACTTTATACATGAAAGCATTTTTAAAAAAAGAAGAAAAAAAATCTCTCACTAAGAAAAATCCATATCAAAATTCATTCACTGCTAAAGCAAACCAAAAAAACAAATAAAAAGCGATTGTCTGTCACGGAAATTCAAAATAAGTAAATAATGTGAGATAGAACATTTTTGAGACGATAAAAAATGTAAAATGGCGAAAACGGAATGAACGTGGTAAACTGTAAAGGATTACAAAAACGGAATGGCAGAACAAGAAAACCTAACAATACGATGAGTGTAGAGATCTCTTTTTATGAACGTCAGAGATTTAAGTGATTGAATTGAATAAAACACGTACATACCTTTACTTACAAAGATATTCTTTGAACAACAATTTATTTTTTCTGAACCCGGATTTGACCCCCAAGATGATTTCAACGGGATGAATGAATGAGTTCTATGTTTGATCTTTGTATTAAGCATGTCACCGATTTTTTTCCCGATTTCGTTCCGTCCCATTATGCAAAACATTGAATTCCGTTCATGTTTTTTAAAGCACTTTCTTTGTTCACCTCTAACTATGAAGTTGAGAGAGGTATATGTATTCAACTTTGTTTGTTTTCCCATAGAGGGCCGGATTGAGGCATTCAGGGGCCCTGGACATTGATAAGATCAGGGTCTCATTAATGTTCTGAAATGTATATTGAATCACCGTAGCCCCACGAACTACCTACCCGACTACCCAGCCCTGTGGGCTACAGATTCTTCTCTCTGTGTGTGTGTGTGTGTGTGTATCTGGGCGCCCTTGGTCACATTTCCAGGGCGACAACCTTGGATACTTGTATGAAGGCACCGCTAGACACCATCTAAAAATTCCTATTTTTGTTTTTTCAAAAAAAGCTTCTTTTGAGACATTTTGGGACGAATAATGCCCGAATCTTGCGTAGGTATTTTCTAGATAATTTTAGATGAAAGATCCTTTTTATTTCTTTTTAAAGATAATTCTAGATAAAATATCTTTATTAGTGCATAAGATGATATTAGATAATTTTTCAGATAATTAGTTCTGGTACACACGTGGGCTATGTTGATTCATTTACGCAAGGTACAGAAATATTATTATTATCTTATAATATTCAAATTTCTTAAACGGTTCGAAATATACTTTTAGTAGGCACCAAATTTTCGTAGGCCCAAGGTACTGTGCCGATTGTGCCTAATTGATAATACGACTTAGGGTCCACACAATATTTCTTGAAGTTCTCAATGAATTTCAAAGGCATTTCGTGAAAAGGAGGTGCTGATCTAAACTTTCCGATGCTGGAACTGACATAACACTCGCTATTTCCTGAATATTTTCTCAATATCAAACAAATAAAAAAAAACCTTTTTTTTTTTAAGTGACAAATATTAACTGGGGAGGGTAGCAGCCTTTTGGGAGTTTAGGGAATGTATATTATCTCGTTCATATATCTTGGATTTTTCTTTTGTACAAGGGGTGCGGAAGCAACACTCTGGTGGGCTCTAGTAGCTACTGCACCCATAGTGCCAGGGGAAAATCTCTAAAAATTTGAGGACGAGCCCAGGGAGTCAATCTCGACTGGAAGATATGTTCTTCATTTTGCAGGGGAAAAGCTAAAAAAAAAAAAAGAAAAGAAAAGAAAAGCTAATTAAAGTGATAGATTTAGATTTCAGGGGGAGTAAGTAAAGATTTGCACATTTCAAATTGTTTCCTTTATTTTTCATTTTTGAACATTTTCATTGGGTTTTAAGTTAGTTTACAGCTTTGGCAGAAGTAAGCGCTCTCTGAGTGCTCTCTAGTTTAACTTTCTTTCATTCAAATTATCGTTTTTTTCAATTCAATCATTTTCTTCTTCATGACGATCTCGCTTCTTTTTCCTTTCTTTCTCCCCTTTTTACTGACTCATTTTCTTTTTTCTCTCTTTCTTCCTATTTGGAATTGAATTATCGGTTCTCTCTCTCTCTCTCTCTCTCTCTCTCTCTCTCTCTCTCTCTCTCTCCTTCATTTTCTTCATGCCTCTGTGATGATCCGTATTTTTTTTCTTTTTTCCTTTCTTTCTTTTATTTTTTCTTTCTTCTGACTTCTCATTTGTCGTTTTCATTCATTTGTTTTCTTCTTCTTCTCTGATGATCTCTCTTTTTTACCTTTCTTTCTTTCCCACTTTCTTTCTTTCTCTTTGTCTTTCTTCTTTTTTCTTTTTTTCTTTCTTCTGAATTCTTTGTCCTCTTTCCCCTTCATTTTTCTTGTTTCTCGTCTTCCATATTTGTACAGGAATGTTCTTTCAAAATCCCCGATATTCAATAAATATCCTTTCGGCACCCCCAACCCCACAATATACACGACTGCAACCGATTTTTTTCCTTTAATCTTCAAAACTTTTTCTTTTCTTATTTTCTTTCTTTTGTCATTTGAATTTTCTTCATTCAGAAATACCTTTGACATGTTTCCCCTCCATTACTCGTTCAATACTGTCACGTTTTCTTTCGTTTTGTATTTTTAATTCATCCATTGAATGACCGTAGCCTTCAAATATGGCAAAAGTTCTCCCCTTTTCATTTATAGATGCTTCTTTTTGTTTGTTTGTGTTTTTTGAATCACTTTCCTGGTCATACCAGTTGTCTACAGAGCACTCTACTATACTCTAAAAATGTTTTATTTTCATTTTTGGAAAAAGATATTATTTTCTACCTTTGGAGAGAAGGTCACTTAAGCAGGTTTATAAACTCCATCTCGATTGTCCAGAGTAATTGAAAACAGTCATGGAGGCTAATCCAGAAACAGACGTCTGGAGCAAAGCCAAGGAGTCATCCTCATAACAGTAAAAAGACATCTGACCATAGGTCAGTGATAAGAACAAAATTCTGAAGAACGTACGCCATGCTTTCACCAATGATCGACAACTTGCACGGGTTGACACTTGCTGCAGTTTACTTGATCGTTTGAAAGAAAAGGTCCTTTTTATCGATTGATGCTATGATTGTTCAATTATTGACTGTGATGGTAGGTTTTCTTCAATCATTCATTTTAAAGTTCAGGTCGCAAATCGTCATTCGACAGAAAAAAGTATTGAGTGTAGCCGTGGAGGCTCACCCAGAATTAAACTCACGGGTGTTGGAAGTAAAGCTGGGGGTTGCCTACCTAGAATTAAACTCTCAGGTGTTGGGAGCAAAGCTGGGGATTGCCCACCCAGAATTAAACTCTCAAGTGTTGGGAGCAAAGCCGGGGGTTGCCTACCCAGAATTAAACTCTCGGGCGTTGGGAGCGAAGCCGGGGGTTGCCTACCCAGAATTAAACTCTCGGGCGTTGGGAGCGAAGCCGGGGGTTGCCTACCAAGGATTAAACTCTCGGGTGTTGAGAGCAAAGCTGGGGGTTGCCAACCCAGTATTAAATTCTCAGGTGTTGGGCGCTAAGCTAGGGGTAGCCCGAACAACAGTCGGCACACATTGGCAAAGTGTAAATCTATAAGCTGGTATGCCATGATTTGACAGGTTGCATAGAACGATACTTGCTGCATTTTCTTCGTTCATTCAAAAGAAAAGATCTCCTTCTGTATTGTTTGTTTACTGTTGATGGAAAAAAAGTGTTTTCTTTATGAGAATCGTGAATCTGGTTTTCTTTCAATAAACTCTCCCCTTCCCCCTCTAATTTCCTGACCCCCATCCCAAATCTTCACCTCCAAGAGATCTTTTAGTTTATGCTGCAACAGAGTGAATTAAAGTGTGAATTTCACTCTATTTATTTAAGCTGACCTTTTTCCTGTTCACTATCTTTATGGTTTATTCGAGTGATGTCAAATCAAAGATCGAATAATGCGAATTCGAACAATTTTGTTGTGTGAGTTCGAATTTGACGTTAAGCGGTGGTGACTGCTCACAATATCAACCAAATATGTTGCCAGAGAACTGTCAACGAAAGAATACCTTAACCTTGGTTCCCAAAATTTCGAAATGAATACGAGAGCCTTCAAGATGGGTGGGTCGTGGATGTACTTCTATGGTTAAAGACATTCAATTTAGGGTCATTACCCAGATGGACCTGCACCATACATGTCGAAGGGTTGCAGAGGAACTAAAAGTTGACCATTCAACAGCTGTTAGACATTTGCACCAAATTGGAAAAAAAGATCGATAAATGAGTCCTGAGCTGAACAAATTGAAAAAAAATGCCATGTCATGCGACTGTTCCTTGCAGAAATTGAACGAACTTGGCTCCAAAACTCAATCTTACCCAGCTTAATAAGCAGACCTCTCTCTGACCGACTACCACTTTTCCAAACATTTTGATCACTTCCCTCAAAGTAAAGTTTTCCAACAACCAAGAAGAAGTTTAAACGCTGTTGCTTCCGGAACTCTTGAATCCTATGCATCTAAATAAAAAAGCCCCTAAACAGGGTCGTCCAATAAACGAGATACAAAACTAGTTACCTTGAAATTCTACTTAAAATACTGCTTGATCGATTCCATAACCTGCAGAGTCCTTACCTTATAAAAAGATATTCAAGGTATCGGTATTTTAAACATCAGACAATCAGATATACAGACACAGCAATTTTGTTAACGAAGATTGTGGCTGAACGCCGAAGGAGAGAAAATTCACCAGTGTCGGCTAAGTTAAATACCACTTTTCCTTCAGTGGTTGTTGGTCTTTAAAGCCTTCTACAAATAACTACCGTGTTTATTCTCAGGATTTTTACTACTAGACTGCAAATACAAATAAACTATAATCTCCTAATCCATTAGAGTCTTTCGTAATGGTGACTGAGAGAGGGTTACATAAGTCTCGAAAATAAGCCGCTTTAGTGTATATAAAATCCAATTCACGATAGTCACCTATGGAGCTGAAACATGGAAACTGACACAAAAATTGACCCTCAAACTGAGAACCATACAACGTTCACGGGACAGAACCATACTCTACGCTACATGGAGTGTATTAGTATATAGATTTATTTAGTAAATTAGTGGATTAGAGGGGAAAGTGGGAGTCACAGATATTATAGAATCGATTAGAAAACTCAAATGGAAGTGGGCTGGCCATGTAACAAGAATGTCGGGCAACTGGTAGACATTGAGGTTCACAATGTTGATCCCAAGAAATCATATGCAGAAGTGTAGCTTCCCCCCCCCCCAAAAAAAAACACACAATTGCATGACAAACTAGACAAGTTCGGATAATATTGGCTCCACGATAGAAGGTCTACCGAAAGTTGGGAAAGCTGTTTGTCCAACAAAGGACGACTTAAGGTTGTGGCTGCTGCTGCTGCTGCTGCTGATGATGATGATGATGGTACACACATTTTTGTTTTACACAAACAATCTTTGTTTGCTCACCTACAAAGACTTTGTAAAACTCTTTCAAAACGTATTGAAACGTTGATTTTAGTTGTGCCAAACTGGGCCAAGTTTAATAAATTGGGAGAGGTTAATGATTTAACCTGGTAGAAATTCATTATATATCTTCATCATAACATTTCATTTCATTTAATACGGGTAAGTTTAGTTTTTACACAAATCAAAGGCTCGAATTTTTCAATAACCTTTGTATAACTCAACCAATTCTAATAGAATCCATGCTTTCTTGTCGAGACTTTTATTGTGACAAACCTTTTCCAATTATAATGGAAATTTCCCTGAAACACACTAGATATAAATTTGTAGGGATTTTTTTCCTTCAAATTTGATATTATGCATTGTACACCTAAAGTGTAGGCAAGAATTTCTCCAATTTTCAACGCATAACAAGTGTTGGAAATGAAAAAGATTTCGAAAGTAAGACACAATGATTTTTCTTCCAAAATGAATCATGTCTCTGTTATGCTGTTGATTAGTGTGTTCACTTGGTGGTAAAGAGATTGGTGGTTCGAATCCATCCGGGATTTGCTTCATTTCTTTTCAAACAAAAGTACTTATGTTCGAGGACATCAAATGTATACATTAATATTAAAGAAAACAGGACCAATAAAAAAGAAAAGGCATTCATGCGCAATGTGTTGATGTAATTTTAAAATCTCAGAAATACCGAACAAGGATATTATAACATAGAATAGCAAAAAAAAAATATTAATGCAGTGGCAAAATTGAACTATCTTTATTCAAGAAAGTTTAGTTAGATGTGGGTAACATGCTACTACCATAAATAGCTATATTGTACCACTGCATTAATACTTTTTTGTCAATTTCATATAAAAATATTTGATATTTTTCAAGTTTCTTAAAACGACGCTGATACATTTGGCCGGCACGAATTTTTTCTTAATTTATAACATTACATATAAGAAAATACTGTTACACGTTCTTAGCTGTTAATTTATACACACACACACACACATATATATGTACATATATATATTAGGAAGTGGACATTTTGGTTCGATAGAATGAAATACAAATTGCGTTTTATTGTATAGAAACTGATCCGAAATGATCTTCTGTTATTACACGGTTAATACATCATTCAATTTAGACGATGTAAATTTAATAAACAATTAAAGCAAATGGGGTTGCTGCAGGAATCGAACCTGCTACCGTTATGTAGCAGCTTCAACGTAGCTATGCACTTACCATTGTGTTATGCAGCTTTTGCCTTATCAGCGGGCTGTTTAGCTACCACTACCGTGGCCTTATGTCAAACGCAGCTAAACTTTGTAAATATCAAGAATATTCTGCTTCATTTTTAAAATGTATGTACACCTTAGTTAAGTTAGCTTGATATTTCGTGTTTAAAGCTGCAAAGCTTCCTAGACTATATATATATATATATATATATATATATATATATATATACACACACACACACACACACACACACACACATACATACCTAGTTTGAAAAAGAATTTCCGTCTGAGACGTTGATATTCGAGATTCTTCTTTGTTCAAGCGCACTATGCACACGTTCACCCTGGTAAATATACCTCAAAAAGTAACCAACACAGCTTGATACATTTTTTATGCAAATGGTCAAGTTCAGTCATACATAACATCGTGAACAAACATTGTGAATAGATATATTCTAAAAAGCTTTACAGCTTTAAACTTCAGTTACCCATTTCCCAATATCTGTCAATGCTATTTACGTAATTTTCAAAAGTGATTTTTTTCTTTGTTTCCCTCCTACCTTGTTATTATTGTACGATATATATATATATATATATATATATTTTTATAATTGTGTCATCCAGAGACAGCTGTTTTGATGTATTGCATCTCTTCAGCGTGGCTATAGACTTTCCATTAACCCATCCAGAACCGCAAAGCAGGACTGAAACCTTCGCTTCAGATCTAGGAGACCGATATCCTACCCCTGAGCTACGGAAGTGGACGGTCAGTAAGTCTGAATTTAAGCGGTATATTTATTTACACATAAATCCCCCCTCCACCAGAATGATATATATATATATATGGTACGGATCTGGCCAGCAGTATAGCATAATATAATAACGTATTAATAATATAAAGCAACGTTTGATATGTGATGGATTTATTTCATAGAGTGCTCGATACATTCAGCTTTATACTATGAAAGTCAAGTAGCTCTACTTTAAATCAACTTGAAAACAAACTTCCAAATAAGGTTGCTGGAGAAGACCGAAGAGCTTATCGGACGCATGAGGTGGAAAACCTTTTCTTTTCACCAACCAACCCAAGACACAAAATAATAACAAAGAATACCACGGCTTTAAAACCCAGAAAAAGCCCACCCTACAACAAACTTCTTGTTAATTTCAAAAAAGACCTACTCACAACCATCACCAACATCAAATTCAGAAAATACATCAACCCACACCAGGAAAAATCAATACAAGAAATACAACATGTACAAAAAATCTAACAAAATATTCATAAAAGGGGACAAAAGTAACAACATATGCGGGATGAATCTCCAAACTTACAATAAACACTTCACCAACAACAATACCCCAAACTACATAAAATTAGACTTACAAACTAATAACCTAGAAACTAGTATAGATATAGAAAGCAAAAGAATAACAGATAGATTAAACATAAGTAACAGATTAGGTAAATTACAAAACAAGGATGTTTACATTCTCATGAAAGATCACAAACACGATTTTAATTATAAACCTACAACTAGGCTCATTAATCCGACAAAAACACAGATATGTAGAATTAGTAAGTTTAACCAGTGGTTAGGAACATATGATGCCATCGCTTGGTTTAATGATATAGGAAACTAAAAAATGTGCAGCTTCATACAGTTCGACATCATGGATTTTTACCCATCCATATCCAAAGGCATATTCGAGGAGGCCATGGAATTTGCTAAAACCTATACCAACATAAGTGACAGGGGCATGGAAATAATTACACTCTGCAGACGTAAGGCACTGTTCCACAATCAAGAACAATGGACGAAAAAAACCAACGTCTGTGGATTCGATGTCTCCATGGGCAGCCTCGATTCAGCTGAGATGTCGGACCTTAGAGGTTTGTACATTTTGTATCATCTTACCTGCAAAATAGACTCTATGAATATAGGATTGTACCGGGATGATGGATTAGTAATCGTAGAGAATTGTAACGCACATTCTGAGGCTACAACAACTCGTTTATTGAATCAACATCCACTTCGAAACTAAGAAATGCAGCTGAAAGACATTTTTCTTTTCAAAAGTATTGACCCCTTCATTTGTAAATAGATTCGACTGAAAAATGTGTGTTGAAGATAAATTGTAACTGCTGATTTCGGATATGCTCCCTGAAACCTGAATTAAAAAAAAAAAATTGAAACTAGCAAATTTCTGTGAGGTTTGAAGGGCAACCGATTTGAACGTCTATAAAAATTGAAAGAAGATTTTTACGACGGAGTTTGGAACAGGTCCGCCAATTCTATTTTCCTAGGATCTAAATGCTCGGCTATTGCACGGCCAAGACTTCGGCACTAAGAATTGCTGCCAAAAAAGTTTTCTTAATGCATTGAATCCTCTCTCACGTGTGAGTAGGTTCAAATACAGGATGAAAAAGCCGTTCCTCATATGATGCTGATTCAAAACATACACATAGTTTTATTTTATAAATCTAACTCTTATAGTTTTTGAGAAAGTTTTTTTTTTTGAGATAAAGAAAGAACAAGAAAAAGGATTCTTCAGCAGACTTGTTTTCATATATTTAAATGATTCCACATGTTAAAATATTATGGCTTGTGTAGAATCCCAGATAAAAGAAAAGAAAAAAAAATACAGATAGACTCGTTTAGTTGAGAGCGAATGCAGACCCCGAAGAAAATGACAATTTTGATTTTGCAAAGACTTAAAATGTATTCTGTAGAGAGATTGGGACCTGTTTGTTTATCTCCTGTGATGTGTATTATAAAGGTATTAAAATAATCACATTTTAGCAGAGCGTGAATGCTACCGGGCACAGAATAGACCCCCCCCCCCAACCTTATTTGAAAGGGGGGGTCTTCAATATCTAACTTGATAAAATCTTACCCTGGAGTCCGATCAGTAACCACGGATAATTTGGTTGCCATACATATAGCTGTTCATCTATTTTGCAGAAAAAAAAACAACATTAGATCAATAAAAACGAATAGATAAAAGCTTAAGAAAAGCGAAAATAAAAAAAAACTTTCAATGATCTTAAAGAATCAGATTTATCAAACGTTCAATAATTGATCGTAAATTCTACTTGTACAACGGTTGAAATGTGACTTTTTCATTTGAAAGGGAAATGTTCAATATTTGATTTGATGAAATCTTAAACTGGAATCTGATCAAAAACCACGGATTATTTGGTGGCCATGGATCTAGCCGTTCATCTGTTTTTCAACTTTCTTGACCTTTTTTTTTTCTGAAATTTGGTTATAAAGTAGACCTGGCTCTTTGTTTATATTTTATGTGCAATTAAAATTGAATAAGTTCTTTATTTTGAATACATATTCCAATGAAATTTTGCATGAAGTTTGGGGATGTATGAAAACTTTGGTAAGGTGAATTATGGGCGATCCTATTTTTTGTTTACGTTTTATAAACAAAATATGCTTGGGGTTAAATGAAATAGGACTTTGGTTCTAAGTAGGAAACATTTTCAAACCTTGGTCGATTTTGCTGAAATCAGGTTAGAATCTTGGAGAAAATTCCGGAATCATAAAATGGTTTGTTATGGCCAGTCCGATTGTTTTTTTATGTTTTTATTTGATTTATCATACTTTAATAAAACTTCGTATGAATGTGGGGACATATTGACTCTTAGGTATAGTGAGTCACGTATGATCTGATTGTTTGTTTACGTTTCATGATGAAAAAAAAACCCAAACATGTTTTTGGTTCAAAATGGGTAAAATTTCCAATTCCTGATTGATTTGGCTAAAATTAGGCTGAAATGTTGGGTAAACCCACGGAAATGATTTTAAAAAATGGTTAGGCATGGCTTGAAATTAACAAATCAACAACAAAACCGATATCAATATAAATTATAGTCAATCGGAATCGATTGATATCAATTTTGTGCCAGTAAGTCCTGAAAAGAAAGTAATGATCTATCGATATATATATATATATATATATATATATATATATATATATATATATATATATATATATATATAAATACATATATATATATGTATATGTATATATATATATATATATGCACTCCTGATAAAAAATTCAAGACCACTTGAAAATTTTTTAAAAGAAACTTTTCTTAATGATAGATTTTAAACTTTTCCCATTTAGGGTTATCAATCCAACAATCTAAAAGGTTATGGAAATAAAAAGCTACATTCCAAACATTTTATTCAGAAATTGACATTTTTATAAAATAAGACGTTTTACACTTGATCAAAATTATAAGACCAGAGACAAAAATTCTACGAAATTGTACGAAGAATGTACGAAAACATTCAACAAACAAATTAAAAATGAGTTCTACCTGGTTTTAATGACTTCAAAAATTCTTTCATGCATGCTAGGAATTAGCATTTCCTTTAAGATGCGGAGGATGTTGCTCCAGCTTCTGAAGATGGCTTCACGAATTTCATTTTTTGTTAAATATTGTTTTCCATTTCAATAAGCATCTCTTGCCATCCATCCCCAAACATTTTCAATTGGGTTCATGTCCGGTGAGGATGCATGATGTCTCAAGAGATGGATCCCATTTTCTTGTAGAAAGGTCAAGGTCCGTTGTGAAGCGTTGATTGCAGCATAACCATTTGGAATAACCATTCATCCCCACACAAAAGATGACCCTCTGATACTTTTTGTAACATGCTAACATAACCAACCACTGTCTGACGACCCTGCACCACCTGGAGCTCCATCGTCCCTCTGTAAGTAAAGGCACCCCATACCATTAGGGACCCTCCACCACTACGATGTGTAGAGAAACTTTGAGGAGGCATGTTTTTGTGATGCCAATATCGTTGGAAGCCATCAGAACCATCTAGATTGAATTTTTTCTCATCAGAAAACAGGACTTTCTTCCACTTCTCAACGTGCCATGTTTGGTATTCACGACCAAACCTTGAACGGTCCACCTTGTGACGTGGAAGCAGCCTAGGAATTTGTTTACAGTTTTTATTTACCATTTCTTTTTGTCGTAAGTGTCGTCTGATGGTTACTGGACTTCAATCAGCATCTGTGACCGCCTTAATTTGACTAGAAGAAAGTCCCCTGTCTTTCCCAACAACCCGTCTTATTCTCTTACTTGATACAAGGGAGGTTGGGGGGGGGGCTTACCGGTGGATTTTGATTTCCCATAATTCTCACTGTCCTTTAGAAAATTGCAAATCACAGTTTTACTACGATTTACTTTAGCTGCGATCGCTCGTTGCGACAAACTTTGCTTCTGGAAATCCAGAGTTCGAGTACGCTCAACTCCAGTAAGTTTGGTTGCTTCAGACTGAGTGACACCTTTAGGCAGTGATTGCTAATCTCTAACTGGACTCAAAACATTAGAATTATCCTAGATCTAACAATTTATGACCCTAGTCTTTTAATTTTGATCAAGTGTAAAACACCCTATTTTATAAAAATGTCTGTTTCTGAATGAAATGTTTGGAATGTAGCTTTTTGTTTCTATAACCTTTAGATTGTAGGACTGATAACCTTAAGTGGGATATATATATATATATATATATATATATATATATATATATATATATATATATATATATATATATAGTTAGAAAACTTTTACAATACATTTTTGTATCACTTCAGTCACCCATTTCCCAATATCTTTCAATGCAATTTATGTAATCATCAAGAGATTTTTTCTTTGTTTCCCTTAAACTTTGTTATCAGTGTACGATATATATATATATATACATGCACACATACATATATATATATATATATATATATATATATATATATATATATATATATGTACATATAATTATTGTGTCATCCACAATGATATATATATATATATATATATATGTATTTAGACAGCAATTCTTCTTTTATACAGGGTTCAGTAAACAGTTTTAATATTTTTGTCGGTAAGACCTTGTAAGCTCCTCAAATTTTTGGATGTTTTCCCTAATAGCCAATTGGAAGGAATTTGTAAATATTCAGAAATTCATGTTGTATTTATCGTTTTTTAATCTTTCGACCATCGTCAATATCCTTCAAGTCTGGGTCTTAAGTTGGACGGCTTTGTTGGCCCCAGTTTTTGAATTTTTACAGTTTTTTTGATCATCAATTTACATCTGCTTCATTTCAAGTTAAAGTGAATTGTGGATCTGTTTAATTCATCATTTGAAGTAATATTTTGTAATATCTGTAAAAAAATATATGAATTATTTCATAATATCTATAATTGTTATAATTATTATTCAGTAATAACTGTAATTGATATATGTATTATTTTGCAATATATATAATTGATATATGTATTGTTTTTTAACATCTTTAATTGATGTATGTATTATTTTATTATATCTGTTGTTGATATCTGTATTATTTTGTTATAACTCTAATTCATACATATATTTTTTGTAACATCTATAATTGATAAAAATATTTTTTGTAAAACCTGTAATTAATATGTGTGTTTTTGTCATATCTGTAATTGATATTTGTATTATTTTGTAAAATCTGTACTTAATATATGTATTTTTTTCAATACTCATAAATGATATATATATATATATATCATTTTGTAATACCTAAAGTTAATATATGTATTTTATGTAATATCTGTAATTTATATATATCATTTTTGATACTTGTAATTGATATTTGTATCATTTTAAAATATCTATGATTGATATAAGTTTTATATAGTAATATCTGCAATTAATGTATTATTTTGTAATATCAATATTTGACCTATGGATTATTTTGTAATATACATAATTGATATATATATATATATATATACATATATATATGTATATTAATTGTAATCTAATTGATATATGTATTTTTTGAAACATCTGTATTCGATATATATGTAATTTTGTAATACTTGTAAAAGATATATGTATTATTTGGTAATATCTGTAAATAATATGCGATTTTTTTGTGATATCAGAAAGTGATATATGTATTATTTTCTAATATCTGTGATTGGTATCTGCATTTTCTTGTAATAACGGCGGTTGATATATATATATATTTTTTTGTCATACCTGTGATTAATATGTTGATTATTTTGTAAAATCTGTAATTAATATAAGTATTATTTTGTAATACCTATAATTGATATGTTTATTAATTTACGATATCTACCATAGATATTTGTATAATATAGTAATATCTGCGATTGATGTATGTATTTTTTATATCAATAATTGATATCTATTCTCTGTAAAGATATATATATATATATATATATATATATATATATATATATATATATATATATATATATATATATATATAATGTGTAATTTAGAGAGTGAGACGGACTCGGAAGTGAAGTTTCTGGTGGTAAGGTTTATTAATCCTTATAAGTCAATAGTCCATACATATTTCGGGATTCTTTCCATCATCAGTGGTGTGTGCTGTGTGAGTGTGTATTAAAATGTACCATGTGGAACCAGAGTCCACTGCCAGGGGCTATACATTGTGGGTAAGTTTTGTTGTCAGGGCTACTAGAAGCCTCCTGCTGAATGGAAGAATGACCAGCAGGTATCAGGACTTTGGTAAAGTAGCAGCAGTTGGTCTTGGGGAGGGCAGAGTGTGTCAAGGTAGGGGGTAGTGATGTGGAGTTAGATTTTTTGATATGTTTGGGGTAGTGTAGAAGGAGGGGTGGTTAGGTCAAGGAGGTACATAGGTATCAACCTTAAAAGTTACTGAAAATGTTTTGGCTATGATTTGGACGGGGGTTATAACAGGCTAAGGTAAAGTTTTTCCTATGGGTCTAGGTGACTTTGAAGCTTCCATTATTGAATGTGTCTTAGATGTGGGTGTGAGGATATTAATGATAGGAGTTGTGTATATTAGGGTTCTATGTGGTGAGGGTTGTTCAGTTTAGTGTTTAATCCATTAGGATATAGGGTTTTAAGTTTGTTGATCCACATGTCTTCGTGTTTCTCTAGAACTTTAGTTATGTCATTTGGAGTAGTTTTTTCTATTTTTTCTATGGTGGTGAAGCTAGCGTCAGTGGCAAAATTGTGGTTAGGTGTGCGAAAGTGTAGTTCTACGGGAAGTGGGCTAGGATTATTTTTTGACTTGATCCTATGTCTATAATTGTTGAGTCTAATATCAAATTGCCACTCGGACTTGCCTATGTACTGTAACTTACATCTATTGCACTCTAGAAGGTATATAATGTTCTTACTGCGGCAGTTGCTATTGTGATATATGTGGTAACTCTCTTTTCTGGTAGTGCTTGTGAATGTGTTGGTGTACTTGAGGTGGTTGCAACATAGACTGTTTTTTTATGTTGCAGGGTGTGCAAAATTTAATTTTTCTAGGTGTATTTTTGTGTACGACTTTATTGTTAACGATATTATTGCTACTGATCATGTCTCTGATGTTTTGGGGTCTGCGGTAGAAGATAACACATGGGTCTGTGAATGTTTCTTTTGGATCTATTTTGATCGTGAGAATGTTCCATCTATTATTGATGATGTGTGCTAAGGGTGGGAGTGTGTTGTTGAAGGTTGTTATAAGGGGTATGCAGTTAGGTTTGTTATTGTGGGACAGTATAAGTGTTTCATCTCTGGGTATTCCAGTCGCTTTTTTTATTTGTTTTTTTGTGTCGTATTTCAGATATTGATAAGCACTTACAGACATTTTATTCAATAAAAAAATGATGAATATATACTTAGCTATGAAATATAGATATAATCCATGAAAACGTTTCCAAATATGGTCAAGCTTATTTCCATACAATCGGTAAACGTTATCACTATGACAACCGAACGTCATCTTAATATTCTGCCGTATCGGAAGAAAACTGTGCAAAATTCTTGTTTTATCAACAATACTATAAAGATTTCTTTCGTTTACTATTAAGATTTCATTGAACCTAGTTTTTGTCTTTTCAAAACAAATTCAATAGCAGTTAACAAAAATCAACCGAATATATCATATCAAGAAAAACGGTCCAACATGAGCAACAAAACAAGCCAGCCAACTGAACCATCTGCAGCATCAAAAACAGTCAAAGTGGCCATTACCCCCTTCATCATAGAGGTGGGTAAGGACCCACCGATCGCTATGAATCCTCTAACGTGTACGCTGGATATTGAGAGACCGTTGCCAGGCGTAGAGGGAGCCTCAACATCCGTTGGTACTGTCCTACCGATGGAAGAGGCTCCGTCTCATCTGGTGAACATCGGTCAACAATTACCCAGGATTGAGGAAGCCTCAACACCTACCATAGCGGAAGCTGATCAGGTTCATCTTCCTGGACCAATATTTCCTGGCAATGTTTCAGCAGTGGACAAAAATTTTAGGATGAAACGAAAGGTGTTCAATCTTCAACTTTTCTTGGCGTTGGTGTTTGCCATTACATTTGCATTCACTATAATTTTGGCCATTGCAGCTACTCCATATGCCCTGATTAGTGGCATTATAAGTATGATAGCTATGTATTGGTGTGTTGGCTTATCTTTCACTCCATCATTGAACTGAGGGAGTGCTTGAGTTTTTTCTGAAAATTGTGAATCTTGACTTGAAAATACGGATGTTTGTTTTTTTGAGCGTGTCGATGTTGTGATAAAAATGGAATTGTCAATGATGTCTATTATATATGTCTCTTTTTTTGCCTTTGAAATTAGGATCATGTTTTCGAGAAGCCTGCCGTATTGAACCTGGCAATATTCCGTGGGAGTTTATTGCGTTTTCAGGAAGCCTGTCAGATTAAAACTGACAATGGTCTCCTCATTAACTTTTCTGTCTTGGCGGGGAAGCCAATGGAATTGAATGAATAGTCCGTGAGACTTTATTTCGTTTTGGGGAACCTGTGACACTGATATTCAGGATGGTCTCTTCAAGACTCTTTTCGTTTTCGGAAGGAAGCCAGTGAAATTGAACCTGAAAATAGTCTGTGAGACTTATTTTGTTTCCAGGAAGCCTTTAAGACTGATATTTACAATGGTCTCTCCGAGATTCTTTTCGTTTTCGGGAGGAAGCCAGTGAAATTGAACCTGAAAAAAATCTGTGAGATTTTATTATGTTTCCAGGAAGCCTTTAAGACTGATATTCACAATGGTTTCTCGGAGACTTCTTTCGTTTCTGGGAGTGAAATTGAAAGCCAGGGAAATTAAACCTAGTGTTGATCACAGGGATAAAACTAACCTGTCTCACAAAAGCGTAAAGCTAACTCATGTTCCTGTCAGTGAGTGAACAATCCAACGCTTGGTGAATTCTGCTTTGCAATGATTAGAGGAGCCGACATCGAAGGATCAAAAATCAACGTCGTTACGAACACTTGGCCGCCACAAGCTAAATATCCCCGTTGTAACTTTTCTGACACCTCTTGGCAGAATTGAGCCAGGCCTAAAATGGTCTAAACAGAGCTCTTCAGCTTGGAAACCAATGTTTTTAAAGTTTCTTCAGAAATTTTCAGTGGAAATCTAAATGGCAATGGGCTTGTCATGTTGCAAGAATGGCACACTCCCGATGGACATCACGATTTGCCCCATGGATCTCCAGAGATCACATACACAACCGAAGGAGGCTGGCAGAATAGAAGATGAAGTGACGAACTAGAGAAATTCAGAAACTATTGACTTCGCCACACCAATGATAGACAGGAGTAGCGAATCCAGGGAGTAATGTTTTCATCCAACCACGGACAATAAGAGAAATGAAAATATCATTTCATCAAAAATCACTTCCCAATGACTCTTTGGTATTTATTAGATATTGAATTACTAAACTATCTTACGATACTCAAATAAAATTCACAAGCAATTTTCTTTATTTCTTTTTAACAATCCTTTATAATCATTGTACAATGATTTAGAAGCGTATATTTCGAAAACAAAATTCAACTTTGAATCTTCCCCCCTACCTCCAAATGTAAGAATAAGAGGGAATAATGGATGAGATCTGCGTTTAGCCTTTTCCCTGGAGTTTGACCCCGATTCAAAGTTGTTTTGTTTCCTACAAGAGTTCAAAGATAAGTCAGTGTTTCATCAGTCAATGATGAACCACGACTCCACCCAACATACACCGTCAGGCTGAGTTTACGCTTCTACGACAGGGAATCCCATTTCGGGCTTTCTCAAGGCCGTGGTGACCTTAAAACAATAATAAAAATGAATGAAAAATCTAAGTTCTGAAAGATATGGTGCAAAAATATTGGAAATTACCAAATTAGTAAAATTGTTTCCTTCTTCTTCTTCTCCATTTTTTTCTTCCTCTCCTTCTTCTTCTTCTTCTTTTCCTTCTTCTTCTTCACCACCATCATCATCATCATCATTTGTTAAATCATCCACGTTAAATTGTTAAAATCACACTGGAAGTGGTCAAATGTGTCCCCATTCGCAGTCCCAGCGAGCAGCCGATGCCCTTATGTGCTCTGGGGGTGGGTGAGTTGACACTAAAATTTGCACACAAACTGGCCGTGCAGACAGAATTGAGTGACCGGTGTTGCTAACTCTAATTCCTTATCTATAGCTGAAAATTTTATCTAGGTATTTCATAGCTTTTCAGGTATATACTATTTTAACGCCCATTTATCAAATAAAGTAACTCTATGCTAAGACTGCAAGAGAAATTATCTTAGAGAAGAGAAGAATTTCTTTCATTAAACTAATGTGATTTCATTGTCCCTAAGCAAGCCTAAAAGGGTATGAATAGAGCTTTTTGACTTCAGACCCACTCTTTTAAAGGTCTTTAACAACTTTCTTGAATGCAGTAATAATATAAAAGTTTTTAAAAAAACCCAACAGCAAAGATATCTTTAGATGAATATCTAAATATTCACTGACATATTGATAATAGCTAGAAAGGTTTTTGAATTATCAAAATATCCAAACAGCCCAACAAATATCGAGACGTGGATGAAAGATAGTGAAAGTGAAGAGAAAAAGTTGTCGTCAACAAGGGTACCTCGGAAATACTCTTGATCACTTATCTCCCTTACAAGCTATTTGAACCTTTCAAATCCTAAGCGTTTAACATAACGAGAAAAACAAGAGATTCTCTTGAAAAGCAGCCACGTTATAGAGACGAGTTTGGTGTGGAATGAGATTATTAATAATAGAAAAAAACAAGTTGTTTCCAATTGATTTCCCAGTTCATTCCCGTTAGAACGTCCGAAAGAGGAACGAATAATGAGTGAAATGAAAAATCAAAAAATAGAAACCAGATAAGAATTCGGTTTGAAAGCAGTTATTTAGCCTTTGCCTAACCAGCGGGCTGTTTAGCCTAATGGTAAGTGTGTGGCTACGTAGAAGAAGCCATTTGTTGCTAAGAGGTTCGATGGAAATTATACACGGAGCCTATTTAACTTTGAAGATGAATATTTACAAGGTTTTTAACAATTGTTCCGAACGTAGAAATGATATATAATTGAATTTTCCATGTGTAAAAAAGCAAGCCTGAAAAGGTATAAACGGAGCCTTGTTAGCTCCAGAGCGAATATTATCAACTATTAATATTCTAATACAAACAAAAATAGCAATGGGCAGGATATGTTGCAGCAATGGTACACATCAAACACACATTATGATCCACATTAGGGTTCACCAGAGGAAACATGCGCTACTGAGGGAGTCCGGCACAATACAACATGGAGAGACGAACCAGACATATTCAGAAAGATAATGATGATACCATTATCGATTCTTTTCTTTTTTTAATCATTACTTTATTGGGACTTTTAAAAGAGAACTATCGTTAATATTTACTTTATCACAATAATATTTCAATAGTATGATTTGGATAAATGAAACTATTATTTTATTAAAAAACCACTTCCCTATGACAGTTCATTATCTTATTAGATATTGAACTACTAAACTAATCTACAATACTCAATGCTTAATAAACATCGTACAATGATTTAGAAGTGAATATTTCGACAAATTTCAACTATGAATCTCCCCCTCCACATTTTTATAATAATAAAGAATAGATGAGATGCCCTTTTAGGCTTTTTCCCTGGAGTTCGACCCCGATCCAAAGTTATCTTGTCCTTTCATCCCCAACCCCTTCCGTACAAGAGATCAAAGATAAGTCGGTGTTTCATCAGTTAACGATGAGTCCCGACCCCCATCCGACACACGGACACACCATACGGCCGAACGTACGCTTCTATGACAGGGAATCCAATTTCAGGCCTTCAGTCACCAGTTAGGCCTCATTGATCTTCATCAGAATGAATAGAAAAAAAATGCATCGTTGTGAAAGAATTAGTGAAAAATATTGGAAAGTTCAGAAAGAATAAAAATGTGTTTTTTTTTTCTTTCAAAATATATTTATTTATGATATATATATATATGTATATATCTATTTAACCAAAATGCGACACATTAAACAACAAAAAACAGATTTATTTGCATCAACTGATTTTTTAATTGCTTATGAAATTATTTCTTTGATAATAACATGAAGGACTGTGTAAAATAAAAAACATGTTTATTCAACCAAAATGCGACATATTTGAAGCCATAACATATTTCCGGCGACCCTCTCATGATCACCACTGTTGGACTTCCCAGCCGAATTCTCTGAGTCTCAGAATGTGCTCGAAATCCTTACTCATGGGTCGTCGGCCGCTGAATTCTTTACCTTTTACAACTGGTTATAGCCTCCCAAGAAATATAGTTTATTATCAATATCCATATTTCCAGACATAAACATATTGAATCAACGCTGAACAGTTTGCATTGTAGTAGTGCTATTTCTAAGTCAACGCAGACTAAACAATAAAAATATTTTCTGCCAAATGATAAACGAATGAATAAAATAAATTGATGTTGTATTTGTTTTTGTGAGTTTTATCAATCTAGCTGAACTCCCGTCCAAGTTTGGGGTTGACTTCGTTTTTGTACCACAACAACCACAACAACAATCCTCAGGAATTTGGGATAGTAAAATCTCCACTGTTAGTCTGCGCTGTCAGTAGAGTACAGTACGCTTTAGGTATTCATATTTGAAGTTTTTCACTTCAATGAATCAGATCTCTTGAATGTTGGGTCTTGTTTTTTTAGAGTCAGATGAAACTAGTCGTTGTTTGAGTTTTCACTTAGCCTGCTTGATTATAATATCATCCAATGGCTTCGTGATGTTAATCTGCAGGTCTTGGTAATTACTAATATATATATATATATATATATATATATATATATATATATATATATATATATATATATATATATATAGATATATATACATATATATATACATACATATAAATATTTATATAATATATTTCAGATATTGATAAGCACTTACAGACATTTTATTTAATAAAAAATAATGAATATATACGTAGCTATGAAATATAATCCATGAAAACGTTTCCAAATATGGTCAAGCTTATTTCCATACGATCAGTGAACGTTATCACCATGACAACCGAATGCCATCTTAATATTCTGCCGTATCGGAAGAAAACTGTACGCAAGTCTTGTTTTATGAACAAAACTACAAACATTTCTTTAATTTACTCTTAAAATTTCATTGATCCAAGTTTTTCTCCCCTCAAAAACAATTAAATAGCTTGACAAAAATAATTGTATATATCATAAAAACGGTCCAACATGAGCAACAAAACAAGCCAGCCAACTGAACCATCTGCAGCATCAAAAACAGTCGAAGTGGCCATTACCCCCTTTATCATAGAGGTGGGTAAGGACCCACCGATCGCTATGAATCCTCTAACGTGCACGCTAGATATTGAGAGACTGTTGCCAGGCGTAGAGGGAGCCTCAACATCCGTTGGTACTGTCGTACCGATGGTAGAGGCTCCGTCTCATCAGGTGAACATCGGTCAACAATCACCCAGGACCGAGGAAGCCTCAACACCTACCATAGCGGAAGCTAATCAGGTTCATCTTCCTGGACCAATATTACCTGGCAATATTTCAGCAGTGGACAAAAATTGTAGGATGAAACGAAAGGTGTTCAATCTTCAACTTTTCTTGGCGTTGGTGTTTGCCATTACATTTGCATTCACTATAATTTTGGCCATTGCAGCTAATCCATATGCCCTGATTAGTGGCATTATAAGTATGATAGCTATGTATTGGTGTGTTGGCTTATCTTTCACTCCATCATTGAACCATGGGAGTGCTTGAGTTTTTTTCTGAAAATCATGAATGTTGACTTTTTTTGGACATTCGGATGTTTGTTCTTTTGAGCGTGTCGATGTTGTGATGAAAATGGAATCGTCTATCAGATACATCTCGTTTTTTTGTCTTTGAATGTGGATAATGTTTTCGTGAAGCCAGTCAGATGGGAGCTGACGATTTCAGGTTCAATTTCACTGGTATCCTCCCGGACCATTGTGAATATCATTCTTAAAGGCTTCCTGGAAACAAAATAAAGTCTCACAAACTATTTTCAAGTTCAATTTCACTGGCTTCCTCCCGAAAACAAAAAGAGTCTGGAAGACGCTATTGTGAATATCATTCTTAAAGGCTTCCTGGAAACAAGATGATGTCTCAAAGACTATTTTCAAGTACAATTTCACTGGCTTCCTCCCCGAAAAAGTGTCTCGAAGAGACCATAGTGAATTTCAGTCTTAAAAGCTACATGGAAACAAAATAAAGTCTCACAGACTATTTCCTGGTTCAATTTCACTGTTTTCCTCCCGAAAACGAAAATATTCTTGAAGAGACTATTGTGAATATCAGTCATAAAAGCTCTCTGGAAACAAAATAATGTCTCACAGACTAATTTCAGGTTAAATTCCACTGGCTTCCTCCCGGAAACAAAAACAGTATTGAAGAGACCATTGTGAATATCATTCCTAAAGGCTTCCTTGAAAGAAAATGAAGTCTCACAGACTATTTCCAGGTTCAATTTCACTGGCTTCCACCCGAAAACGAAAAGAGTTTTAAAGGGACAATTGTGAATTTCAGTCTTAAAGGCTTCGTCGAAACAAAATAAAGTCTCACAGACTATTTTCAGGGCTCAATTTCTCTGGTTTCCTCCCGGAAACAAAAAGAGTCTTGAAGACACTATTGTGAATATCATTCTTAAAGGATTCCTGGAAACAAGATAAAGTATCACAGACTATTTTTAAATTCGATTTTACTGGCTTCCTCCCCAAAACGAAAAGTGTCTCGGAGAGACCATACAGAATTTCATCGCTAAAAGCTACATGGAAACAAATTAAAGTCTCACAGACTATTTCCTGGTTCAATTTCACTGGCTTCCTCAAAAAAACAAATAGAGTTTCGAAGGAACAATTGTGAATTTCAGGCTCAAAGGCTTCCTGGAAACAAAATAAAGTCTCACAGACTATTTTCAGGTTCAATTTCACTTGTTTCCTCCCGGAAACAAAAAGAGTCTTGAAAACACTATTGTGAATATCAATGTTAAAGGCTTCCTGGAAACAAATTAAAGTCTCACAGACTATTTCCTGGTTCAATTTCACTGGCTTCCTCAAAAAAACAAATAGAGTATCGAAGGAACAATTGTGAATTTCAGGCTCAAAGGCTTCCTGGAAACAAAATAAAGTCTCACAGACTATTTTCAGGTTCAATTTCACTTGTTTCCTCCCGGAAACAAAAAGAGTCTTGAAAACACTATCGTGAATATCGATGTCAAAGGCTTCCTGGAAACAAGATAAAGTATCACAGACTATTTTTAAATTCGATTTTACTGGCTTCCTCCCCAAAACGAAAAGAGACTCGAAGAGACCATAGTGAATTTCATCGTTAAAAGCTACATGGAAACAAAATAAAGTCTCACAGACTATATCCTGGTTCAATTTCACTGGCTTCCTCCCGAAAACGAAAAGAGTCTTGAAGAAACTATTGTGAATATCAGTCATAAAAACTCTCTGGAAACAAAATAGTGACTCACAGACTAATTGCAGGTTAAATTCCACTGGCTTCCTCCCGAAAACAAAAAGAGTCTCAAAGAGACCATAGTGAATTTCAGTCTAAAAGGCTTCCTGGAAACAAAATGAAGTCTCACAGACTATTTTCAGGCTCAATTTCACTGGTTTCCTCCCAGAAACGAAAAGAGTCTTGGAGAGACCATTGTGGATATCAGTCTCATAGACTTCCCAAAAACAAAATAAAGTCTCACAGAATATTTTCAGGTACAATTCCACGGGCTTCTCCTGGAAACGAAAAGAATCTTGAAGACACAATTGTGAATTTCAGTCTCATAAACTACCCCAAAACGAGATAAAGTCTCACAGACTATTTTTAGTTTCAACTTCACTAGCTTCCTCCCGAAAACAAAAAGAGTGTTGAAGTGACCTATGTGAATTTCAGTCTTGAAGGCTTCCTGGGAAAAAATTAAAGTCTCACAGAATATTTTTAGGTACAATTTTACGGGCTTCCTCCCGGTAACGAAAAGAGTCTTGAAGAGACTATTGTGAATTTCAGTCTCATACACTTCCCATAAACGAAATAAAGTCCCACAGACTATTTTCTGGTTCAATTTCTTGGGTTCCCTCCCGGGAACGAAAAAAGTTTCGAAGAGATCATTGTGAACCTCAGTCCTGAAGGCTCTCAGGAAACAATGTAGTCTCCCAAACTATTTTCAGGTTTAATTTCACAGGCTTCATTCCTGAAACTAAAAAGTGTTTTGAAAAGACCATTGAGAATATCATTCTTGAAGGCTTCCTGGATTCAAAATAAAGTCTCAGACTCTATTTTCAGGTTCAATTTCACTGGCTTCCTCCCAAAACAAAAAGAGTCTTGATGGGACAATTGTGAATTTCAGTTTATAGGCTTTTTGAAAACAAAATAAATTTTCATAATTTATTTCAACGTTCAATTTCACAGGCTTCCTCCCGAAAAAAAAAAGAGTCTTGAAGAGAACATCGTGAATATCAGTGGTAAAGGCTTCCGGGAAACAAAATAAGATCTTGAAGACTATTTCCAGATTTTTATCACTGGCTTCATCCCAGAAACGAAAAGAGTCTTGAAAAAACCATTGTAAATTTCAGTCTCAAAGACTACCCAAAAACGATATAAAGTCTCACAGACTATTTTCAGGTTCAATTCCACTGGCTACCTCCCGGAAACAAAGAGAGTCTCGAAGAGACCATAGTGAATTTCAGTCTTAAAGGCTTTGTGGAAACAAAATAAAGTCTCAAAGACTATTTTCAGGCTCAATTTCACTGGTTTCGTCCCGGAAACAAAAAGAGTCTTGAAGACACTATTATGAATATCATTCTTAAAGGCTTCCTGGAAACAAGATAATGTCTCACAGACTAATTTCGGGTTAAATTCCACTGGCTTCCTCCCGGAAACAAAAACATTAGTGAAGAGACCATTGTGAATATCATTTCTAAAGGCTTCCTTGAAAGGAAATAAAGTCTCACAGACTATTTCCAGGTTCAATTTCACTGGCTTCTTCAAAAAAACAAGAAGAGTTTCGAAGGGACAATTGTGAATTTCAGTCTCAAAGGCTTCCTGGAAACAAAAAAAAGTCTCATGGACTATTTTCAGGTTCAATTTCACTGTTTTCCTCCCGAAAACAAAAAGAGTCTCAAAGAGATCATAGTGAATTTCAGTCTTAAAGGCTTCGTGGAAACAAAATAAAGTATCAAAGACTATTTTCAGGCTCAATTTCACTGGTTTCCTCCCGGAAACAAAAATAGTCTTGAAGTGACCTATGTGAATATCAGTCTTGAAAGCTTCCTGGGAAAAAATTAAAATCTAACTGAATATTTTCAGGTACAATTTTACGGGCTTCATCCCAGTAACAGAAAGAGTCTTGAAGACACCATTGTAAATTTCAGTCTCGTATACTTAACAAAAACAAAATAAAGTCTCGCAGACGATTTTCACGCTCGATTTTACTGGCTTCTTCCTGAAGACAAAAGAAGCTTGAATACACCATTGAGAATTTCAGTCTTAAAGGCTTCTTAGACACAAAATAAAGTCTCACAGACTATTTTCAGGTTCAATATCATTGTTTTCCTCCCGAAAACAATGACAGTCCCAAAAGGACAATTGTGAATTTTAGTCTAAAAGGCTTCCTGGAAACTAAATAAAGTCTCACAGACTATTTTCAGGTTCAATTTCACTGTTTTCCTCCCGAAAACAAAAAGAGTCCCGAATGGACAATTGTGAATTTTAGTCTGAAAGGCTTCCTGGAAACTAAATGTATTGGACTGACTATTTTCAGGTTGTATTTTACTGTTTTCCTCCCGAAAACAAAAAGAATCCCTAAAGGACAATTGTAAATTTTAGTCTAAAAGGCTTCTTGGAAACTAAATAAAGTCTAACAGACTATTTCCAGGTTCAATTTCACTGTTTTCCTCCCGAAAACAAAAAGAATCCCTAAAGGACAATTGTGAATTTTAGTCTAAATGGCTTCCTGGAAACATAATAAAGTCTCACAGACTATTCTCAGGTTGTATTTTACTGTCTTCTTCCCGAAAACAAAATGAGTCCCTAAAGGACAATTGTGAATTTTAGTCTAAATGGCTTCCTGGAAACATAATAAAGTCTCGTAGACTATTTTCAGGTTGTATTTTACTGTCTTCTTCCGGAAAACAAAATGAGTCCCTAAAGGACGATTGTGAATTTTAGTCTAAAAGGCTTCCTGGAAACTAAATAGAGTCTAACAGACTATTTTCAGGTTCAATTTCACTGTTTTCCTCCCGAGAAACAAAAAGAGTCCCTAATGGACAATTGTGAATTTTAGTCTAAAAGGCTCCCTGGAAACTAAATAAAGTCTAACAGACTATTTTCAGGTTCAATTTCACTGTTTTCCTCCCGAAAAAAAAAAGAAACTCTAAAGGACAATTGTGAATTTTAGTCTAAAAGGCTTCCTGGAAACTAAATAAAGTCTAACAGACTATTTTCAGGTTCAATTTCACTGTTTTCCTCCCAAAAACAAAAAGAGTCCCTAAAGGACAATTGTGAATTTTAGTCTAAAAGGCTTCCTGGAAACTAAATAAAGTCTCACTGACTATTTTCAGGTTGTATTTTACTGTCTTCTTCCCGAAAACAAAATGAGTCCCTAAAGGACGATTGTGAATTTTAATCTAAAAGGCTTCCTGGAAACTAAATAGAGTCTAACAGACTATTTTCAGGTTCAATTTCACTGTTTTCCTCCCGAAAACAAAAAGAGTCCCTAATGGACAATTGTGAATTTTAGTCTAAAAGGCTCCCTGGAAACTAAATAAAGTCTAACAGACTATTTTCAGGTTCAATTTCACTGTTTTCCTCCCGAAAAAAAAAAGAAACTCTAAAGGACAATTGTGAATTTTAGTCTAAAAGGCTTCCTGGAAACTAAATAAAGTCTAACAGACTATTTTCAGGTTCAATTTCACTGTTTTCCTCCCAAAAACAAAATGAGTCCCTAAAAGACAATTGTGGATTTTAGTTAAAATGGCTTCCTGGAAACATAATAAAGTCTCACAGACTATTTTCAGGTTGTATTTTACTGTCTTCTTCCCGAAAACAAAATGAGTCCTTAAAGGACAATTGTGAATTTTAGTCTGAAAGGCTTCCTGTAAACTAAATAAAGTCTCACAGACTATTTTCAGGTTCAATTTCACTGTTTTCCTCCCGAAAACAAAAAGAGTCCCTGATGGACTATCGTGAATTTTAATCTAAAAGGCTTCCTGGAAACTAAATGTAGTCTAACAGACTATTTTCAGGTTGTATTTTACTGTTTTCCTCCCGAAAACAAAAAGAGTCCCTAAAGGACAATTGTGAATTTTAGTCTAAAAGGCTTCCTGGAAACTAAATAAAGTCTCAAAGACTATTTTCAGGTTCAATTTCACTGTTTTCCTCCCGAAAAAAAAAAGAAACTCTGAAGGACGATTGTGAATTTTAGTCTAAAAGGCTTCCTGGAAACTAAATAGAGTCTAACAGACTATTTTCAGGTTCAATTTCACTGTTTTCCTCCCGAGAAACAAAAAGAGTCCCTAATGGACAATTGTGAATTTTAGTCTAAAAGGCTCCCTGGAAACTAAATAAAGTCTAACAGACTATTTTCAGGTTCAATTTCACTGTTTTCCTCCCGAAAAAAAAAAGAAACTCTAAAGGACAATTGTGAATTTTAGTCTAAAAGGCTTCCTGGAAACTAAATAAAGTCTAACAGACTATTTTCAGGTTCAATTTCACTGTTTTCCTCCCAAAAACAAAAAGAGTCCCTAAAGGACAATTGTGAATTTTAGTCTAAAAGGCTTCCTGGAAACTAAATAAAGTCTCACTGACTATTTTTAGGTTGTATTTTACTGTCTTCTTCCCGAAAACAAAATGAGTCCCTAAAGGACGATTGTGAATTTTAATCTAAAAGGCTTCCTGGAAACTAAATAGAGTCTAACAGACTATTTTCAGGTTCAATTTCACTGTTTTCCTCCCGAAAACAAAAAGAGTCCCTAATGGACAATTGTGAATTTTAGTCTAAAAGGCTCCCTGGAAACTAAATAAAGTCTAACAGACTATTTTCAGGTTCAATTTCACTGTTTTCCTCCCGAAAAAAAAAAGAAACTCTAAAGGACAATTGTGAATTTTAGTCTAAAAGGCTTCCTGGAAACTAAATAAAGTCTAACAGACTATTTTCAGGTTCAATTTCACTGTTTTCCTCCCAAAAACAAAATGAGTCCCTAAAGGACAATTGTGAATTTTAGTCTAAAAGGCTTCCTGGAAACTAAATAAAGTCTCACTGACTATTTTCAGGTTGTATTTTACTGTCTTCTTCCCGAAAACAGAATGAGTCCCTAAAGGACGATTGTGAATTTTAGTCTAAAAGGCTCCCTGGAAACTAAATAAAGTCTAACAGACTATTTTCAGGTTCAATTTCACTGTTTTCCTCCCAAAAACAAAATGAGTCCCTAAAGGACAATTGTGAATTTTAGTCTAAAAGGCTTCCTGGAAACTATAAAAATTCTCACAGACTATTTTCAGGTTCTATTTCACTGTTTTCCTCCCGAAAACAAAAAGAGTCCCTAAAGGACAATTGTGGATTTTAGTTAAAATGGCTTCCTGGAAACATAATAAAGTCTCACAGACTATTTTCAGGTTGTATTTTACTGTCTTCTTCCCGAAAACAAAATGAGTCCTTAAAGGACAATTGTGAATTTTAGTCTAAAAGGCTTCCTGGAAACTAAATAAAGTCTCACAGACTATTTTCAGGTTCAATTTCACTGTTTTCCTCCCGAAAACAAAAAGAGTCCCTAATGGACAATCGTGAATTTTAATCTAAAAGGCTTCCTGGAAACTAAATGTAGTCTAACAGACTATTTTCAGGTTGTATTTTACTGTTTTCCTCCCGAAAACAAAAAGAGTCCCTAAAGGACAATTGTGAATTTTAGTCTAAAAGGCTTCCTGGAAACTAAATAAAGTCTAACAGACTATTTTCAGGTTCAATTTCACTGTTTTCCTCCCAAAAACAAAAAGAGTCCCTAAAGGACAATTGTGAATTTTAGTCTAAAAGGCTTCCTGGAAACTAAATAAAGTCTAACAGACTATTTTCAGGTTCAATTTCACTGTTTTCCTCCCAAAAACAAAAAGAGTCCCTAAAGGACAATTGTGAATTTTAGTCTAAAAGGCTTCCTGGAAACTAAATAAAGTCTCACTGACTATTTTCAGGTTGTATTTTACTGTCTTCTTCCCGAAAACAGAATGAGTCCTTAAAGGACAATTGTGAATTTTAGTCTAAAAGGCTCCCTGGAAACTAAATAAAGTCTAACAGACTATTTTCAGGTTCAATTTCACTGTTTTCCTCCCAAAAACAAAATGAGTCCCTAAAGGACAATTGTGAATTTTAGTCTAAAAGGCTTCCTGGAAACTATAAAAATTCTCACAGACTATTTTCAGGTTCTATTTCAGTGTTTTCCTCCCGAAAACAAAAAGAGTCCCTAAAGGACAATTGTGGATTTTAGTTAAAATGGCTTCCTGGAAACATAATAAAGTCTCACAGACTATTTTCAGGTTGTATTTTACTGTCTTCTTCCCGAAAACAAAATGAGTCCTTAAAGGACAATTGTGAATTTTAGTCTGAAAGGCTTCCTAGAAACTAAATAAAGTCTCACGGACTATTTTCAGGTTCAATTTCACTGTTTTCCTCCCGAAAAAAAAAAGAGTCCCTAATGGACAATCGTGAATTTTAATCTAAAAGGCTTCCTGGAAACTAAATGTAGTCTAACAGACTATTTTCAGGTTGTATTTTACTGTTTTCCTCCCGAAAACAAAAAGAGTCCCTAAAGGACAATTGTGAATTTTAGTCTAAAAGGCTTCCTGGAAACTAAATAAAGTCTCAAAGACTATTTTCAGGTTCAATTTCACTGTTTTCCTCCAGAAAACAAAAAGAGTCCCTAAAGGACAATTGTGAATTTTAGTCTAAAAGGCTTCCTGGAAACTAAAAAGAGTCTAACAGACTATTTTCAGGTTCAATTTCACTGTTTTCCTCCCGAGAAACAAAAAGAGTCCCTAATTGACAATTGTGAATTTTAGTCTAAAAGGCTCCCTGGAAACTAAATAAAGTCTAACAGACTATTTTCAGGTTCAATTTCACTGTTTTCCTCCAGAAAACAAAAAGAGTCCCTAAAGGACAATTGTGAATTTTTGTCTGAAAGGACTCATGGAAACTAAATAAAGTCTCACAGACTATTTTCAGGTTCAATTTCACTGTTTTCCTCCCAAAAACAAAAAGAGTCCCTAAAGGACAATTGTGAATTTTAGTCTAAAAAGCTTCCTGGAAACTAAATAAAGTCTCACTGACTATTTTCAGGTTGTATTTTACTGTCTTCTTCCCGAAAACAGAATAAATCCTTAAAGGACAATTGTGAATTTTAGTCTGAAAGGCTTCCTGGAAACTAAATAAAGTCTAACAGACTATTTTCAGGTTCAATTTCACTGTTTTCCTCCCGAAAACGAAAAGAGTCCCTAAAGGACAATCGTGAATTTTAATCTAAAAGGCTTCCTGGAAACTAAATGTAGTCTAACAGACTATTTTCAGGTTGTATTTTACTGTTTTCCTCCCGAAAACAAAATGAGTCCCTAAAGGACAATTGTGAATTTTAGTCTAAAAGGCTTCCTGGAAACTAAATAAAGTCTCACAGACTATTTTCAGGTTCAATTTCACTGTTTTCCTCCAGAAAACTAAAAGAGTCCTTAAAGGACGATTGTGAATTTTAGTCTAAAAGGCTTCTTGGAAACTAAATAAAGTCTCACAGACGATTTTCAGGTTGTATTTTACTGTTTTCCTCCCGAAAACAAAAAGAGTCCCTAAAGGACAATTGTGAATTTTAGTCTAAAAGGCTTCCTGGAAACTAAATAAAGTCTCACAGACTATTTTCAGGTTCAATTTCACTGTTTTCCTCCAGAAAACAAAAAGAGTCCCTAAAGGACAATTGTGAATTTTAGTCTAAAAGGCTTCCTGGAAACTAAATAAAGTCTCACTGACTATTTTCAGGTTCAATTTCACTGTTTTCCTCCCAAAAACAAAAAGAGTCCCTAAAGGATAATTGTGGATTTTAGTTAAAATGGCTTCCTGGAAACATAATAAAGTCTCACAGACTATTTTCAGGTTCAATTTCACTGTTTTCCTCCCGAAAACAAAAAGAGTCCCTAAAGGACAATTGTGAATTTCAGTCTAAAAGGCTTCCTGGAAACTAAATAAAGTCTAACAGACTATTTTCAGGTTCAATTTCACTGTTTTCCTCCAGAAAACAAAAAGAGTCCCTAAAGGACAATTGTGGATTTTAGTTAAAATGGCTTCCTGGAAACATAAAAAAGTCTCATAGACTATTTTCAGGTTGTATTTTACTGTTTTCTTCCCGAAAACAAAAAGAGTCCCTAAAGGACAATTGTGAATTTTAGTCTGAAAGGCTTCCTGGAAACTAATTAAAGTCTCACAGACTATTTTCAGGTTTAATTTCACTGTTTCCCTCCCGAAAACAAAAAGAGACTCTAAAGGACAATTTTGAATTTTTGTCTAAAGGGCGTCCTGGAAACTAAATAAAGTCTCACAGACTATTTTCAGGTTCAATTTCACTGTTTTCCTCCCGAAAACAAAAAGAGTCCCTAAAGGACAATCGTGGATTTTAGTTAAAATGGCTCCCTGGAAACTAAATAAAGTCTCACAGACTATTTTCAGGTTCAGTTTCACTGTTTTCCTCCCAGGAACAAAAAGTGTTCCGAAGAGACAATTGTGAATTTTAGTCTTAAAGGCTTCCTGGGAACAAAATAAAGTCTTAAAGACTATTTTCAGGTTTAATTTCACTTGCTTCCTCCCAAAAACAAAAAGTGTCTTGAGTAGACCATTGTGAATTTCAGTCTAAAAGGATTCCTTGGAACAAAATAAAGTCCAGCAGACTATTTCAAGGTTCAATTTCACTGGCTTCCTCCAAAAAACAAAAAGAGTATTGATAAAACCTTAGTGAATTTTCAGTCTCATAGACTTCCCAAAAACAAAATAGAGTCTCACAGACTTTTTTCAGGTTCAATATCTCTGTTTTCCTCCTATTGTGAGTATCAGTCTTAAAGGCTGCAGGAAAGGAAATAAATTCTCACAGACTATTTTTAGGTTCAATTCCACTGGCTACTTCCCGAAAACGAAAAGAGTCTCAAAGAGACCGTTGTGAATTTCAGTCTTAAAGGTTTCCTGAAAACAAAATGAAGTCCCAAAGATTATTTTCAGATTTAATCTCACTGGTTACCTCCCGAAAACAAAAAGAGTTTTGAAGGGAAAAATTAAAGTCTCACATACTATCTTCGGGTTCAATTTCACTGGCTTCCTCCTGAAAAAGTAAAAGGTCTCTAAGAGACCTTTGTGAATTTCAGTCTCATAGATTTCCCAAAAACGAAATATAGTCTTAAAGACTATTTTCAGGTTCAATATCACTGGTTTCCTGCGGAAAACGGAAAAGGTCTTGAAGACACCATTGTGAATATAAGTCTTAAAGGCTTTCTGGAAACAAAATAAAGTCTTTCAGACTATTTTCAGGTTCAATTTCACTGGCTTCTCCCTGAAAACGAAAAGAGTCTTGAAGAGACCATTGTGAATTTCAGTCTCATAGACTTCCTAAAAATAAAATAAAGTGTCATAGACTATTTTCACTGTTTTCCTCCTGAAAACAAAAAGAGTGCTGAAGAGACCATTGTTAATTTCAGTCTCAAAAGCCCCCTGGAAACTATTTAAAGTCTCAGAGACTATTTTCAGGTTCAATTTCACTAGTTTCCTCCCAGAAATTAAAAGCATCTCGAAGAGATAATTGTGAATTTCAATCTAAAAGGCTTCCTGGATACAAAATGAAGACTAAAGACTATTTTCAGGTTTAATTTCACTGGCTTTCTCCCGAAAACAGAAAGAGTCTCGAATAGACCATTTTGGATTTCAGTCTAAAAGGCTTCCTGGATACAAAATAATGTGTCAGACTATTTTCAGTTTTAATTTCACTGTTTTCCACCCGAAAACAAAAAGCGTCTTGAAGAGACCATAGTGAATATCAGTCTTAAAGGCTTCCTTGGAACAAGAGAAAGTCTAACAGACTATTTTCAGGTTCAATATCACTGGCTCCCTCCTGGAAAGGAAAAGAGTCTTGAAGAGACCATTGTGAATATCAGCGTTAATGGCTTCCTGGGAACAAAATAAAGTCTAACAGATTATTTTCAACTCAAAATTTGATTCAAAAAATAATTCAAGGGAGGCTAAAACTGGTTGTAAATAGTAAAGAATTCAGTGGCCGACAACCCACAAAGAGGGTTTCGAGCACATTCTGAGGCTCAGAGAATTTCGGTGGGAAGTTCAACAGTGGTAATCATGAGAACGTTGCTGGAAACATGTTATTGCTTCAAATATGTCGCATTTTAGTTAAATAAATATATTTTTTATTTTACCATGTCGTTCATGTTATTATCAAAAAAATAATTTCATAAACAATGAAAACATCTGTTGATGCGAATAATTCAGTTTTGTGTTATTCAATACTTATTTTTTCTTTAGGTGGAATGGTTCAATCAGTTTTGCGTAGCACTCCTTGTCAGGTAGTTTTGAATTTTCCGGCTTAATTGTCTTCAATTTGGAATCCTGAGCATCTCAGCCATAGACAACTGGATCGTGAGAATCCTAATCGTTGTCTGGGATTTCGTAAAACATATAGAGATCAGACATTAGATCAGTGTTTTGGAACCTGTTGAAAAATCGGAAAATATATCAATATAATACTAATGTTCACTAAGCTTATCTTAGTGGGGCGCAAGCTCACAAGTGAGGGGGAACCCAGTTTGGATCGAATACACTAGAGTTGTAAATTGAAAGTCTCATGTAATACAGGTTCTCCCCGACTTTCTCACTGGCACCGTCCTAAGTCGGACAATTTTTTTTCCTGAAGTGTTTATTCCTTAAAAAAAGACAAAAAACAAACAAACAAAAAAACAACAACATTGGCACAGCCCGTGCGTGTGATACATACATACATAGCCAGCTTAACTTGGAAACTGAACAAAACTCTGATTATATTTCGATTGATGGTTATTACAATTAAGGACACTGTTTCTGTTTTGATTGCTATCAACAACATCAAAAATAAATAAACAACTGTGTCTCATCATCTCAAGTTTAAACCTCCTGAAGATTTTCATGAAACCAGGTACAGCATTAGAATGGGCATGCCCTAGTGTCTACGGAACAAGATTTAATTTTAATATATACACACACATATATATATGTATATATATATATATATATATGTATAGGATTGGTGATAAGGAGCCCCCTATTGGAAATTGATAAAACCTTTATTATCTATGGGTTGACAGTAGTCAAACTAGCTTTACTGATAGAATTTGCCTTCAGTGTTGCATCTACTTACTCGTTGTCCCACTCTCAAAGGAAGAAGTTAGAGAAATAAAGGAATGTTTACCAAAGGAAGATAATATTTCTGATAGGGAATTCATTCTCAGCCATCGTTTACAGGTGGACTAGAGAAATATTGAGTATTACCAAGGATAATTCATCTGTCTATGGGTGGACATGTATACAGGGAGATAGCTCGACAACTTTGCATCATACAGAGTTGATATTTGCCACATGTTTTATTGACAACTTCTTTTATTATCATAACTTCTCAAAAAATTGTTAAAAATATTAAAAACATTAGTTATAGGAGCTAAAAAGGCTCTGTTTATAGCTTTTTAGGTTTATAGCTTTTTAGGCTCATTCGTATATTATTAGTACATACAAGAAAGTTGTTAAAAACCTTTGAAACATTGCTTCTGTGGCTACCCTTTAAGGCTTGGTTATGAACACTTTGAGAAATCAGTACTTATTTTTTTACTACATTCAGTAAAATTGTTGGAAAACCTCTAAAACTTTTGTTTCAAAACTAAAAAGGCTCTGATTATAGCTTTTCAGGTTGGTTTTATGTCTGACTCGTATATTGTTACTACATTCAAGAAAGTTGTTAAAAACCTTTGAAACATTGCTTCTCTGGCTACCCTTTAAGGCTTAGTAATTAACACTGTGAAAAATCAGTACTATTTATCACTACATTCAGTAAAATTGTTGGAAAACCTCTAAATATATACTTTCAAATATAGAAAATCTCTGATGATAGTTTTTTAGGTTGGTTTTATCACTGACTCATATATTGTTACTATATTCAAAAAAGTTGTTAAAAAACGTTGAAACAATGCTTTTCTGGCTACCCTATAAGGCTTCGTTATGAACACTCTGAAAAATCAGTACTTTTTTCCTTGCTACATTCAGGAAAATTGTTGGAAAACCTATAAAACTTTAGTTTCAAATATAGAAAGGCTCTGATTATAGCTTTTCAGGTTGGTTTTATCGATGACTCATATATTGTTACTACATTCAAGAAAGTTGTTAAAAACCTTTGAAACATTGCTTCTCTGGCTACCCTTTAAGGCTTGGTTATTAACACTGTGAAAAATCAGTACTATTTTTCACTACATTCAGGGAAATTGTTGGAAAACCTCTAAAACTTTTCTTAAAGACCTAAAGAGCGTCTGATTATATCTTTTTAGGTTGTTTTTATCTCTGACTTGTATATTGTTACTACATTTAAGAAAGTTGTTAAAAACTTTTGAAACAATTTTCTGTGGCTACCTTTTAAGGTTTGGTTATGAACACTTTGAAAAATCGGTACTATTTTTTTTACAACATTCTGGAAAATTGTTAGAAAACCTCTAAATCTTCACTTTCAAATCTAGAAAGGCTCTGATTATAGCTTTTTAGGTTGGTTTTATCACTGATTCATACATTGTTATCACATTGAAGAAAGTTGTTAGAAACCCCTTAAACATTGCTTCTCTGGCTACCCTCTGAGGCTCAGTTATGAACACTTTCAAAAATCAGTACTATTTCTCTTTACCACGTTCAGGAAATTTGTTGGAAAACCCATAAATCTTTACTTTCAAATATAGAAAGGCTATGTTTATAGCTTTTTAGGTTGGTTTTATTACTGACTCGTATATTGTTATTACATTCAACAAAGTTGTTAAAACCCCCTAAACATTGTTCCTGTTGCTACCCTTCAAGGCTTGGATATGAACACTTCGAAAAATCAATACTATTTTTCTTCACTACGTTCAGGAAAATATTTGGAAAACCTCTAAATCTTTAGTTCCAAATATATAAAGGCTATGTTTATAGCTATTGAGGTTGGTTTTATCACTGACTCGTATATTGTTACTAGATTCAAAAAAGTTGTTAAGAACCTTCAGAACATTGCTTCTGTGGCCACCCTCTAAGGCTTGGTTATGAACACTTTGAAAAATCAGGACTATTTTTTTTTACTACATTCAGGAAAATTGTTGGAAAACCTATAAAACTTTAGTTTCAAATATAGAAAAGCTCTGATTATAGCTTTTCAGGTTAGTTTTATCACTGACTCGTATATTGTTACTACATTCAAGAAAGTTGTTAAAAACCTTTGAAACATTGCTTCTCAGGCTACCTTTTAAGGCTTGGTTATGAACACTGTGAAAAATCGGTACTTATTTTTTTACTATATTCTAGAAAATTGTTGGAAAACCTCTAAATCTTCACTTTCAAATATAGAAACGCTCTGATTATAGCTTTTTAGGTTGGTTTTATCACTGACTCGTATATTGTTACTACATTCAAGAAAGTTGTTAAAAACCTTTGAAACATTGCTTCTCAGGCTTGGTTATGAACACTTTGTAAAATCAGTACTTTTTTTTTAGTACATTCAGGAAAATTGTGGGAAAGCCTCTAAAACTTTAGTTTCAGTTTAGTTTCAGACTTAAAAAGGGTCTGATTATAGCTTTTCGTGATTGAAAATTAAATTAATTCAGCTGGTATTTTAAAAAAAATGTTTCGTTGATTTGGCCATTTCCAGTGTATCCTCAACAATCTATAGAAGAAATAAAAGAATCATGTGATAATAATAATGTGTGTGTGTGTGTGTGTGTGTGTGTGTGTGTGTGTGGTGGGGTTTGGGGCTCATCATTGTCCGATGAAATGCCCACTTACCTCTGATCACTTGTATGGAAGGGGTCGGGGACGAAAGGACAAGACAACTCTGAATCAGGGTCGAATCTCAGGGGAGAAGGCTAAAAGTGCCTCTCATCTATTCCCTCTTATTATTACAATTGGAGGTGGGAACATTCAAAGTTGGAATTTGTTGAAATATTTGGTACTAAATCATTTTACAATGATTATAAAGGATTGTAAAAAAATAATACTAAAAATTGCTTATGAATTTCACTCGAGCATAGTAGGATAGTTTTGTAATTTAATGTCTAATAAGATAACAAGCAGTCATTGGGAAGTGGTTTTTGATGAATTAATACTTTCATTTGTCCAAATCAGATTATTTTGCAACAACACCTCTCTATCGTTGGCGTCACGGAGCCAGTACTTTCCGAATATGTCTGCTTCGTCTCTCCATCTTGTATTCTGCCGGACTACCTCGGTAGCACATGTTTTCTCTGCTGATGCCTGTTGTCAATCATAATGTATGTTTGGTGTGTGCCATTCCTACAATATATCCAGCCCATTGCTATTTTACAGTGCATTAGAATATTAATAGTTGATAACATTCGCTCTGAAGCTAAGAAGGCTCCGTCTATACCTTTTCAGGCTTGCTTTTTTTACACCTGCAAAATTCAATTATATATGATTACTACTTTCAAGACAATTGTTAAAAACCTTGTAAACATACATCGTCAAAGCTAAAAAGGCTCCATGTATAATTTCTTTTTACTCATATATTATTAAAGAATGCAAGAAAACTTATTGAAATATTCGATTCAAAGCTAAAAAGGCTCTGTTTATATCTTTTTAGCTTTGCTCTTCATACACATCTATATACTATTTTGAAGAAAACCTTTCAAACATTAGTTTCAAGGCTAAAAAGGCTCTGTTTATACCCTTCCAGACTTGGTTTTGACACTTTGAAAATTCCATCATATATTATTACTACATTGAAGTAAATTGTTAAAAACCTTCAAAACATTGCTATCAAAGCTAAAAAGACTCTGTTTACAGCATTTTAGGCTCAGTTTTGACACTTTGATTATATATTATTACTACTTCCTTGGAAAGTGTTGAAAATATTGAAAACATTCGTTTTTAATACTCACTCATATACTATCACTACATGCAAGAAAAGTATTAAAGACCTTTTAAACATTGGTTCCTAATCTAAAAAGGCTCTCTTTATACCTTGTTAGGCTTGGTTTGGACATTTTGAAAATTCAACTATGTGTTACAACAGCATCGTAAAAATTTCATGAAAAACAGTGGAAACATTGGTTTCAAAGCTGAAAATGCTTTATTCATACCCTTTTAGGCTTTGTTTATGGTCACTTTGATATTTCAATAATATATTTTGACTACATTCAGACAAATTGATGAGAAACCTCTAAAACATTGTTTTAAACCTTAAAAGGCTTGGCTTGGTTTTGACACATATTCATCTATTATTACTTCATTCAAGTTAATTGTTTGAAACTTCAAAAATATGGGTTTCAAAGCTAGAAAGGCTCTTTTTATACCCATTCAGTAATGGTTTTGACACATATTCATCTATTATTACTTCATTCAAGTTAATTGTTTGAAACTTCAAAAATATGGGTTTCAAAGCTAGAAAGGCTCTTTTTATACCCTTCCAGTAATGGTTTTGACACATATTCATTTATTATTACTACATTCAATAGAATTGTTATAAAACCTTAAAATAGTGGTTTCAAAGCTGAAAAGTCCCTGTGTATACCCTTTTCGGTTCGGTTTTCACACTTCCAATGTTCAATCATATCTCATTGATATATTCATGAAAATTATTGAGGAACAATGAAGACATGGATTTCAGAGCTGAAAAGACTCTGTATATAGCTTTTTGGGGCTTGGTTTTCACTCAGTGCAATCATATATTCTTACTACATTAGAGAAAATTTTAAAAAAACAAACCTTGAAAACATTGGTTTTGGAAGCTAAAAAAGGCTCTGTTTATACCCTCTAGGTCTGCTTTTGGCACTTTCAAGATTCAGTTATACGATAATAATACATTGAAAGGAAATTGTCAAAATACCTTTAGACCATTGCTTGAAAAGTTAAAAAGGCTCATTTCATATCTTTCAAGGCTCAGTTTTAACACTTTGAAACTTCAATCATATATTAGGACTACATTCAAGAAAACTGTTGCAAAACCTTGGAAACACTGGTTTCAAGGCCCAAAATGCTCTGCTAATACCTTTTTAGGCTTGCTTTTGACACTTCCAAAGTTCAATCATATCTTATTGATATATTCATGAAAATTATTGAAAAACCATGAAGACATGGCTTTCAGAGCTGAAAAGACTCTGTTTATGGCTCTTTTTGGTTTGGTTTTCACACTTACTCTTGTATTGTTATTATGTTCAAGAAAATTGTCAAAACCTTGGGAAAATTAGTTTTCAAGGTAAAAAAGCTTCATTTGTAACCTTTTCAGGTTAGGTCTTGACTCTTACTTACGTATTATCACTGCATCCGAGACATTGGTTTCCAAAGTTAAGAATTCCTGTTCACACCTTTTTATGCTTGGTTTAGACATTTTGAAAAAACAATCATATATCATTACTGCATGAAAGAAAATTGTAGAAAAATCTTGGAAGCATTGCTTTTCAAAGCTAAAAAGGCTCTGTTCATACCTTTTTAGGCTGGGCTTTGCCACTTCTCATATATCATTAGTACGTTTGGGAGAATTGTTAGAAAAAAACCAAACATTGTTTTCAAAGCTGTTTACAACGTTTCGGGCTCAGCTGTGACACTTTGAGAGTTCAATCATATCAGATTGATACATTCATGGAACTTATTGAAAAACCTTGAAAACATTGCTTTCAAAGCTAAAAAGGCTCTATTTACAAGCTCTTCATCTTGGTTTTGACCCTCCAACCCATATATTATAACTACATTCAAGATTATTGATAAAAACCTTGAAAACATTGCTTTCAAATCTTACAAGGCTCTGCTTTTGATATTTCAATAGTCTAGCATACATTATTTTTCAATACAAGACATTTGTTGAAAATCCTTGAAAACATATATTGCACAGTTTATATGATTTGGGGCTTAATTTGAACACTTTCAATATTCAATCATACAATATAACTGTATTGAAGAAAATTGTTGTAAAACTTTGAAAATATTCTTTTCAAAAGATAAAAGATAAAAATCCTTTAAAACATTGGTTCGTAAACTTGAAGTGTCTTTATTATGCTTATTTGAGTGGGCTTTCTCGTTTTTTTTTTCAATATTATAATATGCAGAAAAATTCTCAAAACTAAATATTCAAAACATCTCTTCAAATGTTGGTTCCAAATTCAAACTGTCTTCATTATTCAAATTTAGGTTATTTTAAAAATGAATTTGAATCAAATTACATAGAAATACTACAGCTCTAACAGTTTAAAACACTCTTGAAAATATCAATGTGAATTGTCGTTAAAAAACCGTTTTGCCTGGTATTTAAAAAAAAAGTTTGATTACTTAGGCTATTTCCAGCGTCTCCTTTACAATCTATGGAATAACGTGTCATCATCATCATCACCATCATCTATGGGATAACGTGTAATCATCATCATCATCATCATCATCTATGGAATAACGTGTAATCATCAACATCATCATCATCATCATCATCACCATCATCATCGTCATCATCATCATCATCATCATCATCTATGTAATAACGTGTAATCGTCGTCGTCGTAGCATCATCATCTATGTAATAACGTGTAATCGTCGTCGTTGTCGTCGTAGCATCATCATCATCATCATCATCCCCGCTAAAAACACCTTTTCACTCATTCTGAACTTTCTGTTATTTTTACACCAGATCTTTCACAAAGTTGCATTTTATTTTTTATTCATTATGATAACATTCATAGAGGCCAAACCGGTGACTGAAAGGCATGAAATTGGATCCCCTGTCATAGAAGCGTACGTTCGGCCAGACAGTGTGTGTGTGTGTAGATTTTCGGAGCTCATCGTTCACTGATGAAACACTGTTTTTGAAACTTTGAAACATTGTTTTTCAAGGTAAAAAAAGCTATGTTTATATCTTTCTAGGCTTGCTTTTCTCACTTACGAATAGATTAATTAATACATCAAAGAGAATAGTTAAGAACCTTTAAAACATTACTTTCTAAGCTGTTTATACCTTTTCAGCCTCGCTTTTTACACTTTAAAATTCAATCGTTTATTATTGATAGATTCATGAAAATTATCAAAAAACTTTCAAGACATTGGTGTCAAAGCTAAGAAAACTTTCTTTATACCATTTTAGCTTTGGTTTCAACATTTTCAAAATCCAATTTTATATTATTACTACATTTTTTAGAATTGTTAAAAAAACTTTGAAACATTGCTTTTGAAGCTAAAAAGGCTCTATTTATACCTTTTCAGACTTGGTCTGGGACTTTTTGAAAATTCAATTTTATAGTATTACTACATTTGAGAAAAAGGTTAAAAACTTTTAAAACCTTGTTTTCAAAGCTAAAAAGGCCCTGCTTATATCTTCATATACTACATTACGAGAACAAATATTAAAAACCTCCAAAACATTGGTTTATGAGCTTGAAATATCCTTATTACACTTATTTGAGTTGATTTTCACATTTTTCCGTATTAAAATATGTAGAAATATTGTAGCACAAGAAATTTAAAACATCCTTTCAAACGTAGGTTCCAAAAGTGAAAAGTTATTTTCACAATGAATTTGAATCATATTAAGGAGAAATACTAGAGAAATAAAAGTTTGAAACACTTTTGAAATTATCAACGTAATTCGTGATTAAAAAAATAAATTATTTCAGCTGGTATTTGAAAAAGAAAAGTTTTATTGATTTGGCAATTTCCATTGTCTCCTCAACAATCTATAGAAGGAATTGAATAATTATGTAATAATAATAATCATCATCATCATTGTAGTAGGGAAATAATTACTAATATTACAAGTACTACAGTAGTAAAACTAGTAATTATATCCCCCGCACCCCCCAAAAGCTTTCTGTTATTTTTACACCAAATCTTTCAAAAAGTAGCATTTTATATTTCATTCATTATGATAACATTGACTGAAAGGCCTGAAATTGGATTCCCTGTCATAGAAGCGCACGTTCGTCCAGATAGTGTGAGTGTGGGTTTTTGGAGCTCATCGTTGACTGTTGAAACACTGGCTTACCTTTGATCTCTTGTACGGAAGGGATCCTGGGCGAAAGGACAAGACAACTTTGAATCGGGGTCGAACTCCAGGGAAAACGGCTAAAAGTGCATCTCACCTATTCCCTCTTATTATTACAATTGAAAGAGGAAAAAAAATTCAAAGTTGAAATTTGTCGAAATATTTGCTTCTAAATCATTTCACTCTGATTATAAATGATGGTGAAAAAAATATTTGCCCATGAATTTTACTCGAGCATTGTAGGATAGATTTGTACTTTAATCTCTATTAAGATAACGAACAATCATTGGGAAGTGGTTTTTAATGAAAAATAATAATTATGATTATTAAACAATTATAATGATAATAATTTTTAATAAAATGAAACTGATCCAAATTATTTGCTGTCGTCATACGGTTGATATATCATTGAATTTAGACGACATAAATAGAGGAAACAATGAAAGGCCTAAATAGGGCTTCCATCGAACCTGTTAGCAACAAGTGGCCTCTTCAACGTAGCCACACACTTACCATTAGGCTAAACAGCCCGCTGGTTAGGCAAAGGCTAAATAATTGCTTTCAAACCTAATTCTTATCTGGTTTCTTTTTTTTGATTTTTCATTTCACTCATTATTCGTTCCTCTTTCGGATGTTCTAACGGGAATGAACTGGGAAATCAATCGGAAACAACTTGTTTTTTTCTATTATTAATAATCTCATTCCACACCAAACTCGTCTCTATAACGTGGCTGCTTTTCAAGAGAATCTCTTGTTTTTCTCGTTATGTTAAACGCTTAGGATTTGAAAGGTTCAAATAGCTTGTAAGGGAGATAAGTGATCAAGAGTATTTCCGAGGTACCCTTGTTGACGACAACTTTTTCTCTTCACTTTCACTATCTTTCATCCACGTCTCGATATTTGTTGGGCTGTTTGGATATTTTGATAATTCAAAAACCTTTCTAGCTATTATCAATATGTCAGTGAATATTTAGATATTCATCTAAAGATATCTTTGCTGTTGGGTTTTTTTTAAAACTTTTATATTATTACTGCATTCAAGAAAGTTGTTAAAGACCTTTAAAAGAGTGGGTCTGAAGTGACAAAGCTCTATTCATACCCTTTTAGGCTTGCTTAGGGACAATAAAATCGCATTAGTTTAATGAAAGAAATTCTTCTCTTTTCTAAGATAATTTCTCTTGCAGTCTCAATATAGAGTTACTTTATTTGATAAATGGGCGTTAAAATAGTATATACCTGAAAAGCTATGAAAAACCTAGATAAAATTTTCAGCTATAGATAAGGAATTAGAGTTAGCCACACCGGTCACTCAATTCTGTCTGCACGGCCAGTTTGTGTGCAAATTTTAGTGTCAACTCCCCCACCCCCAGAGCGCATAAGGGCAACGGCTGCTCGCTGGGACTGCGAATGGGGACACATTTGGCCATTTCCAGTGTCATCTTAACAGTTTAACGTGGAAGAATTAACAAATGATGATGATGATGATGATGATGATGATGATGATGATGATGATGATGATGATGGTGGTGGTGGTGGTGGTGAAGGAGAAGGAGAAGGAGAGGAAGAAGAAGGAAACAATTTTACTAATTTGGTAATTTCCAATATTTTTGCACCATATCTTTCAGAACTTAGATTTGTCATTCATTTTGATAATTGTTTTGAGGTCACCACAGCATTGAGAAAGCCCGAAATGGGATTCCCTGTCGTAGAAGTGTAAACTCAGCCTGACGGTGTATTTTGGGGCAGCGGCTCGTGGTTCATCATTGACTGATGAAACACTGACTTATCTTTGAACTCTTGTAGGAAACAAAACAACTTTGAATCGGGGTCAAACTCCAGGGAGAAGGCTAAACGCAGATCTCATCCATTATTCCCTCTTATTCTTACATTTGGAGGTAGAGGGGAAGATTCAAAGTTGAATTTTGTTTTCGAAGTATACGCTTCTAAATCATTGTACAATGATTATAAAGGATTGTTGAAAAAAATAAAGAAAATTGCTAATTTCTGGACGGCATAGACAATCAATGCTTTTTTTTTAACAACTTTTTTGAATGTAATAAAAAAAAGGATTCATTTTCCAAAGTGTTCATAACCAAGCCTTGAAGGGAAGCCTCAAAAGAAATGTTTCAATGGTTCTTAAGAACTTTCTTGAATGTAAAAAAAAAACAGGATTGATTTTCCAAAGAGTTCTTAACCAAGCCTGGAAGGGAAGCCTCAGAAAAAATGTTTCAATGGTTTTTAACAACTTTCTTGAATGTAATAAAAAAAATGGATTAATTTTCTAAAGTGTTCATAACCAAGCCTGGAAGGGAAGCCTCAGAAGCAATGTTTCAATGGTTTTAGACATCTATCATGAATGTGATAAAAAAAAAAGATTGATTTTCCAAAGTGTTCATAACCAAGCCTTGAAGGGAAACCTCGGAAGAAATGTTTCAATGGTTTTTAACAACTTTCTTGAATGTAATAAAAAAAAAAGGATTGATTTTCCAAAGTGTTCTTAACCAAGCCTGGAAGGGGAGCCTCAGAAGAAATGTTTCAATGGTTTTTAACAACTGTCTTGAATGTAATAAAAAAAAAGGATTGATTTTCCAATGTGTTCATAACCAAGCCTTGAAGGGAAGCCTCAGAAGAAATGTTTCAATGGTTTTTAACAACTTTCTTGAATGTAATAAAAAAAGGATTGATTTTCCAAAGTGTTCATAACCAAGCGTTGAAAAGGAGCCTCAGAAGAAATGTTTCAATGGTTTTAAACATCTATCATGAATCTGATAAAAAAAAAAGATTGATTTTCCAAAGTGTTCATAACCAAGCCTTGAAGGGAAGCCTCAGAAGCAATGTTTCAATAGATTTTAATAACTTTCTTTAATGTAATAAAAAGAAAGGATTGATTTTCAAAAGTGTTCATAACCAAGCGTTGAAAAGGAGCCTCAGAAGAAATGTTTCAATGGTTTTAAACATCTATCATGAATCTGATAAAAAAAAAGGATTGATTTTCCAAAGTGTTCATAACTAAACCTGGAAGGGAAGCCTCAGAAGCAATGTTTCAATGGTTTTTAACAACTTTCTTAAATGTAATGAAAAAAATGGATTGATTTTCCAAAGAGTTCTTAACCAAACCTTGAGGAGAAGCCTCAGAAGCAATGTTTCAATGGTTTTTAACAACTTTCTTGAATGTAATAAAAAAAAAGATTGATTTTCCAAAGAGTTCTTAACCAAACCTTGAGGAGAAACCTCAGAAGCAATGTTTCAATGGTTTTTAACAACTTTCTTGAATGTAATAAAAAAAAAGGATTGATTTTCTAAAGAGTTCTTAACCAAGCCTTGAGGAGAAGCCTCAGAAGCAATGTTTCAATAGTTCTTGATAACTTTCTTGAATGTAATAAAAAAAAAGGATTGATTTTCCAATGTGTTCATAACCAAGCCTTGAAGGGAAGCCTCAGAAGAAATGTTTCAATGGTTTTTAACAACTTTCTTGAATGTAATAAAAAAAAAGATTGATTTTCCAAAGAGTTCTTAACCAAGCCTTGAAGGGAAGCCTCAGAAGCAATGTTTCAATGGTTTTTAACAACTTTCTTGAATCTAATAAAAAAAAAGGATTGATTTTCCAAAGTGTTCATAACCAAGCCTTGAAGGGAAACATCAGAAGCAATGTTTCAATGGTTTTTAACAACTTTCTTTAATGTAATAAAAAAAAAGGATTGATTTTCCAAAGTGTTCATAACCAAGCATTGAAGGGAAGCCTCAGAAGAAATGTTTCAATGGTTTTTAACATCTTTCTTGGATGTAATAAAAAAAAAAGGATTGATTTTCAAAAGTGTTCATAACCAATCCTTGAAGGGAAGCCACGGAACAAATTTTTCAATGGTTTTTAACAACTTTCTCGAATGTAATAAAAAAAAAAGATTGATTTTCCAAAGAGTTCTCAACCAAGCCTTGAGGAGAAGCCTCAGAAGCAATGTTTCAATGGTTTTTAACAACTTTCTTGGATGTAATAAAAAAAAGGATTGATTTCCCAAAGTGTTCATAACCAAGCCTTGAAGGGAAGCCTCAGAAGCAATGTTTCAATGGTTTTTAACAACTTTCTTGAATGTAATAAAAAAAAAAATTTAATTTCCAAAGTGTTCATAACCAAACCTTGAAGGGAAGCCTCAGAAGCAATGTTTCAATGGTTTTTAACATCTTTCATGAATGTAATAAAGAAAAAAAAAATTGATTTTCCAAAGTGTTCATAACCAAGCGTTGAAGGGAAGCCTCAAAAGAAATGTTTCAATGGTTTTTAACAACTTTCTTGAATGTAATAGAAAAAAAGGATTGATTTTCCAAAGTGTTTATAACCAAGCGTTGAAGGGAAGCCTCAGAAGAAATGTTTCGATCGTTTATACCAAATTTCTTGAATGTAATAAAAAAAAAAGATTGATTTTCCGAAGTGTGCTTAACCAAGCCTGGAAGGGAAGTCCAAGAAGCAATATTTCAATGGTTTTTAACAACTTTCTTGAATGTAATAAAAAAAAAGGATGGATTTTCTAAAGTGTTCATAACCAAGCCTTGAAGGGAAGCCTCAGAAGAAATGTTTCAATGGTTTTTAACAACTTTCTTGAATGTAATAAAAAAAAGGATTGATTTTCGAAAGAGTTCTTAACCAAACCTTGAGGAGAAACCTCAGAAGCAATGTTTCAATGGTTTTTAACAACTTTCTTGAATGTAATAAAAAAAAGGATTGATTTTCCAAAGTGTTCATAACCAAGCGTTGAAGGGAAGCCTCAGAAGCAATGTTTCAATAGTTCTTGATAACTTTCTTTAATGTAATAAAAAAAAAGGATTGATTTCCCTTAGTGTTCATAACCAAGCCTTGAAGGGAAGCCTCAGAAGAAATGTTTCAATGGTTTTTAACAACTTTCTTGAATGTAATAAAAAAAAAAGATTGATTTTCCAAAGTGTTCATAAACAAACCTTGAAGGGAAGCCTCAGAAGAAATGTTTCGATCGTTTCTAACAAATTTCTTGAATGTAATAAAAAAAAAAGATTGATTTTCCGAAGTGTGCTTAACCAAGCCTGGAAGTGAAGTCCAAAAAGCAATGTTTCAATGGTTTTTAACAACTTTCTTGAATGTAATAAAAAAAAAGGATTGATTTTCCAAAGTGTTCATAACCAAGCGTTGAAAGGAAGCCTCAGAAGAAATGTTTCAATGGTTTTTAACAACTTTCTTGAATGTAATAAAAAAAAAGACTGATTTCCCAAAGTGTTTATAACCAAGCCTTGAAGGGAAGCCTCAGAAGCAACAATTCAATGGTTTTTAACAACTTTCTTGAATGTAATAAAGAAAAAAAGAATGATTTTCTAAAGTGTTCATAACCAAGCCTTGAAGGGAAGCCTCAGAAGCAATGTTTCAATGGTTTTTAACAACTTTCTTGAATGTAATAAAAAAAAAAGATTGATTTTCCAAAGTGTTCATAAGCAAGCCTTGAAGGGAAGCCTCAGAAGAAATGTTTCGATCGTTTATACCAAATTTCTTGAATGTAATAAAAAAAAAAGATTGATTTTCCGAAGTGTGCTTAACCAAGCCTGGAAGGGAAGTCCAAGAAGCAATATTTCAATGGTTTTTAACAACTTTCTTGAATGTAATAAAAAAAAAGGATGGATTTTCTAAAGTGTTCATAACCAAGCCTTGAAGGGAAGCCTCAGAAGAAATGTTTCAATGGTTTTTAACAACTTTCTTGAATGTAATAAAAAAAAAAGATTGATTTTCGAAAGAGTTCTTAACCAAACCTTGAGGAGAAACCTCAGAAGCAATGTTTCAATGGTTTTTAACAACTTTCTTGAATGTAATAAAAAAAAGGATTGATTTTCCAAAGTGTTCATAACCAAGCGTTGAAGGGAAGCCTCAGAAGCAATGTTTCAATGGTTTTTAACAACTTTCTTGTATGTAATAAAAAAAAAGGATTGATTTTCTAAAGAGTTCTTAACCAAGCCTTGAGGAGAAGCCTCAGAAGCAATGTTTCAATAGTTCTTGATAACTTTCTTTAATGTAATAAAAAAAAAGGATTGATTTTCCAATGTGTTCATAACCAAGCCTTGAAGGGAAGCCTCAGAAGAAATGTTTCAATGGTTTTTAACAACTTTCTTGAATGTAATAAAAAAAAAGGATTGATTTTCCAAAGAGTTCTTAACCAAGCGTTGAAGGGATGCCTCAGAAGCAACGTTTCAATGGTTTCTAACAACTTTCTTGAATGTAATAAAAAAAAAGGATTGATTTTCCAAAGTGTTCATAACCAAGCCTTGAGGAGAAGCCTCAGAAGCAATGTTTCCATGGTTTTTCAACAACTTTCTTCAATGTAATAAAAAAAAAAGATTGATTTTCCAAAGTGTTCATAACCACGCCTTCAAGGGGAGCCTCAGAAGCAATGTTCCAATGGTTTTTAACAACTTTCTTGAATATAATAAGAAAAAAGGATTGACTTTTCAAAGAGTTCATAACCAAGCCTTGAAGGGATGCCTCAGAAGATATGTTTCAATGGTTTTTAACAACTTTCTTGAATGTAATAAAAAAAAGGATTGATTTTCCAAAGTGTTCATAACCAAGCGTTGAAGGGAAGCCTCAGAAGCAATGTTTCAATGGTTTTTAACAACTTTCTTGAATGTAATAAAAAAAAAGGATTGATTTTCTAAAGAGTTCTTAACCAAGCCTTGAGGAGAAGCCTCAGAAGCAATGTTTCAATAGTTCTTGATAACTTTCTTTAATGTAATAAAAAAAAAGGATTGATTTTCCAATGTGTTCATAACCAAGCCTTGAAGGGAAGCCTCAGAAGAAATGTTTCAATGGTTTTTAACAACTTTCTTGAATGTAATAAAAAAAAAGGATTGATTTTCCAAAGAGTTCTTAACCAAGCGTTGAAGGGATGCCTCAGAAGCAATGTTTCAATGGTTTCTAACAACTTTCTTGAATGTAATAAAAAAAAGGATTGATTTTCCAAAGTGTTCATAACCAAGCCTTGAGGAGAAGCCTCAGAAGCAATGTTTCCATGGTTTTTCAACAACTTTCTTCAATGTAATAAAAAAAAAAGATTGATTTTCCAAAGTGTTCATAACCACGCCTTCAAGGGGAGCCTCAGAAGCAATGTTCCAATGGTTTTTAACAACTTTCTTGAATATAATAAGAAAAAAGGATTGACTTTTCAAAGAGTTCATAACCAAGCCTTGAAGGGATGCCTCAGAAGATATGTTTCAATGGTTTTTAACAACTTTCTTGAATGTAATTAAAATAAAAGATTGATTATCCAAAGTGTTCATGACCAAGCCTTGAAAAGAAACCTCAGAAGGAATGTTTCAATGGTTTTTAACAACTTTCTTGAATGTAATAAAAAAAAGGATTGATTTTCCAAAGTGTTCATAACCAAGCCTTGAAGGGAAGCCTAGAAAAAAATGTTCCAATGGTTTTTAACAATTTCCTGAATGTAATAAAGAAAAGGATTGATTTACAAAAGTGTTCAAAACTCTGCCTTGAAGGGAAGCCACAAAAGCAATGATTCGAAGGTTTTTAACAATATTCCTAAATGTAGTAAACAGAAATGGATGATTTTCCAAGGTGTTCATAACCAAGCCTTGAAGGGAAGACTTAGAAGAAATGTTTCAATGGTTTTTAACATCTTTCTTGAATGTAATAAAGAAAAGGATTGATTATCAAAAGTGTTCATAACCAAGCCTTCAGGGGAAGCCACAGAAGCAATGTTTTGAATGGTTTTCAACAACTTTGTTGAATGTAATAAAAAAAAGGATTGATTATCCAAAGTGTTCATAACCCAGCCTTGAAAGGAAGCCTCGAAAGAAATGTTTCAATAGTTTTTAACAATTTCTTGAATGTAATAAAAAAAAAAAATTGATTTTCCAAAGTGTTCATAACCAAGCCTTGAAGGGAAGCCTCAGAAAAAATGTTTCAATGCTTTTTCAACAACTTTTTTGATTGTAATTAAAATAAAGGATTGAATATCCAAAGTGTTCATAACCAAGCCTTGAAGAGAAGCTTCAGAAGGAATGTTTCAATGGTTTTAACAACTTTCTTGAATGTAATTAAAATAAAGGATTGAATATCCAATGTGTTCATAACCAAGCCTTGAAAGGAAGCTTCAGAAGCAATGTTTCAATAGTTTTTAACAACTTTCTTGAATGTAATTAAAAAAAAGGATTGATTTTCCAAAGTGTTCATAACCAAGCGATGAAAGGAAGCCTCAGAAGCAATGTTTCAATGGTTTTTAACAACTTTCTTAAATGTAATAAAAAAAGGATGGATTTTCCATAGTGTTCATAACCAAGCCTTGAAGGGAAGCCTCAGAAGAAATGTTTCAATCGTTTTTTACAACTTTCTTGAATGTAATAAAAAAAAGAGGGATTTTCAAAAGTGTTCTTAACCAAGCCTTGAGGAGAAGCTTCAGAAGAAATGTTTCAATGGTTTTTGACAACTTTCTTGAATGTAATTAAAATAAAGGATTGATTATCCAAAGTGTTCATGACCAAGCCTTGAAAAGAAACCTCAGAAGGAATGTTTCAATGGTTTTTAACAACTTTCTTGAATGTAATAAAAAAAAAGGATTGATTTTCCAAAGTGTTCATAACCAAGCCTTGAAGGGAAGCCTAGAAAAAAATCTTCCAATGGTTTTTAACAATTTCCTGAATGTAATAAAAAAAAGGATTGATTTACAAAAGTGTTCAAAACTCTGCCTTGAAGGGAAGCCACAAAAGCAATGATTCGAAGGTTTTTAACAATATTCCTAAATGTAATAAAAAGAAATGGATGATTTTCCAATGTGTTCATAACCGAGCCTTGACGGGAAGCCTCAGAAGAAATGTTTCAATGGTTTTTAACAACTTTCTTGATTGTAATTAAAATAAAGGATCAAATATCCAAAGTGTTCATAACCAAGCCTTGAAGAGAAGCCTCAGAAGCAATGTTTCAATGGTTTTAACAACTTTCTTGAATGTAATTAAAATAAAGGACTGAATATCCAATGTGTTCATAACCAAGCCTTGAAGGGAAGCCACAGAAGCAATGTTTCAATGGTTTTTAATAACTTTCTTGATTGTAATTAAAATAAAGGATTGAATATCCAAAGTGTTCATAACCAAGCCTTGAAGAGAAGCCTCAGAAGGAATGTTTCAATGGTTTTAACAACTTTCTTGAATGTAATTAAAATAAAGGATTGAATATCCAATGTGTTCATAACCAAGCCTTGAAGGGAAGGCTCAGAAGAAATGTTTTAATGGTTTCTAACAACTTTCTTGATTGTAATTAAAATAAAGGATTGAATATCCAAAACCATCTGCAGCATCAGAGACCGTCGAAATGGCCATTACACCCTTTATCATAGAGGTGGGTGAGGACCCACCCATCGCTATGAGTCCTCCAATGTGCACGCTGGATATTGAGAGACTGTTGCCAGGCGTAGATGGAGCCTCAACATCTGTTAGTACTGTCCTAGCTGTGGTAGAGGCTCCTTCTCTCTGGGTGAACTTCAGTCAACTATCACCTAGGATTGAGGAAGCTTCAACATCTACCATAGCGGCAGCTAATCAGGTTCATCTTCCTCGACCAATATTGCCTAGCAATACTTCTGCAGTGAATCAGAGGATGAAGCTAAAGCATCGCCTTCTACTTATTGCCTTGGCATTTTTGATTGTCATTGTATTGACATTAAGTATAGTTTTGGCCATTGCAGCTACTATATATGTCGTGATTTCTGAAATTATATATATGCTGGCTATGTATTCTATATTGGTTTATCTTTGCCACCAAGATTTGAACATCTCAAATGGTGGTGGGCTGGCCATCTTGCAAGAATGGCAGACAATCGATGGAGATCAAGACTCACAACATGGATCCCCCGACACCACATGTGCAACTGAGGCCGGAAAAATGTTCGATGTAAAGACGCGCTAGACAAGTTCAGGAACTACTGGCTCCGTGACGCCCATCATAGAGAAGTGTGGCAAATCCTGGGGAGGTCTATGTCAAACGACTGATGCTAAGAGACTGATGATAATGATGATGATCATCATCATCATGACATAGCTATGAAATTTAATCAATGAAAACGTTTCCAAATATGGTCAAGCTTATTTCCTTATGATCGGTAAACGTTCTCACCATGACAACTTAACGTCATCTTAATGTTCTGCCGAATCGGAAGAAAACTGTGCAAAATTCTTGTTTCATCGACAATATTATAAAGATTGCTTTCATTTACTGTTAAAATTGCATCGATCCCAGTTTTTCTCCTCTCAAAAACAATTCAATAGCTTAACAAAAATTAATCGTATATATCATGTCAAGAAAAACAGTCCAACACGAGCAACAAAAGAAGTCAGCCACCGAACCATCCGCAGCATCAGAGACAATCTAAGTGGCCATTACCCCTTTCATCATAGAGGTGGGTGAGGACCCACCCATCGCTATGAGTCCTCTAATGTGCACGCTGGATATTGAGAGACCGTTGCCAGGCATAGAGGGAACCTCAACATCCGTTGGTACTGTTCTACCGATGGTAGAGGCTCCTACTTACCGGGTGAACTTCGGTCAGCTATCACCAAGGATTGAGGAAGCTTCAACACCTACCATAGCAACAGCTAATCGGGTTCATCTTCCTCGACCAATATTGCCTAGCAATACTTCTGCACTGAACCAGAGGATGAAGCTAAAGCATCGCCTTCTACTTATTGCCTTGGCATTTTTCATTGTCATTACATTGACATTAGGTATAGTTTTGGCCATTGCAGCTACTATATATGTCGTGATTTCTGAAATTATATGTATGCTGGCTATGTATTCTATATTGGTTTATCTTTGCCACCAAGATTTGAACATTGAGAGGCTTTGAATATTTTCTAAAAAGTGGCCATTACCCCCTTCATCATAGACGTGGGAACCATGCAACGTGCATATGAAAGAATAATGCTGGGCCTCACATGGAGAGACCACAAAACAACACAGTTCATCCGAGAAATGACAAGACTTAGAGACATCATAGAATCTATGAAAAATCTCAAATGGCGGTGGGCTGGCCATCTTGCAAGAATGGCAGACAATCAATGGACATCACTACTCACAACATGGATCCCCCAAGACCACATGTGAAACCGAGGCCGGCAAAATGTTCGATGGAAAGACGTGCTAGACAAGTTCAGGAACTACTGGCTCTGTGACGCCCATCATAGAGAAGTGTGGCAAATCCTGGGGAGGTCTATGTCAAACGACTGATGCTAAAAGACTGATGATAATGATGATGATCATCATCATCATGACATAGCTATGAAATTTAATCAATGAAAACGTTTCCAAATATGGTCAAGCTTATTCCCTTATGATCGGTAAACGTTCTCACCATGACAACTTAACGTCATCTTAATGTTCTGCCGTATCGGAAGAACACTGTTCAAAATTCTTGTTTTATCGACAATATTATAAAGATTGCTTTCATTTACTGTTAAAATTGCATCGATCCCAGTTTTTCTCCTCTCAAAAACAATTCAATAGCTTAACAAAAATTAATCGTATATATCATATCAAGAAAAACAGTCCAACATGAGCAACAAAAGAAGCCAGCCAACCGAACCATCCGCAGCATCAGAGACAATCGAAGTGGCCATTACCCCCTTCATCATAGAGGTGGGTGAGGACCCACCCATCGCTATGAGTCCTCCAATGTGCACGCTGGATATTGAGAGACCGTTGCCAGGCATAGAGGGAGCCTCAACATCCGTTGGTACTGTTCTACCGATGGTAGAGGCTCCTACTTACCGGGTGAACTTCGGTCAACTATCACCAAGGATTGAGGAAGCCTTTACACCTACCATAGCAACAGCTAATCGGGTTCATCTTCCTCGACCAATATTGCCTAGCAATACTTCTGCAGTGAACCAGAGGATGAAGCTAAAGCGTCGCCTCCTACTTATTGCCTTGGCATTTTTCATTGTCATTACATTGACATTAGGTATAGTTTTGGCCATTGCAGCTACTATATATGTCGTGATTTCTGAAATTATATGTATGCTGGCTATGTATTCTATATTGGTTTATCTTTGCCACCAAGATTTGAACATTGAGATGCTTTGAATATTTTCTCAAAAGTGGCCATTACCCACTTCATCATAGACGTGGGAAGCATGCAACGTGCACATGAAAGAATAATGCTGGGCCTCACATGGGGAGACCACAAAACAACACAGTACATCCGGGAAAAGACAAGACTTAGAGACATCATAGAATCTATGAAAAATCTCAAATGGCGGTGGGCTGGCCATCTTACAACAATGGCAGACAATCGATGGACATCACGACTCACAACATGGACCTCCCAAGACCACATATGAAACCGAGACCGGCAAAATGTTCGATGGAAAGACGCGCTAGACAAGTTCAGGAACTACTGGCTCCGTGACGCCTATCATAGAGAAGTGTGGCAAATCCTGGGGAGGTCTATGTCAAACAACTGATGCTAAAAGACTGACGATAATGATGATGATGATCATCATCATGACATAGCTATGAAATATAATCCATGAAAACGTTTCCAAATATGGTCAAGCTTATTCCCATATGATCGGTAGACGTTCTTACCATGACAACTTAACGTCATTTTAATGTTCTGCCGTATCGGAAGAAAACTATGCAAAATTCTTGTTTTATCAACAATACGATAAAGATTTCTTTCATTAACTGTTTAGATTGCATTGAAACCAGTTTTTGTCTTCTCAAAACAAATTCAATAGCAGTTAACAAAAATCAATTAAACATATCATATCAAGAAAAACGGTCCAACATGGGCAACAGAACAAGCCAGCCAACTGAACCATCTTCAGCATCAGAAACCGTCGAAGTGGCAATTACCCCCTTCATCATAGAGGTGGGTGAGGACCCACCCATCGCTATGAGTCCTCCAATGTGCACGCTGGATATTGAGAGACCGTTGCCAGGCGCAGAGGGAGCCTCAACATCCGTTGGTACTGCACTACCGATGGGAGAGGCTCATTCTCACCGGGTGAACTTCGGTCAACTATCACCTAGGATTGAGGAAGATTCAACACCTACCATGGCGGCAGCTAATCGGGTTCATCTTCCTGGACCAATATTGTATGGCAATACTTCTGCAGTGAACCAGAGGATGAAGCTAAAGCATCGCCTTCTACTTATTGTCTTGGCATTTTTGATTGTCATTACATTGACATTAGGTATAGTTTTGGCCATTGCAGCTACTATATATGTCGTGATTTCTGAAATTATATGTATGCTGGCTATGTATTCTATATCGGTTTATCTTTGCCACCAAGATTTGAACATTTAGAGGCTTTGAATATTTTCTCAAAAGTGGCCATTACCCCCTTCATCATAGACGTGGGAACCATGCAACGTGCACATGAAAGAATAATGCTGGGCCTCACATGGAGAGACCACAAAACAACACAGTACATCCGGGAAAAGACAAGACTTAGAGACATCATAGAATCTATGGAAAATCTCAAATGGCGGTGGGCTGGCCATCTTGCAAGAATGGCAGACAATCGATGGACATCACGACTCACAACATGGATCCACCGACACCACATGTGCAACCGAGGCCGGCAAAATGTTAGATGGAAAGACTAGGTAGAAAAGTTCAGGAACTACTGGCTCCGTGACGCCCATGATGATGATGATGATGATGATTATGATGATGATGACATAGCTATGAAATATAATCCATGAAAACGTTTCCAAATATGGTCAAGCTTATTTCCTTATGATCGGTAAACGTTCTCACCATGACAACTTGACGTCATATTAATGTTCTGCCGTATCCGAAGAAAACTGTGCAAAATTCTTGTTTTATCAACAATACTATAAAGATTTCTTTCATTAACTGTTTAGATTGCATTGAAGCCAGTTTTTGTCTTTTCAAAACAAATTCAATAGCAGTTAACAAAAATCAATTAAACATATCATATCAAGAAAAACGGTCCAACATGGGCAACAGAACAAGCCAGCCAACAGAACCATCTTCAGCATCAGAAACCGTCGGAGTGGCCATTACATCCTTCATCATAGACGTGGGAACCATGCTACGTGCCAATGAAAAAATAATGCTGGGCCTCACATGGAGAGACCATAAAACAGCACAGTACATCCGGGAACAGACAAGACTTAGAGACATCATAGAATCCATTAAAAATCTCAAATGGCGGTTGGCTGGCCATCTTGCAAGAATGGCAGACAATCGATGGACATCGCGACTCACAACATGGATCCCCCGAGACCACAAGTGCAACCGAGGCCGGCAAAATGTTAGATGGAAAGACGACAAATTCAATAGCAGTTAACAAAAACCAATTGAATATATCATATCAAGAAAAACAGTCTTACACGAGCAACAAAACAAGCCAGCTCACTGAACCATATGCAGCATCAGAAACATTCAAAGTTGCCATTACCCCCTTCATCCTAGAGGTAGGTGAGGACCCACAGATCGCTATGAGTCCTCCAACGTGTACACTGGATATTGAGAGACCGTTGCCAGGCGTAGAGGGAGCCTCAACATCCGTTGGTACTGTCCTACCGATGATAGAGGCTCCTTCTCCCTGGGTGAACTTCGGTCAACTATCACCCAGGATTGAGGAAGCTTCAACACCTACCATAGCGGCAGCTAATCAGGTTCATCTTCTTGGACCAAGATTGCCTGGCAATGCTTCTGCAGTGAACAAGAGGATGAAGCTAAAGATGCGTCTTTTTCTTATTCTCTAGACATTGTTGGTTGCCATTACATTGACATTAACAATATATTTGGCCATTGTAGCTATTCCATATGCCCTGATTTTTGATATTATAAGTATAATGGCATTGTATGGTGTATTTGCATTTTACACCAATATTGAACCATGGGTGTGCTTGAGTTTTTTTCCTGAAAATTGTGAATCTTGACTTGGAAATACGTTTTCGAGTAGCCTGCTGTATTGAGCCTGGCAATATTCTATGGGAGTTTATTTCATTTTCAGGAAGCCTGTCAGATTAAAACTGACGATGGGAACCTGTCACACTGATATTCACGATGGTCTCTTCAAGACTCTTTTCATTTTGTGGGAGGAAACCAGTGAAATTGATCCTGAAAATAGTCTGTTAGACTTTATTTCATTTTCCAGGAAGCCTTTATGACTGATATTCACAAAGGTCTCTTCAGGACTCTTTTTGTTTTCAGGAGGAAGATAGTGAAATTGAACCTGAAAATTATTTTTAGAGACTTTATTTTGTTTTGGGGAGGTCTAAGAGACTGAAATTAACAATGGTATCTTCAAAACTCTTATCGTTTTTGGGAAGAAGCCAGTGAAATTGAACCTAAAAATAGTCTGTAAGACTTTATTTTGCTCCCAGGAAACTTAAGGTCGATATTCACAATGGTCTATTCGAGACTCTTTTCATTTTCAAGAAGAAGCCAGGGAAATTAAACCTGAAAATAGTCTGAGAGACTTCATTTCATTTTGGGAAGTACATCAGACTGATATTCACCATGGTCTCTTGAAGACTTTTTTCTCTTCAGGAGGAAAACAGTGAAACTGAACCTGAAAATAGTCCGTGAGACTTTATTTTGTTTCCAATGAGCCTTTAAGTTTGATATTCACAATGGTGTCTTCAAGAATCTTTTCATTTCCCGGACGAAGCCAGTGAAATAGAACCTGAAAATAGTTTGTCAGACTTTATTTTATTTCCAGGAAGCTTTTAAGACTGATATTCAGAACGGTATTTTCAAGATTTTTTTCGTTTTTGGGAGGAAACCAGTGATATAGAACCTGAAAATAGTCTGTGAGACTTTATTTTGTTTCCAGGAAGCCTTTTAGACTCATATTCACAATTGAGTCTACAAAATTCTTTTTCCTTTTTGGGAGGAAGCCAGTGAAATTGAACCAGAAAATAGTCTGTTAGACTTTATTTTGTTTCCACAAAACCTTTATGACTGATATTAACAATGGGCTCTTCAAGAATGCTTTTTATTCGGGAGGAAGCCAGTGAAATTGAACCGGGAAATAGTCTGTGAGACTTTAATTTATTTCCAGGAAGACTTTAAGACTGATATTCACAATGTGGTCTCTTCAAGACTCTTTTCGTTTCCGGGAGGACGCAAGTGGAATTGAACCTGAAAATAGTGTGTGAAACTTTATTTCATTTTCGGGAAGTTTATGATACTGATATTGACAATGGTCTATTCAAGACTCTTTTCAATTTCGGGAGTAAGCCAGTGAAATTGAACCTCAAAATAGTCTGTGAGACTTTATTTTAATTACAGGAAGCCTTTAAGACTGATATTCATAATGGTCTCTTCAAGACTCTTTTCGTTTTCGGGATGATGCCAGTGAAAATGAACCTCAAAATAGTCTTTGAGACTTTATTTTGTTTCCAGGAAGCCTTTAAGACTAGTATTTAGAATGTTCTCTTCGAGACTCTCTTCGTTTTCAGGAGGAAGTCAGTGAAATTGAAACCGAAAATAGTATGTGAAACTTTATTTTGTTTTTCAGAAGTCTATGAGACTGAAATTCACAATGGTGTTTTCTAGACTCTTTTCGTTTTCGGGAGGAAGCTAGTGAAATTGAACCTGAAAATAGTCTGTAAGACTTTATTTTGATTCCAAGAAACTTAAGGCAGATATTCACGATGGTCTCTTCAAGACTCTTTTTGTTTTGGGGAGGAAGCCAGTGAAATTGAACCCGAAAATAGTCTGTGAAACTTTATTTTGTTTTGAGGAAGCCTTTAAGACTGATATTCACAATGGTCTCTTCAAGACTCTTTTTGTTTTCGGAAGGAAGCCAGTGAAATTGAATCTGAAAATAGTCTGTGAGACTTTATTTCATTTTCAGGAAGTCTATGAGACTGATAGTCACAATGGTTCCTACAAGACTTTTTTCACATTCCGGAGGATGCCAGTGAAAATGATCCTGAAAATAGTCTATGAGACTTTATTTTGTTTCGAGGATGCCTTCAAGACTGATATTCACAATGGTATCTTCAAGACTCTTTTCTATTTCGGGAGGAAGCCAGTGAAATTGAACCTGAAAAATAGTCTGTGAGACGTTATTCTGTCTTTGGAAAGTCTATGAGATTGAAATTCACAATGGTGTCTTCAAGACTCTTTTTCTTTTCGGGAAGAAGCCAGTGAAATTGAACCTGAAAATAGTCTGTGAGACTTTATATTGTTCAAGGGAGCTTTTAAGACTGATATTCACGATGGTCTCTTCAAGACTCTTTTTGTTTTCGGTAAGCCAGTGAAATTGAACCTGAAAATAGTCTGTGAAACTTTATTTTGTTTCGAGGAAGCCTTCAAGACTGATATTCACAATGGTATCTTCAAGACTCTCTACGTTTTCGGGAGGAAGCCAGTGAAATTGAACCTGAAAAATAGTCTGTGAGACTTCATTTTGTTTCCAGGAGGCCTTTAAGACTGATATTTACAATGGTCTCTTCAAGACAGATAAAGATGACGATGATACCATGACTGATATTTTTTCAATCATTACTTCAATGAGACTAAAAAAAACTATCGTCAACATATGTTTCATTATTTTCATTATTTTCATATTAATTCGATGCAGTGATTTGGAGAAATGAAAATATCATTTTATCAGAAATCACTTCCCAATGACTCTTTGGTATTTATTAGATATTGAATTACTGAACTCTCTTACAATGCTCAAAGAAAATTCACAAGCAATTTTCTTTCTTTTATTTCACAATCCTTTATAATCATCTTATAATGATTTAGAAGCGTATACTTCGAGAGAAAAATTCAACTTTGAATCTTCCCCCCTACCTCCAAATGTAAGAATAAGAGGGAATAATGGATGAGATCTGCGTTTAGCGTTTTCCCTGGAGTTTGACCCCGATTCAAAGTTGTTTTGTTTCCTACAAGAGTTCAAAGATAAGTCAGTGTTTCATCAGTCAATGATGAACCACGACCCCCCTGCCCCAACATACACCTTCAGGCTGAGTTTACGCTTCTATGACAGGGAATCCCATTTTGGGCTTTTTAAGAGACTGTTGTGACCTTAAAACAATTTTAAAATGAATGACAAATGTAAGTTCTGAAAGATATAGTGCAAAAATATTGAAAATTACCAAATTTGTAAAAAAGTTTCCTTCTTCTTCTTCTCCCTCTCCTTCTTCGTCTTCTTCACCACCACCACCACCATCATCATCATCATCATCGTAGGTAACTCTGAAAAGCCTAAAGGGATATTCAACTTTCTTGAATGAAGTAATAATATAAAAGTTTTAAAACAAACTTAACAGCCTAGATATCTTTAGATGAATATCTAAATATTCACTGACATATTGATAATAGCTAGAAAGGTTTTTGAATTATCAAAATATCCAAACAGCCCAACAAATATCGAGACGTGGATGAAAGATAGTGAAAGTGAAAAGAAAAAGTTGTTGTCAAGAACGGTAACTCTGAAATACTCTTGATCGCTTATCTCCCTTGCAAGCTATTTGAACCTTTCAAATCCTAAGCGTTTAACATAACGAGAAAAACAAGAGATTCTCTTGAAAAGCAGCCACGTTATAGAGACGAGTTTGGTGTGGAATGAGATTATTGATAATAGAAAAAACAAGTTGTTTCCAATTGATTTCCCAGTTCATTCCCGTTAGAACATCCGAAAGAGGAACGAATAATGAGTGAAATGAAAAATCAAAAAATAGAAACCAGATAAGAATTCGGTTTGAAAGCAGTTATTTAGCCTTTGCCTAACCAGCGGGCTGTTTAGCCTAATGGTAAGTGTGTGGCTACGTAGAAGAAGCCATTTGTTGCTAAGAGGTTCGATGGAAATTATACAAGGAGCCTATTTAACTTTGAAGATGAATATTTACAAGGTTTTTAACAATTGTTCCGAACGTAGAAATGATATATAATTGAATTTTCCATGTGTAAAAAAGCAAGCCTGAAAAGGTATAAACGGAGCCTTGTTAGCTCCAGAGCGAATATTATCAACTATTGATATTCTAATACAAACAAAAATAGCAATGGGCAGGATATGTTGCAGCAATGGTACACATCAAACACACATTATGATCCACATTAGGGATCACCAGAGGAAACATGCGCTACCGAGGGAGTCCGGCAGAATACAACATGGAGAGACGAACCACACATATTCAGAAAGATAATGATGATACCATTATCGATTCTTTTCTTTTTTTAATCATTACTTTATTGGGACTTTTAAAAGAGAACTATCGTTAATATTTACTTTATCACAATAATATTTCAATAGTATGATTTGGATAAATGAAACTATTATTTTATTAAAAAACCACTTCCCAATGACAGTTCATTATCATTATTATTATTAGATATTGAACTACTAAACTAATCTACAATACTCAATGCTTAATAAACATCGTACAAAGATTTAGAAGTGAATATTTCGACAAATTTCAACTATGAATCTCCCCCTCCACATTTTTATAATAATAAAGAATAGATGAGATGCACTTTTAGGCTTTTTCCCTGGAGTTCGACCCCGATCCAAAGTTATCTTGTCCTTTCACCCCCAACCCCTTCCGTACAAGAGATCAAAGATAAGTCGGTGTTTTATCAGTTAACGATGAGTCCCGACTCCCATCCGACACAGAGACACACCATACGGCCGAACGTACGCTTCTATCACAGGGAATCCAATTTCAGGCCTTCAGTCACCAGTAAGGCCTCATTGATCTTCATCAGAATGAATAGAAAAAAAATGCATCGTTGTGTAAGAAATTGTGAAAAATATTGGAAAGTTCAGAATGAATAAAAATGAGTTTTTTTTTCTTTCAAAATATATTCATTTATGATATATATATATGTATATATCTATTTAACCAAAATGCGACACATTAAACAACAAAAAACAGATTTATTTGCATCAACTGATTTTTTAATTGTTTATGAAATTATTTCTTTGATAATAACATGAAGGACTGTGTGAAATAAAAAGCATATTTATTCAACGAAAATGCGACATATTTGAAGCCATAACATATTTCCAGCGACCCTCTCATGATTACCACTGTTGGACTTCCCAGCCGAATTCTCTGAGTCTCAGAATGTGCTCGAAATCCTTACTCATGGGTGGTCGACCACTGAATTCTTTACCTTTTACAACTGGTTATAGCCTCCCTAGAAATATTGTTTATTATCAATATCCATATTTCCAAACATAAACATATTGAATCAACACTGAACAGTTCGCATTGTAGTAGTGCAATTTCTAAGTCAACGCAGATTAAACAATAAAAATATTTTCTGTCAAATGATAAACGAATGAATAAAATAAATTGATGTTGTATTTATTTTTGTGAGTTTTATCAATCTAGCCGAACTCCCGTCCAAGTTTGGGGTTGACTTTGTTTTTGTACCACAACAACCACAACAACAATCCTCAGGAATTTGGGATAGTAAAATCTCCACTGTTAGTCTGCGCTGTCAGTAGAGTACAGTACGCTTTAGGTATTCATATTTGAAGTTTTTCACTTCAATGAATCAGATCTCTTGAATGTTGGGTCTTGTTTTTTTAGAGTCAGATGAAACTAGTCGTTGTTTGAGTTTTCACTTAGCCTGCTTGATTATAATATCATCCAATGGCTTCGTGATGTTAATCCGCAGGTCTTGGTAATTACTGATATATATATATATATATATATATATATATATATATATATATATATATATATATATATATATATATATATATATATATATATATATATGTGTGTGTATATATATATATATATATATAAACAAAGTAGATACCTGTGGGAGTTGTAAAGCGATTCAACGGAGAGAGAGAGAGAAGGAGAGAGAGAGAGAGAGAGAAAGAGAGAGAGAGAAGGAGAGAGAGATAGAGAGAGATCATTAAGGGTTCATCTTGGAGTACATGGAATGATGATGGTGTTAAATATATATATATATATATATATATATACATACATATATATATACATATATATATACATACATATAAATATTTATATAATGTATTTCAGATATTGATAAGCACTTACAGACATTTTATTTAATAAAGAATAATGAATATATACGTAGCTATGAAATATAATCCATGAAAACGTTTCCAAATATGGTCAAGCTTATTTCCATACGATCAGTGAACGTTATCACCATGACAACCGAACGCCATCTTAATATTCTGCCGTATCGGAAGAAAACTTTACGCAAGTCTTGATTTATCAACAAAACTACAAACATTTCTTTAATTTACTGTTAAAATTTCATTGATCCAAGTTTTTCTCACTTAAAAACAATCAAATAGCTTGACATAAATTAATTGCATATTTCATAACAAGACAAACGGCCCAAAATGAGCAACAAAACAAGCCAGCCAACTGAACTATCTGCACCATCAGAAAGCGTCGAAGTGGCAATTACCCCTTTTATCATAGAGGTGGGTGAGGACCCACCGATCGCTATGAGTCCTCCAATGTGCACGCTGGATATGGAGAGACCGTTGCCAGGCGTAGAGGGAGCCTCAACATCCGTTGCTACTGTCCTACCGATGGTAGAGGCTCCGTCTCACCGGGTGCACTTCGCTCAACTACCATCCAGGATTGAGGATGCCTCAACACCAACCATAGGGGCAGCTAATAGGGGTCATCTTCCTCGAACAAGATTGCCTGGCAATGCTTCTGCAGTGAAACAGAGGATGAAGCAGAAGCATCGCCTTCTACTCATTGCCTTGGCATTTTTAGTTGTGATTGCATTGATATTAAGTGTAGTATTGGCCGTTGCCGCTAACATATATGTGGTGATTTCAGAGATCATATGTATGCTAGCGGTGAATAGTATCATTGTTTATCTTTGCCACCAGGATTTAGGCATTGAGTTGCTTTAGATTTTTCTCAAAATTATGAATGTTGACTTTTTTTGGAAATTCGGATGTTTGTTCTTTTGAGCGTGTCGATGTTGTGATGAAAATGGAATCGTCAATCAGATACATCTCGTTTTTATGTCTTTGAATGTGGATAATGATTTGTGAAGCCTGTCAGATTGGACCTGACGATTTCAGGTTCAATTTCACTGGTATCCTCCAGGACTATTGTGAATATCATTCTTAAAGGATTCCTGGAAACAAAAAAAAGTCTCATGGACTATTTTCAGGTTCAATTTCACTGTTTTCCTCCCGAAAACAAAAAGAGTCTCAAAGAGATCATAGTGAATTTCAGTCTTAAAGGCTTCATGGAAACAAAATAAAGTCTCAAAGACGATTTTCAGGCTCAATTTCACTGGTTTCCTCCCGGGAACAAAAAGAGTCTTGAAAACACTTTTGTGAATATCAATGTTGAAGGCTTCCTGGAAACAAAATAAAGTATCAAAGACTATTTTTAAATTCGATTTTACTGGCTTCCTCCCCAAAACGAAAAGAGTCTCGAAGAGACCATAGTGAATTTCAGTCTTAAAAGCTACATGGAAACAAAATGAAGTCTCACAGACTATATCCTGGTTCAATTTCACTGGCTTCCTCCCGGAAACGAAAAAGAGTCTTAAAGAGACTATTGAGAGTATCAGTCATAAAAGCTCTCTGGAAACAAAATAGTGACTCACTGACTATTTTCAGGTTAAATTCCACTGGCTACCTCCCGAAAACAAAGAGAGTCTCGAAGAGACCATAGTGAATTTCAGTCTTAAAGGCTTTGTGGAAACAAAATAAAGTCTCAAAGACTATTTTCAGGCTCAATTTCACTGATTTCCTCCCGGAAACAAAAAGAGTCTTGAAGACACTATTATAATATCATTCTTAAAGGCTTCCTGGAAACAAGATAATGTCTCACAGACTAATTTCGGGTTAAATTCAACTGGCTTCCTCCCGGAAACAAAAACATTATTGAAGAGACCATTGTGAATATCATTTCTAAAGGCTTCCTTGAAAGGAAATAAAGTCTCACAGACTATTTCCAGGTTCAATTTCACTGGCTTCCTCAAAAAAACAAGAAGAGTTTCGAAGGGACAATTGTGAATTTCAGTCTCAAAGGCTTCCTGGAAACGAAAAAAATATCAAAGACTATTTTCAGGCTCAATTTCACTGGTTTCCTCCCGGAAACAAAAAGAGTCTTGAAGACACTATTGTGAATATCATTCTTAAAGGCTTCCCGGAAACAAGATAAAATCTCAAAGACTATTTTCAAGTACAATTTCACTGGCTTCCTCCCCAAAACGAAAAGAGTCGCGCAGAGACCATAGTGAATTTCAGTCTTGAAAGCTACATGGAAACAAAATAAAGTCTCACAGATTATTTCCTGGTTCAATTTCACTGTTTTCCTCCCGAAAATGAAAAGATTCTTGAAGAGACTATTGTGAATATCAGTCATAAAAACTCTCTGGAAACAAAATAATGTCTCAAAGACTAATTTCAGGTTAAATTCCACTGGCTTCCTCCCGGAAACAAAAATCAGTATTGAAGAGACCATTGTGAATATCATTCCTAAAGGCTTCCTGGAAAGAAAATAAAGTCTCACAGACTATTTCCAGGTTCAACTTCACTGGCTTCCTCAAAAAAACAAATAGAGTTTCGAAGGAACAATTGTGAATTTCAGTCTCAAAGGCTTCCTGGAAACAAAATGAAGTCTCAAAGACTATTTTCAGGCTCAATTTCACTGGTTTCCTCCTGGAAACAGAAAGAGTCTTGAAAACACTATCGTGAATATCGATGTCAAAGGCTTTCTGGAAACAAGATAAAGTATCACAGACTATTTTTGAATTCGATTTTACTGGCTTCCTCCCAAAAACGAATAGTGTCTCGGAGAGACCATACAGAATTTCATCGCTAAAAGCTACATGGAAACAAATTAAAGTCTCACGGACTATATCCTGGTTCAATTTCACTGGTTTCATCCCGGAAACGAAAAGAGTCTTGAATAAACCATTGAAAGTATTAGTCTTAAAGGCTTCCTGGGAACGAAATAAAGTCTCACAGACTATTTTCAGGTTCAATTTCACTGGTTTCCTCCCAGAAACGAAAAGAGTCTTGGAGAGACCATTGTGGATATCAATCTCATAAACTTCCCAAAAACGAAATAAAGTCCCACAGAATATTTTCAGGTACAATTTCATGGGCATCCCCCTGGAAACGAAAAGAGTTTTGAAGACACGATTGTGAATTTCAGTCTCTCAAACTACACAAAAACGAAATAAAGTCTCACAGACTATTTTTAGTTTCAACTTAATTGGCTTCCTCCCGAAAACAAAAAGAGTGTTGAGGTGACCTATGTGAATATCAGTCTTGAAAGCTTCCTGAGAAAAAAAATTAAAATCTAACTGAATATTTTGAGGTACAATTTTACGGGCTTCCTCCCGGTAACAAAAAGAATCTTGAAGAGACTTTTGTGAATTTAAGTCTCATACACTTCCCATAAACGGAATAAAGTCTCACAGACTATTTTCTGGTTCAATTTCTTGGGTTCCCTCCCAGGAACGAAAAAAGTTTCGAAGAGATCATTGTGAACCTCAGTCCTAAAGGCTCTCAGTGAACAATGTAGTCTCACAAACTATTTTCAGGTTTGATTTCACAGGCTTCGTTCCCAAAACTAAAAAGTGTTTTGAAAAGACCATTGAGAATATCATTCTTAAAGGCTTCCTGGATACAAAATAAGTTCTCAGACTCTATTTTCAGTTTCAATTTCACTGGCTTCCTCCCAAAACAAAAAGAGTCTTGAAGGGACAATTGTGAATTTCAATTTATAGGCTTTTTGAAAACAAAATAAATTTTCATAATTTATTTCAACGTTCAATTTCACAGGCTCCCTTCCGAAAACAAAAAGAGTCTTGAAGAGAACATCGTGAATATCAGTGGTAAAGGCTTCCGGGAAACAAAATAAGATCTCACAGACTATTTCCAGATTTCTATCACTGGCTTCATCCCAGAAACGAAAAGAGTCTTGAAAAAACCATTGTGAATTTCAGTCTCAAAGACTACCCAAAAACGATATAAAGTCTCACAGACTATTTTCAGTTTCAATTTCACTGGCTTCCTCCCGAAAAACAGAAACAGTCTTGAAGTGACCTATGTGAATATCAGTCTTGAAAGCTTCCTGGTAAAAAATTAAAATCTTACTGAATATTTTCAGGTACAATTTTACGGGCTTCCTCCCGGTAACAGAAAGAGTCTTGAAAACACGATTGTAAATTTCAGTCTCATATACTTACCATAAACAAAATGAAGTCTCACAGACGATTTTCACGTTCGATTTCACTGGCTTCTTCCTGAAAACAAAAGAGGCTTGAAGACACCATTGTGAATTTCAGTCTTCAAAGCTTCTTAGACACAAAATAAAAAGTCACAGACGATTTTGAGGTTCAATTTCACTGTTTTCCTCCCGAAAACAGAAAGAGTCTTGAGAAAACCCATTGTGAATATCATTCTCAGAGGCTTCCTGAAAACAAAATAAAGTCTCACAGACTATTTTCAGGTTCAATTTCACTGTTTTCCTCCCGAAAACAAAAAGAGTCCCTAAAGGACAATTATGAATTTCAGTCTGAAAGGCTTCCTGGAAACTAGATGTAATCTCATAGACTATTTTCAGGTTCAATTTCACTGTTTTCTCCCAAAAACAAAAAGAATCCCTGAAGGACGATTGTGAATTTTAGTCCAGAAGGCTTCTGGAAACTAAATAAAGTCTCACAGACTATTTTCAGGTTCAATTTCACTGTTTTCCCCCCGAAAACAGAAAGAGTCCCTAAAGGACAATTGTGATTATGAGTCTAAAAGGCTTCCTTGAAACTAAATAAAGTCAAACAGACTATTTTCAGGTTCAATTTCACTGTTTTCCTCCCAAAAACAAAAAGAGTCCCTAAAAGACAGTTGTGAATTTTAGTCCAGAAGGCTTCCTAGAAAATAAATAAAGTCTCGCAGACTATTTTCAGGTTCATTTTCACTGTTTTCCTCCCGAAAACAAAAAGAGTCCCCGGAGGACAATTGTGCATTTTAGTCTAAAAGGCTTCCTGGAAACTAAATAAAGTCTCACAGACTATTTTCAGGTTCAATTCCACTGTTTTCCTCTCGAAAACAAAAAGAGTCCCTAAAGGACGATTGTGAATTTTAGTGGGAAAGACTTCCTGGAAACTAAATAAAGTCTAACAGATTATTTTCAGGTTCAATTCCACTGTTTTCCTCCAGAAAACAAATAAAGTCCCTAAAGGATAATTGTGAATTTTAGTTTAAAAGGCTTCCTGGAAACTAAATAAAGTCTAACAGACTATTTTCAGGTTCAATTTCACTGTTTTCCTCCAGAAAACAAAAAGTGTCCCCAATGGACAATCGTGAATTTTAGTCCAGAAGGCTCCCTGGAAACTAAATAAAGTCTTACAGACTATTTTCAGGTCCAATTTCACTGTTTTTCTCCAGAAAACAAAAAGAGTCCCTTAAGGACAATAGTGAATTTTAGACTAAAAGGCTTCGTGGAAACTAAATGAAGTCTCATAGACTATTTTCAGGTTAAATTCCACTGTTTTCCTCCCGAAAAAAAAAAGAGTCCCTAAAGGACAATTGTGAATTTTAGTCCAAAAGGCTTCCTGGAAACTAAATAAAGTCTAACAGACTATTTTCAGGTTCAATATCACTGTTTTCCTCCCAAAAACAAAAAGAGTCCCTAAAGGACAGTTGTGAATTTTAGTCCAGAAGGCTTCCTGGAAACTAAATAAAGTCTAACAGATTATTTTCAGGTTCAATTTCACTGTTTTCCTCCAAAAAACAAAAAGAGTCCCTGAAAGACAAGTGTGAATATGAGTCTGAAAGATTTCCTGGAAACAAAATAAAGTCTCACAGACTATTTTCAGATTCAATTTCATTGTTTTCCTGCCGAAAACAAAAAGAGTCCCTGAAGGACAATTGTGAATTTTAGTCGGAAAGACTTCCTGAAAACTGAATAAAGTCCCATAGACTATTTTCAGGTTCAATTTCACTGTTTTCCTCCCAAAAAAAAAAGAAACTCTAAAGGACAATTGTGAATTTTTGTCTGAAAGGACTCATGGAAACTAAATAAAGTCTCACAGACTATTTTCAAGTTCTATTTCACTGGCTTCCCCCCAAAATTGAAAGGAATCTCGAAGAGACAAGTGTGAATTTCCGTCTTAAAGGCATCCCGGGAACAAAATAAAGTCTCACCGACATTTTTCTGGTTCAATTTTACTAGCTCCCCCCTGAAAATATAAACAGTTTCGAAGAGACATTCGTGAATTTCAGTCTTAAAAGCTTCCTGGAAACAAAATTAAGTCTCACAGACTATTTTCAGTTTCAATTTAACTGGCTTCTATCCGAAAACAAAAAGAGTATTGGAGAAACCATTGCAAATTTTCAGTCTTAAAAGCTTCCTGGGAACAAAATAAAGTCTCGCAGACTTTTTTCAGCATTTTGAATTTCAGTCTTAAAGGTTTCCTGAGAACAAAATGAAGTCCCAAAGATTATTCTCAAGTTTAATCTCACTGGTTACCTCCCAAAAACAAAAAGAGTCTTGAAGAGAAAAAATAAAGTCTCACATACTATTTTCGGGTTCAATTTCACTGGCTTCCTCCTGGAAAAGAGAAAGGTCTCTAAGGGACCTTTATGAATTTCAGTCTCATAGATTTCCCAAAAACGAAATATAGTCTTAAAGACTATTTTCAGGTTCAATATCACTGGTTTCCTACTGAAAACGGAAAAGGTCTTGAAGAGACCATTGTGAATATGAGTCTTAAAGGCTTTCTGTAAACAAAATAAAGTCTTTCAGACTATTTTCAGGTTCAATTTCACTGGCTTCTCCCTGAAAACAAAAAGAGTCTTGAAGAGACCATTGTGAATTTCAGTCTCATAGATGTGCTAAAAACGAAATAAAGTGTCATAAACTATTTTCACTGGCTTCCTCCTGAAAACAAAAAGAGTGCTGAAGAGACCATTGTGAATTTCAGTCTCAAAAGCCCCCTGGAAACAAATTAAAGTCTCACAGACTATTTACTGGTTCAATTTCACTAGTTTCCTCCCAGAAATGGAAAGCATCTTGAAGAGATAATTATGAATTTCAATCTAAAAGGCTTCCTGGATACAAAATAAAGTCTCACGGACTATTTTCAGTTTCAATTTAACTGGCTTCCATCCGAAAACAAAATGAGTATTGGAGAAACCATTGCAAATTTCAGTCTTAAAAGCTTCCTGGAAACAAAATAAAGTCTCGCAGACTTTTTTCAGTTTCAATTCAACTGGCTTCCTCCCGAAAACGATAGGAGTCTTGAAGAGACCATTGTTGATATCAATCTTAAATGTTCCTGGAAACAAAATAAAGTGTCACAGACTATTTTCAGGTTTAATTACACTGGTTTCCTCCTGAAAACGGGAAAAGTCTTGAAGAGACCATTGTGAATATCAGTCTTAAAGGATTCCTTAGAACAAAATAATGTCCAGCAGACTATTTCAAGGTTTAATTTCACTGGCTTCCTCCAGAAAACAAAAAGAGTATTGACAAAACCTTAGTGAATTTTCAGTCTCATAGACTTCCCAAAAACAAAATAGAGTCTCACAGACTATTTTCATGTTCAATTTCACTGTTTTCCTCCCAAAAACAAAAAGAATCCCTAAAGGACTGTTGTGAATTTTAGTCCAGAAGGCTTCCTGGAAAATAAATAAAGTCTCGCAGACTATTTCCAGGTTCAATTTCACTGTTTTCCTCCCGAAAACAAAAAGAGTCCCTGAAGGACAATTGTGCATTTTAGTCTAAAAGGCTTCCTGGAAAATAAATAAAGTCTCGCAGACTATTTTCAGATTCAATTTCATTGTTTTCCTGCCGAAAACAAAAAGAGTCCCTAAAGGACAATTGTGAATTTGAGTCTGAAAGGATTCCTGGAAAATAAATAAAGTCTAACAGACTATTTTCTGGTTCAATTTCACTGTTTTCCTCCCGAAAAAAAAAAGAAACTCTGAAGGACAGTTGTGAATTTTAGTCAGGAAGGCTTCCTGGAAACTAAATAAAGTCTCACAGACTATTTTCAGGTTCAATTTCACTGTTTTCCACCCGAAAACAAAAAGAGTCCCTAAAGGTCAATTGTGCATTTTAGTCTAAAAGGCTTCCTGGAAACTAAATAAAGTCTCACAGACTATTTTCAGGTTCAATTTCACTGTTTTCCTCCCGAAAACAAAAAGAGTCCCTAAAGGACTGTTGTGAATTTTAGTCCAGAAGGCTTCCTGGAAACTAAATAAAGTCTAACAGACTATTTTCAGGTTCAATTTCACTGTTTTCCTCCCAAAAACAAAAAGAGTCCCTAAAGGACAATTGTGAATTTTAGTCTAAAAGGCTTCCTGGAAACTAAATAAAGTCTCACAGACTATCTTCAGGTTCAATTTCACTGATTTCCTCCCGAAAACAAAAAGAGTCCCTAAAGGACGATTGTGAATTTTAGTCTAAAAGGCTTCCTTGAAACTAAATAAAGTCTAACAGACTATTTTCAGGTTCAATTTCACTGTTTTCCTCCAGAAAACAAAAAGAGTCCCTAAAGGACAATTGTGAATTTTAGTCCAAAAGGCTTCCTGGAAACTAAATAAAGTCTAACGGACTATTTTCAGGTTCAATTTCACTGTTTTTCTCCCGAAAAAAAAAAGAGTCCCTAAAGGACAATTGTGAATTTGAGTCTAAAAGGCTTCCTTGAAACTAAATAAAGTCTAACAGACTATTTTCAAGTTCAATTTCACTGTTTTCCTCCAGAAAACAAAAAGAGGCCCTAAAGGACAATTATGAATTTTAGACTAAAAGGCTTCCTGGAAACTAAATAAAGTCTTACAGACTATTTTCAGGTTCAATTTCACTGTTTTCCTCCCAAAAACAAAAAGAGTCCCTAAAGGACGATTGTGAATTTGAGTCTGAAAGGCTTCCTGGAAACAAAATAAAGTCTCACAGACTATTTTCAGTTTCAATTTAACTGGCTTCCATCCGAAAACAAAAAGATTACTGGAAAAAACCATTGCATATTTCAGTCTTAGAAGCTTCCTGGAAAAAAAATAAAGTCTCGCAGACTTTTTTCTGGTTCAATTCAACTGGCTCCCTCCCGAAAAAAAAATAAGTCTTGAAGAGACCATTGTTGATATCAATCTTAAAGGTTCCTGGATACAAAATAAAGTGTCACAGACAATTTACAGGTTCAATTTCACTGTTTTCCTCCCGAAAACAAAAAGAAACTCTAAAGGACAATTGTGAATTTTTGTCTGAAAGGACTCATGGAAACTAAATAAAGTCTCACAGACTATTTTCAGGTTCAATTTCACTGTATTCCTCCAGAAAACAAAAAGAGACTCTAAAGGACAATTTCGAATTTTTGTCTAAAAGGCTTCCTGGAAACTAAATAAAGTCAAACAGACAATTTTCAGGTTCAATTTCACTGTTTTCCTCCCGAAAAAAAAAAAAAAGACTCTAAAGGACAATTGTGAATTTCTGTCTGAAAGGCTTCATGGAAACTAAATAAAGTCTAACAGACTATTTTCAGGTTCAATTTCACTGTTTTCCTCCCAAAAAAAAAAAGAAACTCTAAAGGACAATTGTGAATTTCTGTCTGAAAGGACTCATGGAAACTAAATAAAGTCTCACAGACTATTTTCAAGTTCTATTTCACTGGCTTCCCCCCAAAATTGAAAAGAATTTCGAAGAGACAAGTGTGAATTTCCGTCTTAAAGGCATCCCAGGAACAAAATAAAGTCTCACCGACATTTTTCTAGTTCAATTTTACTAGCCCCCCCCTGAAAATAAAAACAGTTTCGAAAATACATTTGTGAATTTCAGTCTTAAAAGCTTCCTGGAAACAATATTAAGTCTCACAGACTATTTTCAGTTTCAATTTAACTGGCTTCTATCCGAAAACAAAAAGAGTATTGGAGAAACCATTGCAAATTTTCAGTCTTAAAAGCTTCCTGGGAACAAAATAAAGTCTCGCAGACTTTTTTCAGCATTTTGAATTTCAGTCTTAAAGGTTTCCTGAGAACAAAATGAAGTCCCAAAGATTATTCTCAAGTTTAATCTCACTGGTTACCTCCCAAAAACAAAAAGAGTCTTGAAGAGAAAAAATAAAGTCTCACATACTATTTTCGGGTTCAATTTCACTGGCTTCCTCCTGAAAAAGAAAAAGGTCTCTAAGAGACCTTTGTGAATTTCAGTCTCATAGATTTCCCAAGAACGAAATATAGTCTTAAAGACTATTTTCAGGTTCAATATCACTGGTTTCCTACTGAAAACGGAAAAGGTCTTGAAGAGACCATTGTGAATATGAGTCTTAAAGGCTTTCTGTAAACAAAATAAAGTCTTTCAGACTATATTCAGGTTCAATTTCACTGGCGTCCCCTGAAAACGAAAAAAGTCTTGAAGAGACCATTGTGAATTTCAGTCTCATACACTTGCTAAAAATGAAATAATGTGTCATAGACTATTTTCACTGGCTTCCTCCTGAAAACAAAAAGAGTGCTGAAGAGACCATTGTGAATTTCAGTCTCAAAAGCCCCCTGGAAACAAATTAAAGTCTCACAGACTATTTACTGGTTCAATTTCACTAGTTTCCTCCCAGAAATGGAAAGCATCTTGAAGAGATAATTATGAATTTCAATCTAAAAGGCTTCCTGGATACAAAATAAAGTCTCACGGACTATTTTCAGTTTCAATTTAACTGGCTTCCATCCGAAAACAAAATGAGTATTGGAGAAACCATTGCAAATTTCAGTCTTAAAAGCTTCCTGGAAACAAAATAAAGTCTCGCAGACTTTTTCCAGTTTCAATTCAACTGGCTTCCTCCCGAAAACGATAGGAGTCTTGAAGAGACCATTGTTGATATCAATCTTAAATGTTCCTGGAAACAAAATAAAGTGTCACAGACTATTTTCAGGTTTAATTACACTGGTTTCCTCCTGAAAACGGGAAAAGTCTTGAAGAGACCATTGTGAATATCAGTCTTAAAGGATTCCTTGGAACAAAATAAAGTCCAGCAGACTATTTCAAGGTTTAATTTCACTGGCTTCCTCCAGAAAACAAAAAGAGTATTGACAAAACCTTAGTGAATTTTCAGTCTCATAGACTTCCCAAAAAATAAATAGAGTCTCACAGACTATTTTCAGGTTCAATTTCACTGTTTTCCTCCCGAAAACAAAAAGAGTCCCTAAAAGACAATTGTGAATTTTAGTCTAAAAGTCTTCCTGGAAACTAAATAAAGTCTAACAGACTATTTTCAGGTTCAATTTCACTGTTTTCCTTCAGAAAACAAAAAGAGTCCCTAAAGGACAATTGTGAATTTTAGTCTAAAAGGCTTCTTGGGAACTAAATAAAGTCTAACAGACTATTTTCAGGTTCAATTTCACTGTTTTCCTCCAGAAAACAAAAAGAGTCCCTAAAGGACAATTGTGAATTTTAGTCTAAAAGGCTTCCTGGAAACTAAATAAAGTCTCAAAGACTATTTTCAGGTTCAATTTCACTGTTTTCCTCCCGAAAAAAAAAAGAGTCCCTAATGGACAATTGTGAATTTTAGTCTAAAAGGCTTCCTGGAAACTAAATAAAGTCTCAAAGACTATTTTCAGGTTCAATTTCACTGTTTTCCTCCAGAAAACAAAAAGAGTCCCTAAAGGACAATTGTGAATTTTAGTCTAAAAGGCTTTCTGAAAACTAAATAGAGTCTAACAGACTATTTTCAGTTTCAATTTAACTGGCTTCTATCCGAAAACAAAAAGAGTATTGGAGAAACCATTGCAAATTTTCAGTCTTAAAAGCTTCCTGGGAACAAAATAAAGTCTCGCAGACTTTTTTCAGCATTTTGAATTTCAGTCTTAAAGGTTTCCTGAGAACAAAATGAAGTCCCAAAGATTATTCTCAAGTTTAATCTCACTGGTTACCTCCCAAAAACAAAAAGAGTCTTGAAGAGAAAAAATAAAGTCTCACATACTATTTTCGGGTTCAATTTCACTGGCTTCCTCCTGAAAAAGAAAAAGGTCTCTAAGAGACCTTTGTGAATTTCAGTCTCATAGATTTCCCAAGAACGAAATATAGTCTTAAAGACTATTTTCAGGTTCAATATCACTGGTTTCCTACTGAAAACGGAAAAGGTCTTGAAGAGACCATTGTGAATATGAGTCTTAAAGGCTTTCTGTAAACAAAATAAAGTCTTTCAGACTATATTCAGGTTCAATTTCACTGGCGTCCCCTGAAAACGAAAAAAGTCTTGAAGAGACCATTGTGAATTTCAGTCTCATACACTTGCTAAAAATGAAATAATGTGTCATAGACTATTTTCACTGGCTTCCTCCTGAAAACAAAAAGAGTGCTGAAGAGACCATTGTGAATTTCAGTCTCAAAAGCCCCCTGGAAACAAATTAAAGTCTCACAGACTATTTACTGGTTCAATTTCACTAGTTTCCTCCCAGAAATGGAAAGCATCTTGAAGAGATAATTATGAATTTCAATCTAAAAGGCTTCCTGGATACAAAATAAAGTCTCACGGACTATTTTCAGTTTCAATTTAACTGGCTTCCATCCGAAAACAAAATGAGTATTGGAGAAACCATTGCAAATTTCAGTCTTAAAAGCTTCCTGGAAACAAAATAAAGTCTCGCAGACTTTTTCCAGTTTCAATTCAACTGGCTTCCTCCCGAAAACGATAGGAGTCTTGAAGAGACCATTGTTGATATCAATCTTAAATGTTCCTGGAAACAAAATAAAGTGTCACAGACTATTTTCAGGTTTAATTACACTGGTTTCCTCCTGAAAACGGGAAAAGTCTTGAAGAGACCATTGTGAATATCAGTCTTAAAGGATTCCTTGGAACAAAATAAAGTCCAGCAGACTATTTCAAGGTTTAATTTCACTGGCTTCCTCCAGAAAACAAAAAGAGTATTGACAAAACCTTAGTGAATTTTCAGTCTCATAGACTTCCCAAAAAATAAATAGAGTCTCACAGACTATTTTCAGGTTCAATTTCACTGTTTTCCTCCCGAAAACAAAAAGAGTCCCTAAAAGACAATTGTGAATTTTAGTCTAAAAGTCTTCCTGGAAACTAAATAAAGTCTAACAGACTATTTTCAGGTTCAATTTCACTGTTTTCCTTCAGAAAACAAAAAGAGTCCCTAAAGGACAATTGTGAATTTTAGTCTAAAAGGCTTCTTGGGAACTAAATAAAGTCTAACAGACTATTTTCAGGTTCAATTTCACTGTTTTCCTCCAGAAAACAAAAAGAGTCCCTAAAGGACAATTGTGAATTTTAGTCTAAAAGGCTTCCTGGAAACTAAATAAAGTCTCAAAGACTATTTTCAGGTTCAATTTCACTGTTTTCCTCCCGAAAAAAAAAAGAGTCCCTAATGGACAATTGTGAATTTTAGTCTAAAAGGCTTCCTGGAAACTAAATAAAGTCTCAAAGACTATTTTCAGGTTCAATTTCACTGTTTTCCTCCAGAAAACAAAAAGAGTCCCTAAAGGACAATTGTGAATTTTAGTCTAAAAGGCTTTCTGAAAACTAAATAGAGTCTAACAGACTATTTTCAGTTTCAATTTAACTGGCTTCTATCCGAAAACAAAAAGAGTATTGGAGAAACCATTGCAAATTTTCAGTCTTAAAAGCTTCCTGGGAACAAAATAAAGTCTCGCAGACTTTTTTCAGCATTTTGAATTTCAGTCTTAAAGGTTTCCTGAGAACAAAATGAAGTCCCAAAGATTATTCTCAAGTTTAATCTCACTGGTTACCTCCCAAAAACAAAAAGAGTCTTGAAGAGAAAAAATAAAGTCTCACATACTATTTTCGGGTTCAATTTCACTGGCTTCCTCCTGAAAAAGAAAAAGGTCTCTAAGAGACCTTTGTGAATTTCAGTCTCATAGATTTCCCAAGAACGAAATATAGTCTTAAAGACTATTTTCAGGTTCAATATCACTGGTTTCCTACTGAAAACGGAAAAGGTCTTGAAGAGACCATTGTGAATATGAGTCTTAAAGGCTTTCTGTAAACAAAATAAAGTCTTTCAGACTATATTCAGGTTCAATTTCACTGGCGTCCCCTGAAAACGAAAAAAGTCTTGAAGAGACCATTGTGAATTTCAGTCTCATACACTTGCTAAAAATGAAATAATGTGTCATAGACTATTTTCACTGGCTTCCTCCTGAAAACAAAAAGAGTGCTGAAGAGACCATTGTGAATTTCAGTCTCAAAAGCCCCCTGGAAACAAATTAAAGTCTCACAGACTATTTACTGGTTCAATTTCACTAGTTTCCTCCCAGAAATGGAAAGCATCTTGAAGAGATAATTATGAATTTCAATCTAAAAGGCTTCCTGGATACAAAATAAAGTCTCACGGACTATTTTCAGTTTCAATTTAACTGGCTTCCATCCGAAAACAAAATGAGTATTGGAGAAACCATTGCAAATTTCAGTCTTAAAAGCTTCCTGGAAACAAAATAAAGTCTCGCAGACTTTTTCCAGTTTCAATTCAACTGGCTTCCTCCCGAAAACGATAGGAGTCTTGAAGAGACCATTGTTGATATCAATCTTAAATGTTCCTGGAAACAAAATAAAGTGTCACAGACTATTTTCAGGTTTAATTACACTGGTTTCCTCCTGAAAACGGGAAAAGTCTTGAAGAGACCATTGTGAATATCAGTCTTAAAGGATTCCTTGGAACAAAATAAAGTCCAGCAGACTATTTCAAGGTTTAATTTCACTGGCTTCCTCCAGAAAACAAAAAGAGTATTGACAAAACCTTAGTAAATTTTCAGTCTCATAGACTTCCCAAAAAATAAATAGAGTCTCACAGACTATTTTCAGGTTCAATTTCACTGTTTTCCTCCCGAAAACAAAAAGAGTCCCTAAAAGACAATTGTGAATTTTAGTCTAAAAGGCTTTCTGAAAATTAAATAAAGTTTAACAGACTATTTTCAGGTTCAATTTCACTGTTTTCCTCCAGAAAACAAAAAGAGTCCCTAAAGGACAATTGTGAATTTTAGTCTAAAAGGCTTCCTGGAAACTAAATAAAGTCTCAAAGACTATTTTCAGGTTCAATTTCACTGTTTTCCTCCCGAAAAAAAAAAGAGTCCCTAATGGACAATTGTGAATTTTAGTCTAAAAGGCTTCCTGGAAACTAAATAAAGTCTCAAAGACTATTTTCAGGTTCAATTTCACTGTTTTCCTCCAGAAAACAAAAAGAGTCCCTAAAGGACAATTGTGAATTTTAGTCTAAAAGGCTTTCTGAAAACTAAATAGAGTCTAACAGACTATTTTCAGTTTCAATTTAACTGGCTTCTATCCGAAAACAAAAAGAGTATTGGAGAAACCATTGCAAATTTTCAGTCTTAAAAGCTTCCTGGGAACAAAATAAAGTCTCGCAGACTTTTTTCAGCATTTTGAATTTCAGTCTTAAAGGTTTCCTGAGAACAAAATGAAGTCCCAAAGATTATTCTCAAGTTTAATCTCACTGGTTACCTCCCAAAAACAAAAAGAGTCTTGAAGAGAAAAAATAAAGTCTCACATACTATTTTCGGGTTCAATTTCACTGGCTTCCTCCTGAAAAAGAAAAAGGTCTCTAAGAGACCTTTGTGAATTTCAGTCTCATAGATTTCCCAAGAACGAAATATAGTCTTAAAGACTATTTTCAGGTTCAATATCACTGGTTTCCTACTGAAAACGGAAAAGGTCTTGAAGAGACCATTGTGAATATGAGTCTTAAAGGCTTTCTGTAAACAAAATAAAGTCTTTCAGACTATATTCAGGTTCAATTTCACTGGCGTCCCCTGAAAACGAAAAAAGTCTTGAAGAGACCATTGTGAATTTCAGTCTCATACACTTGCTAAAAATGAAATAATGTGTCATAGACTATTTTCACTGGCTTCCTCCTGAAAACAAAAAGAGTGCTGAAGAGACCATTGTGAATTTCAGTCTCAAAAGCCCCCTGGAAACAAATTAAAGTCTCACAGACTATTTACTGGTTCAATTTCACTAGTTTCCTCCCAGAAATGGAAAGCATCTTGAAGAGATAATTATGAATTTCAATCTAAAAGGCTTCCTGGATACAAAATAAAGTCTCACGGACTATTTTCAGTTTCAATTTAACTGGCTTCCATCCGAAAACAAAATGAGTATTGGAGAAACCATTGCAAATTTCAGTCTTAAAAGCTTCCTGGAAACAAAATAAAGTCTCGCAGACTTTTTCCAGTTTCAATTCAACTGGCTTCCTCCCGAAAACGATAGGAGTCTTGAAGAGACCATTGTTGATATCAATCTTAAATGTTCCTGGAAACAAAATAAAGTGTCACAGACTATTTTCAGGTTTAATTACACTGGTTTCCTCCTGAAAACGGGAAAAGTCTTGAAGAGACCATTGTGAATATCAGTCTTAAAGGATTCCTTGGAACAAAATAAAGTCCAGCAGACTATTTCAAGGTTTAATTTCACTGGCTTCCTCCAGAAAACAAAAAGAGTATTGACAAAACCTTAGTGAATTTTCAGTCTCATAGACTTCCCAAAAAATAAATAGAGTCTCACAGACTATTTTCAGGTTCAATTTCACTGTTTTCCTCCCGAAAACAAAAAGAGTCCCTAAAAGACAATTGTGAATTTTAGTCTAAAAGGCTTTCTGAAAATTAAATAAAGTTTAACAGACTATTTTCAGGTTCAATTTCACTGTTTTCCTCCAGAAAACAAAAAGAGTCCCTAAAGGACAATTGTGAATTTTAGTCTAAAAGGCTTCCTGGAAACTAAATAAAGTCTCAAAGACTATTTTCAGGTTCAATTTCACTGTTTTCCTCCCGAAAAAAAAAAGAGTCCCTAATGGACAATTGTGAATTTTAGTCTAAAAGGCTTCCTGGAAACTAAATAAAGTCTCAAAGACTATTTTCAGGTTCAATTTCACTGTTTTCCTCCAGAAAACAAAAAGAGTCCCTAAAGGTCAATCGTGAATTTAAGTCTAGAAGGCTTCCTGAAAACTAAATAAAGTCTCAAAGACTATTTTCAGGTTCAATTTCACTGTTTTCCTCCCGAAAAGAAAAAGAGTCCCTAAAGGACAATTGTGAATTTTAGTCTAAAAGGCTTTCTGAAAATTAAATAAAGTCTAACAGATTATTTTCAGGTTCAATTTCACTGTTCTCCTCCCCAAAACAAAATGAGTCCCTAAAGGACGATTGTGAATTTTAGTCTAAAAGACTTCCTGGAAACTAAATAAAGTCTTACAGACTATTTTCAGGTTCAATTTAACTGTTTTCCTCCTGAAATCAAAAAGAGTCCCTAAAGGACAATTGTGAATTTTAGTCTAAAAGGCTTCCTGGAAACTAAATAAAGTCTCACAGACTATTTTCAGGTTCAATTTCACTGTTTTCCTCCAGAAAACAAAAAGAGTCCCTAAAGGACAATTGTGAATTTTAGTCTGAAAGGCTTCCTGGAAACTGAATAAAGTTTCACAGACTATTTCCAGGTTCAATTTCACTGTTTTCCTCCAGAAAACAAAAAGAGTCCCTAAAGGACGATTGTGAATTTTAGTCTAAAAGGCTTTCTGAAAACTAAATAAAATCTCACAGACTATTTCCAGGTTCAATTTCACTGTTTTCCTCCAGAAAACAAAAAGAGTCCCTAAAGGACGATTGTGAATTTTAGTCTAAAAGGCTTTCTGAAAACTAAATAAAGTCTCACAGACTATTTTCAGGTTCAATTTCACTGTTTTCCTTCAGAAAACAAAAAGAGTCTCTAAAGGACAATTGTGAATTTTAGTCTAAAAGTCTTCCTGGAAACTAAATAAAGTCTAACAGACTATTTTCAGGTTCAATTTCACTGTTTTCCTCCAGAAAACAAAAAGAGTCCCTAAAGGACAATTGTGAATTTTAGTCTAAAAGGCTTCCTGGAAACTAAATAAAGTCTAACAGACTATTTTCAGGTTCAATTTCACTGTTTTCCTCCCGAAAAAAAAAAGAGTCCCTAATGGACAATTGTGAATTTTAGTCTAAAAGGCTTCCTGGAAACTAAATAAAGTCTCAAAGACTATTTTCAGGTTCAATTTCACTGTTTTCCTCCAGAAAACAAAAAGAGTCCCTAAAGGACAATTGTGAATTCTAGTCTAAAAGGCTTTCTGAAAACTAAATAGAGTCTAACAGACTATTTTCAGGTTCAATTTCACTGTTCTCCTCCCAAAAACGAAAAGAGTCCCTAAAGGACGATTGTGAATTTTAGTCTAAAAGGCTTCCTGGAAACTAAATAAAGTCTTACAGACTATTTTCAGGTTCAATTTCACTGTTTTCCTTCCGAAAACAAAAAGAGTCCCTAAAGGACGATTGTGAATTTGAGTCTGAAAGGCTTCCTTGAAAATAAATAAAGCCTCTCAGACTATTTTCAGGTTCAATTTCACTGTTTTCCTCCAGAAAAAAAAAAGAGTCCCTAAAGGACAATTGTGAATTTTAGTCTAAAAGGCTTTCTGAAAACTAAATAAAGTCTCACAGACTATTTTCAGGTTCAATTTCACTGTTTTCCTCCAGAAAAAAAAAAGAGTCCCTAAAGGACGATTGTGAATTATAGTCCAAAAGGCTTCCTGGAAACTAAATAAAGTCTAACAGATTATTTTCAGGTTCAATTTCACTGTTTTCCTCCAAAAAACAAAAAGAGTCCCTAAAGGACGATTGTGAATTTTAGTCCAGAAGGCTTCCTTGAAACTAAATAAAGTCTCACAGACTATTTTCAGGTTCAATTTCACTGTTTTCCTCCCGAAAAGAAAAAGAGTCCCTAAAGGACAATTGTGAATTTTAGTCTAAAAGGCTTCCTGGAAACTAAATAAAGTCTCACAGACTATTTTCAGGTTCAATTTCACTGTTTTCCTTCAGAAAACAAAAAGAGTCCCTAAAGGACAATTGTGAATTTTAGTCTAAAAGGCTTCCTGGAAACTAAATAAAGTCTCACAGACTATTTTCAGGTTCAATTTCACTGTTTTCCTCCAGAAAACAAAAAGACTCCCTAAAGGACGATTGTGAATTTTAGTTTAAAAGGCTTCCTGGAAACTAAATAAAGTCTCACAGACTATTTTCAAGTTCAATATCACTGTTCTCCTCCAGAAAAGAAAAAGAGTCCCTAAAGGACAATTGTGAATTTTAGTCTAAAAGGCTTCCTGGAAACTAAATAAAGTCTCACAGACTATTTTCAGGTTCAATTTCACTGTTTTCCTCCAGAAAACAAAAAGAGTCCCTAAAGGACGATTGTGAATTTTAGTCCAGAAGGCTTCCTGGAAACTAAATAAAGTCTCACAGACTATTTTCAAGTTCAATATCACTGTTCTCCTCCAGAAAACAAAAAGAGTCCCTAATGGACAATTGTGAATTTTAGTCTAAAAGGCTTCCTGGAAACTAAATAAAGTCTCACAGACTATTTTCAGGTTCAATTTCACTGTTTTCCTCCAGAAAACAAAAAGAGTCCCTAAAGGATGATTGTGAATTTTAGTCTAAAAGGCTTTCTGAAAACTAAATAAAGTCTAACAGACTATTTTCAGGTTCAATTTCACTGTTCTCCTCCCAAAAACAAAAAGTGTCTCTAAAGGACAATCGTGAATTTCAGTCTAAAAGGCTTCCTGGAAACTAAATAAAGTCTTACAGACTATTTTCAGGTTCAATTTCACTGTTTTCCTCCCGAAAACAAAAAGAGTCCCTAAAGGACGATTGTGAATTTTAGTCTAAAAGGCTTTCTGAAAACTAAATAAAGTCTAACAGACTATTTTCAGGTTCAATTTCACTGTTCTCCTCCCAAAAACAAAAAGTGTCTCTAAAGGACAATTGTGAATTTTAGTCTAAAAGGCTTCCTGGAAACTAAATAAAGTCTTACAGACTATTTTCAGGTTCAATTTCACTGTTTTCCTCCCGAAAACAAAAAGAGTCCCTAAAGGACGATTGTGAATTATAGTCCAGAAGGCTTCCTGGAAACTAAATAAAGTCTAACAGACTATTTTCAGGTTCAATTTCACTGTTTTCCTCCCGAAAAGAAAAAGAGTCCCTAAAGGACAATTGTGAATTTTAGTCTAAAAGGCTTCCTGGAAACTAAATAAAGTCTCACAGACTATTTTCAGGTTCAATTTCACTGTTTTCCTCCAGAAAACAAAAAGAGTCCCTAAAGGACAATTGTGAATTTTAGTCTAAAAGACTATCTGAAAACTAAATAAAGTCTAACAGACTATTTTCAGGTTCAATTTCACTGTTTTCCTCCAGAAAACAAAAAGAGTCCCTAAAGGACGATTGTGAATTTTAGTCTAAAAGGCTTTCTGAAAACTAAATAAAGTCTCACAGACTATTTTCAGGTTCAATTTCACTGTTTTCCTCCCGAAAACAAAAAGAGTCCCTAAAGGACGATTGTGAATTATAGTCCAGAAGGCTTCCTGGAAACTAAATAAAGTCTCACAGACTATTTTCAAGTTCAATATCACTGTTCTCCTCCAGAAAACAAAAAGAATCCCTAATGGACAATTGTGAATTTTAGTCTAAAAGGCTTCCTGGAAACTAAATAAAGTCTCACAGACTATTTTCAGGTTCAATTTCACTGTTTTCCTCCAGAAAACAAAAAGAGTCCCTAAAGGATGATTGTGAATTTTAGTCTAAAAGGCTTTCTGAAAACCAAATTAAAGTCTCACAGACTATTTTCAGGTTCAATTTCACTGTTCTCCTCCCGAAAAAAAAAAAGAGACTCTAAAGGACAATTGTGAATTTTAGTCTAAAAGGCTTCCTGGAAACTAAATAAAGTCTTACAGACTATTTTCAGGTTCAATTTCACTGTTTTCCTCCCGAAAACAAAAAGAGTCCCTAAAGGACGATTGTGAATTTTAGTCTAAAAGGCTTTCTGAAAATTAAATAAAGTTTAACAGACTATTTTCAGGTTCAATTTCACTGTTTTCCTCCAGAAAACAAAAAGAGTCCCTAAAGGACGATTGTGAATTTTAGTGTAAAAGGCTTTCTGAAAACTAAATAAAGTCTAACAGATTATTTTCAGGTTCAATTTCACTGTTTTCCTCCAGAAAACAAAAAGAGTCCCTAAAGGACGATTGTGTATTTTAGTCCAAAAGGCTTCCTGTAAACTAAATAAAGCCTCTCAGACTATTTTCAGGTTCAATTTCACTGTTTTCCTCCAGAAAACAAAAAGAGTCCCTAAAGGACAATTGTGAATTTGAGTCTGAAAGGCTTCCTTGAAACTAAATAAAGTCTAACAGACTATTTTCAGGTTCAATTTCACTGTTTTCCTCCTAAAACCAAAAAGAGTCCCTAAAGGACGATTGTGAATTTTAGTCCAAAAGGCTTCCTGGAAACTAAATGAAGTCTAACAAATTATTTTCAGGTTCAATTTCACTGTTTTCCTCCAGAAAACAAAAAGAGTCCCTAAAGGACAATTTTGAATTTGAGTCCAAAAGGCTTCCTGGAAACCAAATAAAGTCTAACAGATTATTTTCAGGTTCAATTTCACTGTTTTCCTCCAGAAAACAAAAAGAATCCCTAAAGGACGATTGTGAATTTTAGATTAAAAGGCTTCCTGGAAACTAAATAAAGTCTCACAGACTATTTTCAGGTTCAATTTCACTGTTTTCCTCCAGAAAACAAAAAGAATCCCTAAAGGACAATTGTGAATTTGAGTCTGAAAGGCTTCCTTGAAACTAAATAAAGTCTAACAGACTATTTTCAGGTTCAATTTCACTGTTTTCCTCCAGAAAACAAAAAGAGTCCCTAAAGGATGATTGTGAATTTTAGTCTAAAAGGCTTTCTGAAAACTAAATAAAGTCTAACAGACTATTTTCAGGTTCAATTTCACTGTTCTCCTCCCAAAAACAAAAAGTGTCTCTAAAGGACAATTGTGAATTTTAGTCTAAAAGGCTTCCTGGAAACTAAATAAAGTCTTACAGACTATTTTCAGGTTCAATTTCACTGTTTTCCTCCCGAAAAGAAAAAGAGTCCCTAAAAGACAATTGTGAATTTTAGTCTAAAAGGCTTCCTGGAAACTAAATAAAGTCTAACAGACAATTTCAGGTTCAATTTCACTGTTTTCCTCCAGAAAACAAAAAGAGTCCCTAAAGGACGATTGTGAATTTTAGTCTAAAAGGCTTTCTGAAAACTAAATAAAGTCTAACAGATTATTTTCAGGTTCAATTTCACTGTTTTCCTCCAGAAAACAAAAAGTGTCCCTAAAGGACGATTGTGTATTTTAGTCCAAAAGGCTTCCTGGAAACTAAATAAAGCCTCTCAGACTATTTTCAGGTTCAATTTCACTGTTTTCCTCCAGAAAACAAAAAGAGTCCCTAAAGGACAATTGTGAATTTGAGTCTGAAAGGCTTCCTGGAAACTAAATAAAGTCTCAAAGACTATTTTCAGGTTCAATTTCACTGTTTTCCTCCAGAAAACAAAAAGAATCCCTAAAGGACAATTGTGAATTTGAGTCTGAAAGGCTTCCTTGAAACTAAATAAAGTCTAACAGACTATTTTCAGGTTCAATTTCACTGTTTTCCTCCAGAAAACAAAAAGAGTCCCTAAAGGACGATTGTGAATTTTAGTCTAAAAGGCTTTCTGAAAACTAAATAAAGTCTCACAGACTATTTTCAGGTTCAATTTCACTGTTTTCCTCCCGAAAACAAAAAGAGTCCCTAAAGGATGATTGTGAATTTTAGTCCAGAAGGCTTCCTGGAAACTAAATAAAGTCTCACAGACTATTTTCAAGTTCAATATCACTGTTCTCCTCCAGAAAACAAAAAGAGTCCCTAATGGACAATTGTGAATTTTAGTCTAAAAGGCTTCCTGGAAACTAAATAAAGTCTCACAGACTATTTTCAGGTTCAATTTCACTGTTTTCCTCCAGAAAACAAAAAGAGTCCCTAAAGGATGATTGTGAATTTTAGTCTAAAAGGCTTCATGGAAACTAAATAAAGTCTCACAGACTATTTTCAGGTTCAATTTCACTGTTTTCCTCCCGAAAAGAAAAAGAGTCCCTAAAGGACAATTGTGAATTTTAGTCTAAAAGGCTTCCTGGAAACTAAATAAAGTCTTACAGACTATTTTCAGGTTCAATTTCACTGTTTTCCTCCCGAAAACAAAAAGAGTCCCTAAAGGACGATTGTGAATTTTAGTCTAAAAGGCTTTCTGAAAATTAAATAAAGTTTAACAGACTATTTTCAGGTTCAATTTCACTGTTTTCCTCCAGAAAACAAAAAGAGTCCCTAAAGGACGATTGTGAATTTTAGTCTAAAAAGCTTTCTGAAAATTAAATAAAGTCTAACAGATTATTTTCAGGTTCAATTTCACTGTTTTCCTCCAGAAAACAAAAAGAGTCCCTAAAGGACGATTGTGTATTTTAGTCCAAAAGGCTTCCTGGAAACTAAATAAAGCCTCTCAGACTATTTTCAGGTTCAATTTCACTGTTTTCCTCCAGAAAACAAAAAGAGTCCCTAAAGGACAATTGTGAATTTGAGTCTGAAAGGCTTCCTTGAAACTAAATAAAGTCTAACAGATTATTTTCAGGTTCAATTTCACTGTTTTCCTCCTAAAACCAAAAAGAGTCCCTAAAGGACGATTGTGAATTTTAGTCCAAAAGGCTTCCTGGAAAGTAAATAAAGTCTAACAAATTATTTTCAGGTTCAATTCCACTGTTTTCCTCCAGAAAACAAAAAGAGTCCCTAAAGGACAATTGTGAATTTGAGTCCAAAAGGCTTCCTGGAAACCAAATAAAGTCTAACCGATTATTTTCAGGTTCAATTTCACTGTTTTCCTCCAGAAAACAAAAAGAATCCCTAAAGGACGATTGTGAATTTTAGATTAAAAGGCGTCCTGGAAACTAAATAAAGTCTCACAGACTATTTTCAGGTTCAATTTCACTGTTTTCCTCCAGAAAACAAAAAGAATCCCTAAAGGACAATTGTGAATTTGAGTCTGAAAGGCTTCCTTGAAACTAAATAAAGTCTAACAGACTATTTTCAGGTTCAATTTCACTGTTTTCCTCCAGAAAACAAAAAGAGTCCCTAAAGGATGATTGTGAATTTTAGTCTAAAAGGCTTTCTGAAAACTAAATAAAGTCTAACAGACTATTTTCAGGTTCAATTTCACTGTTCTCCTCCCAAAAACAAAAAGTGTCTCTAAAGGACAATTGTGAATTTTAGTCTAAAAGGCTTCCTGGAAACTAAATAAAGTCTTACAGACTATTTTCAGGTTCAATTTCACTGTTTTCCTCCCGAAAACAAAAAGAGTCCCTAAAGGACAATTGTGAATTTTAGTCTAAAAGGCTTTCTGAAAATTAAATAAAGTTTAACAGACTATTTTCAGGTTCAATTTCACTGTTTTCCTCCCAAAAACAAAAAGAGTCCCTAAAGGACGATTGTGAATTTGAGTCTGAAAGGCTTCCTGGAAACAAAATAAAGTCTCACAGACTATTTTCAGTTTAAATTTAATTGGCATCCATTCGAAAACAAAAAGATTACTGGAGAAACCATTGCATATTTCAGTCTTAGAAGCTTCCTGGAAAAAAAATAAAGTCTCGCAGACTTTTTTCTGGTTCAATTCAACTGGCTCCCTCCCGAAAAAAAATGAGTCTTGAAGAGACCATTGTTGATATCAATCTTAAAGGTTCCTGGATACAAAATAAAGTGTCACAGACAATTTACAGGTTCAATTTCACTGTTTTCCTCCCGAAAACAAAAAGAAACTCTAAAGGACAAATGTGAATTTTTGTCTGAAAGGACTCATGGAAACTAAATAAAGTCTCACAGACTATTTTCAGGTTCAATTTCACTGTATTCCTCCCGAAAACAAAAAGAGACTCTAAAGGACAATTTTGAATTTTTGTCTAAAAGGCTTCCTGGAAACTAAATAAAGTCTTACAGACAATTTACAGGTTCAATTTCACTGTTTTCCTCCCGAAAAAAAAAAAGAGACTCTAAAGGACAATTGTGAATTTCTGTCTTAAAGGCTTCATGGAAACTAAATAAAGTCTAACAGACTATTTTCAGGTTCAATTTCACTGTTTTCCTCCCGAGAACAAAAAGAAACTCTAAAGGACAATTGTGAATTTTTGTCTGAAACGACTCATGGAAACTAAATAAAGTCTAACAGACTATTTTCAGGTTCAATTTCACTGTATTCCCCCCGAAAACAAAAAGAATCCCTAAAGGACAGTTGTGGATTTTAGTCCAGAAGGCTTCCTGGAAACTAAATAAAGTCTAACAGACACTTTACAGGTTCAATTTCACTGTTTTCCTCCCGAAAAAAAAAAAGAGACTCTAAAGGACATTTGTGAATTTCTGTCTGAAAGGCTTCATGGAAACTAAATAAAGTCTAACAGACTATTTTCAGGTTCAATTTCGCTGTTTTCATCCCGAAAACAAAAAGAGTCCCCAAAAGACAATGTGAATTTTAGTCTAAAAGGCTTTCTGAAAACTAAATAAAGTCTCACAGACTATTTTCAGGTTCAGTTTCACTGTTTTCCTCCCAGGAACAAAAATTGTTTTGAAGAGACAATTGTGAATTTTAGTCTTAAAGGCTTCCTGGGAACAAAATAAAGTCTTAAAGACTATTTTCAGGTTAAATTTCACTTGCTTCCTCCCAAAAACAAAAAGTGTCTTGAGTAGACCATTGTGAATTTCAGTCTAAAAGGATTCCTTGGAACAAAATAAAGTCCAGCAGACTATTTCAAGGTTCAATTTCACTGGCTTCCTCTCCAAAACAAAAAGAGTATTGACAAAACCTTAGTGAATTTTCAGTCTCATAGACTTCCCAAAAACAAAATAGAGTCTCACAGACTATTTCCAGGTTCAATTTCACTGTTTTCCTCCTGAAAACAAAAAGAGACTCTAAAGGACAATTGTGAATTTCTGTCTCATAGACTTCCTAAAAATGAAATAAAGTGTCATAGACTATTTTCACTGGCTTCCTCCTGAAAACAAAAAGAGTGCTGAAGAGACCATTGTGAATTTCAGTCTCAAAAGCCCCCTGGAAACAAATTAAAGTCTCACAGACTATTTTCAGGTTCACTTTCACTAGTTTCCTCCCAGAAATGAAAAGCATCTCGAAGAGATAATTGTGAATTTCAATCTAAAAGGCTTCCGGGATACAAAATGAAGTCTAACAGACTATTTTCAGGTTTAATTTCATTTGCTTTCTCCCGGAAACAGAAAGAGTCTCGAATAGACCATTTTGGATTTCAGTCTAAAAGGCTTCCTGGATACAAAATAATGTGTCACAGACTATTTTCAGGTTCAATTTCACTGGCTTCCTCCTGGAAAGGAAAAGAGTCTTGAAGAGACCATTGTGAATATCAGCGTTAATGGCTTTGTGGGAACAAAATAAAGTCTAACAGATTATTTTCAACTCAAAACTTGATTCAAAAAATAATTCAAGGGAGGCTAAAACCGGTTGTAAATAGTAAAGAATTCAGTGGCCGACAACCCACAAAGAGGGTTTCGAGCACATTCTGAGGCTCAGAGAATTTTGGTGGGAAGTCCAACAGTGGTAATCATGAGAACGTTGCTGGAAACATGTTATTGCTTCAAATATGTCGCATTTTAGTTAAATAAATATATTTTTTATTTTACCATGTCGTTCATGTTATTATCAAAAAAATAATTTCATAAACAATGAAAACATCTGTTGATGCGAATAATTCTGTTTTGTGTTATTCAATACTTATTTTTTCTTTAGGTGGAACGGTTCAATCAGTTTTGCGTAGCACTCCTTGTCAGGGAGTTTTGAATTTTCCGGCTTAACTGTCTTCAATTTGGAATCCTGAGCATCTCAGCCATAGACAACTGGATCGTGAGAATCCTAATCGTTGTCTGGGATTTCGTAAAACATATAGAGATCAGACATTAGATCAGTGTTTTGGAACCTGTTGAAAAATCGAAAAATATATCAATATAATACTAATGTTCACTAAGCTTATCTTAGTGGGGCGCAAGCTCACAAGTGAGGGGGAACCCAGTTTGGATCGAATACACTAGAGTTGTAAATTGAAAGTCTCATGTAATACTGGTTCTCCCCGACTTTCTCACTGGCACCGTCATAAGTCGGACAATTTTTTTTCCTGAAGTGTTTATTCCTTGAAAAAAGACAAAAACAAACAAACAAAAAAACAACATTGGCACAGCCCGTACGTGTGATTTAAAACTGAACAAAACTCTGACTATATATCGATTGATGGTTATCACAATTAAGGACACTGTTTCTGTTTTGATTGTTGCTATCAACAACATCACAAATAAATAAACAACAGTGTCTCATCATCTCAAGTTTAAACCTCCTGAATATTTTCATGAAACCAGGTACAGCATTAGAATGGGCATGCCCTAGTGTCTACGGAACAAGATTTAATTATAATATATACACACACACACATATATATATATATATATATATATATATATATGTATAGGATTGGTGATAAGGAGCCCCCTATTGGAAATTGATAAAACCTTTATTATTTAAGGGTTGACAGTAGTCAAACTAGCTTTACTGATAGAATTTGCCTTCAGTGTTGCATCTACTTACTCGTTGTCCCACTCTCAAAGGAAGAAGTTAGAGAAATAAAGGAATGTTTACCAAAGGAACATAATATTTCTGATAGGGAATTCATTCTCAGCCATCGTTTACAGGTGGACTAGAGAAATATTGAGTATTACCAAGGATAATTCATCTGTCTATGGGTGGACATGTATACAGGGAGATAGCTCGACAACTTTGCATCATACAGAGTTGATATTTGCCACATGTTTTATTGACAACTTCTTTTATTATCATAACTTCACAAAAAATTGTTAAAAATATTAAAAACATTAGTCATAGGAGCTAAAAAAGCTCTGTTTATAGCTTTTTAGGTTTATAGCTTTTTAGGCTCATTCGTTTATTATTAGTACATACAAGAAAGTTGTTAAAAACCTTTGAAACATTGCTTCTGTGGCTACCCTTTAAGGCTTGGTTATGAACACTCTGAAAAATCAGTACTATTTTTTTACTACATTCAGTAAAATTGTTGGAAAACCTCTAAAACTTTTGTTTCAAAACTAAAAAGGCTCTGATTATAGCTTTTCAGGTTGGTTTTATGTCTGACTCGTATATTGTTACTACATTCAAGAAAGTTGTTAAAAACCTTTGAAACATTGCTTCTGTGGCTACCCTTTAAGGCATAGTTAATAACACTGTGAAAAATCAGTACTATTTTCACTACATTAAGGAAAATTGTTGGAAAACCTCTAAATATTTACTTTCAAATATAGAAACTCTCTGATTATAGTTTTTTAGGTTGGTTTTATCACTGACTCATATATTGTTACTATATTCAAAAAAGTTGTTAGAAAACTTTGAAACAATGCTTCTCTGGCTACCCTTTAAGGCTTGGTTATTAACACTGTGAAAAATCAGTACTATCTTTCTCTACTACATTCAGGAAAATTGTTGGAAAACCTCTAAAACTTTAGTTTCAAATATATAAAGGCTATGTTTATAGCTATTGAGGTTGGTTTTATCACTGACTTGTATATTGTTACTACATTCAAGAAAGTTGTTAAGAACCTTTGAAACATTGCTTCTCTGGCTACCCTTCAAGGCTTAGTTATTAACACTGTGAAAAATCACTACTATTTTTCACTACATTCAGGAAAATTGTTGGAAAACCTCTGAAACTTTAGTTTAAGACCTAAAGAGGGTCTGATTATATCTTTTCTGGAAAATCAGTACTTTTTTATTCAATTCATTCAGGAGCATTGTTGGAAAACAACTAAAACTTTAGTTTCAAACCTTAAAAAAATCTCATTATAGCTTTTCTGGTCGGTTTTATCACTGACACGTATATTGTTACTAGATTCAAGAAAGTTGTTAAAAACCTTCGAAACATTGCTTCTGTGGCTATCCTTTAAGGCTTGGTTATTAACACTATGAAAAATCTATACTTTTTTCTCACTACATCCTAGAAAATTGTTGGAAAACCTCTAAAAAAGTGGTTTTGAACCTAAAAAGGTTATGTTTATAGCTTTTTAGGTTAGTTATATCACTTACTTATACAATGTTACCACATTCAAGAAAGTTGTTACAAATCTTTGAAATATTGCTTCTGTGGCTAACCTTTAAAACTTGGTTATGAACGCTTCAAAAAATGAGAACTATTTTTTTTTAGGTTTGTTTTTTCTCTGACTCGTATATTGTTACTACATTCAAGAAAGTTGTTAAAAACCTTTGGAACATTGCTCCTCTGGCTATCCTTTAAGGCTTGGTTATGAAGACTCTGAAAAATCAGTACTATTTTTTACTACATTCACGAAAATTGTTGGAAAACCTCTAAAACTTTAGTTTCAAAAATATAAAGGCTATGTTTATAGCTATTGAGGTTGGTTTTATCACTGACTCGTATATTGTAACTATATTCAAGAAAGTTGTTAAAAACCTTTAGAACATTGCTTCTGTGGCTACCCTTTAAGGCTTGGTTATTAACACTTTGAAAAATCAGGACTATTTTTCACTACATTCAGGAAAATTGTTGGAAAACCTTTAAATATTTACTTTCAAATATAGAAAATCTCCGATAATAGTTTTTTAGGTTGGTTTTATCACTGACTCATATGTTGTTACTATATTCAAAAAAGTTGTTGAAAAACTTTGAAACAATGCTTCTCTGGCCACCCTCTAAGGCTTGGTTATGAACACTTTGAAAAATCAGTACTATTTTTTTTCTACATTCAGTAAAATTGTTGGAAAACCTCTAAATATTTACTTTCAAATATAGAAAGGCTCTGATTATAGCTTTTCAGGTTAGTTTTATCACTGACTTGTATATTGTTACTACATTCAAGAAAGTTGTTAAAAACCTTTGAAACATTGCTTCTCCGGCTACCTTTTAAGGTTTGGTTATGAACACCTTGAAAAATCAGTACTATTTTTCACTACATTCACGAAAATTGTTGGAAAACCTCTAAACTTTAGTTTAAGACCTAAAGAGGGTCTGATTATATCTTTTTAGGTTGGTTCTATCTCTGACTTGTATATTGTTACTACATTCAAGAAAGTTGTTAAAAACCTTTGAAACATCGCTTCTCTGGCAACCCTCTGAGGCTTAGTTATGAACACTTTCAAAAATCAGTACTATTTCTTTTTTACCACGTTCAGGAAATTTGTTGGAAAACCTCTAAATCTTTAGTTTCAAATATACAAAGGCTGTGTTTATAGCTTTTTAGGTTGGTTTTATCACTGACTCGTATATTGTTACTACATTCAACAAAGTTGTTAAAACCCCCTAAACATTGTTGCTGTTGCTACCCTTCAAGGCTTGGTTATGAACACTTTGAAAAATCAATACTATTTTTCTTCACTACATTCAGGAAAATATTTGGAAAACCTCTAAAACTTTAGTTTCAAATATATAAAGGCTATGTTTATAGCTATTGAGGTTGGTTTTATCACTGACTCGTATATTGTAACTATATTCAAGAAAGTTGTTAAAAACCTTTAGAACATTGCTTCTGTGGCTACCCTTTAAGGCTTGGTTATTAACACTTTGAAAAATCAGGACTATTTTTCTCTGCTACATTCAGGAAAATTGTTGGAAAACCTCTAAAACTTTACTTAAAGACCTAAAGAGGGTCTGATTATATCTTTTTAGGTTGTTTTTATCTCCGACTTGTATATTGTTACTACATTCAAGAAAGTTGTTAAAAACCTTTGGAACATTGTTTCTGTGGCTACTTTTTAAGGTTTGGTTATGAACACTTTGAAAAATCGGTACTATTTTTTTTACTATATTCTGGAAAATTGTTGGAAAACCTCTAAATCTTCACTTTCAAATATAGAAACGCTCTGATTATAGCTTTTTAGGTTGGTTTTATCTCTGACTCGTATATTGTTACTACATTCAAGAAAGTTGATAAAAAACCCCTCATGCATTGCTTCTGCGGCTACCTTTTAAGACTTGGTTATGAACACTATGAAAAGTTAGTACTATTTTTTTTTCTACATTCAGGAAAATTGTTGGAAAACCTCTAAAACTTTAGTTCCAAATATAGAAAGGCTCTGATTATAGCTTTTCAGGTTGGTTTTATCACTGGCTTGTATATTGTTACTACATTTAAGAAAGTTGTTAAAAACCTTTGAAACATTGCTCATCAGGCTTGGTTATGAACACTTTGTAAAATCAGTACTTTTTTTTTTACTACATTCAGGAAAATATTGGGAAAACCTCTAAAACTTTAGTTTCAGTTTAGTTTCAGACTTAAAAAGGGTTTGATTATAGCTTTTCGTGATCGAAAAATAAATTATTTCAGCTGGTATTTAAAAAAAATGTTTAGTTGATTTGGTCATTTCCAGTGTCTTCACAACAATTTATAGAGGAAATAAAAGAATCATTTGATGATAATAATGTGTGTGTGTGTGTGTGTGTGTGTGTGTGTGTGTGTGTGTGTGTGCGTGTGTGTGTGTGTGTGTGGTGGGGTTTGGGGCACATCATTGTCCGATGAAACGCCCACTTACGTCTGATCTCTTGTATGAAAGGGGTCGGGGACGAAAGGACAAGACAACTTTGAATCAGGGTCAAACTCCAGGTGAGAAGGCTAAAAGTGCCTCTCATCTATTCCCTCTTATTATTACAATTGGAGGGGGGAACATTCAAAGTTGGAATTTGTTGAAATATTCGCTACTAAATCATTTTACAATGATTATAAAGGATTGTAAAAAAATGATACTAAAAATTGCTTATGAATTTCACTCGAGCATAGTAGGATAGTTTTGTAATTTAATGTCTAATAAGATAACAAGCAGTCATTGGGAAGTGGTTTTTGATGAATTAATACTTTCATTTGTCCAAATCAGATTTTGCAACAACACCTCTCTATCGTTGGCGTCACGGAGCCAGTACTTTCCGAATATGTCTGCTTCGTCTCTCCATCTTGTATTCTGCCGGACTACCTCGGTAGCACATGTTTTCTCTGCTGATGCCTGTTGTGAATCATAATGTATGTTTGGTGTGTGCCATTCCTGCAATATATCCAGCCCATTGCTATTTTACAGTGCATTTGAATATTAATAGTTGATAACATTTGCTCTGAAGCTAAGAAGGCTCCGTCTATACCTTTTCAGGCTTGCTTTTTTACACCAGCAAAATTCAATTATATATGATTACTACTTTCGAGACAATTGTTAAAAACCTTGTAAACATACATTGTCAAAGCTAAAAAGGCTCCATGTATAATTTCTTTTCACTCATATATTATTAAAGAATGCAAGAAAACTTATTGAAATATTCGATTCAAAGCTAAAAAGGCTCTGTTTATATCTTTTTAGCTTTGCTCTTCATACACATCTATATATTATTTTGAAAAAAACCTTTCAAACATTAGTTTCAAGGCTAAAAAGGCTCTGTTTATACCCTTCCAGACTTGGTTTTGACTCTTTGAAAATTCCATCATATATTATTACTACATTGAAGCAAATTGTTAAAAACCTTCAAAACATTGCTATCAAAGCTAAAAAGACTCTGTTTACAGCATTTTAGGCTCAGTTTTGACATTTTGATTATATATTATTTTGAAAATTCAACTATGTGTTATCGCAGCATCGTAAAAATTTCATGAAAAACATTGGAAACATTGGTTTCAAAGCTGAAAATGCTTTATTCATACCCTTTTAGGCTTTGTTTATGGTCACTTTGATATTTCAATAATATATTTTGACTACATTCAGACAAATTGATGAGAAACCTCTAAAACATAGTTTTCACACCTTAAAAGTCTTGGCTTGGTTTTGACACATATTCATTTATTACTTCATTCAAGTAAATTGTTTGAAACTTCAAATATATGGGTTTCAAAGCTAGAAAGGCTCTTTTTATACCCATTCAGTAATGGTTTTGACACATATTCATCTATTATTACTTCATTCAAGTAAATTGTTTGAAACTTCAAAAATATGGGTTTCAAAGCTAGAAAGGCTCTTTTTATACCCTTTCAGTAATGGTTTTGACACATATTCATCTATTATTACTACATTCAATAGAATTGTTATAAAACCTTAAAATAGTGGTTTCAAAGCTGAAAAGTCCCTGTGTATACCCTTTTCGGTTCGGTTTTCACACTTCCAATGTTCAATCATATCTCATTGATATATTCATGAAAATTATTGAGGAACAATGAAGACATGGATTTCAGAGCTGAAAAGACTCTGTATATAGCTTTTTGGGGCTTGGTTTTCACTCAGTGCAATCATATATTCTTACTACATTAGAGAAAATTTTAAAAAAACAAACCTTGAAAACATTGGTTTTGGAAGCTAAAAAAGGCTCTGTTTATACCCTCTAGGTCTGCTTTTGGCACTTTCAAGATTCAGTTATACGATAATAATACATTGAAAGGAAATTGTCAAAATACCTTTAGACCATTGCTTGAAAAGTTAAAAAGGCTCATTTCATATCTTTCAAGGCTCAGTTTTAACACTTTGAAACTTCAATCATATATTAGGACTACATTCAGGAAAACTGTTGCAAAACCTTGGAAACACTGGTTTCAAGGCCAAAAACGCTCTGCTAATACCTTTTTAGGCTTGCTTTTGACACTTCCAAAGTTCAATCATATCTTATTGATATATTCATGAAAATTATTGAAAAACCATGAAGACATGGCTTTCAGAGCTGAAAAGACTCTGTTTATGGCTCTTTTTGGTCTGGTTTTCACACTTACTCTTGTATTGTTATTATGTTCAAGAAAATTGTCAAAACCTTGGGAAAATTAGTTTTCAAGGTAAAAAAGCTTCGTTTGTAACCTTTTTAGGTTAGGTCTTGACTCTTACTTACGTATTATCACTGCATCCGAGACATTGGTTTCCAAAGTTAAGAATTCCTGTTTACACCTTTTTATGCTTGGTTTAGACATTTTGAAAATACAATCATATATCATTACTGCATGAAAGCAAATTGTAGAAAAATCTTGGAAGCATTGCTTTTCAAAGCTAAAAAGGCTCTGTTCATACCTTTTTAGGCTGGGCTTTGCCACTTCTCATATATCATTAGTACGTTTGGGAGAATTGTTAGAAAAAAACCGCACATTGTTTTCAAAGCTGTTTACAACGTTTCGGGCTCAGCTGTGACACTTTGAGAATTCAATCATATCAGATTGATACATTCATGGAACTTATTGAAAAACCTTGAAAACATTGCTTTCAAAGCTAAAAAGGCTCTATTTACAAGCTCTTCATCTTGGTTTTGATCCTCCAACCCATATATTATAACTACATTCAAGATTATTGATAAAAACCTTGAAAACATTGCTTTCAAATCTTAGAAGGCTCTGCTTTTGATATTTCAATAGTCTAGTATACATTATTTTTGAATACAAGACATTTGTTGAAAATCCTTGAAAACATATATTGCACAACGTTTCGGCCGTTGCACTCTACGGCCTTCGTCAGGTATCATCTGGGAGATTTTTAGGAAGTAACGAACCGAACCCTTTATTTATCCGACCAGGGGTATAACATCAAAAATAATAACATCAAAAAAAAAAAAAAAAAAAAAAAAAAAAGAAATCTGTCACCTGAGGTTTAAGCTTACTAAAAATTAGCACTGGTTGTCCACATGAACACATAGCGCAGTGGTTACAGCATCAGACAAATTACTGTTAAGTAATCTGATGGTTCTAGGTTCGATCATAGTGTGAGACAGTATAACAATACTACTAAGGCTAAAAGAGGGGAGTACGGTCAATATACCCCTGTCGGATAAATAAAGGGTTCGGTTCGTTACTTCCCAAAAATCATCCCAGATTATAACTGACGAAGACTGTAGAGTGCAACGGCCAAAACTTTGTATGAAAAACAACAAAGATGAGGATGGTCCGAATATCAATAGAAATAATAATAATACCTTATCTCAAAAATTCCAATATATATATTGCACAATTTATATGATTTTGAGCTTTATTTTAACACTTTGAATATTCAATCATACAATATAACTGTATTGAAGAAAATTGTTGTAAAACTTTGAAAATATTCTATTCAAAAGATAAAAGATAAAAATCCTTTAAAACATTGGTTTGTAAACTTGAAGTGTCTTTATTATGCTTATTTGAGTGGGCTTTCTCGTTTTGTTTTTTTTCAATATTATAATATGCAGAAAAATTCTCGAAACTAAATATTCAAAACATCTCTTCAAATGTTGGTTCCAAATTCAAACTGTCTTCATTATTCGAATTTAGGTTATTTTAAAAATGAATTTGAATCAAATTACATAGAAATACTACAGCTCTAACAGTTTAAAACACTCTTGAAAATATCAATGTGAATTGTCGTTAAAAAACCGTTTTGCCTGGTATTTAAAAAAAAAGTTTGATTACTTAGGCTATTTCCAGCGTCTCCTTTACAATCAATGGAATAATGTGTAATCATCATCATCACCATCATCTATGGAATGACGTGTAATCATCATCATCATCATCATCCATGGAATAACGTGTAATCGTCGTCGTCGTTGTCGTGGTAGCATCATCATCATCATCATCATCATCTATGTAATAACGTGTAATCGTCGTCGTCGTAGCATCATCATCATCATCATCATCATCTATGTAATAACGTGTAATCGTCGTCGTCGTCGTCGTAGCATCATCATCATCATCATCATCATCCCCGCTAAAAACATCTTTTCACTCATTCTGAACTTTCCGTTATTTTGACACCAGATCTTTCACAAAGTTGCATTTTATTTTTTATTCATTATGATAACATTCATAGAGGCCAAACCGGTGACTGAAAGGCATGAAATTGGATTCCCTGTCATAGAAGCGTACGTTCGGCCAGACAGTGTGTGTGTGTGTGTGTGGATTTTCGGAGCTCATCGTTCACTGATGAAACACTGTTTTTGAAACTTTGAAACATTGTTTTTCAAGGTAAAAAAAGCTATGTTTATATCTTTCTAGGCTTGGTTTTCTCACTTAATAATAGATTAATTAATACATCAAAGAGAATAGTTAAGAACCTTTAAAACATTACTTTCAAAGCTGTTTATACCTTTTCAGCCTCGCTTTTTACACTTTAAAATTCAATCGTTTATTATTGATAGATTCATGAAAATTATCAAAAAACTTTCAAGACATTGGTGTCAAAGCTAAGAAAACTTTCTTTATACCATTTTAGCTTTGGTTTCAACATTTTCAAAATCCAATTTTATATTATTACTACATTATTTAGAATTGTTAAAAAAACTTTAAAACATTGTTTTCAAAGCTAAAAAGGCCCTGCTTATATCTTTATATACTAAATTAAGAAAAGAAATATTAAAAACCTCCAAAATATTGGTTTATGAGCTTGAAATATCCTTATTACACTTATTTGAGTTGATTTTCACATTTTTCCGTATTAAAATATGTAGAAATATTGTAGCACAAGAAATTTAAAACATCCTTTCAAACGTAGGTTCCAAAAGTGAAAAGTTATTTTCACAATGAATTTGAATCATATTAAGGAGAAATACTAGAGAAATAAAAGTTTGAAACACTTTTGAAATTATCAACGTAATTCGTGATTAAAAAAATAAATTATTTCAGCTGGTATTTGAAAAAGAAAAGTTTTATTGATTTGGCAATTTCCATTGTCTCCTCAACAATCTATAGAAGGAATTGAATAATTATGTAATAATAATAATCATCATCATCATTGTAGTAGGGAAATAATTACTAATATTACTAGTACTACATTAGTAAAACTAGTAATTATATCCCCCGCACCCCCCCCAAAAGCTTTCTGTTATTTTTACACCAAATCTTTCAAAAATTAGCATTTCTTTTATTCATTATGCTAACATTCATAGAGGCCAAACCGGTGAATGAAACTTGTTTTTTCCCTTATTAATAATCTCATTCCACACCAAACTCGTCTCTATAACGTGGCTGCTTTTCAAGAGAATCTCTTGTTTTTCTCGTTATGTTAAACGCTTAGGATTTGAAAGGTTCAAATAGCTTTCAAGGGAGATAAGCGATCAAGAGTATTTCAGAGTTACCGTTCTTGTCGACAACTTTTTCTTTTCACTTTCACTATCTTTCATCAACGTCTCGATATTTGTTGGGCTGTTTGGATATTTTGATAATTCAAAAACCTTTCTAGCTATTATCAATATGTCAGTGAATATTTGGATATTCATCAAAAGGTATCTAGGCTGTTAAGTTTGTTTTAAAACTTTTATATTATTACTATATTCAAGAAAGTTGAATACCCTTTTAGGCTTGCTTAGGGACAATAAAATCGGCTAAGTTTAATGAAAGAAATTCTTCTCTTCTTTTTTTCTTTTTGGTGGTGGTGGTGGTGGTGGTGGTGGTGATGAAGGAGAAGAAGAAGAAGAAGAAGAAGAAGAAGAAGAAGAAGAAGAAGAAGAAGAAGAAGAAGGAGAAGGAGAAGGAGAAGGAGAAGGAGGAGGAGGAGGAGGAGGAGGAGAAGGAGAAGGAGAGGGAGAGGGAGAGGGAGAGGGAGAGGGAGAGGAAGAGGAGGAGGAGGAGGAGGAGGAGGAGAAGAAGAAGAAGAAGAAGAAGAAGAAGAAGAAGAAGAAGAAGAAGAGGAAGAGGAAGAGGAAGAGGAAGAGGAAGAGGAAAAGGAAAAGGAAAAGGAAAAGGAAAAGGAAAAGAAGAAGGTATAGTATATACCTGAAAAGCTATGAGATACCTAGATAAAATTTTCAGCTATAGATAATGAATTAGAGTTAGCAACACCGGTCACTGAATTCTGTCTGCACGGCCAGTTTGTGTGCAAATTTTTGTGTCAACTCCCCCACCCCCAGAGCGCATAAGGGCAACGGCTGCTCGCTGGGACTGCGAATGGGGACACATTTGGCCATTTCCAGTGTCATTTTAACAATTTAATGTGGATGATTTAACAAATGATGATGATGATGATGGTGGTGAAGAAGAAGAAGGAAAAGAAGAAAAAGAAGGAGAGAAAGAAAAAAATGGAGAAGAAAAAGGAAACAATTTTACTAATTTGGTTATTTACAATATTTTTGCACCATATCTTTCAGAGCTTAGATTTGTCATTCATTTTGATAATTGTTTTAAGGTCACCACGGCCTTGAGAAAGCCCGAAATGGGATTCCCTGTCGTAGAAGCGTAAACTCAGCCTGACGGTGTATGTGGGGGGGGGTTGAGGTTCATCATTGACTGATGAAATCTTTGAACTCTTGTAGGAAACAAAACAACTTTGAATCGGGGTCAAACTCCAGGGAAAAGGCTAAACGCAGATCTCATCCATTATTCCCTCTTATTCTTACATTTGGAGGTAGGGGGGAAGATTCCAAGTTGAATTTTGTTTTCGAAGTATACGCTTCTAAATCATCGTACGATGATTATAAAGGATTGTTAAAAAAAAAAGAAAGAAAATTGCTTGTGAATTTTATTTGAGTATTGTAAGATAGTTTAGTAATTCAATATCTAATAAATACCAAAGAGTCATTGGGAAGTGATTTTTGATGAAATGATATATTCATTTCTCTTATCGTCCGTGGTTGGATGGAAACCTTCCTCCCAGGATTCGCTACTCCTGTCTATCATTGGTGTGGCAGAGTCAGTAGCTTCTGAATTTCTCTAGTTCGTCACTCCATCTTCTATCCTGATCCATGGGGCAAATCGTGATGTCCATCGGGAGTGTGCCATTCTTGCAACATGACAAGCCCATTGCCATTTAGATTTCCATGAAAAATTTCCAAAGAAATTTCAAAAACATTGGTTTTGAAGCCGAAGAGCTCTGTTTAGACCACTTTAGGCCTGGCTTAATTCTGCCAAGAGGTGTCAGAAAAGTTACAACGGGGATAATTGGCTGGTGGCGGCCAAGTGTTCATAACGACATCCATTTTTGATCTTTCGATGTCGGCTCCTCTTATCATTGCAAAGCAGAATTCACTAAGCGTTGGATTGTTCACCCACTGACAGGAACGTGAGTTAGCTTTAGGCTTTTGTGAGACTGGTTAGTTTTATCCCTGTGATCAACACTAGGTTTAATTTCCCTGGCTTTCAATTTCACTCCAAGAAACGAATAGAGTCTCGGAGAAACCATATTCACAATGGTCTCTTTTTGTTTTTGGGAGGAAGCCAGTGAAATTGATCCTGAAAATAGTGTGTGAGACTTTATTTCGTTTTGGGGAAGTCTATGAGACTGAAATTCACAATGGTGTCTTCAAGACTCTCTTCGTTTTCGGGAGGAAGCCAGTGAAATTGAACCTGAAAATAGTCTATGAGACCTTATTTTCTTTCCAGGAAGCCTTTAAGACTGATGTGGACCTTCCTCAGCGTCTGTGTGATGGTCTCACAAACTATACTAAACCAGCCGTGGTTCTGGGTTAGTAAAAGAAGGCAACAAGTCGGAATCTCGTTTATACGTTTTATATAGAATATTGATTATCAATATCTCTGGAGACGGGAAATGCCTATTCGCAGTTGAAAATCTAAGTCAAAATGACGACTGGTCTCTCATGTCATGAACGGTAGTCTACTGAATAGTAGCAGCGGTTGACGGTTACTAAGGGCGGCGTCTAACACGAGAGAGAGCTGGCAGCGATTCTCTTCTCCAGACCCAAATTTTACTCTGCTTGCTTGTTACGAAAATCCTTCCTATTTATTCCTTTGGTATCGACACTGTATCACTTGTAATTGACTTCCCTTATCTCTCCCTCTCCTGCCATCTCGACCTTTCCGGAAAAAACCAAAACATTGACCCTCATTCATCTCGCAACGCAGGTCTGTTCAATATCATAAATTAGTCTCCACCTCTCCCAAGGACTCTGCAAATAACCTTTCTTTCATAAGCTTTTACTCTCTCTCTCTCTCTCTCTAGACCCCAGACACTGACCCTTATATCTGGCTTTGTTTTTTAAACTCAGGATTTGACAGATGACACTAGATTGAAAAAGTACAGGCAACTCAACCTCCCACGACAAGGTCATCGAATCGGGAACAAAATTTTTTTCAAAAGCATTTGTTTTTGCAACCCAGGATTTGACAGATGACACTAGATTGAGAAATCGCAGATGCCCGCACCTGGAAGCACACAATTCTCATATTATCTCGAAAAACAAATTATCCCTTTTAACACGGATAACTCCTTTTGTAATAACAATAGTAATTACTAGTAATAACCATAGTAATTTTTGGTAACAGCCATAGTAATTTTCAGGACACGGGGGACTCCTGGCCCCCTAGTGTCACAGTAATAATATAGAATTGAATTTCCAAAGTGTCGAAAACAAAAATTGAAACGGTATCTCTAATAAATACCTGAAATTTACTAATAATATATGATTGACTATTCAAAGTGTTGAAACCAAGCCTAAAATCATACAAAAAGGGACTTTTAAAGCGTGAAACATGTTTTCAAGGTTTTTCAACAGTTTTCCTCAATTTGGTGATGATATTTGGTAGACTATTCAGATATCAAAAGTAGAGCATTTTTAGCTTTGAATCCAATGTTTTCAAGGTTTTTATCAATCATCTTGAATGCAGAAATAATGTATGAGGGTCAAAACCAAGTCTTAGAGGATATAAACAGAGCATGTTTAGCTTTGAAACAAATGTTTTAAATGTTTTTAACAATTTTTCTCCAATGTAATTATAGTAAATAAATAAAATTGTAAAGTGTTGAATCCAAGCCTAAAAAGGTATAAACAGAGCCTCTTAGCTTCAAAAAACCTATGTTTTCAAAGTTTTCCAACAATCTTCAGTAATGTAGTAAAATATGTGATTTTATCTTCAAAATGTCAAAACCAAACCCAAAAGGGCATAAAAAGAGCCTTTTTAGCACATAAAACGAATGTTTTCAACAATTTCTTTACTGTAATTAAAATACATGATTGCACATTCGAAATGTCAAAACGAAGCCTAAAAAGATCTTTTCAGCTCTGAAAGCAATGTCCCAATGATTCTCCAATAATTTTCATGAATGTATCAATAGTATATGATTGAATTTTTAACAATTACCCCAATAGGTTATGTACAGGGACTTTTCAGCTTTGAAACCAATCTTTCAAAGGTTTCTAATAATTCTATTGAAGTTAGTGATATTGCATGAGTCAGTGTCAAAACCAAGCTCTAAAAGGGTATAAAAAAAAGCCTTTTTAGCTTTGAAAATCAATGTTTGAAAGTTTTTTGCTAAAGCTTTCTCTAATGTAGTGATAACATATGAATATGTGTGAAAACCCAGCCTAAAAGCTATAAACAGAGTCTTTTTAGCTTCTAAAACCCATGTTTTCAATGTTTTTAACACTTTTCTGGGAAGTAGTGATTATATATAATCAAATAATTCAGAGCATAAAAACTGAGCCTAAAAAGTTGTAAACAGAGACTTTTTAGTTCAAACCAATGTCCTCAAGGTTTCCCGATGATTTTCATGGATGTCTTAGTAATATATGATTGAATCTTCAAAATGTCAAAACCGAACCTAAAAAGGTATAAACAGAGACTTTTTAGTCCCCAAAACCAATGCATCCAAGGTTTTTCAACAATTCTCACAAATGAAGCAATTATATATGATGGTGTTTTCAAAATGACAAAAACGTGCCCTAAAAGGGTATAAACAGAGCCTTTTCAGTTTTGAATCCAAAAGGTATTATTGATGTTATTGAATATAGATATAATAATATATTCACCAATTTTTCAACAGGTTCCAAAACACTGATCCAATGTCTGATCTCTATATGTTTTACGGAATCCCAGACGACGATTAGGATTCTCACAATCCAGTTGTCTGTGGCTGAGACGCTCAGGATTCTGGATTGAAAACAATTATGCCGGAAGATTCCAAACTCCCTGACAAGCAGGGCTACGCATAACTGATTGAACCGTTCCACCTAAAGAAAAAAAGGTATTAAACAACACAAAACAGAATTATTCGCATCAACAGATGTTTTAATTGGTTATGAAATTATTTTTTTGATGATAACATGAAGGACTGTGTAAAATAGAAAATATATTTATTTAACCAAAATGTGACATATTTGAAGCAATAACATGTTACCAACAACCCTCATATGATTACCACTGTTGGACTTCACACCCTAATCCTTTGAGCCCTCAGAATGTGCTCGAAACCCTTCCTCGTGGGTCGTCGGCCACTGAAATCATTACCATTTAAAACCGGTTTTAGCGTCCCTTGAATTATTTTTCATCATTAGTATCCATATTTCCAAACATAAACATATTGAATCAACGCTGAACAGTTCGCATTATGGTAGTGCTATTTCTAAGTCAACGCAGACTAAACAATAAAAATATTTTCTGTCAAATGAAAAACGAATGAATAAAATAAATTGATGTTGTATTTGTTTTTGTGAGTTTTATCAATCTTGCCAAACTCCCGTCCAAGTTTGGAGTTGACTTCGTTTTTGTACCACAACAACCACAACAACAATCCTCAGGAATTTGGGATAGTAAAATCTCCACTGTTAGTCTGCGCTGTCAGTAGAGTACAGTACGCTTTAGGTATTCATATTTGAAGTTTTTCACTTCAATGAATCAGATCTCTTGAATGTTGGGTCTTGTTTTTTTAGAGTCAGATGAAACTAGTCGTTGTTTGAGTTTTCACTTGGCCTGTTTGATTATAATATCATCCAATGGCTTCGTGATGTTAATCCGCAGGTCTTGGTAAGTACTAATATATATATATATATATATATATATATATATATATATATATATATATATATATATATATATATATATATATATATATAAATATATAAACAAAGTAGATACCTGTGGGAGTTGAAAAGCGATTCTACGGAGAGAGAGAGAGAGAGAGAGAGAGAGAGAGAGAGAGAGAGAGAGAGAGAGAGAGAGAGAGAGAGAGAGATCATTAAGGGTTCATTGGACTACATGGAATGATGATGGTGTTAAATATATATATATATATATATATATATATATATATATATATATATATATATATATAAATATTTATATAATGTATTTCAGATATTGATAAGCACTTACAGACATTTTATTTAATAAAAAATAATGAATATATACATAGCTATGAAATATAATCCATGAAAACGTTTCCAAATATGGTCAAGCTTATTTCCATATGATCAGTGAACGTTATCACCATGACAACCGAACGCCATCTTAATATTCTGCCGTATCGGAAGAAAACTGTACAAAAGTCTTGTTTTATCAACAATACTACAAACATTTCTTTTATTTATATAAGTAATAACTAGTGTATATATATATATATATATATACACGCACACAAAGTCTATGCCTTAGTTACAGACATGATTAAGTCTTCTTTCAATAATGTGACGTAGTGTACAGTAAAAAAAAAATGATTTCATTTTCTTTTCCCCTCTCATCAGACCCACCATTCTTATTAAGATAACAGCTTTCTTGGGAATGCTGTCTATGTCTCTTAAACCATTCTGTCGTCGGGTCACCTGATTCCTTACAAATGCTGTTCACTAACTTAATTCTGGTCTTCGACATAAATTTCTGTCTTTCTAAAAAACTTACGCTGCAGTTCAAAGTAAGATCTCTTAATGGCCAAGTAGGCTCGAAAATTGCACAAAGGCTCCTGAAATAGATTAATGTTTAAATAATTGATGTTTAATTTATATTTTAATGAAAACACAATCTCAAGATTGCAATATTTTATATTTTCATTTTTCATTTATAAATTTCATGACTTTTTCTGCTTTCTGCTCCCAAACTATGAATTGCAGCTGAATGTAATGATTTAAGATACTTGTAAAATATACAGGAGTGAAAAAACAAAATCTGAGAGGATTTGCAACATTTTAAGGACTTTTCAAGGTGGGTCTAACTCTTTTTGGTTCGATTTGGGAATGATGGGCACGCCCCCGCCCCCCAACGAACCTAAGCTCATCCCGTTTGAATCTTTCTGCCGGAAGCAGATGCTGAGGTCGTATCTACAATGCATGCTCAATAAAACTGGGTTTAATGTCTTTTTTCTATATTTCTTACGTGTTTGTAATTGTTGATTTTTTTTTTTTCGAAAGTACGAATTTCTGGATATTTCAGTATGATATTAGTTATGAAGTCACTACGATGTAAAAAGAATTTGAGAAAAACTGCACCTGGGGTCGCAACTGTCCACAGAGAGGTGCCGTCGTGAAGAAAATTAATTTGAATCTACGATGACGTCATGGGGGTAATTCTAAGATTGGTAATTTGGAAATGAATTTTATCTCTCCTACTGTAAAAGGGTTCTGAGCTTTGAAACGAAAATGTAGTGGATATTGGTAATTCGATTACAAAAATCGATGAGGCCATGTTTAATAAAATTCAATGGTACTCGTGATGACGTCATTAGGGATATATTTCTGAATCTTTGAGAGAGACTGCACAGAATTACCACGGAGACTGGTAAAGAGGCAGTGGGAGTTGTAAAGCGATTCTAGAGAGAGAGAGAGAGAGAGAGGAGGAGAAATCGTTAAGGGTTCATCCTTGAGTACGTGGAATGATGATGGTGATGAATATATATATATATATATATATATATATATATATATATATATATATATATATATATATATGTGTGTGTGTGTGTGTGTGTGTGTGTGATGTATTTTAGATATTAAGAAGCACTTTGAGACATTTTATTCAATAGAAAAATTATTATAGATATATATTCATAGCCATGAGATATAATCTATGAAAACATTTTCAAATATGGCTAACCGTTTTTCCAATGGACAAAAAACGCCATCGCCAAGACAACGAAACGGCATCTTAATGATATTACGCAAAATCCATAGATTTTTTTTGTAAATTAAGACTTGTGCAAAGTTTCCTTTTATTTCCTGTCAACATTGCGTTGAACCCGGTCTTCGTCTCTTCAACACATTCAATCATATTTAACGAAAACCGAACAAAGATATCAAGGGAAATAGTTGAAAATGGGAAACCAAACCAGCCAACCATATGAACCATCCGCAGAGACTGATAGTTCAACAGAAACCGAGGGGGTGGCCATTACCTCCATTATCACAAAGGTGGGTAAGGACCCACCAATCCAAGTTGGTTCGTCTTGCAGGTTGGATATTAGCAGACTATCACCAGGCGTAGAGGAACCCTCAACGTCGATTAGTACCACTGCACCGATGGTAGAGGCAGCGCCTCAGCAAGTAAACATCGAGGGACCGTCATGGTGTGTAAATGAACCTTCAACGTCCACAAGTACCGCCGTGCCGATGGTACAGACAGCGCCTCAACAAGTAAATATTGGTGAACCGTCACAAAGCGGAGAGGAAGCCTCAACGTCCACTGATATTGCCGAACCAATGGTAGAGGCGCTGCCTCAACTGATGAACACTGGTGAACCATCTCAAAGCGTAGAGGAACCCTCAACACCTTGCAATACGAAAGCTGATGAAGCTCAACTTTCTCGGCCAATAATGCCAGGCAGCGGATCTGCGGTAAACGAGAATTGTAGGGTAAAGCAAGAGATGTGCATTTTCCAACTATTCCTTGGACTGGTGTCTGCTATCGCATTCATATCATATATAATTCTGTCGCACGCAGCTACTCCATACGCTATCATACCATGTATCATAAGTATTTTGGCTATGTTATGGTGTGTTGGCTTGATTTTTACACCAACATTGTACATTGAGACAACTTGAGTTTTTCCACACAAAACGTGGATCTTTGACTTTTCCTTTTTTGAAAATACGGATGTTGGATATTTTTACAGTTTTGATGTTGTGACATTATAATATGCCTCGATTTTGTGCTATGGTTTTTTCCTTTGCAAATTGAATAAATTCAATCAAATCAGACAGTCGTCTGTCTCTTTGAAATCTTTTTCATTTCTAGAAAGCAAGCGAAGATGTATCAAACAATAGGATGTAGAGTCTCTTTTGTTGAGTCCGGACAGCGATGGATTGTTGAGAGACGAGGGGATTTGGTCCTCGTCGTTGTTTGACTGTAGCGCGCGTGCAGCCCTGTAGATGTGGAAGGGAAGGATGCTGTACGAAGAGAATGGAATGTGCGCCAAGTATGAAGTTGGACGCGCATTGAAATAAAGAGGAATGAACACACATATGAATTATGGCCAGACAAGAGACGCACGTTTAATACCAAAATGAAGATTAGGTACATGTAAAGATAACATTAATACGATCAATCATGAGAAGTAATGTTAGGAGAAGAGATAGTAAAAGGTGGGAGCTTTCTTGTCTTGATATTGCTGGCGTCGGAGTTGTAGCGGAGTTGTTAGACTCTCGACGAACAGACTATGAAAGACAGAAATAATGGAATTTCATCCATGCGTGTTTCCCGAAGTGTGGATGGTGGTTAAGATCGGATCGGCCAGTAAGTTGACGAAATGATAACGATCTTAGAGAGAAGGAAAGAGAATGACCGGCCGCAAAGGCCGGGGCCTGAGGCATGACCAGCTAGGGGTCCTGGCGCCAATGAGCCTTGGACCAGGGAGAAGGAAAGAGAGAGAGTGATTGGCTGCAGAAGCTGGAGCTAGAAGCGTAACCAGCTAGGGGTATGGGAGCTAGTGAGCATTGGACCATGTGCGTCCAGGGCTTTTATAGGGATCATCAGAGGAAGTGACGTTTTGGATATCTAGGTAACAGAAGAGTTTCGTACTTAATTCCCAACTAAAAGTATAGGGGGCACTATGTAACATTAGTCTCTTCGAGACTCTTTTCGTTTTCGAGAAGCCAGTGAAATAAAAGCTGACTATTGTCTATTTGAGACTAATTTCGTTTTCGGGAAGCCAGTGGAATTGAAGCTGACAATCGTCTTCAAAAAATATGTTTTTAAAACACCAACGAAAAGGAAAGACAGCCAGTCCTGAAAGAACATCCGTTTTGATCATTGATATTTAAGAGCAAAAAGATTAAAGGGAAAAGAAATAAAATCAATTATTTCGTTTATTTTTATCTATTTTCGCTTTGATTAACTCGTGAAATTTAATACGAATATCTAGATTAAAATTGGGCTTAGCATTATATTATCATTCAGTACATAAAACAATGATTCTTAACTATAAAATTTTTCAAGGGATTTTTTCCACTTTTAGTCAAAATCAGAGGGAAATTCTATAAAACAAAAGTTTCAAAATGTTAGCAAATTCTTTTTTTCTTTTGGTGGTTCAGAATTTTTCCTATTGTAGCGCCCCCTATTCTTTTAGTCAGGAACTAAATATGAAACCTTTTTTAATGAGATATCGAAAAAGGTCACTTTCTCCGACGACCCCTATAAAACCCCTGAACGCACATGGCCCAAGGCTCATTGGCGCCAGGACCCGTAGCTGTTCATGCCTCTGACCCTGGCCTTTGTGGCCGGCCACTCGCACACTATCTCTCTTTCTTACCATTTCCCTAAGATCGTTATCATTTCGCCGATCCAATTTTAACCATTCTTCCTCCGTGACCTATTTCTATACTAACTAGCTCCAAACGCATATCACTTTTCACTCTTGCGAATGAAATGGTAAGTTTTTTCTACTATCCGATAGTCACGATAATCTTTCCTTAAGTCCTTTACTTCGGGAAACACGCACGGATATAACTCCATGTTCTCTGTTTCCAAGCCATATGGAAATCCAAGCGTTCAAACAACCCGCTCCAACTCCGACGCTGGTACTATCAATGAAATGAATGTTCCCACCTTTAGCATCTATTTAATCACTATCCCACCGCAGCAATATTTGACACAAGGTCAGGCTTAACGTGGGAAGAAATAGGAGCAAACCTTCCAAAAATGGCTCCAGCCGACGCAGTTACCGTTGAAAAGCTCATCGTAATGGCTAGACAACGTCACCCGCGAAAGCATCCACCAGGGGACCTGCTCCTTTAAGTGCAATGGAGCAGTGCTGCCCCGGGGAAACAGAGACGCTGCAGCTGAGCCGAGTAATAATGGGAGAGCCTAAGGACGAGTCCTAAGGCTCCCCAATGCGCTTAGCAAACGCAGCCTCAGGGAAACCTCATTGGCTAACGCTTGCACCGGCGCACTCGGTCTTTGATGCCAACCTATACACAATCTCCGGCCCATTCGACGGGCAAGCGTCAGTACCGACTCCTCGGTCTGTACCGTGGAACAGATACTACACTTTGATCCCGAAGACAAGGCCAGAAAAAGGTGAGGTTGGTTCTCACGTTTACCATTCCATTCTCTCCATCCTTTCCTCCTTCCACACTCCCAGAGCCATACGCATGCCACAGTCAAACATCAAGGAGCAATTCCCTCGTCTCACCAACATTCTTCGTACTATTCATCTCCCAACCATGAGAGTCACCACTCAACTTGGAACTGCAGTGACGAAAGCGTCAGGAAGACCCTGACCTGTCCCTTTAAGTGCAATGGGACAGTGCTGCCCCAGGGCAACAGATCCCCTGCAGCTGGGTTGAATAAGAATGGGAGAGCCAAAAGGTTCTCAATGTGCTTAGCAATGCGCAGCCTCAGTAAAACCTCATTGGCTGACGCATTGCACCGGTGCACTCAGTCTTTGACGCACACATTCTCCAGCCCATTTGACAGGCAAGTATCAGTACCGGCCCCTTGGGTTCTACCGGGGAACAGATACTGAACTTTAATCCATGCCGAAAAGGCCAGAAAAATAGTGAACCTTGGACCAAGTGCGTCCAGGGCTTTTATATGAGTCGTCGGAGGAAGTGAGGTTTTCGATATCTAGCTAAAAGAAGAGTTTCGTATTTAATTCCTTACTAAAAGAATAGGGGGTGCTACACCAATGTTGCCTTCTCAAATTTGATTTCTTTCGGTCAAAACTTTTCGACTTCCGGTTAACTCCATGATACCTGGAAATATATTAAACCTATTTGAAGCCCGACCATCTAATAAAATAACTCTATACCAAGACTCCAAAACAAAACAAAAGTTGTACATTTACTTATCATAAAACTTACTGGATTTTTAGTGGATTTGCTATCCAAGATTTCAGAATTTTACTCCAAAAATATCCTCAAAACAAAATTTTCGGTTGAAATTCGGTTCATCGAAGTTGAGTAAAAAAAATTGTGCAAATTATGAAAAAACCTATTGTTTGATTTCGGCAATAAAATGAAATTGAATCGGCTGATAATTCTTCTTGAATATTGCAGATTTACATAAGCTAAATAGGGGGGGGGAATCGGCCTGATGTAGCTGGAAAATGGCTGATTCGGCATCTTTGGTTGTTATCGCTATACGATGCTTTTCTTAAAATATCGTCCTCGAAATAGAACGAAAAATCAAATTATTTTCCAAATATTTTTTGAACATTCAAAAGTGTTGTGCTTAACCTACTGCAGCATATTTCATGGGTTCAATTATCGACGAAAAACCTATTTACCTTCATCTGAGTAAATATCTGTACCCTACGTTGTATATTTAGATTTTTGGGGGGCTTAGTATGAATTTTCGAGCGTTCTCAACACATCAGAAACGTCTGTTTGTTTTTTGATATCAAGAGAGAGAACTTTGAAAACCTAGCCATTTTAGAGCTTTTTTTTTTAGCCATCAAGGGAGGTAACTTTCAAAAATATTGACACTAGTCGCTTTCAGCCCCGGATCTACAAATTTGACCAATTTTTAGTAATTAACTGAAAATTATTTTATCGTTGTGAATTAGATGAATAAAAACATAAGTAATTTTATCAAAAATAAAAACATCGCTTATTTTATTGCTATTAATCAAGTAAATTGAAATTATATTTTTATTTAAAACAACACTTTTTCCCGGTCAACTTGTACTACTAATAGTTCTACTACTACCGTAGAGGCAATGAAGTTGAGTCGGCAAAACAGTCTCCGGTCTTTCACTTACTTGTTATTAGTACTTGAAACTGATATTAGACGAGAACAGAAATATCAAAAAACATTTATAGACATTGTGGAGACAATTGAAATCGATCAGATATAATGAAAAGTTGACTTTAAATAAAGAAATTTTTATATCTCGACAAGGCCACGTCAGATAAGGGCCTTAGAGTTATCTGCTCTTGGTTAATGCTATTTAAAAGGGAGAAAATTTCTGGAAAATTACCCAGAAAAAAGTGCGTAGTCACAGATAAATTAAATGCAGACACAGGTCTGACCTTAATAAAACGAAAGGACAGATTAGGCTAGACCTGATAAGATAAGGCCGGATACTAAAAAAATTGAGATAATTATTTGAAAGATTTTAAAATGATGATGTGGGATTCAAGGATGCCATGACCAATAATAACCATTGAATATAATTTTTCTCAGCCAATAGAAAAAGCTTTGAGAAAAATAGCAAGTTTGAAGAGTTGCCAATTTAGATGTTTTATATCTAAATCCAGATATTTTTGGTGTATCTAGATGTAAGTAATAGCCATCCGGACGATTTTTTTTTTTAAATAATGCTACATTTTTTATTGTATAGTTATAGTGATAAAATAAGTAATATTTTCAATAAAATAATTAACGTTTTAATAAAAATACTCGTCTAATTTTTCGATAATATGACATATTTTAGATATACATCTGAAGAATCTAGATGTTTCTAGATCTAATTTTAGATGCAAACTTGGAAATGTTATTCTAACGCTGGGGGTTGATAGATTCATTTCTATTATTGTCTTCAAAGAGTGAGGGTCCTTCGTCTTCATTTTCTGCTATTTTGTCCCTCCCATTAGATAATGGAGCTCGTACAGTTGCCCGGGAGTGATCTAAAAGTTTCCCCTATTTGTATTGGCACTTGGCAATTTAATGCCGGGGTTTCGAACAATACTTGGGATGCTCAAACTGAAGAGGTAAGTAATGATAATAATGATAATAATGAAGAGAAAAAGGGGCCTTTTTTTTAATCCTTTGATTTAATCCTTATTCTCTCATCTTTCTTGTTTTGGTGAATTTAAAAGACAAAAAAAAAGAAACTTAGCTTTTTTATCTGGCCTCTTTCTCTATCCTCTTGGTCGGGGTACCTTTTGTAATGAAGTAAATAATTCTTTCAAGTCTTATGTAATAATAACTAATAACTCATCTTTTTTTTCATCGAGTATTTCTATAAGATATACCGTAGGAAAAACTTTTTCTGATTTCTCTTTAGTTTTCAATCGCTTTTTTGTTGTTGACCCCCAATATTTTAGGTGCCCGGTTGGGGTCACAAGTTTGTTTAGGGGAAAAAAAAGTCACATATAATATATTGTTAACGTAGCAGGGTTGCCAAATTAGCCATTTTTCCGGTTAGATCCGGGGTTAGGGTTAGGGTTAAATTTAGCCGATAAAATTTACGATCGCTGAGGTAGAAATGAACAGCAAATCCTTATAATTATAAATATATAATTTTTTTGTTGACTATTTTTGTTGTTAAGTCTTGGTGAATATTTATTTATTTGATATGTTTGGCTTTAGCCTTGAATGAGTTACATTTTCTGCTATATATGAGAAGTTTTAGCCATTTTTTTCAAGACAAGTTTAGTTATAACTCTCAGACCGTTCATACTTAGCAACACTGAATCTTAGTATTATTTTAATAGATGAAATACGGAAATATCTTGACGGTAAATGTTACATATAATCTAGAATATGTAGAGTATATATATATATATATATATATATATATATATCGTATGTGTGTGTGTGTCTGTGTGAATGCTTATTTTTTCTCTACTTAATGCAACACGAATTCTGTGACCTGTTTCCTGTAATTGCCTTATATGATCTGAGACGTGTTTAGCTTACAGAGGGTTAAAAGAAAAAACGTGCAAAAACATACCTTGTTTATGCTTGCAGCATGCCCTGTTTGGGGGTGATCAATTAAAAAAATGAAAAAAAGGGGGTGATCTCTAGTTAAGATAATAATTCTTTCGGCTTTTTTCAGGGGGAGGGTCACTGAAATTAAAGTCGGAATTTGAAAAAAAAAAAAAAAAAAACTAGCATGAACCCAGCCGAGCACACACTAGATATATAAAATTTAGCTTAAAATTACATTGTAAATTGACCCTCACCCCACTACCGAAAACCTATTTAGAGGGTGAATTTAATGGCTCCATTCTGCTAAGGGCCCCCTGAAGGCATGAGTCGGCTTTAATCAGCAGTGGTGGCAGTAGCAACTACATACCACAGAGTGCATACCTGTGGCAACGCGTTATCAGGGGAGGTAATTGTGCATTGATCCGCCCCCAAATTTATTCACTTATTCCATGGCTCATTGCCCATATGTTATTGGAATTCATTCAGAACTTTCGGAGATATTGTTAAAAAGATATGAACTATTGGCGATGGTGTAGACTTTGAACTACAACATAGGGAAGGTAACTGTACATGGATTCGCCCTCAAATTCAAACAGTTCTTCTATGGCCTATCATCCACCCCTACACCAGTCCATTGAAATTCATTGAGAACTTTGGAAGATACCGTGCAGGCAGACATGAGCATACACAGAAATGTGTGAGGGGAAAAAACAGAAAAATATCTCTCAATGGAAAAAAAAAAAATACCTGAATCCGTCCCCAAAATCAATCACTTCTTTCGTGGCCTATTATCCACCATTCCATGAATTTTCTTTTAGCACTTCTGGAGTGGACTGCCATGATTTGGACATATAGTTATGCTGTTGGGGAGGTGATTGTGCATGGATCCAACCCAAAATTCAATCAGTCAACCCTTCCACATAATTCATTGAAATTCATAGAGAACTTTCAGAAATACTGTGAGGATAGTCAAGAGCATATACTTGAATGTAAGGGGAAAAAAAATGGAAAAATATCTCTCAATATTGAGAAATTCCTAGATCCGCCCCAAAATAAAATCAACTCTTCTTAACCCTCATTGCCCAGCCTTTCACAAAATTTCATTGAAATTTGTTGAGAATTTTTGGAGATATCGTGTGGACGGACTGACAAACTTTGTTGACAGAGATAAAAATCTGTTAACAGCTGTTTTCATTTCCCACTTTTTCAAGTATACCCGAGTTAACTTGATAAGTTTTATTTTTTCTTGTCAGGCCCTAAAAAGGTTGACAAATTAACGTCTGGCTAGAGATGGCACATGACAAAGGACAGAGTGCTCAAAAGCCTGACTGTCCTACCTAAAGCTGAACATCTGGCCACCTCATTAGTAATCTACAATAATTCTCTTACTCTTCAACTTTGAAACATTATACGTGTTTCAGCCCCTAACTTTGCCCCATTGTGAGGTTGTAACATTTTAATTTAGTTTACTGAAAGGTTAAAATATGAAATTCAATTGTCTTATGAACTTCATTTACAGCAACTCTAACATAATGACAAGATCTCTTACGTATTCATCGACTCATCCGCTGGCTAGGAACAGTGTCTATGTTCTCAGTTCAGGGTCAAAGATTGTCTAAGATCAAAGTGCAGTATCTGTGCTTTGGAGCCTTTAGGATGAGAAATCAATCAATATTGTCTGCAGTTGCTCCCAATTGCAGGCTCCTTGTCTAGCATGCTCGGGATTTGTCCTTTGACCAAGTCCAGCCTGTCCTTGTGACATCTTGAACTCAACCATGGGTTTCGACCTAGCGTCACATTTGTGGGGGATGCAAATAAATAGACCTGGTACCTTTACCTTGGATCAGTGTAATATCTGTGCTCTCCTATCTGATCAGAATGTTGTCCGAGCTCTTATTGAAACGTGTTACACATACGCAACCGAAATATTGATGCACTTTGTGTCCTATGTGGATTTGTTGTTAAGTACTATGAAGTATTCTCGGTAATTGTTTGGATTAGGTTCGTGGAAGAAAGGTGGGTAACTAGTATACATGTTATACACAAGTGTTAAGCTTAAATTACGCAGACTTTGGGACAAATAAGAGACGATTTAACGTTTGCTTCTCATTTACCTGAGTTTGTGTGGCGAAATACTGTTAGATATGAAAAAAAAAAAAATTCATTTAATCGTTTTGCTAATAATTTCAACTGTGTATTCATTCTAGTGTTACAAATATGAAAAAAATATTCAATCTTTTTTTGTTAATTGCAACACCGACTCTAAACCTGAACCCTGAACACGAACTCTTAATCCTTAATACAAAACATTAAATCCTAAGCACAAACCCTTACCCTAACCCTAAACACTACCATTAAACCTTAAACACTACCATTAAACCTTAAACACTACCATTAAACCTTAAACACTACCATTAAACCTTAAACACTAACCCTAAATTCATCCTATGTAGCTAAATTAAATGAGATTCTCTTCTGAATGGTCAGGGTTTTCTACTTTCATTTGTTCAGTAATAAGTTAGCAGCAGCTTAAATAATTGTTTATACAAGTTATCACCCTTTTTTGCAAAACCTGTCTAAACAATTAGCATGTATTTGATTGACTTCAACTGACTGCAATCAGTTTTTTTTTTTTAATAAAACAAAGTGTGTGTGTATATATATATATATATATATATATATATATATATATATATATATATATGGAGTGGGGAAAACCCTGGGTCACTGTGACACGTATCATGAGTGTTGGTACTTAGGAACTCCTTCAAAAATACTTTTCTTTATCAGTCGTAGACTTTTCAAGGTTTTATCTTCCCAAATTATTAGGAAAAGAACAAAGTCTACTCTTTACCTGCCGATTGCTTTTCAACTCGGTCAAGTGTAACCAAATAAAAATGGGTACAGGTCACTCAATATAAAACTGTCGAGTTACCAATGAGTTCTGGCAACATGCTGTGTTGGGGGTGATCAATTAGAAAAAAAACTGGATAAGGGGTTGATCAATGGATAAGTTCTTTCGCCTTTTGTCAGATCATTGAAAAAAATCTGCATTTTTAAAAAAATAGAGGTGGGCGCAAACTAAGGGATCGATTTAGCATAAACTTATACTGCAAACTGACACCCCACTCTGAAAAAGTACTTAGGACGAGTCATTTGAAAGAACAAAAACGTTATTTCGAGACATGACAAGGAGTGAATGTTCAAATTTTCAGCCATCTAGCTCCCTTGGTTTGACCTGTACCTGCAATACACACATAGCCAGCCAGCCAACTTGAAAACTGAAGAAACCTGTGTTGATAGTTTTGAAGATATTTTGATGTCTTGATATTGGAGGGAAGATTGTATTGCATCGATCCTCTAAACAGGACAGCTTGACTATCAGCACTCGAAATCTTAGATAAGGCCTTTTTTGTTTGTCTCCAATACACTGAATAATTATAGTTACAACAGCTCACAGTATTTTGGTGTGTGGAATAAATTTAGATAAAACATCCGTTCTTTGCATAAATGAATATCGTAGTCCTTGTGTGTATCAGAACTAATTACCTACAAAAATTATCTTTTGAAAAAAAAGGGCCCAAAATGACCATAAAGACCCTCGAAAAAGTGCTTTTTTGAAAAAACAATAAGTGTTCTTTGATGCTGCGTTGCAGTTTATTTGTGCAAATTTTCAAGATTATAGACCCAAAAATTTGACCAGGAGTGCCTGGAGACACAAACAGACACACAGATACTCAAAGACGGAAGAATTAGTAGCCCACTTGGCAGGTTGGTTGTCCATCGTGGGCACCAGTGATTTTGAAAGGAGAAGCCTCCAACACAGACCAACCGTTGCCCTAGCTGACTGACTTATACTAATCTTCAACTCTTAATTATTATCATGCAGCATTCAATAATCTATCTAAATATGAGAGGCTTTTTCATTTTTTTTGTATTTTTGTTTGTTGGTTTTCTATCATGCTAAAGAAGTAATATTCGTATTGTGTTTCAAGGAACCCTAAGGTTTCTGCAAAACGAAGTGACAAGTTTGCAATATACCTAATAATTCTTTATTGTATGAACAATTCCTTCATGGCTTGTACACTACTTTATTTTATTTCTTTATCACGAACAGCATTTTTTATATAGGAATATATATGTTCTGCCGCTCTAATTAAAAACCTTTTCATTATTCATGTGACAGATTCTTCTAAGTCTGTAGTCATTCTCAATTTCTCCTCAGTGGACTTGGTTCTTACTTTTTCCATTGTATATTTTCTATTTTGGTTTTATATACATTCGTATAATTCTATAAACAAGGCCAAAATCCAATAGTTACAGACATATGTAATTATATACATATATGTGCATAGAGAGGAAGAGAAAGGAAACTTGTTTTTTCAAGGGGTTCCCTCGAAAGTTTAATTATTGGAAAGAGCTTCCCGAGTATTTGAAGTTTAAAGACCACTGTACCAAAGCTAACAAAGAGAGTGAGGGGATACTGTAAACAGACACAAAATGGGTTTTGTACTTGTAAAACAAGGCTCTACTCTGTGTGTCAATTTGAAGTAAGCAGGCTACTGCTGCTGGTAATATTATTACTACTACTGCTGATGTCTTGTTTTGGGGGGGGTTCCACTCGATTCTGTTGCTTTATTATTTTTAAAAATAAATTTTGTTTAAGGTATACTTTTTTTGTTTACAATTAAATACACTTATGCTGAAATATATATATATATTTGTATAATTCATCCGAATGGTGAATTTTGCAATATTAAAAATTCAAATTTTTCATCATATTTTCAAAGATGGAGCATTTTAATGGTATTGTGCTTACAAAAATTGCAATACAATGTGTCATTCTTGCTGTGTTATAGTGACAAGAGAAAAAATACCCTGTTCAAAACCTGCGTCTTAGTTTACGAATATTTGACAGTATTTGGCAACATTTGTGTCTGTTATAAAACTGTTTCCAATTGATTTTTCAAGTTAATCCCTGTTGAAACATCTGAAACAAGAATGATTATCGCATCAAAAATCAAAATATTGTTCAAAATGCAACAAATTTCATTGTTAGTGAAAAACTTATAAAATGTATACATTAGTTATAAACACTGTATAGTCTGCTTTCCTTCTTTCTTGTACTTTCTCTTTTTTTTTTTTTTCAACTCGGAGAATATGATATAGTGTGGCATGAAAGAGTAAAAAACATTCCTCTTTCTTTGCCCTTTCCCTATGAAGAATCATTTTCCCCTTTGCCAACGCTATGTACTGATTCAAAAAAGTTTGAACGAAAAATCTCTTGCCATTCATGAACTTGTTGCCTTGGAAAAAACCCATAAAACAAACTTGTAGAAATTGGATCGTTTTAATGTAGAAAAATCCATAACATCATTATTCAGTTAGAGTATTTTCTCTGGCTTTTTATGGCCTTATAATGCCACCTTTTCAGCTACTTCTATGTTTCCATAAACAAATGAATTGGATTTTGATTCAGTAAATTCTTTGAGGAATCATTCAAGATCTTGAATTAGTTGGAACTTCTGACCAGACAAGACATCAAGGAAAATAAGTGATATCACGAAGGTAATAAGTTTGGAGAATATTCCGAATGTGAAAGGAGTTCTCATCGCCAAGAAAAGTCTCCTCTTCATCATTCAAACAGGCCAGTTGCTCAGTTGCAGTTTGTCAAAGTTTCAGCCTTTCACAATAATGATTTCCTTGTGAATCCCACCAAACGCTGAAGAACTTCTCGTGTCTTTACCATAGATCCCCACCTCAGAGTTCCCCCGTCAGCCATGGTTGACAATGGCTGAACAGCTTTTTAGCTACTATGCTTTGGTGCTTAGCAGGGTTGCCATAGGGCGGAGATAATCCAAGCTTTATCCCAGAGACACGCCCAACACGGGCAATGGAAAGGTCTTGAATTAGGAAATCGAGGAGATTTAGCAGCATGGGTTAAATACCAGCCTCAAATTCAACATTATTCCAATACTTGTGTTGGGTGAGACTCTGAGATGAAGCTTGGATTATTTTCTTTCCTTAAAGCTGAATCAGGCAACCCTGGTGCTTGATATGGAGGAAGTGTTGTGCCCAAGTTCCAACCCTCCCTCCCTTCTGGACCATGCTGAAGGCTTCCAAACGAAAGACACTTAGAAATTAACTATGCTGTAGAGAATGCTTCCATAGCTGGTTATAGCACCTGGGATTCCTAGACAGTCACTCATCCAAGTGCTGACCAGGCTTGATATTGCTTAACTTAGGCGATCTTATGAGAACCGGTGTATCTAACATAATATGGCCATAAATCCATCACACTAAATAATAGCTTAATGGTTGTTTAAGTTCACATTTTTTTTAAATCTTTTTTTCCTTTTTTTTTTCTCTTTTCTTCTTTTTTTCTCTTTTCTTCTCTTTTTCTCTTTTCTTCTTTTTTTCTCTTTTCTTCTTTTTTTCTCTTTTCTTCTTTTTTTCTCTTTTCTTCTTTTTTTCTTTTTTCTTCTTTTTTCTTCTTTTTTCTCTTTTCTTCTTTTTTCTCTTTTCTTCTTTTTTTCTTTTTTTCTCTTTTCTTTTTTTCTCTTTTCTTTTTTCTCTTTTACTTCTTTTTAAACTGGGGGAGGGGGACCATTTGAACTTTTCTCTTCTTTAACTTCATAATGTTTCGGCTGATTCATTTCTATGGGCCTCTTCAGGTGTAAAGTATAATATCCATAAGGAAAGAGTCTCTCATGTTAGTCACCTCCTCTCTGGTGGTGCAAAGTATTTAAAAAAAAAAAAAATTTTAAAAATTGGTGTCAAAAAGAAAATTCAAATGTAAAATGCAACGCTTGTAAATGTTTTATTTCTGCAATGTTCACGGTAAAAGTAAAAATGAATGGGCCTGAACGTTGCAACTGAACTAAATTGAAGAGAGAAAATGTTCAAATTGTCAGGAAAGAGAAAATAAAAAACAAGAACCATAAGTTCAACAATGCATACACCATCCATGGAGGTAGTAGTAATAGCAAGGAGAAGAAGAGCAAATAGTCTTTCTATGAATGAATTAATTTTCAAACATGGGAAATATTGCGGTATGGAAGTATACTACAAGTACTATTTCCAATAAAAATCGGAAATGGCCATTATTGGATTTTTTTTTTTACTTTTTGCAACTGCAAAAATTCTATGTCATCATTAGCAGCTGATGAAAAAAATAGTTGGAATAGATGTCACGCCTTTTAATGACATCATACCCTTTCCTTCCTTCCACTATTGTTCAACATAACCGGGACAGACCGACAGACTGACCAAAAAGCATATAATAGAGGTGTGTGGACACACCTAAAATTTGGGTGTGTTAATTACTCTTCTTAAAGTTATTGACAGTACTACCAGACTTTGTTGTCAGTACTTCAATCACTCTGACAAATGGTATAATAAATAGTTTTCCAGGTTTGATTAGTGTATGTGTGTTTAAGGGATACAAGGTTAGTCTTTTTTAGATATCAGTTAATGTTTTCTTTTTGAAAATCAAAATTGGATTGGCATGAAAGAGATTCCTTACTATCAGTTAATGTTAACCACTTCAAGACTGAAGGTGCTAAATGCCTGCATTAAAATGTCTTGGTAGACTTTGAAAAAATCTACAGAGCATATGTATCCCCGGGGGTCATAGAAATATGTCCCAGGAATCTTGAAAGGGTTAACCCATCTGTTCGTGGGTAATGTAGATTTCAGTTCTGTTTTTGGTAAATCATTTTTAACCAATTCTATCTCGAAAACTAAAATCTCTTTTTTTTATTTTTTGTATTTCAGCTCTCCAAGAAAATTGTTGACAAGGCCTTTGATGTAGGAATCAATTTTTTTGATACTGCAGAGGTAAGATATTCTACATTTTTTATAAATATACAATATCATTATATTATATATATATATATATATATATAGTTATCCTATGCCATTCACATGGGTTGAGGGCACCAGGGGCCACAAATGCACTACATCCACAAATAATTTTTACTGACACCCAACACACACACAAGCCCCAACCAACCCTTATTGTCCCCCAAAACCAGAAATCTTTTATCATAAACCTTCTGGTTAACCAGCACTTGACAATTCCTAAATCGTAAATGTAAAAATAGATAAATAAATGAATACAATAAAAATTTGAAATATCAGAACTCGACTTCATTTTTTTTGGTGACAGATCCGTCAATTATGGTGGAATCGATATTTTTTTTTTTAGTTAATAAAGTAAACATTGCATTAATCCACTCAGAAATCCTCTGTGAGAATCCAAAAGTATTTCTTCTTTTCTTATGTCTAACTTCATACTATTCTCTTGCAGTAATAACAAAAATTGAACTTTCAAAAGAAGTTTTCAGTTACTACCGCATATGTTTTAAAAGAGTGTTGAAAAGCCCATGGTTGAATCTAGTAAAAAAATATATACAGTTAATCAACAAAAACCATGAATTTCTTAAAACTATTGTGCAGAGTTTATTTACAATGTTTTTTTTTCTTTTTTATGATTCTATTTACATTCATCTTTATATTTTTATTGTTGTTTTGAAAGTTTTTATCCAGTCTGAGAAAAGTTGTGATAGAAATCTACAAAAATATTCAAGATGAAGGTAAATGATATCATGAAAATGAAAAAAGAAATCATTAATCGTTTACAATGATCCATTTACTAAAAAACAGAGATAAATTTTTTTACTGTACAGTGAGTTGGAAAAAAAAAATTCATGTCTGAAATACCGTTCAACTAACCAGTTCATGAGCATAAACAAGTTAAAGTTTTCAACCAAGTTTACCTTGTCTGTATAAATGATTTCCAGTTGACGATTTTCTACAATCTTTCTTCTTATTTATAATGCGGAGATTGTTACCATGCATTCATGATTTCAACTTTGCAGTAATTAGCAGATGCATGATAAAACGTGAAAGAGGAGAAAAAAGTCTTTTAAACTTGTTTTTTGTTTTTTTTAAATAAATCTGTATAAGTTAGTTTTGTCTGGCATTCAACAGAGGATGACTCATTGGACAAAACAAGTTTGTAAGGATTTTTTTTCTTTTTAAACAATTGCAAAACTTTTTCTCTTTTATGTTCCATTAAGCGTCTGCTAATTACAGCAATGTTGAAGTTTTTATACCACTGAAAAATTTATCGGTTATTTATGATTTTCCAAGATTTTTACATTTTTTGTCTACTGTACAGTATTTTCAATGAAGCGTTTTTTTGCGATGAGCTACAAAACTCCTCAAAATATTCCCATTAGATTATTCAAGACCGAACCATAGATTATCATGATCGTGGATCAAAAACCAATGTATGGTAAGGGATACCTACATAAGATATTAAGCATTTCTAATCATGTCTAATCAGTGTATTTTGTTCATTCCTGTAGACACCTTGTGGAGCATAGGGCCAAACCACTCTGCTGGAGTTTTTCTTGCAAGAAAGTTTTTTACAGGGTGGTGTTGCTAACCCCACACCTAGCCTTTTTTTTCCTCTTCCATGGACTTGGGACCAGCTATGGTGAAAGTACCAAATATTAGCAGGTTTTTTTTCTGTCAGAGTAAACATCTCTTAAATAGACTGCTAAACAGGGAAAAAGGGCTCCAACAGCCTTGCTATTTACCAATATCTGGGGCAAAAAGATTCATGCCTTTCCCAAGGGTATTTATGCTAAGTGAATGTAAACTGCCTTGGCTGAAACTTGAACTCTGTCTGCTGATTCCATTATCTGTAATTTAGATTCTTTTTCCACAAATTGTATTTTTGATTCAGCTTCTTTGGTACTTAATAATTTTCAACTCTCCAAGATAATGACGTTCTTCAAAGAATCTTATAAAAATAAACCCGAAAGTCAGACCATAGAAGTGCTAGTTCTTTTGTTGTGTGATCATCTAAAGGAGAGCTGTTTGGCCATCTTTATTTCCAAGTTTGCATCTGAAGTTGAATCAATAAACACCTTAAAAAAGTTAGAAATAAATATATTCTCCGGATATATATCTAAATTCTAGGAAATATATATTATTATTCAGTTAAATGAAACCTTACTCTTCAACATTTCATTAATCTTGATGGAAAACATCAGAACAGCAGAATTATCTCCCTTTTTATAGTCTGCTTCTTTTTATGTTACAGAATTTAATGCTGTTACTGCCCTGTCGTAATATGGTGGCTCGTTGCCTCATATCCAATGATTTTTGATGACCTTATCTGAGAAGATATGAATTCCAAGTCTCTACGTATATGCCTGGTATCAATGTAAAATTAAACAAGAAGAATAAAACAGCTATCTGAATTAGATATTCTTATTTATATAGGTAGAGCATACAGCATACTTTCGGATAACATCTGAAAATAAAACAAAAAAAATACCCCTCTGCTTTTTTTCCAGTTATTTTCAGTACAAAAAAGGCTGGGACTTACTTTGATGGCTTTACTGATAATACTAGATTCTCCGGGTGTTTACTGTACTCTACTTTACAAGTTTTCCTGTGGAAAATGCCAGTGATGTCATAAATAGAATTTTTTCTGACCATATTTATTCTTTGATGAAATTTTTTTTTTACATGACTTCAAATTTTGATGCTACATTTATATATTTTTTTTCTATTCACAGGCCTATCCACGATCTGAGACCGTTTTAGGTAAATGTCTCCAGGGTCGGCGCCAAAATGCAGTTGTGGCTACGAAATTTGGATTCCGTGGCGGCCAACTTTGTGACCCTTACACTGTAGAAGAGATTGATGCCGCCATTACTGGGTCCCTGCAAAATCTTCAGACCAATTTTATTGATATTTATCAGGTGAGTTATCTCCCTTGACATACGGAGATTACAAAGTTTATTCTATTAGATAAATTATTGCGAACCATTATTATTAATTTTTGACTTGTTATTTACCTTTTTTTTTTTTTTTTGATTTATTTTTTATCACCACTTAAGCTGTCGATCTACGTTAGTGAGGAAAAAGTGTGGATCAAAAACAAGGAATTGAGCTTTACCAAGAACTTATTTCAGACTCCTGTTTCATCATCATCATCGATCTTTTAACGTCTGTCATTGGATTTGCCACACTTGTTTATCATGGGCGTCACGGAGCCAGTATTTTCTGAATTTGTCTAATTCATCTCTTCATCTTGTACTCTGTCGGCCTTGGTTTCGCATGTGATCTCTGGGGATCCATGTTATGAGTTGTGATGTCCATTGGTTGTCTGTCATTCTTACAATATGGCCTGCCCATTGCCATCTGAGTTTTCTAGTAGAATCTATAATGTCACAGACACCCGTTTTCTTCCTTATATACTGTGCTGTCTTGTGATCTCTCCATGTAAGCTTGAGCATGATTCTCTCATGCACACACTGCATGCTTCTCAGTTTGTGGGTTTGTCCCTTGGTTAGGTTCCAAAGTTTCAGCTCCATAAGTGACTATCAAGAGAATGCATTGGTTGTATACTCCTCTTTTGAGGGTCTCATGGAGATTTGTTGTCCTAGGTAGATGTAGTGGTCTACCTTCTTGAGTTTTACATCTTTGATCTTGACAGTTATGTTCTTATTCTCAGCATGATTATTGCACATGATTTTTGTTTTACTGAAGTTCATGTGAGGGCCGACTTTTTTGTTTTCTTCATTTAGTTCATCTAACATTAGTTGGAGATCATGTAGGTTCTCTGCAAAAAGATTGGGGACTTTGATCTCTCAACCTTCGATCAAGGCTTTAGTCAATCTGACAATCAAGTCCTTAAACACGTCAATCAAATGATTGCAGAAACTATTATCAAATTGCACAAAATGGGGTCTTACAGCATCTCCCATATTTACCTGACATCTCTACTATGGACTATTCTCTTTTCGATCATTGCGAACTTAATAATAAAAGGTTCGATGATGAGGAAGCCATAATTCGTGCTTTTACTGAATTAGTGACCAGTAAACCTTGAGAAATTCATAAAGATGGCATATTATCACAAGAGGATCATTGATAAAAGGTTATTGCTTGAAATGAATCATAATTTCATTAGATATTTAGGGGTTTTTTTTGTCTGTCTTTGATAGAGGATATTTATGGTCCTGAAAAATCCGTACTCACCCACGATTTATTTGAACTCTTTCCTACTATCACCACAGCTTCTGCCCAAGATGTTCGTCATTTATGCTGTCAATTGTAGCAAAGGGGGCTGATCTTTTGGGGCAAAATATTAGCTTTTTGTCTTTTGCACGAACCTAATGAGTTGGAAAAAGTTCTTCAGTGAAGTACAAATAAATACTGGCTCTAGGTGAGGATTTTACCGACATGTTCTAACCTGTCGGCACCTAACAAGTTTTAGCAGGGTAAAAAAGGTATTTGAAAGTACCAAAAATTACTTGGAGAAGTTTTATTGTATTCATTTTCAAATATTTGACTTTTTTTGAAAAGAAAAAAAGTTTTACAGTTTTGGATAAATTAGGCTAAATTTTTGATTGAGTTATAAGTATCTTTTTATTTAATTTTGTTTATATATTACGGTCGTGTGATACTAGATTTTTTTCTGCAACGACAGAGTTTATTTGTGGTGACATGAGTATTAAAGGTATTGATCTGCAAATAAAATTCAACTTCGATCGTCAATAATTAGATTGGATTGTACTCAAGACTTGTTTAAGACCAAGAACCCTGAAACATTAATTGTGCAATTTTTTTTTTTTTTTTCACCTCATTCTTCAGATTCATTGGCCAGTCATGATTAGTGATTACACAGCCACGGTTGAAGAACTCAAACGCCAGGTTGCAAAAGGAAGAATTCGTTATTACAGCGTCTCTAATTTTGGTCCCAAAAATCTGAAACAGTTCTTTGATGTCGGAGGAAAACCGCTCACCAACCAGGTAAGTGCGGAGAATTTTCTTTCGATAAATTCTAGTGTTGAAGTTGTTTTTTTAAAACTTCAACAGAACATCAAGGTGGGCTCAAAAGGAATATATACAGGTGTGCCTTCAGGAAGTGCAGGTGGCCCAATGGTTAATAACAGAAAATAGAATTGGCAAGCAGAGTTCAGATTATTGATGCACGTATATATATATATATATATATATATATATACACACACCAAAGTACAAATCATAAATTCAATATCTGATGTGTGGTGGGTTTATTTCTTAGCCTAGAGAAGCCCAAAAAGGGCAAAAATGTAAACATATTTGAGTAGTGAATCCATTATTTTACTATATATATATATATATATATATATATATATATATATATATATATATATATATGAATTATAAATCCCATTATATTATATAGAAACTTGTTTGAAATGATGTCCCGACATTACACAGTTAATATTTCATTCAATTTAGACAACGTAAATAGAATAAACAATTAAAGAAAAATGGGGTTGCTGCAGGAATTGAACCTACCACTGATAGCTGTAATGTAGCAATGCTCTTACCATTATGCTAAACAGTCCACTGACAATGCAAAGGCCAACCAAATAACTGCTTTAAATCCAAATTCTCACCTCGTTTATTTTCGGCCTTTTTTGTCTCTTTCAACACGACAGTATGTATTTGAGAAATGAACATACTTGGTCCAACAGAAAGAATTATAAATCACGTTATATTATGTAGAAACTTATTTGAATGATCTCCTGCCATTACACTCAAATATTCTTTGATATTTCTTAATTTATTCATTCTATTTATGGTGTCTAAATTGAATGATATATTGACCCTGTAACAGCGAAAGATCATTCCAAATAAGTTTCTATGTAACGCAATTCATAATTCATTCTGTCGGACAAAATGTATCCATTTCTTTAATACACACACACACACACACACATATATATATATGTATATGTATGATTATGAATTGCATTATATATCACTTGTATTATTATCATTCGGCCTAGACAATGCCAGAATAAACAATTAAAGAAAATGGAGCTGCTGTAGGAATGGAACCTGCGCCAGTTCTACATAGCATTGCTCTTACCATTGAGCTAAAAAAAGCCACCAGTTGCGAGTTCAATCCCTGCAGCAGCTCTATTTTCTTGAATTGCTTATTCATTCTGTGTTATCTAGGCTAAATGATACATTCGGTGTATAATAACAAGAAATCGTTTCAAGTAGAGTTTTAATATAATATAACGCTATTTATTAAACATAAACTTTTTCAAAATTTTTTTGTGTCACTTCAGTCGTTTATTTCCGAATTTCTCTTTGATGCATAAAGAATGTTGGGTACCATTTTTAGACAACAAGCAAAAACAAGTGCGCAGTAATATAAAATAATCCATTTGTATCATTTACAGTAAATTATGTAACGTACACTACTGGAATCTAGACATTGGACTTCAAAACAACCATCGAAATTTGTGCAGAAATGAAGAGAAAACCTGTGACTGTAAGATGAGGTTAATGAGGCAAGAAGACAGCAATAGATATAAAAAATCTCTAACAATCATGACACCTCACCAGAGGGTTACATTTTGACAAAACTTAGATAAATATAAAAGAGAAAAGGAACAATAAGTTTTGTCTGTTGAAATGTTTCCTTTTTGCAGTTGGTTTAACCTATTGGCCTCTCTAGTTTCAATACGTCTGTGTTACTGGTGGCAGAGATTAACATAGATGAGCCTGGTGCATAACATTTATTATGGTTCTTTCTATTATTGTATTTAGTTATTTTGAAAACCAGATTTAACATTTTGAAAATTGGTGTCCATGCTCCAACTATGCCACTTTTTAATGGGTCTACTGAGAATAGATAAAATCAGCTTTAAGTAGGACGTTACTTTTAGGACCCATATATATATATATATATATATATATATATATATATATATATATATATATATATATATATATTGCATTAAATTATATTGAAACTATTTCGTCATATTTATTTATCATATTTCAAATGATCTTCCGTTATTATGCTGTGAATGTATTGTTTGGCCTAGACAATGTAAATTGAATAAACAATTAAAGAAAATGGGGCTGCTGCTGGAAATTGACCCAGCAACTGATAGGGTAGTCTGTTCAATGCAGCATTACTCTTACCTTTGAGCTAAACAGCTGCCAGTAATGCAAAGGTCCAATTGACGACTTGAAGATTCCCCCCAAATCTAGATGTTTCTTCAACTTTTTTTCGGATGTTTTTCTGTGGAATTAACATCTACGTGTTTTTTGGATGTTTTTCTGTGGAATTAACATCTAGATGTTTTTTGGATGTTTTCCTCTGGAGTTAACTTTTAGATGTTTTTGGATGTTTTCCTCTGGAGTTAACTTTTAGATGTTTTTTCGGGGTTTTTTTCCCCTATTGTAGATGTTTTCCTGTGGAAAACGCCTGTGATGTCATAAATTATTCTGAACTTGCTCTTTGATGAGATTTTTTTTTACACAACGTCAAATTTTGACGCTACGGTTATTCAATTTTTTTATTTAAATTGCGAGTATCATTTAATCTCAATGTATTGCATTTGCAGATTTGTTACAACCTGTTATGGCGATCTCATGAACATGAGGTGATTCCCATATGCAAAGAGCAGAACGTCTCTATCATGGCTTACTCTCCCCTTCAACAAGGGTTGCTCAGTGGCAAATACATGACCCCGGAAAGTCTGCCTGAAGGTCGTAGACGAGGAAAACTCTTTTCTAAGGATAGGTAAGAATATTTATGCTGTTTTTGTTTCTTTTTTTGTTCAATATTTTCATGGTGGCATGATATTTTTCAGACTCTGTTTCATTGTCTATCTTTATGATAAACATATTTATTTCTATTGATATTCGGACCATCCTCATCTTGGTTGTTTTTCATACAATGCTAAGAGGGGAGTATGGTCAATATACCCCCGTCGGATAAATAAAGGGTTTGGTTTGTTACTTCTCCACACCTACCAGATGATACCTGACGAAGGCCATAGAGTGCAACGGCCGAAACGTTGTATGAAAAACAACCAAGATGAGGATGGTCCGAATATCAATAGAAATAATAATAATACCTCATCTCAAAAATTCAGAGATATGATAAACATATTTTCTGTGTTTTTCTTCGTCTGTAATTTCCTATAGAGTGCACAGATAGTACACTTTGATCCTAGCCAGACAGCGATACTTAGTGCGCAGATACTCAGATCCTGAGAAGAAGTATTGCTAGTTTGTACAAGAACATAAATATTTGCCTCTTTCTGTGGAGTTTGATTGGTAGCAGTTTCAGTCATGTGATGTTCTAGTTGGCTGGTTACTAGTTTCACGGTGGGGGATGCGACTGGGAAATTTTGTCAGCTGGTAAATTGTTTCACTAGGAGAATGCAATCAGGGAATGTTTTCAGCTGGTAAGTTGTTAGATCGGGAAATGTTGTTGGCCATTAGATTGCTTAACCGGGAAAATAAAGGGAAGGCTATTGCCGGCAATAAAGCACAAAGCCAGGAAATGACGTGGAAACATTTGTTGGCTCCGAAGCAGATGGAGGTAGAAAGGTTTTTTTTTTTGAGTATATTGTTATATTTCATATTCCCTTTCAATCTTTGTGATTTTTCTTCTACACAAGAATTTTGAAATGCTGGAATAGTTTACCATTTGATGTAAAAAATAGTACCAGCATAGATAATTTTAAGGATTACATAACTTGACCAATTTAGATCATGTGGAATAAAAAGATAAATTGTTATGGCAATTTGGGGAGTTATCAGCTGAAATTGGGAAAAATAGATGAATTAAATGTACCTGCTGAATTTTTTCGAGTTCTATACATTTAAAAGTTTTTTCTTCAACTTCAATGGTAAAATAAAAATTGGTATTTCTAATGTAAATCATTTACTGAGATATCCATAGAGGCATTTTTCTTTTTTAATGAACAAATAATCCTCTCAGTTTTGATGGGTACTATGCTAGTTTCATATATATCTTTGGTTTGTAAAATTCTATTAAAATAATTTATTGACACGGGTGAGAAGATACAATTTATTTGTAATTTTCTCTATTTTCAGTACATCTATGTCTCGGCACGGCCAAGATGGATTTGAAAAGGAAGTCTTTGAGGTAAGCGGAAGAAAAATATATTTTTTTCAGAAATTTTGAATTTTTTTTAATATATTTTGTTTCGTGTATTAAGATGATATTGCTAGGTTATCTAATGACAACCAGTGTGTGTCTAAGCTTTTTAGATATTTTTAGTTTGATACAAGATGATTACAAGAATTTTAGTTAACAATCATCATCATCAGTCTTTTAACGTCAGTCGTTGGACATAGACCTTTCCCAGGATCCGCCACATTTCTCTATCAGGTGCGTCAGAGCCAGTATTTTGTAAATTTGTCTACTTCATCTCTCCTTCTTGTGTTCTGTTGGTCTCAATTTCACATGTGATCTCCTAGGATCCATGTTGCGAGTCGTAATGTCCATCGGTCGTCTGTCATTCTTGCAACATGGCCTACACATTGCCATTTAAGTTTTCTAATAGTTTCTATGATGTCTCAGACTTTCATTTTCTTCCTTATATACTGTGCTGTCTTGTGATCTCTCCATCATGATTCTTTCATGTTTGCGTCGCATGCTTCTCAGTTTGCAGGTCTGTCTCTTGGTTAGGTTCCATGTTTCAGCTCCATAAGCGACTATCGGGAGAATGCATTCGTTGTATTCTCATCTTCTTTTTAGGATTATTAGGATCGTCTTTGAATCACTGTGTAAACATACTAACAGAACACAGTTGAAGGCATACTGTTTGCAAATCAATGAGTATTCAAATGTTATATACAGATCAATTTTCAAGTGTCATTGGATGCTTTTTAGTTGGTCGGTCAACCGATTGGTCCCAGTTATGTTGAACAGAAAGAGGGAAGGAAGGAGGGGCTTTTGTTTCATTCAACACCTACTATTATGTCATAAGGAGTGTGATGTCTTTAAAGAATTTTTTTTTTAGTGTTGCTAAGTATCGTTTTTAATTAATAGCTAAAACTGCCTGCAGAATGGCTAGAATTGGCTGAACTTTTCAAGTTCCAGCTGACTTTATTGCTGAAAATATTATATCTTCTCCAACAAAGTCCTTTTATCAAATAAAGTAATCATGCTCTATGATTGCAGAATGAATTATTGATAAAAATTGTACAATTACTTTATGAAAAAGAAACAATTAATAAGTTCTAATTAAATAGATTTCGGGGTTAACCATCCTCACCTTTCTCTTCTTCCTGCTACGACTAGCACCATTCTGATTAGAATCCCTTTGAGATTACAGATATGGATGCAAGGATGGTGGACACATCGTTGATTTTTTCTATTTCAGACTCTGGGCAGACTGCAAGAAATTTGTTCAAAAGAAAACCTCTCAATGTCTACAGCTTCGTTATCCTGGCTTCTTCAACAAGAGAACTGTCCCGTCGCCATTTGTGGAGCTCGTTCACCTGAACAGGTCGAGGAAAACGCAAAGATCGTCAAATTGTCACAGGTGAGTTGGGAAGAAAAAATTTTTTCCCTTATGTTCTGTAATTGTGAGGTAACTCAGTTTTTATTTTACCTCTTTCAATGAAGCTGGAAAGGGGTAGATGTATTTGGTCATGCCTGTCCACCCACCTCAAATAATTTCTATAGTGGGGGTTCAATCTACAATTAAAGTTTACGCTAGATGGATTCCTCAATTTTCTTCCTGCAGTGCGCACACTGAAAATTCGGACTCTCCAGTGATCTAACAAAAGGCGTCGAGAGAACAAACTTATTCATTGATCACCCCTAATTCAGCATGTTGCCAAGTGAACTTTCTCATTTGACAATTAGATGACCCTGTGACCTGTTGAGTCACCATTTCAGAGAAAAATAGTGCAGTCTGATGTGACCAGAATTAATATCGAATATAAAGGCCCGATTGCATCTTGATTTTTTTTTTTTTTTTTTACGCAATTGCAAATAAATCAATTAGAGACACCACTCTATAATTAGCATTTACAATTAATCTCCCTTGAGAATTAGATTCATTGTAGGGGTAAGGGTGGACACTGACCCGTCACCCCTTTTAGGCATTCACTTTTATTCAATATATAGCGACAATGCACTGTTCCTGGTCATTCAAAGTCTAATAGAAATAGAATAAGAATTTTAATATTTCACAGATTTAAGGAGGTGCACTTAGTGGTAAAGATGTGAACAATGGGTTTGGCGATCTGAGTTCAAAATCTGCTCAGGGCAGTTTATGTTCACTTTGCATGAATACCCTTGGGAAAAGCATGTATCCTTATCTCCCTCCGGCTATGGGTAAAATAGACTTGGGAAAGCAACCAGGCAAAATTCCAAACCAGTGAGTGTACCCCCCCCCCACTAAAGACTATTTGCTGTCGTTACAAGTTTCTGCATTTCGAGGTCCTGAGCGGGATTCTGACTACTAAGCATTCAAGGATCTTTATACACCTTACAGGGGCGCATGACCGGACAGAGACAAAATGGAAAGCAAATACAGATTTTTGAATACTTGTAGTTTTTATTTATATTTGAAAAAAAAATCTCTTAATTGTGCTTTGCCCATGCCTGACTTCAAAACAATTTTTTTCTTTTTCTTCAGGAGGTGTTAAAGAGAATGGATGATGCTACTGCTGATCTGAAAGCTAAACTCGGAAAGACCCTTGATCCCTGGGCAACACCTGACCGCCCTCAGTAATGACCCTCAAAAAAAAAAAAAAAAAAAAAAAAAAAAAAGTTTTTTAAGAAACCAAAGTTCTGCGTTCTTCTATTCCCATAGATAAAGTGCTTCATTCCTGGAAACCAAGTATTACCAAAATCGACAGTGATTTTGAAGGAGCACAAAGAGTCCCGAAACAAAATTTCCCTGGAAATCATTTTTGTTTTAAATAAAATGAAATTAATGAGTAATTGTTGAATCTCTCGCCTTCTTAATTTTTCCTCTCCTTGATCCTTTGGATTAGGGGTCTCCTTACCAATTTAGCACCAGGGCTCAATATCAGCTATATTGTTGTGTGACCCAGCATCTCAATCATGACAATTGAATTTTCGCTTATATTCGAATGTCACTTATAACACCCTTAATATCAAATTAGATGGAACCCTTCCAAAAACAAAATTAGGATTTTCAGGTCTGACCTAACATCTTCATTTGATGCAAAAAAAGTCTGACTGACCAACAAAAATAGGAAGGAAGAAAGAGATGTGATGTATAAATAGAAAATCTATTTTGATCAATTTTATTTTATTTTTTTCACCAGCTGCTGATGTCAGAAGAAAAAAAAACCAAAACTAACCTTTCATGATTTTCATTAAAAATACTTGTGAAATATTGCAATATGGAGATATTCAAGTATGAGAATCAACTGAATAAAAAAAAGGATAATTTGCTCTCTCTCCTCCAACTACTACCACCACAGATTGTGTACGCATGGTTTAACTTATGGTTCTTGCTATTTTACGGGGAAATATCACCAAATCATTGATTCCTTGAAGCCCTGTTCCAGTTTGCAACCCAGTGGTTAAGGACCACTTCTTAAAATCAGCAATCTCTGACTTCAATCAAGTATGAAATTTTTTTTTTTTTTTTTTTGATAAGTGAAGTGATATGAACAACAAAAACCAATAATTGTTGAATCAAAAATGTCTCAATATGAATTGGTCCAACACCTTTTAACTTTCCACACCCTCATCTCGCAGGATATGCATATGGAATTTCAAGTTTATCTTGAACAATCCTAACAACTCTAATATCTACAAAGCATTTTTACCGTTACTTTTTTCTGTTGAATCAAGATCCTGTTATGATGGCCAACAACAAAGATGGGTCATTACACATGGAATGTCCAGGTGTTTGTTTTTTTTGACATAGAAAACGATTCCTAAAGTGAGAGATTTATTGCTGTTTAGTGGTCTCTCATATAACGAAGGACTCGTATAACAAAAACTTCACTTAGTGGAAGTGAGAGATCCCCATCATGGGGGAAAAAAATACTTACAAAATTATCCCAAAATCTAGATTTATATTGATGTGAACAACAGGAATAAAAAAAAAAATAATAATAATAATCTCAGATCAAATGTCTATTATATTCTAAATGTATAAATACAAATAATGCAATTAGTACATTTTACATTATATTCAAAGTTATTATTGGGATTTCAGGGTCTTATCTGATTTGGGAATAATTACTGAAATCCCACTGAAATTACATTGAATCAGTAAAGGAAAAAAATTAATTTACACATGATTTATCCTTAAAGGTTTTTGAACCCTCATCAGTTGTAGTGTCTATACAAGTTGTCTTAATTTGAAATCGTACATGAAAATCAGTCAATTTCGATTGAATATTTATTGTTTATATCATCTCACTATAAAAAAAAAAATCTCTAAAATTATCCAGAATAATCTAAATTTCATTTATAATCATCTTGATTTATAAGGACTTGAAATAAAATTGATTTTGAGCGCTATTTTAAACATTGGGTTAGTGTGCAAGTTGTTTAAGGCTTGTATGGAAATGAATTCGTTTCTAATTATATTCGTATGCCAGTTCTTTCAACATTGAGTTGGGGAAGGGAGTTTTTTTTCTGCTTTTTCTATTGAAGGGGAAAAAAAGAAACGACAATTACAAAGGGGAGATAACCCTCAGTTGATTTTGAGGCTGACAAGAGTTATCTCCATTTTTTACAGACACATCCTGCAAATGAAATCAACAAATAATAAACAAAGGCTCTTTAAGAAAATCGACCAAATTGTTTCATCCTTCTTTATTGCATGCTGACTCTTATAAAAATATGGAAAAATCATCAAGTTTTATTTTCATCAAGAAAGAAAAGAAAAAAAAAAAAAACATTTCGTTGAATGCAAAATAACAAAAATGAAATATGCAATGGTTTATAATCATAATTAAAATACTGAAAGAAAAAAAAAAAAGAAAAATAACGATGTGTGATAAGGACTTATTGATCCACCCTTGTACAAATGTATACGTGAATATAAGTGTATATGTATATGTGCATATAAACATTTAAGTGCATATATGTATATAGATGTGTGTGTATATATGTATGTATACGTGTGTGTGTGAAAATATGTATATAGATGTGAGTGTATGTATGTATATAAATGTGCGCATGTGAGAGTGTAAATGAATATAGATGTGTGCATTTGTGTGTGTATATGAATATAAATGCGTACTTTTGTGTATATATATGTGTTTATAAGCGTGTCTGTATGTAAGTGTGTGCGTGTATGTATATGTGCATATAAATGTGTGTATACATAAAAGCATGTGTGTGTGCACGCCTATACATATATGTATCACCCTCATTGGATAATTAACATATTTCTGATCAAAGTGTGGGTATATTATTTTTTCATTGCCAACTTCAGCATATCTGGCTTGACCTGCTATTTCTGTGAGCGCTTTTGATATCATGAGGTATTGTTGGGGTACCCTGGGTTGATGGTAATGATTTTTGAGCCCCTAAACCATGGTCATGCCTAGTTGAAAACACTGCTGCTGTTATCTCAGCAGTAGTTAGACATGCTTTCATTGGTGGAAGTTTGATTTACCTACATGCATAAAAAATATCGATGTATGGTGATAATAAGATCCACCCTAGTACATGTAATATAATATACATGTGTGCGTGTGTGTGCTTATCTTTATGTGTACATAGGGGTACCACCCCAAAAAAATTGAATGCGAATGTGGTGCTCGAATTGGATTTATTCGCACTTTAGGTGCGGGGTGTCACGAGTCAACACTATTTTAAGTCAGTCTGCGTGGTTCTGGATTGTCTTGGAGTTCATGTCAGCGAATGTTAACAGAAAATGAAACGAGTTTCCATGAAATTCGTGCCTTATTCGCTAAACAGAGTAACAAGAAAACAATCATTTGAATGTGTGTCATGATTTGAAGGAACAAGCCTGAAATGACCCACAGTTTCTTCCCTAAGTTGTGACCATTTTTGAAAAAAAAAAAAATAATAATAATTTTGGTTATTTCGAGGTACCCGCCTCATATTCATATCTATCATTAGATGACAAATATATTTCCTATGAAACATCTGAAAACCTTGTTGATATCATGAGATAATGCCACGGTACCCTGGGTAGGGGGTAATCAGGGCTGCCAGAAAATTTTTTTTTTAGGAAACCCCAGATTCTATACAAAAAAAACCCAGATAACATTTGAATCAATGAAATAGTTTTTAAATAAATCATTTCTGCCTATTTATCAATAGTTACAAGTTAGCAACCACTGAGCTACAAATAAAGGTTACTTTAGATGTTATTATTATTCATTAAATTGAGACCATTTTGTCATAATTAATAGCTTTTTCGGGTAATATAGAAAAGTTATTAGTAAGGTAAGATATAGTGAAGTGTCCCATCTCTCAAAAGACGACTTCAAACTCCTATCGGAGTATGTCAATCGGAAACAAAGTCTCCATTGCATGCATTAGCTTGGTGATTCTTGCAAGTTTCAAATTTGGTCAAGACCAGGACTTTATACCCACCAGTTTTTACGACCACCCACTTGACAGGGTACAAGTCCACCGAAGGGACACCTCCACCCTAATCACACAGCTTAGAGTGTACTCAATTAGCAGCTGAACGCACAGGGGAATTAATTCCTAATGAAGAGTGTTCCACTCTCTTTACTCATAGCAGGAATTGAACCCAGAACATTTGGGGTGTGAGGCCGACGTGCTAACCATTACACTATCCGAGCTGACGTTAGTTTCCTAAACTAAGAAACGAATTTGACGAAACTCATTTTGCGAAAAATATAAATACTCGAATTTTATATACATTTGAAAAATATTTTGGGATACATAACATAAAGGTTAGTGCAACATTTGTATAATGTGAAATACTGTGAGTTTGAAAATTGTTCCCGAATGCTAATCTACAGATTCAAGAGATGAAAAAATCAAGAAAGTAATGTATGGAAAAATTTGGATTTCATTGAATTTTAAAATTAATTTGAAAAAAAAAAAAAAAAAAAAAAAAAAAAAGGCATCGTAAAACCCCAGGTCTGGTATTAAAAACCCAGCACTGGCAACCCTGGAGATAATCATGATAAAGCCCCACCCCCACCACATGCCTGACCCCAGGGTCATCATTGGATGGAGTCTTTGTGGGAGGCACTTCTGCTGTTTCTACAGCAATAGTTGGACGACATATTTTTACACGAGCAGGTAGAAGGTATTTATGGAGGAGTTTTGTACTTGAAAACTTTTTACAAAAAAGAAAAAATTAACAAATAAAGAAAAAAAAAAAAAAAAAAAAAAAATTGAGAGAGAAAAATTGGCCATCATATTTGAGAGAGAGGAAACCCCAGTCCAACGCTGCCGGCCCAGCCAGGTCCTTCAAGTGTTATGATTGGCCCAGCACCGCCCGTCAACCACTGATATCAATATTACATTCATTCATAAAAAAACGAACAAAATTAACGATTTATAAAATAATGTTAGCTGAATTTCAGGACAATGTTTAGTATTCAAATGGATAAATCAATCTCTTTTTCAAATTGATTCTTCAAAACCATTTTTATAGATACAATGAATTAGATAATTTTTTTAGCTTAATCTCACTTGAAAGAAGTGTTACTATAATTGTAAGTCATTTTTTATTTTACGGCTGATTCTATTTCAAGTTTGTCTTTCTGTTTAATTTTATAATTCTTTCAATCTTACCAAGTATTTGGGAGAAAAGAAAAAAAAAACATTAGATAAAATTTCAAAGATTTTTAGTATATTACGATAATTGAATTTATATAGCTAGATTTCTAGACAATTTCATGTTTTTAATGATTAAATGAACAAACATTTTTATTTCCTTATAAATTTCTTTTTCTAAATCTTATATCAATTCTAATAATGGAAAAATATTAACAGATTCTGCATTTAATGAGCATTACTCACACCACAGAGTGTTCCAAAGGTGAACTGGATACATCTTGGATAGCCTCAGTTTGAAACTATATACTTTCAGCACTGGATGGTCTCGGGGCTGGAACTGCTTCACTTTATCGACAACGCTGAACTGGCGGCACTGGAACATACCTAAGCCTGCTTTTGGGGTGTGGGAGGGCGGAGAGGATATCCCATGAGACTTATCTCACTTCATCTTTCTTTTCCAGATTACTTTACACGCATACAGAAAATTAAAAACAAAACATTTCAAAAATTCATAAACAAATAAATAATTTAAAGTAGAAGAGAGAAAAAAAATTTTTTTTTTAAATAATTAAAAACTAATTAACCTTTTTTTTTTTTTTGTTCCCCCCCCCCCGGGTTTTTTGTTTTTGTTTTTTTGATTTGACCTCACCTGAATTATGTGGTGATTTTTTTTTAATTGTTTTTTTTTCTTTTAATTATCAGGGTTTATCAAAAGTACTTTTTTAAAACTTAAAAAAAAACAACCTTTATTCTAAAATTTATTTCATGTACACATCTATAGACTATCTACAACTGCACTATATTATTATCAGACTCCCACTGTTAAGTTTTGACTTTATTTTCGTATGAAACAACAATGACGGATAACAATGACCAGACCAAAATCCAATGAGGCCATGCTCAAATAACAGTAATACAGTGATGAATACACTCCCACTTCTAAAGCCCGACATAGGTGTACTTGTTTTGATGAAGTTTGCAAATGACAATTACAGGAATTACTCAGAAAAAAAATTGAAATGTGACACAGTTTTGGAATAATATTGTATGAAAAATTAATTCTGTTTACCCTTTAGATTTTAATGAAGAAAAGAGGTTCGATCCTATAACAGTCAAGCTTCTTCTTGTTAATAAATATATACATATGTCTAGAAAGTTTTACAGCTTTAAACACAATACATTAAAAACTTGAAAATTTTTTTTGTGTCACTTCAGTCACTTATTTTCTATCATATATATATATATATATATATATATATATATATATATATATATTACTCTAAAAATGAAGAGAATGATTTTCCCGGTTCACAAGTTGCAACACTAAAATCTTCCACTGAGGAGGGGGTAGAGAGGTTAAAATTTTGTAGAAGAAAATACTTCCAAGCCAACGTTTCAGACTATGTGTTTTCCCAGTAAACAAATTCATTTTTTTTCTCTTTTCTTGCAGTTGTTAGTGAATTCCATTCCCATCAGATTTCCTAGTATAGATAGTCTGATACCAAATCACACTAAGAATTGAATAATGAGCGGTGGAACCTCTTGTTCTTATGTCTGTAACACTGGACTCTTCCACTAAGGAATACAAACCTTTGCCAATAAAAATATCTCCTCTTCACTATTTGAAACTATGGACTATTCAACTAGAGCAAATTTTTTTTTTTTTTTAGAAAATAGTTTGGTAGAAATTCGAATATGTCCATGGATTTTTTTCACGGCTAATAACTAGTATGATTATAAAAACAGTTTAGCTAGAGAAATTTGAAAACAGAGACCCAGCTATTTTTAAGAATTAGAAAAATTATCAGATTTTGTAAAAAAATTCAATTCATCTATGAGTAAAATACCATTCTTCCTGAATAACAATGTATAATAATTTTCCGTATCAAATTATAAATTTTTTTTTTTTCGTTCAAGAAACTACACTTACAATATCCACTGACTTCAGTGACACAAATTTTTTTTTTTTTTTAAAATCCCAATAAGCATTGTCATAATATTGCACCCAGAATGAAAAAAATTCCAAATAGAATTGAACGTCACAAACTCAGACTGCAGGAACTCAGTGACATCAGAAACCTGACTATTCTTGAAAATTAAAGGATCGTCAACTTTCGTAAGAGCTTATATAGATAAGTAAATTTTCGTTCTTTCTGAATAACAATGTTTCAGAAGCAAGTACATAGTATGAACATTATTGATTAAATGACATTTTCTTCTTTTAAACCCATGAAGAAAAACTACCAGCAGATATTTTATATTGTAAAACCCAAGAGTATAGGTAATTGTTTGGAAGCCGGTACCAAAGATATTTGTGTATTTTGTTAATACGAGGGCACTCTTAAATTCTGGGCTATTCAGGTAATTCCCTAGAGTCTGAAAGTAGGCCTAGCCTAGGCTAGGCTAGGCTACACTGAAAACCAAGGATTTTCAGAAAATCGGGACACCTTTGGTCCCCAAATCCGAGTTTGTAATGCTCAACAGAACTTATCCACTGTATTTTTTGTTTTAGATGTTATAATGGCAGATACAAGTACTGAGATACTGGAAATTTCAAAGCATCATTTTAAACTAGGCCCCTATACTGCTGAAGATGCTCGTAGAATTCGGGGAGTCAAAGGAAATGAAACAATACTTGACCTCAATGCCTAAAACTGGTTTAAGCTTTTTAAGGATGTTGGCCTGTCCCTTGAAATAAAGCCCAGAGGTGGATTACCATCAGTTGTTGATTGAGATGGTCTAAAACGCTGAGACTGAGATGAACATCTATAGACTATCTACGACTCCGTATTATATCTATCATTACTCTAAATAATGAACAGTGAGATTTTCTTGGTTCGCTGGTCCTAACACTGGACTCTTCCAGTGGGTTGGCTTGAAATTTTTGATTTTCATTTCCTGCCTACTGTTCAAAACTCTGCTTGAACATGGGAACAGACAGAAAAGCTAGGATCAACAAAAGTTACCAATAAGCTTTAAAAAAAAAAAAACAATACAGGAGTTCTCGAGATATTTTCCATGACGGAGAGCGGATTAAAAAGTTGAAACACTTTTGACATACCCCAAATAATGATGGTCGATAATGCTTTATCTAATGAAAAATAAATCAAGATAATATTACTATAATTTTTTGTCAGTGAAGACAGAAAATGTATAAAAATATTTTGTAAAATCCTTGTGAAGAAATATTTTTACCCACTTTTCTCGTTATAAACAATGTTTTTTTCCCCTTCTTTTCGGCGACCTTTCGTTTTATGCCACTAAAATGGAAGATGACACTGACTTGGTGAAACAATCACCCAAGAATAATTATGGATGGATAGAAAGGATAAAATGGGCTACAGAATCATGCTGTAGTAAATCATAATATCAACTTTGTTGATTCAAATTATGCAACCGTGGATACAAACACCGAAGGCAACCAGTCAAACATTATAACTAATTGCAGATGGATAGAATGTAGTAAATCATATTAGTTTCGTGGATTCAAATGGTGTGATTGCGTATATTAACCAGGGTTGCCAATCTTGATGGGTTTTTTTTTCTCTGATTTTGGTTTTTATGGAATTTGAGACGATATCTAGATTTTAAGAAATTTTTCCTTTGTGTTTCAAAATCCAGTGTTGCCAATAAAAATGCTTTGTTTCTTTAGATTTTTTCAAATTTGAAAGCAACTTCGAGAAGAAAATTGAAAAAAAAATCACACCTAATTTGGCAACATTGATATGCACACGATTGAAGGCAACTGGTCCAGCATTAAAATTATGTATCAAAACCTGCAGGGCATGTCGATACTGACACATATCTACAAGAGTTTTTTGTCAAGTTTTCGTTGACAAATTTTTTATGAATTTCATTTTCTAGATTAAAGACCATTTGATTTAGCGTTTTTTTTTTAAGGCTACAGAGAGAAGATGATTAATGATAGAAGATTGCTAAAGATGTATGAAATGATCAGCTTGGCACAGGGTTTATGCTTGAAAAAAATATCTATTTTGTATATAATTATGACATCAGGTGGCAGACATCTTGAATATTAGAATTTTTAGAACAACTTTTTTACCTTTCAACGAAAAACCTGCACATCTTATTCTGGAATTACAGCAAAAATCTGAATTGAACGACCAGAGTATTGTACTTCAGAATAATTCAAACATATGAGCACTAACTATTGGTCATATGCACAGCAGATTTCTAGCCATATATATATACATATATATCTATATATATATGTGTATGTGTGGAGGTGTGTGGTCACAATTTTATGACAGTGGCGCTTAAAGAATTACGGTTCAGGGGAAAGGGCAAACAACCTTAATCCAGAAAACCCATTTTGTTACAAGAACAATGACGATAACCAATGGCCTCTGCACCTCATGGGGCAAAGAGTTCAATGGATTGTTTCAACAAGTCGGAGAGATCTCCCCCATTTTAACGACATAAAGCTAAAGATTGTCTTTTTTTTCCTCATCTTATTTAAAAATTTTTCCCAAAGTTTATCATTTGCTTTTTTTGCTTTTTTTTTAAAACCATTTTCTTTTTCATTTTAGGTTAATTCAGTGCACAACCTTCTTTTTAGTGTCTTTTGTCTTAGGTGGAACGCTTTTTATGGAATCCAAAACTACAGTTTTCTTCGAGGGGTTCTTCTTTCTAGCTTCTTCCAATTTCTCTTCGTATTCAAATATTAATCGAGCCAACTGTGGACGGTTGGCAAGAGCTTCTAACTTTCTTTTGTTGCAACGCTCGTAAATATAAGCTGGGGAGGAACGGTCACAGTTTATTGCCTTATACCGATGTTTAAGCGTAGGTTCGATCGCTCGGAAAACGTGTAGCTTTTTCTGACGGAGAAACAACTTAAAAAGGTCGATTTTCCTGGATTCTTCCCACGACAGTCCCTTACGGGCATTCTGGAAGTCCTTGTTGTAAAAACTGCTGTGATCATAAGAATAAATGTCAAAATGGCCAACGTTCCTCTTCAGTTCGATCGTTGTTGGATACGGCCGTTTGTTGTAGATCAAGTTCGGCTTGTACTGCCAGAATGCGATCGGAAAGAACACTTGCCAATCGATTATGTTGTTCATACGAACGCGGTTGAAAAAGTCCGTCGTTAGTTCCATCCCGACCGTGCAAAACAGAAGCAACGCGTCAGGGGAGAACCGTTTCGTGATCGTGTCCATGATCATCAAATCCGAGACGTACGTGTCCCTGGTTTCGAGTTTCGTCCAAGTTATCTTCCCTTTATTTTGATATTTATTATCGTAATACGTGATCATCGACTTGAGGACGTAAAATTTATCATCCTTCAGTACTTTGGAATTATTTTTGTAGATAAATATGATGAGTAAATTTGTGTTGTCACCCGTATCGAGGCAGGTGTGGGCATAAGCATCTAAAAAGCTCCCAAATTCATCTTTGTCTTCATCCGTCACGGGAAGGACGAGATTCACCTGGGTGTTTTCCGTCACATAAGGCATAGGGATGATCTCGACTTGACCCAACGGACGTACCAGATGGACCCGCTTCTCAACAACTGCATTATGCGAGTGGGTGTCCAGCATGGAGAGGTCGAGAATGTACTCCATTCCTCGGAAAGGATCGAACCTCCGATAGCCATTGACCAAGTGGGAGAAACTGTAGCGTTTCTTATAACGCTTGTTCAGTTCTTGTATGGAAAATGAAAGAATTTCATCAACATCCATTTTGTTGACACCTGAAAGAAGAATTTAAAAAGATTTGAAATGTACAGGTTTTTGAATCAATTACAATAAAAAAGGATTGAAATAAGATGGATGAATTGGAATTGATAAATTAAAAAGAAAGAATCGAAATTAAAAAGAAAGAATCGAAATTAAAAAGAAAGAATCGAAATTAAAAAGAAAGAATCGAAATTAAAAAGAAAGAATCGAAATTAAAAAGAAAGAATCGAAATTAAAAAGAAAGAATCGAAATTAAAAAGAAAGAATCGAAATTAAAAAGAAAGAATCGAAATTAAAAAGAAAGAATCGAAATTAAAAAGAAAGAATCGAAATTAAAAAGAAAGAATCAAAATTAAAAAGAAAGAATCAAAATTAAAAAGAAAGAATCGAAATTAAAAAGAAAGAATCGAAATTAAAAAGAATGATTAAATATTTTTTAAAAGTCTTCTAATCATTCATCATTTATTTTTGACTAGTATATCTGTCATCTAAGTTGCTTTTCATCCCAACAACTCAGATTGTCAATTAAAAGCAGTGGGTAAAAACCACGATCAGAAATAAATTAACTCATTGTTATAAACTGACAGTTTTAATAGTTTCAATGAAAATCAACCAAAAATATGCTGAAAGATATACTAGTCAAAATTTAATTTTCAACAACGCTTTCTCAAATGATTACGATCAATAATACGACTAGTGTACATAAGAAACAATATCAAGTATGGCGAAATACAACCGAGGAAGGGGGGGGTGAGGATACGTTTAAGGGTCAGATTCAATTTTTTGCCAGTTTTAAGGGTTCTGATAGCTCAATTGCCGTTCATAAAAGGGACGAAAGTTCATCCTTTATCTTTTACCTGTAATGTTACCTCACAGCTATACGGTTTCATTGAGTGACTTGAAAATTGGTATCAGTATTCCGTGAAACCCATCTGACATGATAGGTTCAACAATTTAATACCAACTAACTATTCTATTTTATTTTATTTTTATTCAGTGGCAGAGATAACTATTTTTTAATAACACTTTGATGTGTCGAGTTGCGAAAGGCCTCACTTAAGGTGACAAAAAGATTTCTTTTAAATGAAATAAATGAATGAAAATGCATAAAATAATGAAAATGCTCCATCTCAGAATTTTTAGCAATATTTAGTGTAGGGCTTTTCAAACTTTTTCCATTCGAGACCGCTTTTGATGAAAAATTTCTTTCAGGATCCCTCACTTACATTATGATTAAAGAGTAATTATGTATAATCTTAATATAACAGTAACTAAAGATAGCAATTTTTGTCGATCTTTCTTGGTCTTTATTTATTTCTATGTGTTTATATTCTATTTTTACTATGTACGATAGGAAAAAAAATTTATTTATAAAAACATAAAATTTATTTTTTGAAAATGTTGTAAATCAGGTAAGTAGGTAGAACCACTTTCAAGTAGCTGTATCACCCACTATGAATACAGGGAGATAGTTTCTATGAGGCACTGTCTTCAAAAGCAACAAGCTGTAAACATAGTGACTCTCACATTACACAACATGGTGTCAGGAGTGGAACAAAAACTACTGAATAACATTGTACCATTTTACAATATGCACCAGATGGAATATATTATTGGATACGGATTTTTTTCTTTAGTTACATTATTATTCAAAAAAAAGTTTCAAAAAGATTCAGGAGGGATCTTGAACTCAAGAAACCCTGATTTCGCACACTCACCTTTAAGCTCTTTTTCATTCGAGTAGTCACTGTCAAAGTAAAGATGGGTCGCAGTAAAATATTGCCAATGAATAACATCGAATCGATTTTTGGGTTTGAAAGGAGCAGGTAACCCTGTAAAGAGAAGAACAAAATATCAGGGATGATGTCATAGGTCTTGACACAGCCATGTTTTCTCATAGACAAAATTTATAAATCAAGAAACAGAAAAACGAATACATATCCTCACAGAATTCTATATCAAATTATAAGATTATTTTTCTAATTTAAAAATCTATATCAACTTTATTGACTATAGGAACTCTGTAACATCAGGAACTTGACTCTCTTTAAGGATTAGATAATTATCAAATTTTGTACAAGTTTTTATCTATCGATGAGTAAAATATTTTTTTCTGAATAATATTGTTTCAGAAGTATATATGTAATATGAACATTATTAATTCTAGAACAGACAGAAGAATCTGTAACCCACTTGACTGATCAGCCAGGTGGGTCATTTGTGGGGCTATGGTGATACAATAAAAAAAAACATTTCAAATATACAAATAATATAAAATGATGAAAGCCACCAAATAAAAATTTGTAAAATATGAAAAAGACTTTTTTTTTTCAGAATGTGATTAAAAAAATTTTCCCAAAAACAACCATTGCTAAAATCATGTCAGGCAGGTTTTAATCAAAGTTTGTTTATAACCACCTCGACATGAAGAATTTTGAAGTGAATCATGCAGATTTTTACAAAGGAAAAAAAAAGGTCCAATCTAATTCGTAGACCAGGGAAAGGAAATAGAATTATGAAACAAAACCTCTGGTAAATTTTCATCTTACCAATAAAAGCCAAAATCCGAATTGAAGAAATTTTTTCTGCTCTCAATCAATTGATCTAAAAAATGTCCATTTTGAAAAAAATGTATGGTAATCCTTTGTTATTTGGTCCCAAAATGTCTGCTCGGATAGTGTAATGGTTAACATGTTTGCCTCACACACACAAGGTCCTGATCAGAACAAAGAGAGTGGATAACCTTTCATCTGCGTCATTTCAGCAGCTAATTGAGTATACTCTAAGCTGTGTGATTAGGATAGGAGTATCTCTATGTTGGACTTATATCCTGTCAAGATGGGTGGTCATAAAACCTAGTAGGTATAAAGTCCTGGTCTTAACCAGAATTGACACTAGCAAGGATCACCAAGCTGACACACGCAACAGAAACCAAGACTGTCACCGGCCGTCATACTCCATCGGGGATTGTTTCTCAAGAGATGAAACGCTTTACCTTCACCCTTGGTCCCAAAATATACTAGCATAAAGATTGCCAAAAGTTATCCCCCCTGAAGGCTAGATTTTTTAAATTTTTCCATTTCCAACTAATTTTCATGCATGCTTCAAATAACATTGTAGCTCTTGCTATAAGATACCATTCTTAAAATCTAAGATGTAGCTCTTGAAATCCTGGCCCTTTGTATGAATCTCTGAGCATACGTAACATTTTTAGCTATAATGTTAGCTGGAAAAGAAAGAAAAATCTAGCCTTTTTTTAGCCAAAGGGATAACATTTGGCAATCTAAATAAGGACCAAATAAACTAAGATTGCTAAAACCTTTTTAGGTCTAAGAATAACCAAGAAAATCTTTTTATTCAAAACATACTTTTCCGGATATACCGAAGGTCTTACTGATTGAAAGGAAAGAAAACTTAATAGGGTTTCCGGCTTTTATTGGTTATCAAGACCTGAACATAACGTTTTCCTTCACAAAATTACCCATCATGCTTTACTTACTCGGCTCCAATTCCAACTCAGGCTGCATAAGAATTAGTAAGATTATTAAAATAAAAATTGTGAATGAAAACTGATTGTTTGGATATTTCAACTCAGAAATCAAATGTAAAAGTTTGCCCTTCACCAGCCTTTCTCAACTGTTTTGGACAAAAAGGAACCTTTGAAACAAGGAAATTTTATTTTTTGGTAACAGGAAAAAAAAATGACCATTTGAACAATTCAACTCATGTATTTAACCATGTTTTGGGGGAATTTTTTAGCTTAATTTTTTTCATAAAAACTAAAAATGTGTGATTTTTTTTTACACTTCATTCAATAGAATAATCATTTAGATACACGACTTGTTTTGTGATGTATTAAAAAACTATTTTTTTCTTGCTAATTTTGTGATATTCTTCAAAGAAGTTTATCGACAGGATATTTTTTGGTCGGAAAAGATCTGAAAAGTGTTGTTGAACACCGTTTCTGGTTTGATTTTGAAAATAACTTTCAAGTAGGATATTTTTTGTCAGAAAAGTAAGTAAATTAAGCTTGAACTCTGGCTAAAAATATTGATGAACTTTATAACACCCCCTCCTCCCACAACACCTTGCCCCAGACCTCTGAGCCCACATTGTGAAATGAAGATCCGCGGGTATCCACGGATGAAGAGTTCGATTGAAATATTTTTCTAACGTAGAAATGTGGGTTACAGACACAGGAACGATGAGCATTTCAAAACAATGTAACAACTGCAATATGACTGGAACCAAAAAAAGTTCATTTTTGACAGGGTCACAGATACAAGGTAACCTTTCCCGCTATCTCAGGTACCACAATTGCTCAGGTGATTCTATTAATGGGCAGAGGCAAAAAAAGACAAGACTTGGAAGCCACCTCAGGTGACTATCAGGGAATTGGTTAACTTCAAGCCAGAACTTCCTAAGACTGGTCATAGAGTAATATCGAAGCTGACTTCTGGCAAAAAACTCCCAAGAACCTTCACCTGCAAAGAACTGGGGTCAATTTATGGGGCAGTTTTGAACAATGGGAGTTGCGGGGGAGATAATCTCCAGTCAGGATAATTTATCCAATGCCTACGCAATTCTACAGAGTTGACCAAACTGACCCCCTTTCACTCCCACGTACAATTTAATTGGCCAAGGATCTCGCATGGTCACCAAAAAGTGCGTTTCCATTTCTTTTTGTCACTTGACCAACCGATCAAAAAAAGCTCCAATATCTTTCTGACCTCAAGTAGCTTTAGACTTGACCGATTCCATTTATATTGCAATTCTCTCAGAGTTGTTTTCCTTGTTCTTCTGTCACAAAGTTCCACCAGATGGTAGAAATTTACCAATTCCTAATTTTCCAAAGTGTTCTTGGCTCCTTTCCATAACCTTCCCGGCTTACAATCCAGATTATTTTTCAATTTCTCTCATAGACTCACGTGGACATCACGACTCACAACATGGATCCTCAGAGATCACATGTGAAACCGAGGCCGACAAATACAAGATGGAGAGATGAACTGGACAAATTCAGAAAATACTGGCTCTGCAATGCCCACAATAGAGAAATGTGGCAGATCCTAGGGTAGGTGTATGTCCAACGACGGACGCTGAAAGACTGATTATGATAGTCTCATATGGTGGAGATTAGTGTGGTTTTATCTTCAGGCCGCCTGCGACCGATAAAAGTCTCTAGACAAGATGAACACATATTTTAGGAATTTATCTATTCTCGATTTTCGTAAGCGTCTTCAGGATTTCTCCAATCAATTTTACTCTATTATTAATTAACCGCATTTGTGTGGTCTGAAATCCCAGATGACCGCTTTCGGGTTTAGAGGGATAAATCCTGACTCTGCCTATCAGTTTGACCTGTGACTGATTTTTCTCCCAGAAAGAAATACATTCCTTTTCTCATAAGGTGAAAAAAGACTTTTGGCATTGTCCATGAATTAGTTCAGTCCTAACCACTCACACTTCACGTTATCGTCAAGAAATAAAGGCCTTTCAAAATCCAAATTCAAGTAGTTCCAACTGACTTGTAAAATCCAAAATGATCAGTTGTGTCTTTCTAGAATAAATTTATGAAGTTAAACCTCCCCTGACCAATCGTAGAATCATGGCTAAGCTCACCTTCTATAAAATTTATGTTTTCCATGAACTTTATAAACTTATATAAAAATAGAAGCACTCGTGTTTAATAAAACAGTTTAGAGTCAAAAGAAAAGAAAATAAGACTTTATTTACCAATGGGCCAAGAAAGACTGCTTCTTCCTCCAGGTGCAAATTGACTTAGGTGCAGAATTTCTTCTTTTGTGTGTTCGATTTCTTGGAGGGTTTCATTCAAATCCATTTGACAGAAAAACCTGGAAAGGAAAAGAATAAATAAATTAAAAAAATGATAATATAGATATGAAGAAAGCATAAAATCTCAAACGATGTGACATAACTCTTGATTATATGACTGGGGTGCTGTCTGTCACATGGTAACAAGAAAGGGAACAGACTGCTCAAAAAAACTGCAACATTGTTGATACATTTTTATCTACATTTGTTTCTGTAATGAAACGATTAGTTTTCAAGCTAATCCCAATTGAAACTTCTGAAACAAAGATAATCATCGCATCAGAAATGAAATGAGATATGGTGGCATTTATTTCCACCAAAACTGTTATGAAGTTAATCCTTACTTCCTGCCAATATACTCTTTTACAGCTGTCAACACGGGTCAACCAAGAGGGTTTGAAATCCAAACATTTATTCTTTATGTCTTGGGGGTAGAGGGTTCCCAAATAACCATCAAACCATATGTATATATGGGACTATATATATATATATATATATTATTGTGTCACCCACAGATAGCTGTTTTGTTGTATTACAACTCTTCAGTGTGGCTATAGACTATCCGTTATCCCATCCAGTATCACGAAGCAGGATTGAAACCTTCACTTCAGACCCGGAGACCAATATCCTACCTCTGCGCTAGGACAGTCATTAATGCTGAATTTAAGCGATATATTTATTTAGTTTAAATTCCGCATCAACCAGAGTGCTCTATTCCTATGGAAGAGCATTGCATATATATATATATATATATATATATATATGCTTTCAACCCAGATTCTCATCTTGCTTATTCTTGAGCTATTCATCTCTTTCAGCAAAACAGTTATGTATTAAGAAATAGATATGGTCGGACAGAATGAATCATAAGTTGTGTTATGTAATACAGAAACATATCTGAAATGATCTTCTGTCATTACGCGGTTAATATATCACTCAATTTAAACAATGTAAATAGAATAAACAATTGAAGAAAATGGGGCTGCTGCAGGAATCAAACCTGCCACCGACAGGGTAGCCGCTTTAACATAGTACTACTCTTACCATTCAGCTTGGGCTCATCTTGTTTATTCTCCGTCTTTTTCGTCTCTTTCTATGCGACGGTTATGTATTCAAGAAATGGATATATTTGGTCAGACAGAATGAATTGTAAATTGCGTTATATCATATAGAGACTTATTTGAAATGATCTCCCATCGTCACATGTTAATATATCACTAAATTTAGACAACATAAATAGAATAAACAAAGAAAATGAAGCTGCTATAGGAATCAAACCTGCCACCAATAGGGTAACCACTTCAACGTATCGTTTCTCTTACCATTGAGCAAAAAAGCCGCCAGTTATACAAAGGCCCAAATAATTGCTTTCAACCCATATATATATATATATATATATATATATAAAATGCTAAAAGTAGGGGTCTGCCAGAATTTTTTCTTTATGGAAGGGGTTCATGAGTTTTCGAAGTTTCAAAACTGCATCTTTTGGGGATGAGGACTGGGAATCTTGGAGAATAAGCAAATAATCGTTATATTCAAGAGCCATTCCTATTCGAGGTTGCAAACTAACCAGAATCGATAACATTTATTGGAAAATAGCAACAATAAAAAGAGCAGCTATTTCAATTTCATTGGGTTTGTCCATTTCTCAGCATGTTATGGAATGCAGATCGGCTCGTCCTAATGCCAGGAAAATGGAGAAAGAAATGAGACAAGAGACGGGCTGCAACCAGGCCCTACCAACAACGCTGACCGAACCAGCAATCATCACGACGGTATAAGACTAGACTAGTATGCACTCCCGTGGCATAATCATGCAGAGAGGGTCTTACAAAATTATAGTATCTTGGCTACCAATCAACAGATAAGTATTGTACTGGTAGATACAAAAGTGTAACTAACGGACATAGGAAAGGAAGGAAGGAGTAAGGAAAATGAAGAATTTGTTAGAAAGAAAGAAGTTTGCCGAAAGTCAATCGTACTTGTGAAGCTTATAAACCGAGATGTCGTCTGGCATCGGTGCAATGGCATAAGAAGACTTCACTTTGGAGTCTTGAAGGATTTCCATGTCTTGATAATCAAAATCCGTCACTTGAATATACTTGTACGTCTGGTCCTGCAAAAACAAGAAAAATTACTTCAATGAGTGAAAGCGTCAAGACGTGTTAAAAAGTTGGACGTTGCGGTGAAATACGAGAAGATGAGATCGGCAAGGCTAGAACTAAACAAAACAAAACATGGGTAGAGGAAATCGAGCTAGAATATAAATGCCTCCCCCCCCCACTTTCCAGCAGAAGGGATTTTATATATAGACTTCTAAGGTCAAGCAATTGGGAAAAAAAAGAAAAAAAAGAGTAGTCCTAAGGTTGAAAAAGGAAGCAAGATTCCTTGACAAAATAACAAATGATCGAATTCCAAAAACTTCCAACTGTGACTGTCATATGGAAAATCACTCAACTTTCAACCCAAAAGCCTAGTCTGACCACAGATAAGTAGCATTTGATCTTGATTTTATTTTAGATTATATTGACTATATTTTGCTAGAATTTTGAATGTAGATTCCATAAGTGAAGATCTCTTCTTGTCTTCTCTTTTCCACCTGGTGAGATCGGCGAGGCTAGAACAAAAATTCCCTATTGTTTATCACTGTAAGTTTGAAACAAAACAAAACAAAAGGTAGAGGAAATTGAGCTAGTATATAAATTCCCCCCACACACACACTTTCCAGCAGAAGGGATTCTATAGATAGACTTCTAAGGTTAAGCAATAAGAAAATAAAGAAAAGAGAAGTCCTTAGAAGTAAGGTTGAAAACGGGGCAAGACTCCTCGACAAAGTAACAGATGATTGAATTCTAAAAACCATTATTTATTAGCACTAAAAATTGCTCTAACCCTGACTCTTAATCTTTTTTTTAATTGATCACCACAGATCTGTGTAATAGCTTTTTTAAAAATTAAATTTACTTTGCGTCGTAGAGAGGGCATAGGGTGTGACAGTTGTAGGGAAGTGGTTTAGTATTGGATTGCGTGGGTACTTTGGGGATAGTACAAATGGTGGGATGGTGGGGTGATGAGGTCAAGGAACTTCATATGAATTATCCTTACAGATCATTGAAAGTTTATTGGCTCTGATTTGTACAAAAGAAATACCATAAAAAAGTTTTGATAGGTAGGGGTCTGTTGGATTGGAGCTCCTAATATTAGATAGGTGGGTGCAGTGTGGATGCAAGATTGTCATTAGTGGGAGGATTATGATATCAGAGATCTGTGTGGTTAGGGTTGTTAAGTTTAGTGTTAAGTCCATTAGGAGAGAGAGAGTTCGAAGTTTGTTGATCCACATATCTTCATGTCTTCATAAAATTTTAGTAACATCAGTGGGTGTATTTATTTTTCATTTTTTCAATGATTGTGAATCCAGCAGCTGTGGCAATATTATGTCCAGAGGTGCAGGAGTGTAGATCTGCAGGGAGTGGACTCCGATGGTTTTGTGATTTAATTCTGAGTCATCAAGTCTATTGAATTGCAACTTGGACTAGCCAATGTATTGTAAATTGCATCTATTGCACTCTAGGAGGTATATGATATATTTACTACGACATTTAGTGCTATGGTATATGTAGAAAGTCTTGTTAGTGGTAGAGCGAGTGAAGGTGTTGGTGTATTTGAAGTGGTTGCAGCATAGATGATTTCTTTTGTTGCACGGTTGACAGAATTTAGTGGTTCTAGGGATGTTGTTATGTAAAACTTCATTGTTTGCTATAGTGTTGCTGCTAATCATATCTTTGATGTTTTGGGGTTAGTGGTGAGCGATAACACACAGCTCTATGAATATTTCTTTGAGATCTGTTTTGAGAGTGAAGATATTTCATCACTTGTTGATGTTATGTGGTAAGGGTGGGAGTGTGCTGTTGAGGGCGGTTATAAGTGGTATGCAGTCAGGTCTATTACTGTTAGAGAGCCTAAGGGTTTCTTCTCTGGGTATAGTTGTGGCCTTTTTCTATTTGGTTATTTGTATCCTCTGGTGAATATCCTCATTTAGTGAAATGTTCTAGTAGGTTATGGTTGTGTCTGTTCAGTTCACTATCTGTAGAGTGAATTCTTCAGATTTTAAGTGCTTGTGAAAATGGTAGGTTTTTTCAGGTGATTCGGGTGGAGCGATTTGAAGAGAAGGTAATTGTGAGTGTCAGCGGGTTTAAAGTAGAGGGTATTTGAGAGGTTACTATAAGTATCTATGTATATGTGGGTGTCTAGGAAAAGCTATGGAGTCAGTGGATGTCACGTAATCAAATTAAATCAAATCATGGGTTGAGTTCATATGTACAAAGAAATTCTCAAGCTCGGCTTCATCACCGGTGTATATGAAAAAAAAATGTCATCTATTTATCTAACACAGAAGATGCAATCTTTGTCTATCTTTGGGTGTATGTACGTTTCTTCAAATTCACCCATGAAGACGTTAGCATAGGAGGGGGCCACAACTGTGCCCATGGCGCAGCCTTTCATCTGGAGGAAGTGTCCATTATTAAAGTTAAAGCTCTTGAGTGTTAAAATGTGTTGCATCAGGGTGGTAACGGTTTCAGTTCTAGGTTCTTTAGTTGTTCTCTTGTTAAGAGTTTCTTTAAGGGATAGAACGCCTTCATGTTTTATGTTAGAGTATAGGGAAGTGATGTCTATCGTGACCATAAAAGCACTTGTTTTGATGTGGTTGATTTTGTTTAAAAGGTCAGTAGGGTCTCGTAGGTAGGATCTATCTTGGGTTGCTAAGGGTTGGATGTGGTGATTTATATATTTTGATAGTTTGGTGGAGTAGCAGTCAGTAGAGGAGATGACTGATCTACCTGGGTTATTTGGTTTTGGGAGTTTGGAAAGATATATATAAATATATATGAATAATTAATAATGTCATCCACAGACAGCTGTTTCGTTGTAATACAACTCTTCAGTGGGGGTTGAATATATATATATATCTTGGGATGTTCATATCTTAAATTGTTTTTTGAGGTTTTGGTCAGTTCATTCTCCATCCATGTTCAGGTAGAAGTTCAAGGGTTTAATTTACATACACAAATATACATACAAGCACAGATGTACACACACACACACACAGGGGCACATGTATACACACAAGCACATAGATAAACAAACATGCAAGGTGTGGCTATCAAATAACAAGATAAGGCTTATGTAAGTAAGACCACAGCTCTTTATTGATGGAGATTATTTTCGTAGTTCTAATGTTGAGTTTTTGACCATTTCAAATGATCGATTTCTTTGAAATTCTTGTCAGTTCTCGATGTGCATAGGTGTAAACACCGTTCACCGTCTTTAATCTTAAGAAGAATCTCTTGAGTAACTTGACCGCAAGTGCATGTGAAATGCATTCCCCTTCCCAATAAACTTCGGTTAGTATAGGGAAAAGATTTGGTAGCCATTTCGTTAGACTTCACCAAAAGTTTCAAATTGACACACAGCTGGATTTTCAAACTGCCTATTTTTTCATAACATGTCATAAAAAAATATATTTAAAAAAAATTTTTTTTAAATAAAAAAAAAAAATTTTTTAAAACAATTAAAAAAAAAAAAATTTTTTTTAAAATTAAAAAAAAAAAACATCTCTACTTCAAAGCTCAACAGCAAACCAGACACAATAGATGACTGAAACTTTCAGGGTTTTTTTTATGTTCACCCGTGGGTCAATGTATAACACATTGTTCATACATCAAAGCTGCTGTGGTATGACTTACACAAGCCCAGTCTTGATATTAAATAGCCACACCTCGAACATGAACACACACACATTGTGCGGGAACAATCAAGCAGATGATATTCACTATCACACAATGATAATGTTGAAAAAAATTTTTTTAAATTCAGTTCGCTCGGGTTTCTAAGAATGATGATCGCTAGTTCCTGGAACTGGTCATGATAAAATTTAGATGAACTTCAGCGTCTTTTAAAGTATTATATTATTAGTATCACTAATGATTTTTACGGTATTCCTTCACTATTTAGCAACAACAGTCCTAATAAGTATTCATATTTAAAAATTTTCTAAAAAATTTTAAAAAACAAACGAAACACGTAGCATATATTATTTACCTGTTTGATTAAATAAATAAAGCTCTTCGTCCTCAGCTCAATTGTCACACAATAAATAAATCAGCCGATCATTCAAGTTTTCAATTCAATTTTAGAAGTAGGAGTAAACATTGAAATAAAGTTAGCAACACAGCTCTTGCCAGATCTTCACACAAGAAAACAACTAGCACATCTACGATCTGAATTTATATAAATGAATACAGTAGATCGGGGGGGGGGGTGTTATCGAATCACGGTAAATACCCAAATACGTACCCCTGCGGTGTTTTCACATTGCTGACCTGATCCATGGAAGATACATGACTCCAGAATGTGGTCCATGGTCTTCACTTTCTTGTTATTGTAGCACCAATGCAATTGCGACAAGGTTTTGCTCAGAATAGTCTGGAAAGATCAGAAAAAAGACATATGAGATACGTTTTGAAAATTGATGAGATTACAAAATCTGAAAATAAAATTATTGAAACATAAAAAAAACTCTCGCCATCGCAGCACAACGGTAGTGTCAAAATTTTAAGTGAAAAAATTCCATCGAAGAAGAAGTATGGTCAGAATAAATTCAACATATGACATCGCTGGTGTTTTTCCACTGGAAAACATCCAAAATGAAGTGTGAAGAAAAATTTAAGATTGAAAAAAAAAAAAAAAAAAAAAAAAAAAAAAAGAAGAAAGAAAATGATTTAAAAGCTTTTCTGAAAATTGAAAAAAAAAGAAAAAAAAAAGATCATTTTTAGAAGGGACTAGTGGAGTACTGAAGCTAAATTTCAAGTCTGTGGACAAAATGCTGGAACAAAAAAAAAAAAAAAAAGAAAAAAAAAAAAAAACGTGCAAAAATTTAAAAAAGTATAGAAACCTAGCCATCTTTGATAGCTATGGCTGTTTTATAATAATTTCCCTTGGAATGCTATCAATCATAACTACCATGAACCATATATGCTGTGTTGAGGGTGATCAATTAAAAAGTTGAGAAAAGACGTGATCAATAAAGTTACTTCTCTTGCCTTCTGTTGGGTTGTGATCACTAAAAAAAGGTCTGAATTTCAAGAAAAGAAAATACACAAACCAGAGACCAATTTAGCATAAACTTACATTGTATATAGAACCCTCAATTAAAAACCTATTTTGGGAGGGAAATTTGAAAATTAAAAAAATTCTTTTAATTGAAAATGTTCCCAGTGCGCAAAATTTTGTAGAATGCATCTGTAAAATGTAATTAATTCTTGTTAGCCCTAAAAATCAACCAAGGATTATCTCCCCCTTTTTTTTTTTCAACAACAGAAAAGCACTTGTGTACTCGATGTTAGAAACGACATACAAAGACAAGCTTGGCAGAACTGGGGTCAAACTCCTTTGCTTTATCAAAATCTAAACAGGTAAACAAAACAGAATTCATTTCTCCGAATAATATTACTCCACATTATTCCCGTTTCAACCCCTTTATTAGTATCTATTTATTTACTCTCCCACCAAAGCAAAATGCAACACAAGGTCAGGGCTTTGTGCAGGGAAAATAGAAGCAACCCATCAAAATTAGCTCCAGCTGACGCGACCGTGGTAGCTAAAGTAACCGCAGTCACAGAAGTGTCAGGACGAGCACGAACTATCCCTTTTAGTGCAATGGGACAGTGCTGCCCCGGGGCAATAGATCCCCTGCAGCAGGGTCGAGTAATAGTGGGAGAGCCCAAGGACGAGTCCAAAGGCTCCCAATGCGTGTAGCAATGCACAGCCTCAGTATAACCTCATTGGCTGATGCATTACACCGGCGCACTCGGTCTTTGATACTCACCACAACACAATCTCCTGCCTATTCGACAGGCAAGCGTCAGTACCGGTGCTTTGGTCTCTGCCGTGGAACAGAAACTACACTTTAATCCATGCCGAAAAAGCCAGAAAAATGTGAGGTCGAGTAGTAGTTCTGGTAAATGGGGTTCGGAAACTTCAAAAAACAAAAAACGGATGTCTCCAGAAACAAACTTGGGGATCAATTCAGCATATAATTACATTGTAAATTGAACTCCAATTGGGAGTTGAAGGAAGAAGGAAAAAAGTTCTCTAGATATAAGGAATATTTCTAAACAACATATTGATCAGATATGAAGGCTATAATGATACTAGATATTGCGTATCTATTGTTTTTCATCAAAATATCTCCAGACCACGCACTTCTCCAGCTAAGATGAAAACAGCACCTCAATCACGCCAAATGGTCTTTTCAATTTTCATACCCGACATTCCAGGAGCCTTTGAATGAGTTTGAGCATCCTCAACATTTTAAGCGATTAAGTTAGCTGGGAATGAACAAGTGAACAAAACCAGACCACTTTCAGCCGTTTTTAAAACAAAGAAGGGAGGTAACTTTCTTTTCAATATTTACCCAAGTTTATTTTAGTACCCGATTTGCAAGGATTACGCTAGATTCAATGAAAGTAAAAATTGTCAGCACATTTCAGAACTCGGTTTGTATCCATTATTATGACACCACGTCAACGGGCTAAAAAGCATTCAATCACAAACGTTCAGATAATTTTTATTTCATTTGAACCAGACATGCGTTATCTTGTATGTAAACAAGTTAAGAAAGTTAAAAACATTATGTCGCTTACCATCAAACCGTATACACAGATATTATGTATACCAATTAGATATCTAAGTCTACGAAGCTTTACAGCTTCAAACACTAAATGTAGACAAAAATCTTTTCCAAAAATTGTCATATTTCAGTCATTTATTTCCCAATATGTTAGAGTGATTTATATAAGTTTTTCAGTGTTTTTTTTTAATGTTTTACACGGAACTTGATAATGGTGTAATCATCAGTCTTTTAATGTCCGTCATTGGACACAGACCTTCCCCAGGATTCGCCACGCTTCTCTATCATAGGCGTTGCGGAGCCAGTATTTTTTTAATTTGTCCAGTTCATCTCTTCATCACATATTCTGTCACCCTCAGTTTCGTATGTGATCTCTCGGGATCCATGTTGTGAGTCATGATGTCCATTGGTTGTCTTTCATTCTTACCACATGGCCTGCCCATTGCCATTCAAGTGTTATAATACATTCTATCATGTCTCGGACTTCAGAAAGGCTATCAGCTTCTATATGTGGCTTGAAGTCTCCCAATGAAAAAATTATTAGCTTCAATGAAGTGGTTCTGAAACTGGGCTTTGTGGACCCTGGGAGGGGGTGTCAAATAATGTGAGGGGGGTCCGCAACAGAGTTCCCTTTCAAACCTGTCTCTGCGAAACTTGTAAGATATCCATTGCACAGCTATCAAAAAACAATATTTGTACACAGACTAGTAACATTTATGAGAATTCGAATAAATGACATCATCATCAGTCTTTCAACGTCCGTCGTTGGACATAGATCTTTCTCGTGATTTGCCACATTTCTCTATCATAGGCGTCGCAGAGCCAGTATTTTCTAAATTTGTCTAGTTCAGCTCTCCATCTTGTTGTTTCGCATGTGATCTCTGGGGGTCCATGTTGTAAGTTGTGACGTCCATCGGTTGTCTATCATTCTTGCAACATAGCCTGCCCATTGCCATTTGAGTTTTCCAATAGATTCTATGATGTCTCGGACTCCCGTTCTCTTCCTTATATACTGCGCTGTCTTGTGATCTCTTCGTGTGAGGTTGAGCAGGATTCTCTCATGCACGCATTGCATGCTTCTCAGTTTGCAGGTCTGTCTCTTGGCTAGGTTCCATGTTTCAGCTCCATAAGAGTGGTACAATTGGTCAATTGTTCTTGTTATGGTCATCAATTGTGCAGTATTGATCTGTCACTACCTTCCCTTCAGCTATGATTTCAAGAAATGGATATATTTGTGGGGGTCACCCTAATGGTCAAATTTGGGTCACGTTATTTTTTTCTGCAAATTTGTGTACAAATGCGACTTGAACGTAGGGTGATTTCAACATTTTCGACCCTTGGGAAGAGTTGCAATTCCTACTTTAGGAAGCTCAGTGTCAAAATTTATTACTTGACCAGTCGGTATTGGTTATTTTTCTTTTCATAGGCAACATTGAATACCCTAGTTTGTGGATATGTAGATTATTTATGTAGATACACAAAGAATTATGGAAAAGAAGAAATAAAAAATAAAGAAGGAAAAAAAGAAATAAAAGAAATAAAGAAGGAAAAAAAAAGAAATAAAGAAGGAAGAAAAGAAATAAAGAAGGAATAAAAGAAATGAAAAAGGAAAAAAGAAATAAAAGAAATGAAAAAGGAAAAAAGAAATAAAAGAAATGAAAAAGGAAAAAAGAAAAAAAAGAAATGAAAAAGGAAAAAAGAAAAAAAAGAAATGAAAAAGGAAAAAAGAAATAAAAGAAATGAAAAAGGAAAAAAGAAATAAAAGAAATGAAAAAGGAAAAAAGAAATAAAAGAAATGAAAAAGGAAAAAAGAAATAAAAGAAATGAAAAAGGAAAAAAGAAATAAAAGAAATGAAAAAGGAAAAAAGAAATAAAAGAAATGAAAAAGGAAAAAAGAAATAAAAGAAATGAAAAAGGAAAAAAGAAATAAAAGAAATGAAAAAGGAAAAAAGAAATAAAAGAAATAAAGAAGGAAAAAAAAAATAAAGAAGGAAAAAAGAAATAAAGAAGGAAAAAAGAAATAAAGAAGGAAAAAAGAAATAAAGAAGGAAAAAAGAAATAAAGAAGGAAAAAAGAAATAAAGAAGGAAAAAAGAAATAAAGAAGGAAAAAAGAAATAAAGAAGGAAAAAAGAAATAAAGAAGGAAAAAAGAAATAAAGGAAAAAAGTAATAAAGGAAAAAAGTAATAAAGAAGAAATAAAGAAGAAATAAAGTAATAAAGAAGAAATAAAGTAATAAAGAAGAAATAAAGTAATAAAGAAGGGAAAAATGAAATAAAGGAGGGAAAAATGAAATAAAGAAGGGAAAAATGAAATAGAGAAGGGAAAAATGAAATAAAGGAAAAAATAAAAAGAAAAAAAAGCAATAAAGAAAAAAGTAATAAAGAAGGAAAAACGAATAAAGAAATAAAGTAATTAAGAAGAAATAAAGTAATAAAGAAGGGAAAAATGAAATAAAGGAGGGAAAAATGAAATAAAGAAGGGAAAAATGAAATAAAGAAGGGAAAAATGAAATAAAGAAGGGAAAAATGAAATAGAGAAGGGAAAAATGAAATAGAGAAGGGAAAAATGAAATAAAGGAAAAAAAGAAAAAGAAAAAAAAAAGCAATAAAGAAAAAAGTAATAAAGAAGGAAAAAAGAAATAAAGGAAAAAAGTAATAAAGGAAAAAAGTAATAAAGAAGAAATAAAGAAGAAATAAAGTAATAAAGAAGAAATAAAGTAATAAAGAAGAAATAAAGTAATAAAGAAGGGAAAAATGAAATAAAGAAGGGAAAATGAAATAAAGAAGGGAAAAATGAAATAAAGAAGGGAAAAATGAAATAAAGAAGGGAAAAATGAAATAAAGAAGGGAAAAATGAAATAAAGGAAAAAATAAAAAGAAAAAAAAGCAATAAAGAAAAAAGTAATAAAGAAGGAAAAACGAATAAAGAAATAAAGTAATAAAGAAGAAATAAAGAAAAGAAATGAAGAAACAAGAAATAAACAAGTAGACAAAAACAGAAACCAAAAAAGAAAAGAAAAAACAGTAAGAAAAAAATGAAAAAGAAGAAGAAAGAAAAAAGAAAGAAAAATGAAAAAAAAAAAGAAAAAAATTGGTTATTATTCAGTTTTCAATGATTGAATACTTTTCAAACTCGTGTTCGCCATTCAAGCATAATGGTGACGCTATGTATAAAGGCAACAATAATGTGTAGAAGTACAATTGGAAGTGCTTAGTTCACAAACAATCTGACGATCTTTAACATTCAGATCCCAATGGGTGTCCTCCAGTACATAAATAAGAAAAGTCAACTAAAAAATTGAAAGGGAAAATTTTCCCTTGTTTGAACTTGTTTATCTACTTCTTGTATTCATATCGTCGTTGGCCTCCCTCTGGCTTGGAAAAAGAACAACAGGAAGTGCGTCAAGGATCAGACCCAGCTGTACCACCCGCTCTAACTTTGTAGCGCGATTATTCAGCGACAAACTCCGTTGCAGACTTTGGAGGTATTGTCTGCACACAAATACATACACACAAGCATAATGGGGGCAGGAGGAGAGAGAAATTGAAAAAAGGAAAAAGTTTCAAAGAGAAAAATGTGAATGAAAGAAAAAGAAAAAGAAAAAGAAAAAAATACAGAGTGAATGAAGGTAAGGCAACGAATAGAAATTTTTTTTTTTTTCGAGCAATAAAAATGAAAAATTGAAATGGGGGGGGGGAACCCTTCACCCTCAAGGTCACCACAAGAGTATTCTAGACAAAAATTGCCATTGTGATAAAGTTTCTTTTCTTCAGGAAAACATCTTTAAAAGAACGAAAAATAAAACCGAGGTAGATAACTGCGAATCATAAAATAAAAGCAAGAACCATAAGTTCAACGATGCATCCATCTGTGGAGGAGGTGGTGGTGGTATTAGTAGGAGGAAGAGGTGGAGCAAGTAAACTTTCTTCAAATCAATTGATTTCAATCCTTGTATAATATGGAGATATTCTGCTAGTGTTATTTTCGGTAAAATTGTAAACGGCCATTTTTTGCATTTAGGAACACTTTCAGCTTTTTTGAACCACAAAAATTCAGACCCCGTATATTCTGTTATGATATATTTTTAAAAAATAGATTGGAATAGACCTCTTTAAATGATGTCACAACTTAACCTGTTGATGAATATATCAGAACCGACCGATCCACCAGCATTTTAAGAGGACGTGCGAACACAGCATAAAAGTTTAATCTTAATATCGAAGTTTGGGTATATTTTACATGCTAAAATAATTTGTTTGTCAAATTGTAAATTGTAACATTAAATAAACTCTCTTTCAATCGAGGAATAGAGCACTCTGTTGGATGGGGAATATATGTGTGAGTAAATATATTGCTAAAATTCAACCTTACTAACCGTCCACTTCTGCGCGGAGCAGAGGTAAGATGCCAGCCTCTGGGTCAGAAGCGAAAGTTTCAAACCAACCTCGTGGTACTGGATGGGATAATGGATAGTCTATAGCCACACAGAAGAGTTGTAATACAACAAAACAGCTGTCTGTAGATGACACAATAATCAAAATATCTCGAAAGCTTTACAGCTTAAAACACTAAACTTTAAAAAGATTTATTTGTGTCACTTCAGTCATTTGTTTCCCAAAATCTCTCAATGCAATTTACGTAATTATCTTCAGTATTTTTTTCTTCCGTTTCACATATACTTTGTTATTACGGTGTAAATATATATATATATATATATATATATATAATGAATTATAAGTTGTATTACATAATATAGAAACTTATTTGAGATGATTTCCCATCGTGAAATGGTTAATGTATCACTTGTCCCAGACAAAGTAAAATGAATAAACAATCAAAGAAAATGCTACAGGAATCAAACCTACGACCAATAGGGTAGCCGCTTCAACGATATTCTTACCATTGACCCGAACAGCAGCTGGTAATACAAAAGCCCAAATAACCGTATTCCCACCAAATTCTCATCTCATTTAGTCTCAGGCTATTCTTCTCTTTCAATGCAATAGTTTACGGTCCGACAGAATGAATTATAAATTGCATTATACCATATAGAGACTTATTTGAGATGATCTCCCGTCATCACACGGTTATGTATCACTCACCCCCATCAGACCAAATATGTCCATTTTTCTTGAAACATATCATTATAACATATGAAATGAAAAAAAAAACAATGTACAAAAAAATTTACACACATTCACACACACTGGATAAGAAAAAAAGAAGTTTAGAATGTGGGTGAATAGAAATTTTCTTTTTCTAGTATTAAAAATGAACTGAACACAAGAACAATGTATCTTCAAGGTCGACAGAAAAAAATTGCCAAAACGATCAAGTTTCTTCACTGACAAAAAACAAGAACCATAAGTTCAACAATGTGACCATATTCTATGGTAGTTGTAACAGGAGAAATAGGAGGTTGGGTAGTCCGAAGGTCAGGACCGAGTTTATTATCAATCCGACATAATATTACTGAGAAAACAGATATTTAACATTACTAGTTATGGTAGAATTGAGAAAGAGGAGGATGATGAGGATGGTTCACCTGACGGTCTAGACTAGGTTTAATATCAATCCAACATGATACAGCTGAGAAAATTGATATTTTACATATAAGGGACCGACAAAAAAGCGTCTTGTAGAGATGTGTGAATACAACAAGAGAATACTTTTCTTGACAAGCACTCAATCAAAGAAAAGTCAGGAATTTTACAAATTTGGGATAAAACACTTGATAGATGGAATAAAGATATCCGTACCTTGCATAAATGAATCACCATTACCAGTGCATGAACCAGAACTAAGATAGATCTTTTATCTAAAATTATGTTTAGATGGTGCATAGAGGTGTTCTCATACAAATTTCCAAGGTTGTGGCCAGTAAATGTGCCCCGGAGCATCAGCATGCGCGTACACACACACACACACACAAAGAGACAAGAATCTGTAGCCCATTTGGCTGGTTGGTTGTTTGAATCAGCCATTTGTATGGCTACAGTGATTCAACTTACAAGCAGCATCTGCGGAAATCCAATAGTTAAAAAAAATTCGACAATATAAAAATTATACATTCATTTGTATCTACAAGGCAATTCTTTTTCTCTCTCTCTCTCTCTCTCTTCCCACTCTCTTATTGGACTAACTAAAGTGTACGCACATCTTATTAGTATAGAAAGGTGTGAAATTAGAACTAAATATGGAGAGAAAAATAATATCTTAAAAAATTGGAATCATTTCATGAATGTTAGATTAATAAAATAGGCTGCTGGCTCTATTAAAGACAAGACAACTTTGTGACCAGTTTTGTGCAATCTCATGTGACCAGGACAAGCATTAAATTTGTGAATAGATAAATAATGGAGAAAACTCTATAGTTAAAATACCATAGTCATCTCACCTGACAAATCGGTTCATTATGATAGAGGTGAGCAGACACAGACCTAAACAATTAATAAGTTGCAGATCACCTGCATTTTTACGCATTTCAGAGGTATCTTAGTTCAATGTATATACCGTATATGCCCACATACAAGTAAAATTCTCAAACAAAAACAAAAAAACAACAAAAAAATTGAATCTAAGAGAAAAAAAACTGAGTTTTCATTGTTTCCTTCAATTCAGTTCTTTTGATACATATTTTTTTTTAAATAAACATCTATACTGACGGTTCCCCTCCACTAACTCTAATGGTCTTGGATCTTGGAAATAGCTGAACCAATGGCTGAAAGTGCTAAATAATAAATTAATGGACATTTTCACCTTACATTACTACAGACCCAATTTCAATCAAATGGTTAAAAATTGAATAGAGCTTACTTATTTTCAATTGAACATATATCCATGTGTGTGAGTGTGTAAGAGAAAGAGAGTATAAAAAAAGCCTTTTTGTAAAAATGATAAGAAAGTTAAATAATCCAATCCAAGATGGCCGTCACCTGATGACATCATCAAATAATGCGAATAAGATATATTTTTCCACCATAAACTTCATGACACGCTGATCATCTTATTTCTCAACAATAACTTTCTATCAAGAGCCATTTTCCTTCTATAGCCCTCCAAAAAACACCAAGTCAAATTTACAAAATTGTTTTCAAAAACTCAGTGCCTATAGGGTTAGTGTGTATGTGTGTGAGCAAGCATAAATAGCCTCAACTTGGATTAAAATACTATTTGCTGATTCCACTTCCCATACCAATAACCATCAAGCTAACACCTCCAAATAAGGTGGATTAAGATTATTTACAGTCTGACACATTTGGGAGTGTCTGCTTCTTTTTCTCAGTTTCATTCAGGAATTTACAGTCAAAAACATCCATAGTTCTTATCATGATCTCCACTTTGGATTTTGCAAATATATTGCAAAAGAACAGAGATGGAGAGTTAATATAAACATAACTCTTATTTTTCCCCCCAACAATTTACTGGGTTATTCATTAAAGCAGTGGTTTCGAAACATGGAAAACTCAGGGAACCCTTCTAAGAAAAGGATATATTCCAGGAGATCCTCTTTTTCAGCATTTAGTTTTTAGGCAAACTAATGAACTTCAATAAAGAGCAATTTTTTACTCAAAAAAAATCAATCCTAAGAAGAAGGGTATATAACCAATGCATCCTCCCGATTGTCACTTATGGAGCTGAAACATGGAACCTAACCAAGAGACAGACCCTCCAATTAGGAAACATGCAGCGTGCACATGAGAGAATCATGCTCAACCTTACATGGAGAGATTACAAGACACCACAATATATCAGAAAGAAAACGGGAGTCTGAGACATCATCTATTAGAAAACTAAAATGGCAATGGGCTGGTCATGTAGTAAGAATGAAAGACAACCGATGGACATCACGTCTCACAACATGGATCCCCAGAGACCAAATGCAAAACCAAGGCTGACAAAATACAAGATGGAGAGATGAACTAGACAAATACTGGCTCCGCGACACCCATGATAGAGAAATGTGGCAGATCCTGGGAAAGGTCTATGTCCAACAACGGACGTTAAAAGACTGATGATGATGACATTTATTTGAATTCTCATAAAGGGTACTGGTCTGTGTACAAATATTGTTTTTTGATAGCTGTGCAATGGATATCTCACAAGATTCGCAGAGACAGGTTTAAAAGGGAACTCTGCTGCGGACCCCCCTCACATTAATTGACAGACCCACCCACAAGGGTCAACAAAGCCCAGTTTCAGAGCCACTTCATTGGAGCTAATAATGAATTAATGTTTTCATTGGGAAACTTTGTGCCACATATTGAAGCTGATAGCCTTACTGAAGCGAAGGTTTCAACCCTACTTAGCGGTACTGGATGGGATAATGGATAGTCTATAGCCAAACTCAAGAGTTGTAATACAACTAAACAGCTGTCTGTGGATGACACAATAATATATATACGTTTATATACATATATATATATATATATATATATATATATATATATATATATAGTAATTAATGAAGTAAATAGGTTTGTTTCTACTTGCAATATTTTTTTTAGGGAGAAGGGTCAGTGGAAGTCAAGACCACACACATTCTTAAATAAAGACGTTTTCTTCTCTGGGGACCGTTGATGGAGTACACCCAGCAGATTCAGTGATGGATGTTGCCACACCCAAGCAAGCAGAACACACTAGTTTATTATGAAAAATAAACTAACAAACAGATCTGGTAGTCACGAGACCTACAAGTCTTGACAACATGCCGGCTTGGGGTGAGGGGGAGATCAATTAATAATTGGATAAAAAGTGGTGGTTGACTATTGTTGGATCTCTAAAATTCAAAAAAAAAAAAAAAAAGTGTGAATGCCGCCAGATACAAACTCCTGGACCAATTCAGCTTAAACTTGCATTGTAAGTTGAACCTCCCACTAAAGACTTGTTTGGAGAAGCAGAAGAAGGGGGGGGGGTATTTAAGCAAACCGAAAGAAACATTTTTTTCTAGAAGACATAAGGAGTAAATGTTTTCAGCCCTCTAGCTTCATTGGAGCTGCTTATATCCACCATACATACATGGCCCGACTGAATCACTTGAAAACTGAGGTGTCAGTTTACAAAGAAAAAAAAAAATACAAAAAAAAAACAAACGCAAAATTAAATGTTTGAGAAAACGAGAAAAACAAAAAAAAACAAAACAAAAAAATGAGAAAAGGAATGAGAAAAAGGGGAGCCTTTGTATGACGGGGGGGGGGGTATTGGGCTGGGTATGAGCAGGATAAAAACAAGTTGGGCTTATTCAGAACCAAACTCTTTCCTCACCCGAATTTGGAGAGGATTGTTATTGTTTCAGTAGAAACCAAAGTCAATGCCAGACCTTGATTGGTTTGATAAAATATTTCAAAAACAGATCAGGCTAGTCAGTAGAAACCGTAACATGACCAATGTCTTTTGGCAGTATGCCATGTTAGGGATGATCAATGAATAAGTTACTTTTTGCACCTTATTTGGCATCAAAATGTCCAATTTTTAAAAAAACTCATGCAAATGCTGCCAGACACCAACTAAAGGACAAATTTAGCATCAACTTACATTGTAAGTTTGAACATCCCAGTGGAGGTAGAGGGTCAAATGAATTAAATGAATCTTTTTTTCTGGAAATAAGGAGTAAATGTTCAAATTTTCAGCCCTCTAACTCCATTAGTGCAGCTTGTATACACCATACATATACACATAGCCAGTCCAGAATCACTTAAAAACTGAAAAAACCTTTGGGGACAAAAAGAGAAATAAAGTGAACCAGAGTGTAAGGTGCTTTGCCATGGAGTAATAGTCTCTCAGACCATCACTATGGTGTAGCAAGTTCTTTACTGGTTAACCCCAGAATATTGACCTTGTACCACAGTAATCCAATCATAGTAAATATCTAGGCTAGTCATCTGTCACAGAGTAAAGGTTTGTTATTTAGTCTTATAGGCCTGGAGTTGAGAAAATACAGACCATAGACTTCATTTTTATGCATGAAATAGAGCACTCTAGTGGTTGGGGAATTGAGCACGAGTACATATATCCCTCAAGTTCAGCCTAACTATCCGTCCAGTTCTGTGTAGGGCAGAGATAAAATGCCAGCCTCTGGGTCCAGAGCAAAGGTTTCGATCCTACCTCGTTGTACTGGATGGGATAATGGATGGTCTATAGCCACAATGAAGAGTTGTGATATAACTGTCTGTCTGTGGATGACTCATTTATTATATACGTGTGTGCGTGTGTGTGTCTAGAAGGCTTAACAGCTTTAAGCATTCAATATTTAACTTTTTCCAAAGATTTTTGTGTCACTTCAGTCACCTATTTCCCCAATATTTGTCTATGCAATTTATGTAATTTTCCTTTTTTTACATATACCTCGTTATTATGGTACAATGTATAAATTGTCTCTTGTTGGGATCATCTGTTGTTTACCACGTAACCATTTCAGGGATTTAAAAAAACAGTTATATTAACATGGTACCCCACCAGTGTTGATCAAACACCACTTCCCTTTCTTATAATAAAGTTTATGCCATACATGTAGTGTGTCATTTTATATAAGGTTGCACTGATATTTAATACTACATGTTTATTTTTTGAAACCATGTTTACTTACGTAGGTTACCCTAAAAAACGTATTTAACAATGCAGCATCAGTAAATGTAACAACAGTTCAACAATGTTCATGTCATTTCTATCGAATGTTCACCTATATGAATATTAAATCCATTGTGTCGGTTTTAATCACAGACTGCATGCAAACCAACCTATGATATCATCTTTAAGAATATTGATTACACAGAAAAAACTTCGAGTATATATATATATATATATATATATATATATATATATATATTAGAATGAGGATCCGCTACATAAACTAGCACACGTTTCTGCCCTCTTCGGGCCACATCAGCTAGTTTGTGTAGCGAATCCACATTCTACTATCTATTTCCAGCTCTACTCTAAAACAACTTCATGAGTAAAAAGTTGTATGTATTGAGCACTCTATGAAATAAATCCAATACATTTCAGAAGTGGCTTTATATTATTATGTTATACTGCTAGCCTGATTTGTACCATATATATATATGTGCATATATATATATATATATATATATATATATATATATATATTGTTGAATACAATTCTTTTTTTTCTCTTATCTAGATCTTCAATAATCGAGTCTATAAATCTCATCATCATTCTAGCATCCATCGTTGGATTCGTAAGACCTCTCAATCATGGGCGTCACGAAGCCAGTATCTTCTAAACTTGTCTAGTTCGTAAAGCCAGCTCATTTTCTGTCCGCCACAACTTCACATATGATCTCTGGGGATCCACATTGTGAGACCGTGATGTCCAATGGTTGTCTACCAGTCTTACAACATAACAGGCCCATTACCATGCGATGTTGAGCATGCTTCTTAGTTTGAGTGCCAATCTGCTGGTTAGGTTCCCCATGTTTCAGCTCGATAGGTGGATCATCAGAAGGATGCATCTTTTCAGGACTTAGGGGATTTACTTGTTCTTAAAGGTTGAGCTTGTTCTACCGAAAACTCAAGAGCCATTAACATTCAAAGAGTTTTTTTTCTGGATGATTCAAAAAAAAAAAAAAAAAAAAAAAAAAAAAAATCTGCTCACCTACATCACATTCAAATGGTGTACCCAAAGCAGGCTGTAGAATGGATCTGCTGAAAGGTATCAACAACTCAAATAACAAGGAGTTCAATTATCAAAAAAAAACAAAAAAAAAAAAAACAAAAGAAAACTTTGAAATAAATTCTGTTTTGAAAAAAAAAATTTAATTCTCACAGTTGTCTCGAATGAATCAATATTTTTGTTTCTTTAGCCAAAAATGTTTCAACAGTACATATTCCAGCTGATCTATCAATATACGCAAATTTTGAACCTCACTTTGACAATATTTTGTCCCCCCACCCCAAAGAGAAAAATTTCATAGTTTTCAAATCAATTGAGCATGAAAGTTCATGTACATAGATACTCCTATAATGAAAAACATAGGAGTAATTAAACAAGAACCATATGTTCAACGATGCGTCCACCATCTGTGGTGGTAGTAGTAGCCAAAGGAGGAGGAGGAGGAGGAGGAAGAGCTAGTGGTCTTTTTTCGAGTCAATTGATTCTTTTACAATAGTGATATTGAAATATCCTGCAAGTATTTTCAATGAAAATTACAATTAGCCATGTTTAGCATTTTGGGGGCCATTTTTGGCTTTTACGCAGACCTTGGATATTCTATAATGATATAACAAGAAAGTGGTTCATGAAAGTTTATATACATGGAATAAGGAATGAGTGTTTAAATTTTCAGCCCTCAAGCTCCAAGAGTGTGGCCAGTACACCAGGTACATTCCTAGCCAGACAGACAGACCAGCTTCCAGAGTTGTGATTTTCCAATTTATTATCAAAATTTAAAAAAAGAAAGATCTCAGTTGGTAATACGGGTTTTAATATAAATATTGTCAATACTGGACTCATGAATTGGGGGGGGGGACAAGAGAGAAAAAAAAAGATATCTAAATTAGCAACCCTGTTAAAGACTGAAGAAACTTATGATTAAAGTTTTGGTTGACAATTACCAATTTCATAAAAATTAGTAATTCAGAATTTTCAAGTCTGAGAATTTTCATGCCCTGTTACTCATACAATATAGATAAATATTTGATACATTGTTCTTGGGGGATAGGCTTCACAAGGACATGAAAACACATTAATCATATACAAACAATACCCAGGGTGTGCCATTTAAAATACCCCTGACAGGTTATTACTTCTGTGTTTTGTACGATGTTATTACTAAAGAAACCATATAATTTGTCTTTTACTTAAATCCACTAACAATGCTTTTCTTTTCTTACATTAGTATATGAATATGAATACTGACAATGCAAGAAGAGATTCATTGTTCATTTTTACGAACAATTTATTTCATTAACATATTTCGCCAAGATAGGCTCCATCAGAATTCATGGAAATACAGATGTATCAGATTCTTAAGAAAAATGCAAACTTACACAATGTGTAGATATAATTGTAGAAACTTGAGAAATACAGAACGAGAATATTCTTACATGAAATAGACAGAAAAAAAAATATTAATACGGTGTAGTCAGTTTACATAGCCCCGAGTGCTGACTAATATATCTGGCAAATGTCAACTTCGTATAAAGGCCAGTTATTGAGTGATCATAGAGTACACACGCAGAGACATTTTTTCAATTATAGTAAGAGAGAAAGAAAGTGCGAGTGGCTTGATGGTTAACTGCCGAGTGTATATCAAAAACCCCACTGATCCAAACAACTTCTAACACGACACTGCTTTGTGTCGGGATTAATATATCTTTCTTTCTACCTACGATTGAAAAAAACATCTGTCAGTTGGAGTTCCCTTCAAACTAACGGAGCAAATAGGCCATAGTTGGCAACCAGTCTAGGTGAGATATTCAAAGAATCAATCATTAGGAACTTTAAAATGAAAAGCAAACAATCTCAGCTAAAGTTCACTACCAACAGGTGAAGCATCTGAAAAGGGCTTCGGACAGAGAACGTCCATTCTTAATGAAGAGAAAAGGGGTCATTCTTTGTCACCATAATGCATATCCCCATACCACATAAGTGACCAAAGATCTGAAGGATGTATTCGGCTGGGGAAAAAAAATGATTCATTCATCATACTCTCCTGACCATGCTCCAACTGACTATCATTTGTTTGGGAGTTTGTAAAGCCATTTCGATGGACAAAGACTCACTTCAAAAGAAGAGGTTGGAAACCAGAGACTTAATTCAGATAAAAATTGAAGGAATTTCACAAATTTGGTTTCAAAAAACTTATTGGTAGATGAAATAAGGATATCTGTACCTCACATAAATGAATCACCATAGCCTCTCTGTGTACCAAAACCGATTATTGAAGAAAAATTGTCTTTAAAACTTTCATCCAAAATCGTCTACAAAAAATTTTTTTTACCCAAGATTTTCTACAAAAAAAAAGTAGACTTTTTACCTAAGATCTAAGGAATTAGAAGCACCTAAAATTGAAAGAAGCAACAACACACACACACATATATATATATATATATATATATATATATATATATATATATATATATATATATATATAACACTTAACATTAGGAAAGTTTTTCAATAGATTTGTTTGTGTCACTTCAGTCATCCATTTCTCAATATCTATGAATGAAATTTATGTAATCTTCAAAAGTGTTTTTCTCCTCGTTTCATGTAAATTTTATTATTATTGTACGATGAATAAATTGTCTCTTGTTGTTACCATGTAACTGTTTTGGAT